>OY856186.1:199532878-199697878 GCA_963693315.1 Diogma glabrata
TTTGCCATCGCCATTACATGATCGTTCCAGAGTAGGTCATTTAAAACTGTGACACCCAATAAACGAATGTTTTTACATTCACCTATTGGTTCATCACACATACTAAATAAAATATCTTTGGGGAACTCGGTCTTTAATCTGGAAACAATCAACAGCTGTGTTTTGGTGGAGTTGAAATTGACAAGGTTTTGGTCACCCCAGTCGGCGACTTTATTCAGGTCTTTGTTCACGTTTTATGGCAGCGTCTCTCGGGCAGGATTAATTCGTTCGTGCATTTTACCTTTTGAAGGAAGGGGCTCGAACGACTTGTGCAGAGTACTATCATCTGCAAAACTATTTATTGGGTGCTGGTGATTTTCAACAATTCGTTGATATAAATCAAAAATAGGGTTGAGGACAATACTGAGCCTTGGGGTACACCAGCGTTAATTAGTTTAGACTCAGAAGAATATCCGTCTAAGGTTACCGAAATGTATCGGTCGGATAGAAAATTTTGAATCAGCTTCACAACATTGGGATGAAAACCGTACGCAACGAGCTTGTTGATTAAGTTGGCATGTCAGACTCGATCGAATGCTTTGGAGATGTCTAAAGCGATAACTTATGTTTCACCACCTTTATCAAGTATGCTGTTCCAACAATGCGCTACATAGTTTAATAGATCGGTAGTTGATCTTTTGTTTCGAAAACCGTATTTGTTTGGGTTTTTTTGTTTGGGTTTTACTATGGAGAAAGGGACAATTTATTGATAGCAAATTGGACAAATTGGATGGTTTCTGTAAAGTTTTGAGCAGAAACATTTACATTGTCAGTGTAAAAACAATGACGGTCGAAAGGGAAACCATGGAAAAAATTTTGAAGACCACTCTTATCCATTTTTGAGTAGTGAAATATTTTACGGGGTTTGGGAGTTGTAGTTTTAAGTAAATCAGTTTTGATAACTGATGAGATTAAATAATGATCAGAATTTCCAATACTACCTTTCGCGACATCGACACTCGTAATATCTGGCATTGTGGTAAGATAGAGATCTAGTAGAAAACTATTATCACCGCCATTACGGGGAGTGAAAGTCGGGCTTTTAACAATTTGGAATAGGCCCTGAGACGCGGCAAAAATTTCTGCCAGTTTTCCACTATTGTCAACATCGTCGGTCGATTTGGAGAATTTGTTGTGGACGTTGAAGTCACCGGTAACGATAACTTCACAATTAGGGGACTTTGCTCTAATCTCGTCCACAATTTTTGTCAGTATATTAAAAAAGTTTGGGTTACGTTTGTTGGGGACCGGTATAAAGCTATTGTAAAAAAAGTCATTTCTGGAAGACAAATCTTTAAAACCATTGTATTGAAGCCGTCACCGTGTAGTTCAAAATTTGGAAAGCGCGTGTACGCAACACTCTCATGAATGAATGCGCATACGCCCTGATGGAGTTTGAAAGCTGATTCGAGAGTATATTTGGAATTAAGCGATTCTATAAAGAGAAAATTCTCAGAAACTTGTGTTTCTGTAAGGAATAGAATGTTCGGTTTGTCGTGCTCAAGATGATGTTGCACGTGGTCATGGTTAGCGTTCAATCCGCAGATGTTTTGAACATGTATTTTAAAATTTTTTATTGATTCATATATGTTTTGTCCCTGCAAATTCCGTGGACGTGCCCCTTTATGGGCGGGTGGATTGCGCAAATTTGCTTTACCACTTGCAGACTTATTTTTTTTCGGTTGTACTGCCATATATATATCAAAATGTTTATTTTATTTTTTTATGTTTTATTTTAAAATGCATAACTAAGTAAAAAATCCTATCATACTACAAAATATGACATATGCCAATATTTCATGATAAGATGAAGAAATAATAACAAAATAATAAGTGAAAAACAAATTTTGAGAAATTTGCAGAAAACAAAACAAAATGCCAATAATCCAGCTGATGCAGCGCACCCCAGACGCACCGCCCACCACCCAAATCGAGGCACAAAGCCCACACATAACTACGTGTTGGTCCGATTCCTCGGAAGAGCTAATGAGCGGTGCCGCTACGGAACGCTGCCCAGCTAAGACTGGAAGTGCTGCCGTTGACTAATTAAAGTGCGTCCGCCAGCACCCTAAGATATCATCTTGGCTAATGACATCTCCTGCCATTGCCAGTGGTATGTGATATCTCACTCTAACTCATATGTCAATGGCAGGGACTGGAGTACGCAGGGTAGTCGGACCCGTAGATCAACATTGATCATAATCGATCAAAATCGATCCCTCCTGCGGGAAAACGTATATACTTCTGTGTATACTTCTGTTGTGTATACTTTGTATACTTCTGTATACTAATGTATACTTCGTGTAGTGTATACTGTGTATACTTCTGTATACTAATGTATACTTCTGTTTGATATAAGAATATTATCAAGATACGATGGTAATTCGCCTTTTATCATACGGAAAATCATTTTTAGCGTTTGGAAATGCAATCTTTGATTGATGGATTGCCATTTTAATTTGTCCAACATATCAACGATATGTGTTCGTTTATCAGCTTTTAATATTGACCGCATGAATTTATTCTGTAGTTTTTGCAATTTGGAAATTTGATTTTTATTCAAAATAAATAATATAGAAGAGCAATAATCAATATGAGGCGAGACTAAAGATTTGTAAAATATTATTTTACTATTAGTGTTCAGATTTTTACTTATTCGTTTGAATAAACCCAGTTTTTTATTCAATTTCTTGGTTATATAATCTAAATGGTCTTTAAATTCTAAACGATCATCTATCATAACCCCTAGATATTTATATTTATATTAAATTTCTCTTTAACGTAAGCACCATATATTTAGTTTTCGAGACATTTAAAGCAAGCTTGTGAAATTTTAACCAATTATTCAGGTTTTGCAGATCTTGATTGATTTTAAAAACAGCTTCTTCGTAACTAGCAGCTGAAACCATTAACAGTGTATCGTCTGCAAATAATTTTATTTTACTATCTGAGTTCTGTAGTAATAAGAACTTGCCCTTGATCCTGGGGTGTGATGCAAATGCGCATCATGAAATTTGGGGCAGTTCCAATAACAACAGAAGAGGAACAGACCTCGTACAATTTCTTCATGCTACAGATCTAGAAATTCTAAATAAGGGGAATGCCCCCACTTTTTCAAATGCAATTAGAGAGGAAGTAATTGACATTACCCTCTCTAGCTTAGCTTTGGCTAAAAGGGTCAGAAATTGGAGAGTGTCGCAAGATATTCTCACGTCAGACCACAATTGCATAAATTTTGACTTTAAAGTCGATATGCAAAATTCAGAAAATTCACCTTGGTGGAATAGGAAACTGAAAAAACTGAGATCCACAGTCAGGAAGCTTTTAAAGAAAGCTAAGCAAACAAATAATACCGATGACTGGATCACTTATCGTGATAGTCGGAGGGAATATAAATACAGTATTCGGAGTGCTAGAGAGAGCGCTTGGAAGAAATTTTGTGAATCAATTGAGCGTTATCCTGTGGCAGCTAGGGTTCACAAAGCACTCTCAAAAGGGCCCAAATACCAACCCGGCTTACTGCTTATGCCAAATGGTAGATATAAGGAATCTGTGCAAGAAACAGCACAACATCTGCTGAGTACACATTTCCCGGGTAGCAGAACCACTGCTGAGATGAATGAACAACTATCTGTTACTCCAAATAAAGATGGTTGGATCTTGGCTGAGAGTGTGGTGAGCATGAGATCTCTGAGATGGGCTATAGATTCCTTCAACCCCTTTAAATCGCCTGGTACCGATGGAATCTATCCATGCATGCTACAGAATGGCGTGCATTGCCTCATTGAATCACTGTTAAATTTATATAGGGCATGTCTAGCATATGGATATGTCCCAGTAGCGTGGCGGAAAGCTAGAGTTGATTTCATACCAAAACCAGGTAAAAACAACTACAGTGAAGCCAAGTCAGTTCGACCAATAAGTTTGAACTCCTTTGTCCTCAAGACTCTGGAAAGACTGGTTGACCGTTATATAAGAGACAATGCCTTACTACAGTTTCCACTAAGTACCAATCAGCATGCATACCAGATTGGGAAATCAGTAGAAACAGCTGCGCATCATCTGGTGACTAAAATTGAAAGAGCACTGGATACCAAAGAATTTGCTTTGGGTGTTTATTTAGATATAGAAGGTGCTTTTGATAATACCACCTTCGAATCAATCAGGACTGCGGCATTGCTACATGGATTTAGTAACACGACCTCAAATTGGATCGTGTCTATGTTGAGTTGCCGCATAGCCTTTGTTGAAATGGGTAATACTACTGTTTCGGTTTCAGTCAAACGAGGTTGTCCACAGGGTGGTGTTCTCTCACCTCTTCTGTGGACTTTGAGTCTTCTTAGGAGACTGAATCAATCGGGACCCTATTCTCAGGGTTACGCTGATGACATTGCCATACTGGCAATTGGGAAAGACCTTTGCACTCTGGTGGATCTGATGCAAAATTCACTGAAGGTTGTTGAAGAGTGGTGTGGGGAGCAAGGACTTTCAGTCCATCCTTCCAAATCTCAGGTAGTTTTATTTACCAATAAGAGAAAGTTGCCTGCAACACCAAGTCTGTATCTTTTCAGTATGCAGTTAAGCTACTCAGATGAGGTTAAGTTTCTAGGCATCATTCTCGATAAAAGGTTAAATTGGGACACTCATTTAACAAAAAAAATTGACAAGGCTGTCATTTCTTTTTGGCAATGCCGTCGATCCTTCGGTCGTTATTGGGGCCTTAGTCCCAAAATGATCATATGGATATACACAGCAATAATCAGACCAACACTTGTTTTTGCATGTGTTGTCTGGTGGCCAAAGACGGAGAAACAATACGTCCGTGCTAGATTAAATAAAATACAAAGAATGGCATGTGTAGGTATTAGTGGCTCAATGCGTACCACACCAACACTGTCGTTGGAAGCCATGTTGGGTCTGGCTCCTTTACATCTACATGTAGAGTACATGGCTAAAAGAGCTGTCTACAGACTGCATGTGGCAGGAACGTGGGTAAACAGAGGGAAAACATGCGGTCATGGTCACATACTTGATAGACTACGGACAGGTTGTCCCGAAATAGATATGCATAGTGACGTCATGACCAAGGTATATAACTTTGAGAAGCCCGCTGAACTGGTCATCTCTTCTAGAGAGGCATGTGAGGAAACTTGGTCCGAATGGTTCTCCAGCGAGATTTATGTTTTCTATACAGATGGCTCACTGTTGAATGGAAATGCAGGAGCTGGCGTGTACCTGGAAGCAGATAATGTCATAAACAGCAAGAAATATCCGCTTGGACGGTTTTGTGCTGTTCTTCAAGCGGAGGTGTATGCTATTAATGAATGCACGCATGTAATAACTAGTCTGCGTCTGCAAGGGGAAAAAATATGCATCTGTTCGGATAGCCAAACAGCTATCAAAGCACTGGTAAACCCGGAGACTACTTCCAAACTCTTCTATGAGTGTAGGAAAAATCTTTGTAGCATAGCGCAACACAACACTATCACTTTGCGGTGGGTTGCAGGTCATAGTGGCATTCCAGGCAACATAAAAGCGGATGAACTTGCAAGGGCTGGAGCGGGAATGAAATACTCAGGTCCAGAACCCGCCTTAGGGTTATCCAAAACGTTTGCCTTGTCATTATTAAAGGTGGATGCTGAACTCAAGATGATGACCTTGTGGAATGCGTCATCAACACACTCAGAAAAAGAAGATAGCTTATTTAACATAAAGTATATGTAAATTTAACTGAAAATGACGTACGAATTGAGCCAGCGGAGGCATAAGTAAACTAAACAAAATTGACTAAGTAAAATCTACTTAAAAGCATGTAAAACATTTTGCGCTGTTATGCTACTATTATGCTACCATCTTGTCTCACCAAAAAAATGAAAAAAATTTAGTTTTTTTGCAATTATTAATCATTTTTTTATCAATTCAGGGTGAGAGAATTTTATACACGGCAATGATTAACAGCGGTTAAGAAGGGCCCTGTAAAGATAAAATGCTATTTATTATTAATATTTATTTTGAACTTAACCCGGACTCGATCCCCAGACCTCTGTGTACAAGGCAGCAGCATTAACCATTCGTCTATCTAAATAATTATTTACATCAATTTATTTATGAATATTATGTTGATGCTTAAGTTTAGGACGTTCGAGGGTTCGATTCACAGACTGACCACTATTTATTTTTATTACATTTTTATTATTTTTTTAAAATAACATAAAAATGATTCCTTTTTATTCATAAAAATTCAATTTCACAGCATTTCAATTTATCGATACTGTAGTTATTTTAAAATTATATAGACCTAAACATTTCAAATTTATTCCGACAATAATAATAATGTAACTAAGGTAACACAGAAATAACAATTATATATATGTCAAATTCTTTTTGCCAAAACATTGTTCTGACATTTTTGCTCTCAGATCAATTTACTATTTGACATTACGTGTTTTATTTGGTCAAAAAAAGTGAGTTTTCACCCTAAAAAGATTTTTTTGAATCTAGATTTTTAGCTATAGAGCAAAACATAAAATACAATAAAAAAAAAGAAATACATATATCTCTCAAAATTAGTAAACAAACAAAACGCCACGCCAAAACGTAAGAACATGTGCTGCATAAATTGACAGAAATTTTACTATTATTTTAAGTAAAATTTACGTTTTATATGACTTTAATACTCGAAGTCATACGTAATTTTCAAACTATGAAAACGTAAATTTAAAGATGCCTTAGTAAAAAGTACGTATCATATAAGCAATTTCCAGCATACTTAAGTTAATCTCTTTGGGTAAATAGTGGATTATATATACGCGTGTATATAAGTATTGTTTAGCACTATTTGCCATGTAAATTTAGCATTTTTCAACGGTTATGTTTTACAAAATTGTTAAGTAAATGTAACGACCATTAGGTAACTTTGTTTTCATCTTTCAAAATTTACTGTTTCAGTAGTAAATTTATTTTCCAAAATTTTACAATTCCAATTTTGCTTTATTAACGTGGCACAGGATTATATTACTTAAATTATCAATACTTTGCACTAGTAAATTTTAGAAAAACGTACGTTATGTTTACAATTTTGGAGTTACTATAGCGCATAAGTAACAAACGCATCGTTTTTTTTTTCTGAGTGCAGGCAGACAAAGTAAAATGTTTTTTAGCATTTCAGAAAAAAATGTTAATTTTCTTTTAAGTCTGAAGAGGAAAACTCTCAGCACTGTGGTCGGTGTCCTTACTGGACATGGTCATCTAAATAAACACCTTTTTACCATGGGACTTAGTGAAAGTCCGGTTTGTGAGTCTTGTCTTGAAGAGGAGGAAGACTCGGAGCACTTTCTGTGTGTATGTCCAGCCTTTTCTAGTGTTAGAGCTAGCATTTTTGGCTCTGAAACTGTAGAGGCTGGCATTATCAAACTGTCGCCAATACAGTTGGTTTTAGATTTCATTAAACTTACAGAAAGGTTTGTGGAATAGTTGTTTTGAGACCAAAATCGGACACGGCGCTATGGACCGTAGAGTCTGCGTGCCAGGACAAGTTTGCCTCATGCAACCTGTCCAACCCTTCATAATCTAATCTGAGTGCAAAATAAATAAAAATCTTTCTTTTGACACACTTGACAACATTTTTTTGACAAACTTATAATGCCATAATTCTCAATAATAATAATAAAATTTCATGTCATACAAGTAATTAATTTATTTTTTCCCAAAAAAGTGGGTAAAATAATAAATAAAAATCTTTCTTTTGACACACTTGTCAACATTTTTGTGACAAACTTCTAATGCAATAACCTATTTTTGATCTCACATATCAATCCCGATCATCAAGATTTCTCCACATTCTTTGTTCCTACTCATTATTACTTAAAATGAACGTTTTTAAGCCAAAATTATGAAAATTTGCTATTTTTGGCACACTTAATGATTTTTTGACACACTTCCGGTACAGTTATCAAACACATTGTCCTCTCGGATCTAGCCCATTGAGTATAACTATTTGTAGAAAAAGAAAAGTTTTGAAATCCCAAACGCGATTTTCTAGATTTCGTAGGTAATCACCCGGCCGGCAGACTGACATGCATTTTTTTGCTTTTTTAGAATCAGTAGGTCCTAAAACGTCGAGAAATGCCAAAAAGAGAGGGTTAGAATTTAACTTTTGGCTCATGAATTCAATACTTTGGTTTTTTCAAAACCGACGTAATACTAGTAAATGGACATGAAAAATGACAAACAAAAAATATTAAATAAAAATTATAATTTTTCTGAATCACTTAAATTAATTTTTCAAAGTGCTCGTTTGTTTTTTGTGTATGTTGTTATTACCTTCACAAAAAATTTCTTCCGCACATAACTTTAGATGAAAATAAAATAAAATTCATCAATTTAAAATTACGAATGTCATATTATCTCATAAAAAGGCAAATGAAACCAGCCATTTTAGAAAAGGCTAAATTATCTTTCAACTCATCATTTTCAATTATACGTGAAACATGTGGCTAACATTTGTGTGTACATATGTGCCTACGTGTTTTACGACATCTGCACGGTATGGTTTACATTATATGCATGACATTTATTATGCACAATTTTGTGCACGGTGACTTTGTAACATGCACAATTATTGCAATTTCGAAAAAAGTGCATGGAATGAGATGCTTTTTTCCAAATTTATTTATGGGTAAGAACTGAAATTTTTTAAATTATTTTATAATGCAAACTCAGTTAATCTCTCGGCATTATTATTTGAATTTAAATGCAGGCTGTTGGGACCCATCCCATTTTCATAAGATATCTCTCTACAAGCTTCCACATTAAAGTCACCAAAAACCAAAATGAAGTCACGTGTTGGTACTTTCTCTTCCAGTTCTATGCAGTTAGCTTGAGTTGGTGCGTGTACGGCAATTAGAGCATAATATTGTTGCATGTACCGCATACCCGTAGCTACTAAATTTTCTCATTGACCGGGATGAATTTTATCACGGATCCTTGTATGCATGCACACACAAGAAAACCAGTTCCCAATTCTTGTCCAGAAGGATGAATACAGTATAAAAGGGACCATCCAAATCTTGTTTTCCTATTATTTGCTGTCAAATTTCTTACATAGCATTGACCTCTCAGCTTCTGTTTCTAAACTTGTTAGATCAACAGGACCGCTCAGTTTAGGCCTTTTTTAGGTCCAGGTAAAATTCTATTCTTGTGTCTGGGTTTGATATTCTCATTCCTGGCTGGAGTAGAGAGAGCGATAAATTATATGAGGAGTACCTTAGTAGTGGTGAGGCAGACGTGGCTGATGACTTAATTTACTCACTGGACGCCGCAAGAAAGCAAAAGTGGATTAGCGCTGTTGATAACTTAGATTTTTCCCATTCAAGGAAGGGAAGCTTGGAGGCTCCTTCGGAAGCTGGGTGGCTCAAACTCAATTGCTCGTATTAACGATGAAATAAATCCAGAGGACATTGCAAATCATATCGTAAACATATCTCGTTCTTCTATTAATCGCCTTCATAAAAGAACAATTAAACGTAAATTAAGAGAAATGAAGCGCCATAGCTCGTCTCCAACGAAGTATGCGAGCTCTTTTAGTAGCGAAGAACTTGATTCAGCTCTGTCCCAAACAAAAAACGGAAAAGCAGCTGGGTACTATGGTATATTTCCAGAATTTCTTAGAAATGCTGGAAAAAATGTAAAACAATAGCCAACTAAATTTTTCTCGAATATCCTAGGAACCGGCAATCTTCCAAAACATTTTAAGACTTCAAAAGTGAAAGCGATACTTAAGCCAGGTAAACCATTTAATGAACCAGGAAGCTACCGTCTCCAATTGCCCTTTTGAGCACCTCCTACAAATTGTTAGAACCGTATCGCTCCGATACTGAATGACCAGATCCTTGTCGAACAAGCTGGTTTCTGCCCCAATCGCAGTTGCACTGATCAACTGCTCGCTTTAACATCCTACATCGAAGCTGGGTTTCAAAAACAATTAAAAACAGGCGCAGTATTCATCGATCTCACTGCAGCATATGACACGGTCTGGCGAATTGGGATTATATATAAGCTTTTCAATGCAATACCTTGTAACACCATCTCGCGTTTAATTACCAACATGCTGAGTAATCGTGTATTCAAAGTCTATCTAAATAATTCCTGTAGTAGGTCCAAAATGCTTAACAATGGTTTACCACAGGGTTCCGTCCTGGCGCCACTACTTTTTAATTTGTACAGTCATGACATTCCTGACATAATATCAAAGAAATTTGGTTACGCTGATGATTGGACCCTGGCCACTCAAAATAAAGATATGGGTGTCTTGAAAGATTTGCTCTCAACTGATCTGACGATAATGAATGCCTATTTTCGAACGTGGAGTTTATTTCCTAATCTAAGTAAAACTGAGAGTTCTTGTTTCCACTTAAACAACAAACTGGCAAAACACAAACTTTCAGTGTCATTTAACGGCACTGTCATTAAATACAATCAACAGCCAAAGTACCTGGGCATTACTCTCGATAGAACTTTTTCTTTTAAGTTCCATCTAGAGAATACGTCAAAAAAACTTAAAACGAGAAACAATATATTGCACAAACCTGCAGACTCGACATGGGGTGCTACTCCAGCTACCCTCCGCACAACTACTCTAAGTCTGGTTTACTCAGTGGCTGACTATGGCGCACCAGTCTGCTTGAATAGCACACATACTGAAAAAGTTGACTGCCAGTTGCATGCCACGATGCGTACTATAAGTGGTACTACCCCATCTAATGGACTTGGCACTTTGACGCAGTGATGGGGCTCAGTAGACTCAGTGATCTTAGGAGCTACAACGGTAGGGTCACCCATGCCGTTAGGTCCTCGGTGAGAATCGAAGCCAAGATCAAGTCCAAAACCCAAAGCTAAGGTGAGGCACGTACGCCGAAAGCTTAGCATGGTCAAGGGGGTGCTTGATTATTAGTACGGAACTCTGGATACCGGGCGCCCTCCAGTTTCAATAGCCTTACCACAGCACAGGGCTCTGTTGTGGCTGACCAATGTACCTCCCTACTTTCTCCATAAATATTGTATGGAAAACTATAAAGTTTTAGATGAGAACGATGCTTCTCCAAACGCATCACATAAACCAACAACAAAACTGTGCACCATGTCCTACTCTAGGATCATGCCTGATTTATCAGCTTATTCTAAACCAGACAGCACACATGCCATGTCTGACTCTAGGATCATGCCTGATTTATCAGCTTATCCTAATTCGGATAGTACACACACCATGTCTGACTCTATGGTAATGTCTGATTCACCAGCTTACTCTAAGTCAGACAGAAGACCTGTACGATATAGACAAAAATCTCTAGTACCTAAATTAAGTTGCGTTCAGATTAATCTGCACAGATCAGAAATGGCCTCAGTTAATTTGAACCGGTTAATTGAACAGGATGCTCACGATCTTGCATTTATACAGGAGCCGTGGGCAGACAGCAAAGAATAAAAGGTCTATCGTCAAACAAAAATACAAAACTGATCTATTTCTCAGATGTGGAAAGACCGCGAACCGCGATTCTCTTCAACAAACATCTGAAAATATTTCCGTTGAATGAATTTATCTGTAGAGATCTTACAACGGTCCAGATAGAAATTCATCTTCCTCAAGGTGGATTTCGTAAATTCATTTTAGCTTCTGCATACTTCCCGGGAGATGAGGACGAGACACCACCAGAAGTGGTAGAGAAACTCATCAAGCATTGCAACAATAACCACTATAACCTCATAATAGCGTGTGATGCTAACGCTCATCACACCGTGTGGGGAAGTAGCAACATTAACACAAAAGGCGAGCGTCTGCTTCAATTTTTGTATACAAACAATATGTTTATTGCAAACAAAGGTAGTGAGCCTACCTTTAGAAACGCAATCAGAGGCGAGGTCCTTGACCTTACTTTAACTAACATAAACGCTACTAACCATATTAAGAACTGGCATGTTTCGAAGGAAGCTTCTATGTCTGATCATGCTTATATATGTTTCAACATAGAACACTACCCGAAGAGCATCCAATACTTTAGAAACCCAAGAAAAACCAACTGGGAACTTTACACAACATATCTTCATGATAATGTAAATAGTTGCAGCAGTATCAACTCTACATTTGAGCTTGACTCTGCAGCAAATAATTTACAAGAAATTATCACTGAAGCATACAACCTTAAAACTCCAATAACTCAATCCAAAAGATGCAGAGATGTACCTTGGTGGAATGGTAACTTGGAGAGGAAAAGGAATAAAGTTCGCAAGCACTTTAACAGAGCAAAAACAACAAATAATTGGACAGAGTACCGAGTAGCTCTAACCAATTATAATTAAAAACTCAGACAATCAAAAAGAAATAGCTGGAAAGAGCTCTGCAATACGATAGATAATCTGCCTGCTGCAGCTCGACTCCAAAAATTGATGTCGTTTGATCACACAAACCCTCTAGGCTCAATCTGCAAACCAAGTGGTACGTATACCACCAGCTGTATTGAGACACTAGATACTTTACTTCAAACCCACTTTCCGGGCTCAATAAAATTGAGCACGGAAGATAATGCCAACGAAGACGTACGTCTTCTAGATCCTGCAACTAAAAGTAATGCAGATCATTTAACCAACACAATTTTCACCCCCAACAAAGCGAGATGAGCTATAGAATCCTTCGGTCCGTATAAATCTCCAGGAGGTGATGGAATTTTTCCGGTATTTCTGCAAAAGGGTCTAACAATCATTCTTCCATACCTCATGCGTTTGTTCAAAGCAAGCTTTCGCCTTGCTTACATTCCTCAGATATGACGAGAAACCAGAGTTGTTTTTATACCTAAGCCAGGAAAAAAACCAAATGAAGCCAAATCATACAGACCCATAAGTCTTACATCTTTTCTATTAAAAACAATGGAAAAGATGTTGGATTATCACATCCGTCATGTATGTCTGAAACAAAACCCTCTCAACTCTAGCCAGCACGCCTATCAGACTGGGAAATCTACTGAAACGGCGTTGCACAAAATGGTGAAAGAAATTGAGAGCACCCTAAACTATAAGGAGGCACTTGTTTGTACATTTATGGACATACAAGGAGCCTTTGACAATGTCCACTTCAATGCTATCATTGAAATGGCTACAAAGAAAAATATAAACCCGCTTATCATTGCGTGGATTATCAAGATGCTACAGAGTCGGAAGATAACGGCTACACTAGGTGATTATTCAGTGACTGTTACTGCATCTAGAGGCTGCCCGCAAGGGGGCGTGCTCTCTCCGCTGCTTTGGCTAATGGTGGCTGATGATCTCCTCACTAAGCTAAATGATTCCGGCTTCAACACTGTAGGCTATGCCGACGACTTGGCAGTCATGGTTAGAGGGAAACATGACTCCATTGTCGCTGGTCGAACCCAGACAGCTCTTAATATTGTATCAAAGTGGTGCAACAGATTAGGACTGTCGATCAACCCACAAAAAACAAGCATTGTCGTTTTCACAAACAGGAGAAACTTCAATTTCGTTTCTCCTGTTCTAAACGGCGATCCAATACAAACATCAAAAGAGGTTAGATATTTAGGCGTGATCCTGGATAGCAAACTAACTTGGAACCCACACCTGAAATATATATCTGATAAGGGAAACAAAGTTTTCTTCACATGCAGAAACCTGTTTGGGAAAACATGGGGTCTTAGCCCAAAAATGATACTTTGGTTGCACCAAAGTATTATAAAACCAATTCTAACATATGCAGCTTTAGTTTGGTGGCCTAAAACGCGCCAAATAACTGCTCAAAATATGTTTACGAAAATACAAAGGCTTGTGTGTCTTAGTGCCACAGGTGCTTTCAAAACCACGCCAACGTCAGCAATGAAGAATCTTCTAAAGCTTTCTCCATTGCACCTACATGTTAAATCTGTAGCGGTGTTGAGCGTTCATAGACTGCAGCTCACAGAAGGGTTTAAGCCGGGTAATCTAACTGGACACCTTCAAATCCTTTCTGAATTACAAGCTGAACTGCATACACACCATATTTCGGATTGTATGCCAAACACAATAGATTTAGATAGGCACTTTGATGTCAAGATATTGGCCAGAGATCTTATTAAAAACTACATACGGTCACTGCCACATAACGCCAGCATCTGGTACACAGATGGTTCTCGAACCAACATGGGCACGGGAGCAGGAGTGTTTGGTTCTAGAACAAAACAAACGGTTGCTTTAGGCACCACAACAACCATATTTCAAGCCGAAATTTTTGCCATTAGCAGTTGCGCTTTGCTATGCGCTGAAAGAAAATACCAAAATATTGAAATATATATTATCTCTGACAGCCAAGCAGCACTCTTGGCACTAAAATTTACGCGCTTTGATTCAAAACTGGTATGGGAATGCTACCAAAATCTATTAAAAATCTCGTGCAATAACACAGTAACACTTGTGTGGGCACCTAGCCACACAGGAATACAAGGAAATGCTATCGCTAACGCTTTAGCAAAGCAAGGTGCCAATAAAAAATTTGTTGGACCGGAACCATGCTTTGGAATGGCCAAGAGTTCGCTCAAAAGCACAATCCAAACAATGGAACAAGAACAAAATGCTAAATTATGGAAAAACAGAGAGGGACTAGTACACTCCAAGAAGTTTCTAGGTAACCTCCCTGTTTCACCCTTAAAAACAATCGACTTAAACAGAGAGTCTCTAAGAATTTTAACGTGGTGCGTTACTGGACATGGTCTTTTAAACCACCATCTTAACAAAATAGGCCTTGTTGTTTCCGACAGGTGCAGATTCTGCTACTCGGATGCGGAAACGATGGAACACGTCATCTGCAGCTGTCCTGAACTCTCTGGGCACAGATACAACCAACTTGGTCATAGAAGACTAACACTTCCATTACCACAAAACGTCACTCCAATTGAGCTAATTAATTTTATTAAAAGTCTCAACTTGGATGACAGAATACAACCAGTAACGGCACAGACGACGACTGACTAATAACAAAATCAGGGTAAGCACAATAGACCTTCAGGTCGCACACGAAGCCGTGAATGATATTAGTCCCGTGATGATATTAGTCCCGGTCAATAAGAGGATCTGCTACCTACGTCACACATACAACAAGATATATCTATCTAGCTATCTATGCACCCACTAAATTTGAAACCATTACCATGAAGGAAATTATATTCATAACACTGCAAAAGTTTATGTTCTTTGTATTTTTTATCGGCAAGTGATAAAGATACTTCCTATAAAGATTTCCTAACAGCTTGTATTTGAGATGTAATTATGACAGCGAGAGAGTGACTGAGTTTGCATTATAAAATAATTTGAAATTTGCTTGCATTTTTTCCGCAGCGATCAATTCATAAGACTGCTAGGTCTCACCGAATGCAAACGCTTGAAGAAAATTACCTGAAATGGAATAAACACATGTTCAACCTCACTAAATCTGCAATGCAAAAATTGGGATTATTGAGTCGAAGTAAAAAATATTTCAATCCCGATCAAATGTTGCTGATCTGTAAGTCCCTTGTTCATCCTTGTATTGAATTCTCGCGTCATGTTTTGGGAGGTGTTTGTCAGTCAATACTAAAATGTCTAGACTCTTATAGTGAATCTGTTCAAATATTCAGTACTCGCAATATTAATAAATATTGGTCAAACATCCGTGGGATGAAACCAAACATAAACATAATTTTCCACAGATACATTTCTGAAGAACATAAACAAATTTCTCCATAGTGCTATTGCATTAAGGTCTACGTGTTTCTTGCTTGCATATTCCATATAAATAAGACCCATATAAATAAAACTAGGAAAAATGATAAATTCTTCCATATCATCAAAGTTACTTCGGTTTTGAAAAAACCTAGGTATTGCATTCATGAGCCAAAAGTGAAATCTTAGCCCCACTTTTTTGGCATTTCTCGACGTTTTAGGACCTACTGATTCTAAAAAAGCAAAAAAAAATTATGTCTGTCTGTCGGAATTGTGTGTCAAAACAACGAAATTTGCATATTTTTTGCTTAAAAAACGTTCATTTTAAGTGATAATTTGTAGAAATCTGGATGGTCGGGATTGGTATGTGAGATCAAAATCTAGATTATTGCAAGTTTGTCAAAAAAATGTTGTCAAGATTGTCAAAGACTGATTTTCCTTTTTTTTACACAATTTTTTGGGAAAAATATGAAATTAATTATTTGTATGACATGAAATTTTGTTATTATTATTGAGAATTATGGCATTATAAGTTTGTCAAAAAAATGTTATCAAGTGTGTCAAAAGGGTTTTGAATGATTTTCATTTATTTTTTTTGGCAAAAAATAAAATTAATTATTTGTATGAAATGTTAAATGTAATTGAACATAAAATTATTATTATTGAGAATTTTATTGCATTATAAGTTTGTCAAAAAAATATTGTCAAGGCTGTCAAAAATATTATTCATTTTTTTTTTAAACAATTTTTTTGAAAAAAAATGAAAAAAAAAACTTTAACAAAGAGTTTTATGTTTGACGCTGCCCAAACTAAAAACAATGTCCTTATAAAAGTTTAATGCTGAAAACTATATCAAAATCCTTAACCAAAACCGCTCTTGATATCTCAGAGCTTGAGATTTCAGCCCCTCCATATTTTTCATTTTAGTTTTACGCTCATAAATTTTATCACCTTCGTTTAGTTCTAAAACCAGTCATTAGTCAATATTATTCAGATTTATAATTTCTGAAATCTTCATGTTGTTCTCTAATTTATACTAACCGCAGACAGTATTAAACTTTATCAGTCACAGACAGAATCGTTTAATATTATATATTCTAAGAATTTATCTGCATAATAATAAAAATAAATCCACTTAAAAATTTTAGCTTTCAATATCGAACATTTTTTTGGGTCGGTCGAATAATAAGCAAAAATAAAACATACATATTTCAAGTTTTTTATAAAAACGCCTTTTTTTCTTTTTATTCTTATGTTCTGATTAATGCTAATTAATTATTAATAAACCTTAATTAAAATATCATTTTGTTTTGTTTTATCTAAGAATTTTGAGAGTACTTGAGATCTATAAAAAGTTGGGCGAGTTGGAATTACCAGTACCAGCGGGTGGAGTTGACCCTACAATATGTTTACCAGTTGGTCGATATCCATTTTCATCAGCGGTATATGTCGTAGCATATAACAGACCATCTGTTCCAGTGTATGAATATGATCCTACAATAGCTAGTATAGGAATATTTTCTTCTCCAATATATCTAACAAATGCTTGCTCATTACGGAATTGACCATCACTGGTTTCATATCTGAAATAAAAAATTAAACAAATTTTAAATTTTTTTGTTGTTTGATTCATTTACTGTAAGTTAAAAAAGCTTTTTTCAGCAAACGGCTGTAAAGTTTTACTTTAGCGAGAAGGTTATTCTTACTTTTTTGGGGTGTATGGATAGACAAGCTCCTCGCGCTACACCCTGGTTTACATTAAAAGTCTATTCAAAATTGGTAGCCAAATATTTCATTTCGAACTCTTGGCTGTGATACAAACAATTATGAACATGAACCAAAATCAAAATCACAATAACAACGGTACTTTTCAGCACCATAATACAAAAAAATATTGGACCCTCAGTCCGTATTTTGCAATTGAACATCTAAGGCATAAGCAAGTCAAAAACTGAACATTTACAAAGAATATTGAAAGATTTCAACATCGACGATGTAACTCTGCAAGAAGCGCATGCAGCAGATGAAGCGCAACTTACCTCTAGAAGTAACATTGTTGGTTACAAATTAATTTTCGCTATTTACCATCAAGCATATGGATCTGCCACGTATGTTAAGTCAGAAACCATGAACTGCACCCATGTACTTACACAGACGGACAACGATATACATCTTATTGTTGTCTATATATCGCACACGAACACAAGCCTCCAAATACAGAATGGCCAGCTGCTACTCTAACATTAGTTCACCACCCAGAAATAAATGGTGGTGACTTCAATAGTGATCACATTCAGTGGTCCAACTCAAATACTCAAATAATAATCCCAATGGCATACAACTGACTGACTGAGTAGATGGTAACAACATATTCATGGCATAGGCGAAAGACTTGAAAACCTTTAGATCTGCTAAATGGCGAAGTGATTACAATCCCGACCTATGTTTTTCCACAAAAAACGAACAATGTAACCCTATTCTAATATCTAGGGCTGTCTTACAAGGTTTCCCACGCTCTCAACATCGTGCAGTAATTATTGAAGTAGGTATCCAAATCCCACTCGTAAACTCTACTCCTCAACCTAGATGGAATTTTAACAAAGCTGATTGGGCTAAATATAGGTCGGAGTTAGATGCAGTGATCCACTGGATCAAACCCATTCCTAAAAATTACTATAGGTTCGTTGGAGCTATAATCTCAACTGCTACATCCCAAAAGGCTTCCGTTAAGAATACATTCCTGGCTGGAGTAGAGAGAGCGATATATTATATGAGGAGTACCTTAGTAGTGGTGAAGCAGACGTGGCTTATGACTTAATCTACTCACTGGACGCCCCGCAAGGAATCAAAAGTGGATTAAAGTTGTTGAACCCATTGATTTTTCACATTCAAGCAGGGAAGCTTGGAGTCTCCTTCGGAAGCTGGGTGGCTCAAACTCTATTGCTCGTGCTAACAATGAAATAAATCCAGAGGACATTGCAAATCATATCGTAAACATGTCTCGTTCTTCTATTAATCGCCTCCATAAAAATTATAATTTTCGTGTTCTTAAAATGATTAGATTTAACATGATGTCAATCTCTTGTTACTTTACGCATATAACAAGATTAGATTTACATTTAGCTTTTAATGTCAGAATTCAAAAAAATAGTATATACACCTCGGGAGAGAGTATGTTATCTTCCTCATCGATATGTAACGCTCAAGCTTCGCCCTCGGGATCCAAGCACATCTCGGAAGAAAACCATGCACTTCTCTCCCTTGGAGGAAATTTAGCAAAACGTACGCCTATTCTGACGTTTTTATGTGAATTGGGAATTGAAAAAAAGTACAATAAATGAAATACAGAATATTTTCTCATAAGAATTTGTTATTTGCCGCGACACGGAATACTAGTTATGAAGAAATTGTTATAATTTTTTTCTCAATTCATAGTTCACGATGTACAGTAATTGGGCTACTTGAGAAAATTTAGCACACCAGAGAAAATTTAGCAACCGTCCTTAATGAGGAATTAAAAGTATTAGTACGACGATATTGATATTATAAAAATTTGAATTTGTAAATACTATTATGAGGACATTTCACTCCTCAGTGCTCGAATAAAATAAAATTGTAAACTCTGCACTTTACTATAGTTTTTGTAAATTTCAGTCTTTCTCACAATAGCCCTTCAAAAAGTTGGAAGGTACATCCAGTGAGCCTGGGTAAATCAGATATTATGACTGCAGCAAATTGAAAAAATTAATCATACCGACTTTGGGACGGAAAACGCAAACTTACTAAACGGGTTTCGTTTTACTATTTGAAGGAAGGCCCACTAAAAGTTCAAAAAATTGAGAAAAAAAAATGAAAAACTAAATTAAGGAAAGAATTTAAATAAAAGAAAAATATTGTTTATTTACCGTTTCTTGATTCCCAGAAACATTTTTCGGCAGGACCCAGGAAGAAGAAACATTTGACAGACAAAAGACTAAAGGTTATACATTTGATAAGCATGTGTGCTGCAGTTTCGCACTTAACTCATTGATATTTATCTTACTAAAAATTACACCAAATGAATCATTGGAATAGTTATTTCCAAATTTTATTGAACAGGAAATATCATCCGACGTGAGGAAGTGTACACTATGGCAATTACTAATCAACACCAATATTCAGGAAAAATTTTTAATAACGGGAATAAATAATGCGAATAAATGGTAGAAAAACTAAATATGTATATTTCAAATTCAGTAGCAGTGCAGATGATTATTTTTACGTTAGGTCACATTACAATCGATATTAAAATTTGGGCTGAATAACAGAGAGTAGATGGGAAGGGAATAGTAGATCTGAAATTAATCCAAGAGTGAAATAAGTTAGCATAACGTTCAATATTACAAAGAATGTAAGTATTCTGCAATATCGATATATTCCTGAAATTGAAAATGAAAAATTTTACAATACATATGCGTTCCTTTGGAACAAAATAGCTGCTCAAAGCAGCTTTTGAGTAGATCACCAATCGCCGAAAATTGGAAAAATTTTCAAATATAGTCACACAATTTTATTATTCTCAAAATCTTTATTTGTATGTTTAGATCTGACTGGTCCATTTTATTATTAAAAATACCAAAACAAGTTTATAAACGATCTAAATAAAATCAAAAATAAACTGCTTTTCAACTACACAACTGGTTCGAGGTAGAGTAGATCAAAGCAAATTTGAGTAAGTTTGATGGAATGCGCCTAACGTTAAATCTGACCTATATTGATTTATACAAACATAAAGGTAGCGAAAATCGAAAATTCGACGACCACGCCGTGCTGCCTGGGTAATGCTGACAAAATTAGGTTGGTGTATCGGAGACAAGCAGAGTAAAAACTGTTTGGCCAATGATGGTACATCACGGCGAATTGGCGCCTTAAAATCAATGTGACTCAAGCGTCTGTTCTCCATGTTAGGGGTGGATTGAAGCGGACGTCTGTCTTGGATCAAGCGGCTCGCTATATAAACGTGTAAAAAGGTTGTTTCTAGTAACCTTAAGATGCAGAACGGACCCATTCACGACAATTTGGGTTTGGCCTAAGGTTAACAACCTAACCTCGGAAACAAAATTATTTGTTAAATTTGGAAATTGGAAAAGAATATCAGACTGGAGTCATTTACCTGGACGTGAAAAAGGACCAGACTACCGAATCGGAACGTGGAACGTGTGCAACTTGAGCGCGCTTGATGCTCTTATAAGTCTGGAAACAGAGGCTGAGAGGTGTGGGATGGATAACATAGCTCTGCAAGAAATTAGACAGCCAATAACCGGAAAACAAGATTTGGATAGTCACTCTCTATACTGTAGTGGTCATCCTTCTCGGAGAGAATTTGAAACTGGCTTTCTTGTTGGTTCACGCATACAAGAAGCCGTGATGAAATTCATCCCGGTCTGTGAGAGGATTTGCTACCTACGTGTACGCGGTACATATAACAATATTTCTCTTATTGCCGTGCATGCACCTACTGAAGCTAAGACCGTCGACGAGAAGGATAATTTCTACAAAGCACTGGAAGAGGTTATGAAACAAACACCCACACGCGACTTCATTACGGTTCTTGGTGACTTTAATGGACAGGCTGGAAGAGATATCTCTTATGGAAATGTGGTGGGCCCCAACAGTCTGCATTTGAATTCGAATGATAATGGTGAGAGAATGACTGAGTTTGCATTATCAAATAATATGAGAATTGCCAGTACGTTCTTTCCGCACCAATCGATTCATAAACAGACTTGGGTTTCACCGAATGGAAACACTCGAAATCAAATTGATCACGTGGTAGTTACAGCACGTTTCTTCTCGAGTGTTCTGGATGTGCGATCCTTTAGAGGTGCATACATTGGAAGTGACCCCTTCCTTGTTTGTGCAACGATAAGGTTCCACTTCCCGAATCCAAGCATTCCGAAATTCAATAAACGGATACGTTTTAACATCTCATCACTAAAGAATGCTGAAACAGAAGAGAGATATACAACCATATTGCCAAAATATTGGAGAAATCAGAAACCATTAATGGAGACGTCTATAAGTCATAGTATTTGCTCTAAGATGCTGTTTTAAGCGCTGCTTAGGGAATACTTGGACCACCACAGAACCACTCCCAGAAGCCATGGATGGATCAAGCATGTCTTGACGCTATTCAATACAAAAGAGATTGCTATCTTAAGTGTCTACAAGGACGGAACACCAAGTCCACGAAGGAGAACTATAAACTGGCAAGACAACCCGTTACAAAGATATGTAGACGAACGAAGAGAGAATGGTGGAAGAGACAGTGTGAGGAGATTGAAAGCTTCAATAAGGAATATCAATCGCGTAACTTCTTTCAACAGGTTAAAACCTTAAAGAAGGTGCCTCAAACTAGATCGACTGCTATTCAAAACGAAGATGGGGAGCTACAAGTAGACCCTAAAAATATTTTTGATACTTGGGCCGCTTATTTTGAAAATCTTCTCAACTTAAGTGACCAGCAACAAGTCGGGCGACGAGCAAAGTTTATTCGTGCGTCAAAGGTACATGTAGACGAACCAACCAAAGAAGAGTTCGAAATGGCGCTGTCAAAATTAAAACGCAATAAAGTACCTGGTATCGACGATATAACATCCGAAATGATTGTACATAAGGTGAAACTCTATCCTTAAGATTGTTTGAACTTGTTCAAATGATCTGGAGGACTGAAACCATGCTACAGGACTGGAACATAGCTATGTTGATACCAATCCATAAAAAAAGGTAATTGCCTACAATGTGCAAACTACAGAGGAATCGCTCTACTCTGCTCAGCATAAAAGATCTTTTCCTACATTTTGCTATCAAAAATCAATCCTTTTGCTGAACAACTGTTTGGAGAATATCAGTGTGGTTTCCAGCGGGGCCGAGGTACCACCGATGCACTTTTCTCGATAAGGATGATTTTGAAAAAGTGCCGAGAGTTCAACATACCTGTGCACCAACTCTTCTTTGAATTCAGGCAGGCCTACGACTCTCTCAAACGAGAAACTCTATGGTCAGCTCTGGTGTCAATGGAATCCCTGGTAAACTGGTATCACTATGCAAAATGACAGTACAGAACTCTCAATGCTGTGTACGAAGAACGAAATATCAAAGTTTTTTAAAATCGACTCCGGTGATGCTATCTCTCCTATACTTTTTAATTTAGCCTTGGAATATGTATGCTGTCAAAAGAAACAACCGACTAACAACAATATCTTGTCAATAAACTCAGTACAGATGATCGCATACGCTGATGATGTTGTCATCCTCGGCCGAAGTGAAGCTGTTATGAGTGTGACTTTCAAGTCGCTTGAGAGTGGTGCTAGAAAAATTAGTCTTCATATTAACTAAAGTAAAACCAAACATATGAATGTTTCAAGAGAGGCTGAGAAGAAAGATTTGATGTGCGGCGATGAACGAATTGAGGGAGTTGAATCTTTTAATTATTTGGGATCAATGCTTGACTCAAACAACAGCATACTTACAGATATTAAAGCTCGAATCGATCTCGGATCACCGTATGTATCAACTAACACCAAGCTCAAGTTATACAAGACATTGATTAGACCGGTTGTGATGTATGGGTCACAAGCGTGGATCCTTACTCAAAATAACAAATTGCATTTATCTGTATTTGAGCGTAAGATCCTACGTTACATTTTTGGTCCACTTAAGACAGATAACGGAGAGTATAGAACCCGATGTAACTTTGAGATCAGAGACCTTCTTGAGGGTCCTGATATAATAGGTTGTATCCGTTCTAATAGGATTGCTTGGTTTGGGCATGTTCTATGAGCCGATTCACAGTCTGGAATGATTAGAAAAATGTATGTTAGTACCCCAGGGAGTGGGGACCGCGAGGTAGACCACGACTACAATGGGAGACTGACGTAATAAACGACCTTAAAAAATCGGCTGCCATGGTAATTATGTCGCTGTTGCGAATGACCGTGGTGAATATTCAAAGGTGATTCGCCTGGCAACGCTCCAACATTGAGCATGAACGCCGTTATAAAAAAAAAGTCCAAGCGGCACGTACATCCGCTAGAAATAGGTAGATTTCAAGATCAGACAGTTTTGTGTGCCAGTAGAATCTGATGTATCAGATTAGTTTAAACAAAACAAACTAATTTCAAACAGATATCGAACAAATTTTAAAAAGAAAATTAGCTACCTACAAGCAAAAATATATCTATCCAATTTTGCAACAAAAAAATATCAAATCTACCACAGAACATGTGTGTGACAATTTATGACACAAACCTACTCTATATCATATGTCGTGCAATTGCTGCAAAATATCAAAATAGTTTATTTCTAAGAAAAAAAATTAATTTCTTCTCTTCAAATCTTTTATTTTTTGACTGTTATAAGGTTGACATTGACTGTTATAAGGTTTTTGGAAATTGTAGTTGGGGATTGTTGCAAACTTTTTTGTTGAAGCCAACAAGTCTAAAACCTCTAACTGCAGAGGTTTATATATATAAGAAACGGATTAAAATGTTTCCACAGATTCTAAATTTATGAAGATTTTAAAAATATTAGTATCCAAACGGCCGTTATAACGGATTAAAAAACCACTTTTTTTCTAGTATAAAGCCTATAGTTCCTTAACCATGTGTCAGATTTTTTTGTTGTACGAACTTGTCCAAGATATTAATAAAACACACATTTTTAAGAATTTTTTTTGATCTGGCTCCACAAATGCAACCGTGAGAGCGCCGGTTGATTCAAACGCATTTTGTGTTTTACAAGCTTTTTTGTTGGAGCCGCTCACTCAGAAACTTCCAACCGCAGAGGTCTTTTTTTTGAAGGAAACTGATTAAAAAGGTTTCAAAGATTCTAAATTTATGAAGTTCTTAAAAATATTAGAATCCAAACGGCCGTTATAACGGATCTAAAAAAAAGAGTTTTTTTCTAGTATAAAGCTTCTAGTTTCTTAACCATGTGTCGGATTGGGCTGATTTACAAACTTGTCCAAGATATTCATAAAACGTTAATAAAACGCATATTTTTAAAAAAGGTTTTTTGATTTGGCCTTATAAATGCGACCGTGAGAGTGCCGGTTGTTTCAAAATAAAAATTTTTTTTGTAAACTTTATTGTTGGAGCCGCTCACTCAGGAACCTCTAACTGCAGAGGTCTATTTTTAAAACAAATTGATAAAAAGGATTCCAAAAATATTAAATTTGTTAAATTTTTTGAAATATTAGTATCCAAACGGCCGTTATAACGGTTTTAAAAAATCAATTTTTTTCAGAAAAAAGCCTCTAGTTTCTCAACCACTTGTCGGATTTTGCTGATTTACGAACTTGTCTAAGATATTATTAGAACACATAAGTACAGAAAATTTTTTTGATCTACCTCAACAAATGCGACCGTGAGAGTGCCGGTCGTTTTCGTTATATCTCTTATCGTTTATATATATATATATATATATATATATATATATATATATATATATATATATATATATATATATATATATATATATATATATATATATATATATATATATATACATATATATTTTATTTTTATAATAAAAAAAAATTGTTTATTTGGTGTATAGCCTATTTTATTAACAAATATTTTAACAAAAATATTTTACATGAAAAAAAACCTTTGACCGGTTTCGACGCTTATCGCATCATTTTCAAAAAGTTGAATAAGAAACACATACTAAGTTTATACCACCGATAGTTTAATAGAATAATAGTTTTTTGCTATTAAACTATCGATACATTGAGCGTTTATACCACAAAATAGTATTATTCTATCTGTGGTATAAACGCTCAGAATAATATTGACAGATAGAATACGGCTACCGTATTTCAAATTTGAATATAAAATCTTATCAATCTAAAAGTATTTCAACAAAAAATTATAATACTATTATTAATTTAAAATAAAAACTAGATTTTAAGTGATTTGGGTGTTGCTCATTTTTTACAATCGCCTGAAATTGTCTATTACATTTAACGTTTTGACCGTTACAATTTTTTTGAATATACTATTATACTATCGATCAAAAGCAAAATATCAAATAACTATCTGTCAAAGTAAAAAGGTATTATTCTATCCGTTTATACCGTAATAATTTAATAGCTATTTGCTATTATTCTATTATACTACCATGGTGTAAACTTAGTGACAGAATTATAATAGAAAAAATTTTTAAAACAAAGAAAAAATTGAAAAATAAAACTTAACCGAAAAAACTAAACGCTACTTTGATTTTTGCTGTCATATGATTTAATTTATAATTGAGTTATAAAAATTATGAATGTAGTTTGAATCTGTTTGTTTATTTAAGGAGTTAGGACTTTTTTTAATGTGAAGCATTTCCAACATTTGTAATTTGTTAAAATTATTCTCCCTCTCTAAAATTCTAACATTGTCCATAGTTATAATATGTGATAATAGCTGATCTTAAATGCATAGACAAAGCGCTAACATCACTATCGTTATTTAATGAGGCATCTTTATTATGTTGATAAATCCGTTTGCTTAAAAGTTGAGTAGTACGGCCATAAAGTTGCAGGACAATCACAAAAAGTTTGGTAAACAACATTACTTAAAAACTGTTTTTGAATTTTATCTTGTAGACTGGAAAAAAATTGATTTTGAAAATTTGAGCAAAATCAAAGTAGCGTTTAGTTTTTTCGGTTAAGTTTTATTTTTCAATTTTTTCTTTGTTTTAAAAATTTTTTCTATTATAATTCTGTGTTTCTTATTCAACTTTTTGAAAATGATGCGATAAGCGTCGAAACCGGTCAAAGGTTTTTTTTTCATGTAAAATATTTTTGTTAAAATATTTGTTAATAAAATAGGCTATACACCAAATAAACAATTTTTTTTTATTATAAAAATAAAATAATATTAAAGCCTAATAACCTTATATATATATATATATATATATATATATATATATATATATATATATATATATATATATATATATATATATATATATATATATATATATATATATATATATATATATATATATATATATATATATATATATATATATATATATATATATATATATATATATATATATATATATATATATATATAAACAAAAATTTTTCCGAAATTCCGAGATGAAGCCCATTGCAATAGGTAGATTTTTATATGAAATCTACCTAACATAAATCAAATATAAGTCCAGACACCTTGGCCTTAAAATAACAATTTGTTTAAAGAATTGAAAAGTATAAGTTTTGGTTACTTGAGAGGATCCTAAAAATTCAATGAAGTCATCGCATAACAAGCAGCAAATGCAGTAGCATTTAGTAAAGCACAAGCAGCAGTTGAAAAAATTACGAGAATGAAAAAGATGTTTGGCAAACTCTGTGACTGAAAAAGTTTTTTCTGCTTGATATTTCTTGCTTTTTTATAAGCCGAGAGACTCTGCGCTCTTTTTATTATTATGTGAATGAGATATGTTGTTTATCACTTCATAACATCGCCGCGTAAACCTTGTTTTATTGCATGAGGACAGGTTTAAAATTCTTTGCAAGTGAACTGGCACAAGTATTAAGTACATATTTTATTCCTATTTAGAAGTGTAGTAATGTAGTATAAAACTAAAATTAAAACATATCATAAATTAAACGTAACCAAAATTCATCCAGCGACTTTTCAAACCTCATAAAAAATAACATCTAATCTACCAATAGCTAGTATGGTTCATCGGTTTCTATTAGTCCAGAAAACTGTTTAAAAATCTTTTAATTTAGCTACATTCTTCCTTTCAATAATTACAACTGACACAAACTAATATTTTTCAACCCAACTGTTCCTATTGGCCCCTTAAAGTTTTTTAATTAGCGATATTTAAGGGGGGGGTATGGTTTTACAATTATTTTCCTGCATCTTTTTTTTAATTTTTTTTCTGAGTGAACAATATGTCGAGAATAATGTGTACAAATTTTAAGTCAATCCGAGTAAAACTAACGGAGTTACAGCGTTTCAAACGATGTGGTATGGTTTTGAAATTATTTTTTTTGCATTTTTTTTATTTTTTTTCCGAATGAACAATATGTCGAGAATATTGTGTACAAATTTTAAGTCAATCCGAGTAAAACTAACGGAGTTACAGCGTTTCAAACGATATGGTATGGTTTTAAAATTTTTTTTTTGCATTATTTTTTTAATTTTTTTTCTGGATGAACAATATATCGAGAATATTGTGTACAAATTTTAAGTCAATCCGAGTAAAACTAACGGAGTTACAGTGTTTAAAACGACTGGCCGTGATACCTGATTTTCCCGAAAACGTCATTTTTGAAGTTCGTGAACATTAGAACTCAAAATCTACTGAACCGATCCTTTTAAAAATTTGAACATTACTTCTTCACATAAATCAACAGGTAATCAGGAAGAGCTTTTTTTTGTTTTTCATTTTTTTCTATTTTTTAATAACAAATTAACCGCGATTTTTTGAGATAAAATCGCGTTTTTCACTTCCAAGTGCTGCAAAAAATAGAAAAAAAAATAACTCTTCTTGATTACCTCGAGAAATACATCACCTTTAAAATGCATATCAATTTTGTTGATTCAGATGATCCAGTAACGAGTTATGATGTTCACCGCAAAACCACTTCTTTTCAAGGTGCCTATGGAGATTCAAAGTCACCGGCTTATTTATCAATATTTTTCATTGAAAATTTTTTCTGACATACTTCAAAAATTGAATAATAATACGTAATTAAATTTAATAAAATTATATTACTCATGTCACCGCAAAAAAATCTCAAAAATATGCTTTTTTTTCGACTTTAAAACCATACCTCCCCCTTAAAATACAATAACCTGATATTTTGTCAATAGCTGATCAATAACCGTTATTATTATTTGGAAGCAGCTACAGCTAAATTCACTTTTCAATTCTTTTTCGTATCATCCAAATAAAATAAACTTATGTGTTTGTGTCTGGTTTTCTGACAACGTAATGAGGTTTATTAAAAATATAACGTGTTTTATGCAATATAACAGTAGTTGAATAAAGTAAATGACTATTACCATGACAACAATTCACATTGGCTAAATTATTCATTTAAAAATTGAGGTGTTTGAAATCAATTATATTTTACTTTGACATAAATATTACGTGTGGTTGTCTCAACTACACCGTTCCGTACCTGTAAAGCAATTGAATCAATTTTGGAGTTTGCTGTTTGATGCGCCATATCTGCCACCAAGCCGAGGTTGAGAAAACTGCGATTGGAAATGGAACATGTTTTTTTCAATGGAATAAGAATATTATTTCTATACGAATAATTAAAATAAATAAAAACAAACAATCTAAGTTCCTAAATTTCAAACATTAAAACAAAAAAGATAATTTATGCCCGAATTGCATTCACGATTTTTTGTACGAGTGAGATTCTGTAATATTTG
Source organism: Diogma glabrata (assembly GCA_963693315.1). Classification (NCBI taxonomy): domain Eukaryota; kingdom Metazoa; phylum Arthropoda; class Insecta; order Diptera; family Cylindrotomidae; genus Diogma; species Diogma glabrata. The sequence goes on from OY856186.1 coordinate 199,562,086, forward strand.
CATAAATAAAAATACATATATTAACACAAAATAGTAAAACATTGTTTAAGAAAATTATTTTTTGCAATTCCGAATCACAATGCAACGTATTTCGATATTGTCAACAATGTCAAAAATTGATATTTTTCCGCCCTGTTTTATTTTTCATGGAAAATTTTCTCAATGCTAAGTTGATAATAGAAATGTTTACTTATATTTTAATATGAATGTAGATTGTAAAAAATTTGGTTGCAGAATAATTTTGTTTAATTGTGATTCGTAATTGCAAAAAACGTTGTGTGCAACTCGTTGCACAAATTGATTTTTTCCACCCTTGTCGTATATCTGTCCAACTTGGCTTCGCCTCGTTGAACGAAATTACGACGCGTGCGGAAAAAAGTCAACTTTGTGCACCTCGATACACAAACTACTATTGTCCAATTAGTTTTTCGAAATAATAGTAAAAATAATAACTTTAGGCATTGTTATATCAATTTTGACATTGTTTTTTCAATAGGCAGAAATGGCCTGATTTACGAAATATTTTTGAATCGTAAAAGTGAATATTACGGTTTACTCGTACAAAATAGTAGATTGTATTACTAGTGCGAATGCGTTTTCCAAACAAGAGCGGCAATAACTCGCGTTTAGAAAACGCATTCGCACTAGTAATACACACTATTTTTTGTAACGAATGCATAAAACTTATAAATACTTATTTAATTGTTAATTTAATCATTTATTTAACAAGTTATAAACAAATTTGAGGTATTTAAATAATCAAAGTGCGCCATTTTCGTTGTAATAGTTGTAAATAATAAGAATCCAACTACCGGTAAAAAATGAACATAAGAATCCAACTACCGGTTTTATAAAAAGGCATAGGAATCCAATAAGAGCTGTCAAAATAGTAAACTTTGAAAACCCAAATAAATTGTTTTTTCTTGCAATTTCAAATGATGCAATGTGTTAATAGTATATTTTTAGACGATTTTATCGCACGCACGATTTTATCGCGATAAAACGTCTTATGAAACAAGTTTTTTATACTATTATCTTAAAAAATGTGAATTTTATTAAAAAATAGTCAATTTGAAATTTTGTTATTATTACTAATTATTTTAATTAATTAAAATATTTAACACTAATTTAGATATTCTTATTAATTTTATTTACATAATTATTCGTTTTAATGTTCACCGACGTTTGTATGAGCAATGTGACCAACCTTGAAAGACAAAACTTTGCGTATCGTAATGGAGACCATTTCGATACGCATTTGGGTATAGTTGACGACGTTTGTATGAGCAATGTGACCAACCTTGAAAGACAAAACTTTGCGTATCGTAATGGAGGCCATTTCGATACGCATTTGGGTATAGAAATGACTTTATTTTAGACGCAAAATAGAAAAAGTTGTTTTTACTATATGGTAAGTTATTTAAATTATTATTTTGAGTGTGTTACAAAATAGCTAATTATGTATTAAGGGCATAAAGTATGTCTTTTCCGCTTGAGAATGAAATTGTTGCTCGAGACGTTAGCCGAGAGAAACAATCACTCGAAAGCAAAAAAGATACTTTATGCCTGAATTGCATACAAGATTTTTTGTACGAGTAAGATTCTGTATTATTTGCATAAATAAAAATACATATATTTACACAAAATAGTAAAATATGTTTTAGAAAATTATTTTATCAAAGTAGTCTTTCGAAATAATAGTAATACAATAACTTTAGGCATTGTTATTTCAATTTTAGGCATTGTTATTTCACTTTTAGCATTGTTATTTCAATAGAAAAAAAAGGCCTGCTTTATGTACAATTTTTGAATCGTAAAAGTGAATTTTAGGTTTACTCGTACAAAAAATAATTTTCTAAAACAATGTTTTACTATTTTTTGTAAATATATGTATTTTTATTTGTGCAAATAATACAGAATCTTACTCGTACAAAAAATCTTGTATGCAATTCAAGCGTAAAGTATCTTTTTTGCTTTCGAGTGATTGTTTCTCTCAGCTAGCGCCTCGAGCAACAATTTCACTCTCAAGCGGAAAAGCTATTATCAACTGATATTTACAAAATTCTGAAAGTGTATTACGAAGGTTGACGTAATCATCTACTAGCTGTAAATAATCGATTAGATTAGTTCAAAGATTGATGCTAAACCTAAACAAAAGATTGATATTTGCAAAACCTAAAATTGAGTTCTTAGGCCAGTCAGTTGCTTTGAAGATAAATTGTACAATATTCGTAATCAACGTAAATTTTTAGATATTTATTAGAGGGTCGTACTCGTAAGTTTACACTTTTCTCTCATCTTCTTATCAATAACGTCACCTGAATTTCATTGGTCACTTTTACCACTGTCATCTAGCATATATACGATGTAGACAATGTCGTAGCTGATGTATTATCTCGCATAGATCAAACACATATTTCACAATAAATTAGTTCTATCTCAATTCTGGACCGGATCGTGCCACTATCATCGAAAAATCATACCATCCAAAATCGTTTCATCGAAAAATATCAATAAATCAAAATAAGAAAAAAACATACTATCGAAAAATCAAACAACCAAAAATTACAACAATCATAACACCGAAAACTCACACTGTTGGAAAGTCATTGCATCGAAAAAGTTCATTCGTTGAATTGTAAATTCAAATATCAGAAAGCCGCTGTATATATTAATTATTATGATGATTTATATTATTTGATTTCTTTGATTTAATTGATTTTTTTTTGATTTTTTTCATTCAAATTTTTAATAATCCGATTTAATGAATTATTTCCAAAAACCATACTTTAATATTAATACACCATTTCCTCGGCAATCGAAAATTTTGTAATTAAAAAAATTTAAATGATAGTATAGAATCGATCAGTTAAATCAAATAATATAAATCATTATAATGATTTATATATACTGGGGATCTCTGATACATGAATTTATAATTCGACATACGAACTGAGTAGGACGCGCATACCCGATATTTCGATTGAATAATTTTTCGATGTAACGTTATTCATTGTATCGAATATTTTCGAACTTATGATTCAATTCATGATGCCAATATGATTTTTTATACTATTTTACGAATTACGAACAAATTTTTTTTCGATGTTATAAATAAAATTTCCGATCATATGATTTTTGGTAATGTGAAATCCCGATGTATCGATGGCGAAATGAATTTTCGGTGATATGATATTTGTATCTAATTTGATTTTCCAATTTCCAAACCATTCAATGATAAGAATTTCAATGGTATGAACTTTCGATCTACTGCTTTTTGGTTCTATAACACGATTCGATGATTTGATTTTTCGATGCTATGATGCGGCATATCGACAACTCAATACAACTCTAAAACTCTTACTTGGTGGTAAAGTATTATCCAAATTATTAACACATTATCTGGTATTTTATTAATAAAACTTTTAAAGCTGTGATACAACATTGTATAACGTACCAAAAGTTCAAAATGCATCTAGTTATACTAAGCTACCCTTTGGCATCCAACCATCAGTGGTCCTCTTCCAATATCGGCAAACCAACAAAATTGTTTACTTTAATAGGTCATTATATGCGGTGGCCTCAAGAAATTCCATATACACCTGCTGCAACAGTTGCATGGTGTCCCAGAATCAGATATAACCACACAAGGAATTCAATTTGAATTGCAAGTGTTTACAGAGTTGCAACGAGTTGCATGAGTAGCAGAGTGACATCTTCAAACTATGTAACTATTATTATTTTTATAAGAATAACATTTTATCACAAGCAATTCTAATTCATACATTTTAGCATCCAGGTTTTTGTAAAACAAAAATTTAAATAAAAATCCTTTTCACAAAATTTTGAAATTGTCTACGTGAAATTGTTTAATTTTAAATTTTACATGGAGAGAAATTATAAATATGGAGTGTTCATCTTTTGCGACGTAGAAAACTGTTAACTCTTCGATAAATAGTCTGTGTACTGAGTTATTGTTTATTTTAAAACCATAGAAAATATTTTTAAAAAATTTTCATCATAATATAGTAAAGAATTAAATTTTTGAAGATATAGGTTTTGATGGTTTCAATGTTAGAAAAATAAGTTTTTAAGGAATCTTTGTGTTTTTATAACACTCTTCCAAAAGTAGAACCAAAATAAATGTATATTATACATATTAAAAATATTTTTAATATCTCCAATACTTGTTATATTCTTAGTATAAACCTAAAATATTTTTGAAGCAACTTTCGCACTATTAGATAATCAAGAGTCTGATGATGATGCAAAAGTGATGTCGAAAAAGTGTTCTACATTTGTATAAAAACAAAGTATTGATGAAATTAAAAAGTATTTTATAAATATACTTTTTTTGTTTAAACTATAAAATTTCAAAAAAAATTTCATTAATTTTTGGATTTTCTCAAGAGTGAAATTATTTTCATAATTTAAAAAAAAAATACTTACTCAAATCGGTATCCACCATCACCGTTTGGTTCATATATATATTTAACAATATATGGTCTCGGTGGTTCCTCTGGAAGAACTTGATTTGTATGATATACTTGAGGATAATTATTATTTGTTGCTGGTAAAGCATTTGCACATACAACCAAAATTAATGCAACAACACATAACTGCAAAACAAATTTTAAAATTAAATCACAAATTAATCACAATGTATCACAAACAAATTTAATTATATATTTTCAAACTCACTTTAGAAATCATTTTTTTAAAGGATTTTTTTTCCTTGTTTAATTTTATTTGGAAATACAAAAATAAAGGAATTCGATCCGTTTTTGGAAAAGGCACAGAATTGAATAAAACTGAACTTGAAGAAAACCGTCAAGTTAAAAGTTTTTATAAGTTTTTCTTGATACCACTAATTCGCATATGCGATTGTATGTGTGTACGTGAACTTAGAGGGAAGGTAAAATAAAAAATTGCAGATTATCTTATGAAATCAAAACAATTTGGTTTTTTCTTTATTTTTATTGCTTTTAAGTAAAAAAGAAAAATTTGGTATATGATAAAACACAATAAAAGGTAAAAAAGTCCGAGCGGCAGGATGTCCGCTAGAAATAGTTAGATTTCGAGATCAGACAGTTTTGTGCACAAGTAGATGTATCTGATGTATCATGTATCTGATGCATCAGATTAGTTTAAACAAAACAAACTAATTACAAACAGAAATCGAACAAATTTTAAAAAGAAAATTAGCTACATATAAGCAAAACTACATCTATCCAATTCTGCAACAAACAAATTTCAGATCTACCACAGAACATATGTGTGACAATTTATGACACTATATGAAAAACAAACGCCAACCTACTCTATATCATATGTCGTGCAACTACTGCAAAATATCAAAACGGTTTATTTCTAAGAAAAAAAAGTTTTTTTCTTCTATTCAAATCTTTTTATTTCTTTTTTTCATTGACTGTTATAAGGTTTTCGCAAATTGTTTTTCTTAGGGCTTGCTGCAAACTTTTTTGTTGAAGCCGACGAGTCAAAAATCTCTAACTGCAGAGGTTTATGTTTATAAGAAACGGATTAAAAGGTTTCCACAGATTCTAAATTTATGAAGTTTTTAAAAATATTAGTATCCAAATGGCCGTTATAACAGATTTAAAAAAACATTTTTTTTTCTAATATAAAGCCTCTAGTTTCTTAACCATGTGTTGGATGTGATGTGGCTGATTTACGAACTTGTCCAAGATATTTATAAGACACAAATTTTTAAAACAATTTTTTTGATCTGGCTCCACAAATGCGACCGTGAGAGTGCCGGTTGTTTCAAACGCATTTTGTGTTTTACAAACGTTTTTGTTGGAGCCGATCACTCAGAAACTTCCAACAGCAGAGGTCTATTTTTGGAAAGAAATTGATAACAAAGATTTTAAAGATTCTAAACTTGTGAAGTTTTTAAAAATATTAGTATTCAAACGGCCGTTATAACGGATCTAAAAAACAGACTTTTTTCTAGTGTAAAGCCTCTAGTTTCTTAACCATGTGTTGGATGTGGCTGATTTACGAACTTGTCCAAGATGTTTATAAAATACACATTTTTGTAAAAAGATTTTTGATCTGGCTTTACAAATTCGACCATGAGAGTGCCGGTTGTTTAACAACAAAAATTTTTAAAAAACTTTTTTGTTGGAACCTCTGACTGCAGAATTCTATTTCTAGAATAAATTCATAGAAAAGATTCCAAAGATTCTAAACTTGTTAATTTTTTTAAAATATTAGTATTCAAACGGTCGTTAGAACGGTTTTAAAAAACCGATTTTTTTTAGAAAAAATGCTCCAGTTCCCTAACCACATGTCGGACATTGCTGATTCACGAACTCGTTCAAGATACTAATAGAACACACATGTACAGAAAAGTTTTTTGATCTACCTCGACAAATGCGACCGTGAGAGTGCCGGTCGTTTTCGTTATATCTCATATCGTTTATATATATATATATATATATATATATATATATATATATATATATATATATATATATATATATATATATATATATATATATATATATATATATATATATATATATATATATATATATATATATATATCGTCAAACAGTAGGCCAGCTGTCAAACGAAACGGCTGTGTATTATTTTCGAATATAAGAAATTTGGCAAAAAAATAATAATTAAATTTCTTTTATATTTATTTCTTTTATATTTATTACTTTAATATCAATAAATTTTAATTTTTACTAATTAACACTATTTATCTTTTTTATTTTTAGGTAAGAAAATTACAAAATTAGAAATAATTAACTTAAGAACAAAATTTGAAGAAAATTTAGGAAAAACGATAATATATCTAAAATTTTTACCTTACCGGTGGTTCAGGAGGAAATTAAGATAAGTTTTACAATTTATTTAGTAATTTTTTTTTAATATTTTGTTAATACTAAATTAACAGCAACGACTGTGCTGTAGGTACAATTATTTTACATTTTATTTCATTTTAAATTTAATTTGTTAAGTGTAAGACAAAATTAACCCAAACTTCAATTGCAATTTCACAGTTATACTTACTATACTACTTTTAAGAGATAAGAACTTTCACGGTCTCCTTTTAATCCTTAATCGTTGTTTTTGGTTTGGTTTAATCTGTTTGCTTCAATCTCTTATGTCGAACCATTAATTTATTATCCATTGTTTGAATTGGCAATTTCGACAGTTAAACTTAGACATAGTTTCAAGTTGTCCAGCTGGTAGAATTGTCAATTTAGATATCATTTTTGATCTTTTGTTTGGTTTTAGTTGGAATTTTTTTGAGGATTGTTTTCAGATTTATTTTTAAATTTAACTATAATTTAAAATGTCGAAATTGTCTATCAATTTTGCTAATATAAGAGGGTTGAACGTCAATCTTAATGCAGTTCACCTTTATCTTGAGAATCTTAAGCCTGATATTCTTTTTTTAACGGAAACGATTATCAGCGCGAGAGCTGTATCGTTGGACAAAACTAAATATGTTTGTCCTAACTATGAGCTTGAATCTTCTTTCTACTTTAAGCATGGTGTTTGTGCGTTTATTAGAAATTCTGTACCATATGTGAGAATAAATAATTTTGAATTAAATTCAAAATTTCACAATATGGTTTCCCTTAAGATTACCTGCTCTAATCAAACTCTTTTTGTCTTTGGATTGTATCGCTCCCCCAACTCACCGGAGAACATAAATTTATTTCATGACCTATCTGAAAAGATAGATAGGTTGACTGTATATCCTAACGCTAAAATTATAGTTCTTGGTGATTTCAATGTTCATAATAAAGAATGGCTTACACACAGCTCTAAAACTGATGAATTAGGTAAAGAAGCTGAACTTTTTGCTCTTTATCATAATTTCACTCAGATAATAGATCAGCCTACCAGAGTTCCTGACATTCTTGGCCAAAAAAGTAACTTGCTCGATTTGTTTTTGATAAATGACCCTACGTTGGTTCAATTTAAAGTATCAGAGCCTTTGGGTGGATCAGATCATAATTTGATCTCCACACATTTAAATATACAAGTACCTAAACAGTTTAAAGCTAATCCTCGTCTTGTTTGGGATTATAAAGCTGCAAATTGGCAGGGACTTAGAGATTTCTTTAAATGGTTTCCCTGGAAACGCAATTGTCTTTCCAGCCAAGATCCAAACATTGTTGCTTCTAATTTTTCAAAAATAATACTAATGGGTATGAGTAGGTTTGTTCCAAATAGTTTGATTGTTCCGAAGGTTGATCGATGGTTTTCAAGTAAATGCAAAAAAGCAATAAAAATTAAAAAAAAGGCTTTTCAAAAGTTTATTCAAAACAAGTCTGATGAAAACCTTAGATTATACCGAATAGAAAGAAATTTATGTAGAAAATTAATAGATGCAGAGAAACATCTATTTATTAGGAAAAAAGCTAATAAATTTGCTGAGCACCCTACTGGTTCACGAAATTTTTATAAAACCGCCAAGGCTGTTCAAGGAAATTTTTGTAAGTCTTCTATACCTCCTCTTATTGATAGAGATATACCTATTATTGACCCCAAAGAAAAGGCTAATTTATTAGGTAACTGTTTTTCGTTAAATTCTACATTAGTAGAACCCAATTTTCTACCTATACCAATTCCTAGAGTTTCTAACAAAATGGGGCGGATTATTTTTCGTAAAAATGTCATTCGGAAAATGCTCTTACAAATCAATACTAATAAGGCATCTGGACCTGATAGAATTCCTCCAATTATCCTTAAAACTTTTGCTAAAGAGTTAGCACCAATCCTAACTAAAATTTTCTATTTGTCATATAAGAAAGGGATTTTTCCTGATATATGGAAAATGGCTAGTGTACAACCAGTTCCAAAGAAGGGCGCTAAAACGGATCCAAGAAACTACAGACCTATATCAATTTTGTCGGTTGTTTCTAAAGTATTTGAGAAATATGTTAATTTTAATATTATGAGCTTCTTAGAGTCGTCAAAATTACTTAATGAAAGACAATACGGATTCCGTAAAGGAAGAGCGACGGGAGATTTACTCTCTTTTGTCACGCATATCTGGAACAAGTCGTTTGAAAACCATGGTGAGACCTTTGGCGTCGCACTTGATATTGCCAAAGCGTTTGACAAAGTATGGCACAACAATCTTATTTGCAAATTGAGATGCTACGGCTTAGATGAGCAACTTATTTCTTGGTTACAAAGCTTTATTTCCGAGCGCAAATTTCAGGTCAATGTTGATGGTGTTTCATCGAATATCTTTTCAACTAACGCTGGTGTTCCTCAAGGTTCCGCTTTATCACCTACTCTTTTTCTTTTCTATATTAATGACTTGCTAGGTTCAACAGTTAATCCCATCCATAGTTTTGCTGATGATAGCACACTTCATGCGTCACATGAAATGCCAAATTTGTATGCACCATCAAATCTTAATATCGCTAGATCAAACTTGATAGACTCATTAAATATTGATTTAAAAACCATCTTAGATTGGGGAGTTGCTAACAGTGTTGAATTCAACACAAGTAAAACTCAAGTTTGCCATTTTTCTAGGTTATCAACACCTAATCCATTTTTATTAAAGTTTGATTCAAATAATCTTGAAGAGAAAGAATCTATTAAACTTCTAGGAGTTGAGATTGAAAATAGTATGAAATGGAATTCTCATATTTTTAGCCTAGCAAAGAACGCTGTTCAAAAATTAGGATTTTTGGGTCGTTGTCGTAAGGTTTTTAATAGCGAGCAGCTTCTTTTAATATATAAATCATTTATTCGTCCCTGCATGGAGTATTGTTCTCACATATGGGGAGGAGCTTACATAAGTAGTTTGAAATGTCTTGATTCTGTACAGCGGAGAGCTGTTAAATTGATCGGCAACTCGACTCTTACTAACGTGCTTGATTCCTTGCAACATAGAAGAGACGTCGCTGATTTGACGGTATTCTACAAGTATATTATGGACGAACGGACGTCTGCGGAGATCAAATCGATTTTGCCTGAACCAGCAAACTTTGCGCGTTTCACTAGAGCATCAACATCAGCCCATCCTTTTACGGTTCGAGTGACTAGGTGTAGAACTGTCGCTTTTCAACGCGATTTTTTTAACAGAGTTTCTCATCTCTGGAATGCCTTACCGGCGTGGGTCTTTCCTGATAATTTTAATCCTCAAAACTTTAAGATCAACATTAATAAATTCCTCAAAGAAAATTGAATAATACTTTCAAGCCCTAGTTCCTTAGTTAGCATGGTATCTTCGGATATTCAGAGACGTTGATCTATATTGGTTAACACTAAACATGCCTAACATAGAATAAAAAAAAAAAAAAAAAAATATAAATATATATATATATATATATATATATATATATATATATATATATATATATATATATATATATATACATTTTTTTTTGTTTTTTCGTCTCCGCTTATCATATATAGTCGTTTGGCACCAAAATTTTCCCGAAATTCCGAGATGAGGCACATTACAATAGTAGATTTTTATATGAAATCTACCTAAAAAAAGGTATGAAGACGATTTTTGTTTGGCGTTTATTTCCAAGTGTTGGTAGTTTTGGTCAAGATATATTTGTTCATATAATTAATTTTATTTACTTAATTTAAATAAGGAAAAAAAAATCGGAATTTATGTTAAACACTTGTGGGATGATAACTTTTTTTTCGCAGTTGTAATGTCAATTATTGTTTAAAAATATATTTTTCAAGATGTAGATACAGTATTGTTTTTTTCCCAATTATTTATTATGATTATTTTCCAGAAAATGGTTATTTAATGAAAATATTTCTGAAAATTGCATATGCAAATTTCATGTGATGTTTATAATAGGTGCGTTCGATTTGACTGAAACAACTGAAAAAACAACAACAATTGCATTCAATTTTTCAGTTGATTCAGTTGCTTCATTCAAATCGAACACGGCTAATGTAAGTTTGATAAACTTAAGGTAGATCTGTGATTTTTTAAACATTTAATCTTAAGTGTTTTATTGAGTCATCTTACTTATGTGCATTATAAACTGTTTGGTTTATATGGATTGAACTTATTTTTTGCTAGGTCACCAAATAACATTTGTATTTTTTGTGAAAAGTTGGTATGCATTTATTTTTTTTTTCTTTATTATATGGGACAAGTTGTTTGCTTTTTGGGATTTTTTGGGTTTGATTTATTTTAAGTAACAAAATGAAATAAAAACAAGTTGTACTGGTGATGCTTATGAATAGTTAGGATAGAAGTATAGGATAGTAGTATGTATATCATTAACTGTTTTTTTGTAAAAGTAATACGTAATAAATCTTTGTTTATCGTTTCAATGATTGTCGATTAACATCAATTTTATATCTAAATATTTAGATAATATATCTAGCATGTGTAGTGTATTGATCTCTTAGTAGTACATTTATCTGCTTTGCTTCGGTATGTTTAGCGGTTGGGATATATTAATGTTCAATATTTAAAAGGGTGATGCATTATTTCTTTTAATTTCTGAGAGGGAATGTCGAACAACTGGACGAAGAAGTAAGTTGAAAAGAGTTTTTTGAATAACAAACGGATGGATTGATTTAAAGTCTGGAAGGATTTTTAAATTTTTCGAAACGATTTAGAAAGAACAAAGCTTACAGTTTTAGTACGGGTAAATGCTATGTTGTTGTTGTTATACTTTAGTTGTTGGCTCTTGTTGTTGAAAACGAATATTTCTTCAACAAGAAATTCAACAAGATTACAAACATTCCATTTTAATAAATGCTCCAATTTACGGTTTACCGAATTGTTATTCCAACTGTCATGCTAAATTAGCAAATGTGAAAGCTTTCGTTTATTGGGTGTCAAAATTTTTAATTACTAGCTCTTTAACGATTATATAATTGTAATAGCGCGAAGCGTCTAGAAAACTCGATTATTTGCACTATACTTTTATAACTCTTATATTAATTGCTGTAAAGCCATGTTTGAACTCTGTTCAAAGGGATGCAACACGAATTTCTTGTAGTGTTCGAAATTTGACATCATCTGTAACTAATCTCGCAGCAAGGTTTACAAGATATTTATTTGTTGTTGTGTCATATATAATCCTTACATAAATTGAAATTGATAGCCATTGAAACATCCTTGTAATTATTTATGTTGTTTTTTTAAAGAAACCATATTTTTCCATGAATTGCCATGTAACCGGTTATAAGTTTGTTCACCAAACATTTTTGGTACCGTTCATGAGTTTTTCCACCTTTGCAATATCATTAATTCATTTAGGTTTATTGATTGAGGCTTAAACCGCCAGGTCAGGATGTTGTGATTATGGAAGACTAAAATCCCCTTTGCTGTGATTGAAATTTTGATACAATATGTTCGAGTCTTACTCAGCCTGACTTATCTCTTACCTATAGAAAGTCTTTCCTAAACGGGTATCTTCATATTGTTTCATTTTATTTCACATATTTTTATGGACAGTGTTTTTCTATTCCGCGTAGCAATCTTTCTTGCTTAAGAAGTAGTTTTAAGATTAAACGCACCAATCAATTGTATTTTTCAGTAAATTCCATTGCGAAATAACAACTTAGTTTTGCTTAAAAATTGAAGACTGGTTGTTTTTTATGTATCACGATTTCTTAACTCAATAGTCGTTTTGCAACCGTTAAGGTTACTACTTTTTCTTGTAACTGTAATTGGCAACATGTAGTATAATCAACAAGTATAACAACTATTTCCACTGTCCCGTTATAAATTCAATGGCGAACAGTTTACTCACAAGGGACTATGACCAAAACATTTTTTGGATAGTATAAAGGAAAATGCCTGATAGGTTTGTTATTCGTATGATTTCTTATTGGTTGTCCTTTGTTTTTTATATATTTCTTATTGTAGTTATATATATATATATAGATATATCTTTTTTTCTATTAACTTCCACAGAATACACAGTTAAGACCATACGCACCTAGTGATCGGTATATCTATGTGGCATAGTTTTCGTTTTCAAATAACAATTTGTTGAAAATAATTTTTTTCCAAAAAAACTTTACGGGAGGGAGGTCTTATAGTTTTTGGTCAATGTCAACGCGTAGTTTATTTACGTTTTTGAGGCATGTTAAAATAATTACTTGGAAAACAATTAAATAATTTAATGATTAAATATTAAAATATCATAAAAGATTCCGAGTCCAAAACTTGTATACTTTTATCCTACATTGAGTATGTGTACATCAACTAAAGTTTAATATAAAAAATCCTTACTGGATAATTAATTGTTATTCGTAAGTAATTTTAATCACACATCTTATATCTTTCCATAATCATTATTAATTTTAATTATGTTATATTAATTTTTATTTCATTTATTATGGGATTACGCGATGGTGTAATCCAGTATGTGATCATCTGTAATAAACCAAAGATATTAATTATTAAATGCTTTGTTCACAGACAATGTTTCATGAAAAATGTTAATTTTTTCACAATAAGAAATCATTGCACTTCACGGTTATAGTTCAAGGATTTATCAGATCGCAATTTTCAACTCAAATCTAATAATAAAATAAAAAATTGTAAAAGTATAATATCCTTTTCTTTTCAATTTTGCATAAATCGTTTCTGCTAATGCCGAAGAACATTGTTTTGTTGCTTCTTCAATATTTTCTAGGTTACAAGGGGGAGATGAAATGTTGGGTTACTGTATGCACTTATCAAAACTTTAATGTATATTATTTAAAACACTGGTCCTCACTTAAAAAAAATTGAGATTTATTTTGCTTTGAAAGAGAGAGAAAGCGAGATCTAATGAATAAATATACAAATCTCAAACCCATTTTTTTTCGACGTTTTGTATCATAAAAATTCTAAATAAGCAAAGATTGTCGGTCTGGTTGACGGCAGGCAGCAACTACTCTGCAGAATTTATATTTTATATTAATGTATATTTGTGTATAAACGGAAGATAATATTTACTTACATTAAACTGTTAAAATTAAAATTTCTGATTCACTAGACTTGAATTTGAAAACAAAAATTGAATTATTTAGGATTTTTGTAAGCAATTTCAACACAATATAACCCATAGGCTGGGGTTAAAAGTGCTAGATGAGATAAGTAGCCGCCAAACATCAGAAGATAAGAGATTGTTCAAGAAAATCATACTAAAAGAGGACGTCAAAACTTCTATAGCTGCTAATTTAACCCAATCGAACATATATAAATAACCCGCCGGAAATATAACGAATATCGGGCTGCGTTTGAAGTGTAGTAACAAGCAGTCATTCCGCGACTTTTGCTCAGACTGGGTGGGGTTTAGCTACACGCACCAAGGCTTAGGGGACTGCCATATAATTAAATAACAAAACGAAACCACGATGGTCAACAAACAAGAATGGGAAAGCAATTCATTTCATGTACAGGTAATTGGTAATAAAAATGGACGAAAACGCAGAGGTCTGTCGAACCTCATCTCACACCACTATAATTTAAAACTACTGCATAATTAGCATATGCCTAACAACAAACAAAGATATGCCAGGTAAAATTACAAGTTAAAAATAAATTTAATGTTTAAGTTTGAACTATAAAAAAAAATAAACTCTCTTATTAGAATCCAGAGGCTGCTATCGGGTATTGTCCTCACAGAGATTTAGTATGTATTTGTTTTGTATTCTTTATAACTCTTTTTATTTCTAGACTATTTATAACAATAAACAACAGTGTTAACATTGATTCTTTTTGTTGTAAGTATTTTATTATTAATTTGTAATTAATTATCATTTAGAGTGAAACGCACGTTAAAGTGAAACGCACAAAACAAAAACCACCAAAACAAAACCTTGCAAAATTATGAATAGAATAGAAATTGAATGAAGGAATTGAAGTGAATAGAAATTAGAAATAGAAGTGATAAGAAATTGTAAAAAGACCTCCAACAAAATAGTTACAACAAATTATTTCAGAGTTTGATTTTTTGATATAATTGATTTTGAATTGTGAAACAATCAAGTTTTAGAAAAAAAAATAACCGAACAAAAACTCAAAAAACACAACTATCACATTTTTGCCATGTTTTCTGAAAAAGTCGTCAAAATTCAAAAAAAAAGTATTTTTCGGCAAATCTACTCAAGACGATATACATATTGCCACACTTTTGATAGAGCAAATATTTTAAAATTGTACCGCAAAAATATTACTTACGTATTTATATATAGATATAGATTGATTTTGAATTGTGAAACAAATAAATTGATAAAAAAACAAAATAACCGAACAATAAACTCAAAAAACAAAACTATCATATTTTTGCCATTTTTTCTGATCGTCAAAATTCAAAAAAAGTATTTTTTTGATACAAGAAATTATTTTATTTTTTTCCAAAAAATTGGGTAAATGAATTAAATGAAGATCATTCTTTTGGCACTTGACGGTATTTTCTGGACACATTATAATACTATAATCAAGGTCCTGGTCTCACATACCAATACCAACTATCAAGATTCCTCCACATTCAATATTACTACTCGTAATCACTTAAAATGAACGTTTTTTGAGCAAAAAATTTGCAAATTTTCGTGTTTTGACACACGTCATGATTTTTTTCGTGTTTTGACACACTTCCGGTACAGCTCTCAAACACATCGTTTTTCGGCTCTTACCATTAAGTAAACTTATTTTTGGAAAACAAATTGGAAATCGCTAGAGCTGTTTTCTAGATTTCGTCAGCTGTGACGGCCAGTCGGCAGACAGACGGACATTTTTTTGCTTTTATAGAATCGTTATGACCTAAAACGTCGATAAATTCCAAAAATTGGTGATTAGATTTTCACTTTTGACTCGAGATTGTAATACTTAGGTCTTTCAGACCGAAGTAATGAATGAGATTAGACCAAAGTAAATTTGTTTCATGGAAATAGTTATTAACTGAATGAAGCTGACCACTATTATGTTGCGTGTAACAGTTTATTTTTTGAACGAAATTAAATTATGCTGCAATGTATATTGTATCGATACCTGTTTAGATGGTAGATGGCATGATAAAACGATCGTTTGATTGTTTACGTTTGTAGGGATTAATTATTTAAATTTAAATATATTAACCACTACAAGCTTCATTCTGTTATTAGAAAATGTTTACCTTTAGTTGTACCACTTACTGTGAAATTGTTTCAAAGTATTTTTACTCAGTTTGAATAATACGCTGTTAACTTCGAGAAAAGGTTGTCATTAGTTTATTGTTTTTCAGCGAAGAATTTAAATCGGTCTCCACTAGTTGGAGATTGTCTGCCAAACTAATAGATCCCATAGCAATTCATTTAATGCTAGCATAGTTATAGAGTATAAAAACAGTAAGCTATGTATTCGTAGAGTAAAAATCAGACTAAAGAATATACTGGAATTGTAAATTAAATAAAAAACCGAACAACTCAATTAGGTAAACAATGATAAAATTTCTACTTTAAAATACCGTCGCCTCGGTGGCGTTGTTGATAGCGTGTTTAAAGATTCAAATCAAGGCACCGATGAGGTGGGTTTGAATCCCGTTAGAAACACGTATAAGAAAAATTGAGTTTTTCTCTGAGAAGTGATCCAAAATATACTTTTGAATTAAAACATTTAAATAATTTCGTTAGTTAATTCATTTTAAATTTCTAAATAATTCAATTCCTGTTCAAAATTCATGTTAAGTGAATCAAAAATTCTACTTTGAAGATTTAAATTTTGTTTTGTTTTGTTGTTTGGTGAGCTAATTTAGACTTATTGTGTGTCACAAGTCACAACCTTAATCCACGAAAGTGTTTGGCACTTCAGGCTTAGAAGCTACGAGTTTGTTATAAATATATATTGTTTTATATAAATAAATATTTTAAAAAATTTTAAGTTGGTTAATTAACTTAAAATAATGATGGTTTGGTTTCCAGTTGTTTAAATTAATTTAAAATAAATTTAATAATTTTTTTGCTTTAACAACTTTTTTATAATATTTTGTTACATGTTTCAACCATAAATGGTCATTCTCAAACATTTGAAAATATTATTTGACAGAAAACAAAACGATCTGTTTTATATGATTAAGATCTTCTTACACCATCAAACAAATTTTTATGACATCTAACAAAATTGTGTTTGCAAAAATAACTCTAACTCACATTAAAAGTTTAAAAAATGTATAAATGTAATTGATAGAATAATATTCAACTCTTGCTGGTAATTTTTAAACGAAGTGATTATAAAGAGCATTGATTATTGTCTCGATGTGTGTTGGTTTGCGGTAAAATTAACTCGATCATATTTGATTTTGGTGATTAGATCTTTCGAGTTTTTTTTTGGAATGATCAATGGAACATAAAAGCAGTTCGATGAAAATGTATAAATGTAATTGATAGAATAATATTCAACTCTTGCTGGTAATTTTTAAACGAAGTGATTATAAAGAGCATTGATTATTGTCTCGATGTGTGTTGGTTTGCGGTAAAATTAACTCGATCATATTTGATTTTGGTGATTAGATCTTTCGAGTTTTTTTTTGGAATGATCAATGGAACATAAAAGCAGTTCGATGAAAATTTTGTTGAATTTTACACGCAATTTGTAAGCAGGTGCACTGCCGATAAAACAGTAAGGAAATCGGATAAAACAGTTAAAGTTTTTTCGTTGTCTTTTTTACAAAGGATGTGTTTGGTAAGTTTAAATTTAGTGTTTTAATTATTAATGCGTCCGTATTAAAGAAATGTTTATTAATTGCGTTATTTTCATTCCGAATTTGTGCCTCACAAAATCATACGCAGATCAAAGTGCTAGAAATGTAAATGAAAAACAGGTCGTTGATTCAAAACTCGTAGTGCCTTTGGTGAATGGTTTGATTAGGCAAAGAAGACTGGATGTGTTGTAATCGCTGAAACATCAAGTCCTCATTGAGTTTGGGACAAACATGGTATACGCCTTAGATTATAAAATACACAGGACAAGTAATATTTTTTTAAGTTGAAGTTTCTTTTATTAACATAAAGTAGTGTGCGAATTTAACGTGATAGTATTTGCATTGAAAAACACAGTAGCCTAGAAATTTAAATATCATCGAGGTTTTCCGTTGCTTGACCAAACATGCTTATAAAATAACAGACTTATGTAGATTTTTGTATGAAACATTTTCACCGATCTATTTATTTTTATATCTAATATTTGTTTTATCTAGTATTTTTTACTTATCAATCCACCTTCGTTTGTTACCCTCAGATAAGTTCAATTTTAATTTTACTTTTTTTCTCTTAATTTAAAACAATTTGTATGCTTTTCACATATGAATGAATTATTTTAATTTCAAAGTTGAAGACAGAAAACAAAACGATCTGTTTTATATGATTAAGATCTTCTTACACCATCAAACAAATTTTTATGACATCTAACAAAATTGTGTTTGCAAAAATAACTCTAACTCACATTAAAAGTTTAAAAAATGTATAAATATAAATTAAATTTAATCAACCAAAACTGTTTACATGAAATATTTAATATTCTAATCATTATATTACTAAAATTTACAACAGTCAATGTCATATTATTTAAGATTTTTATTGTTATTGTTGATTTGTTATCGTGATCTACACGGGAATTGCCTCTGGTGAATAAGCGAATATGTATTTATTTTTTATAAATGTTGTGTGTCGGGTACAGGTAAAGAAGAATTTTTTTTGGAATAAGAACGTCGATGATTGATGAGAATTTATTTCGATATTGATTGGATGATTCAGTAGACTAGAGTTATTATTCAGTTTGCTCAATTGTTTTTATTCTATGGAGGCTTGAAACCACATGCAACAGAAAAGGAAACAGCATTCCATACAAATTTTACAGAAACAGAATTTTTTTCTGTCAAATTTGTATGAAATTCTGTTTCTTATAAATAGATAAATTGATAAATTGATGAATAGCACAAAAAGTTTCATATTGATGTATTTATTTGCTAATGCTAATTATACACGTTTTGACATTTAGTCTTATTTATGTCACAGCTGAGTTGAGGTGCTAGTGCCACATTCAGATTTTGTTTAAACATTTTTGTTTAAAGAGAATAATTAAATAAAAATAATCTCAAAAACCTTACCCTTAACCAAAACCTTAAAGTTTTATTACAGAAAGTAAATCGCCATCTTTACCCTTACCAACCGTAATAGTAACAGAAACTTTAAATCTTTCACCACCTCTCACGATATTAAATGTTAAATTTTTCAACAAAAGGCCAAAATCATACAAAAACTTTATATATTAGAAATAAAGCCATAAACTCAATTTTTGTTAACAAAAGTGGTTTCAGTTGAAGCCATTGAGTTTATAATAATTAAATTTTTAGTTCTCAACGACGCAAACTACAAGTTGTAGCAAAAACTGCGAATAAAGGAAAAAATTATAAATACGCGTGGACCCATAATAGATAGATATATAATGATGCCTACGAAAAATGAGTGTGAGAGAAGTGTGATAAAAGTACGAAACTCAACACAAGACCTTGAAAATTTAATTATAATTAAAATATTCTGTTGTAATATATTTTATTTTAATTCATTTTTTCTACACAAAATGAATAGTAATTATTTTTTCAAAGTCAAAATAAAATAATGCTTTTTCAGATTTCGACAAAATTATTATCCAAATGGAACAGTATTTAAATCCTTCTTAGCTTTCAAAATATTTGAAATTTAGACGCTCAAAGGCAGCCTATACTTGTAAAAAAGTCGCCGAGAGTTCCATGAACGTACACTAAAAAAAATTATAGTTTTGAGAACCTCATCTCAAAGTTAACAGTTTATTATTCAAACAAAGAAAACAATAAAAATACTTGCAAACAATTTCACGGTCATTGAGACAACTACACGTAAACATTTTCCTAACAACATAATGGGGTTTATTCAAAATATAAAAGGTTATACATATTCATGCAATATAATAGTAGTTGAATAAAGTTAATAACTTTACAATTTCCCTGAACAAAATTTTTTTTGGCCTTATATCATGAATTTTCCATTCATGTTTTTTTCAGTGTAGAAGAACAAACTCACTAAAATAATTTACATAGAGTTGTGTTGTAGAGTTTTGATATTGCCAAACCCATAGGCATTGGCGTAACTAGGAAATTGTTCTAGGGTGGGCCTGGCCCCAATAATATTGCTGAGTAAAATAATTAATAAAGTTTCCGTTTTTATTTCTTTCTTTTAATACATAACGGGTGTGTCAATTTGAGGTTAGGTTTCAAATTTACGGTCATTTATATTTTTTTGCTAGATTATTTATGTTAGGTTAGGTTGCAGTGACTGTCACTAAAACACAACATCAGGACGACATACTTAGACCAAAATACGTCGGTTGTGGTACCAAAGAATCTCGTTCCCAACTCGAACCATTTGGAGCTTCTAATTAAGCTAAGTATTTGCGTGATTTTAAAATTATCCAGGACGGTAAGAGTTTTAAATGTGTGCGTTCCAAAATGAGTTTGCCGTATAATGGGCGAATGCTGGACATGTGCAAAGTTGATAAACCGCTGGTTCCACCTCATCAAAATCAACACTTGGGTGCTTTCCAAGGGTCCAGTAACCAGTGATGACTTTAACAATGAACGTTTTCTGCCTACTCAAGGTTATAAGTTTTTTGGAACGCTGTAGGTCTAGTCTAGGAAAGATTTACCTGCTTATCTTGCAGTTAATGGTGTTTGACCACCGACCTATAGATTACGCATTTAACCCTGTCATAAGTTAGTTGTTTGAGAGGAGCAAACGATTCGCTTAGAGCTTCCATTTCTTGTAGAAGATCGAGTTCAATCCTTTGCCTAAAAAATCCGTCCGCTTTATAGTTGCATTTAACGCCAATGTGACCCGGCACCTATATAATATGAACGGTGAAATTGCCGGTGGTTTAGTGTCACTTTTGACGTCGTTGCTACTACATCTACCGATTCGAATGCAGTTATTTATGCTATGTTGTTTGCAGTTATTTATGTTTATATTTAGATATATATCGGAGGTGGGAGGTAAACTACACCAAGTCACATTTTTAAAATTTTACAGGAAAGCCAAAAAACTGTTTGAAAATGGACTATTTACTATGGACTTGGACTATTTAAAATTGTTCTGTCTCGAAAACTACACTAGTTAGGACTCAGTGTTATTAACCTCTCGGTAGAGAACAAAATCCTGATTCTAACAGTATAAAAAAACGTATTTTGAAAAAATTGGACTTGGTGTAGTTTACCTCCCACCTACAGATATATATTTGTGTAAATAATAAATCTTTAAATTACAAAACTAAAAGAAAAAATTTGTTCTTTTTAAAATCGACATGTTTGACAAATTAAAATTGAAAAAAATCATATAAAATTATAAATCGTTATATCAGTATGATATTTTTATAAATCCTCACTTAGTAACTTTCAAACAAACAAAAATTATACAAAATCAACATTCCTAGTTTCTAAATTAAACTTTACATTCCTATAGTCTCTAAAACTATTGAAAAAATGAAAATAAAAAATAGCTCAAAAATAACAATTCATTGTTTACAGTAATCATGCACTCCCCCAACCATTTAATGCAGTACTGTGCACAACGATCTTCATTTTCAGCCATACAAAATTCAGATAATTCCAAAAATAAATCCATCAGACTTCGAATTCCGTCGTCAATTCGCTAATGTTCATACAAACAAACGGGGATATTACTTCTACATACTTAGGCGCCAAGATTTTTTTATTTGATATAGAATCACTCACTGAAGCGAATAAAACCAAAACGAGTTGTATATCAGCCCCGGGGTTCAAAATACAGGCCTTTTAAAAAAGCAAAATTCATTCAAAATTCCAGTTTTGAAAAGAATTTTTTCTGTTTTTTTAATTTTTGCTTTATGTCCTATGTGCTTATAAGATAAACAGATCAAAACTGTCCCTTTTACTAAATTTTCTTAATGTACGATAAAAAAAACAAAAAAAAATCCACTTGCGCCTAAGTTCAAGTCCAATCTTGCCTCAAATGGTCATAACGTGGGCCCCTAAAGTTATAATTATTTTTTTAAAGTTATTCATGTTGATTCTTTGAAATTGTATATCAAAAATAACATTTAAATTGCAACATTTGGTAAAAAAAGTGTATTTTTTTACGATATTTTTTGTTTCAAAGGCCTATATCTTGGTCCCCGGGACTGATTTTCAAAAAAAAAATTTTGTAATTTGCTTATAAAAGCACACAAAAAAAAATTAGCTGGCGCCTAAGTAAAAATAATCTTGCCAAATAAACTTAAAACTACGAGTAGTGTTGGTGTTTCGATGTGGTTTTAGGTTTTATGGAACAATGAGACCGTATTTTTTAAAACGAAGTCTATATTGTTCTTATTGCGATGTTTTTCGTTGAACAAATTGGAAGGTGTGGTTTTCCAGAAATTATGAATTCATTTGACATTCTGACATCTGTAACATCACATGTTGGAAAGAAAATGTTTGCTTTTTTAAACTTCGCTACTATGGTGAACCGATAAGATAAACGACCATTTTATAGATACTTTTGTGGCAATATTATTGTTAGTGCTTATTAAACTTCCTTATTAAATTTAAATGAAGATCAGTGATATGAATAATATAATTGTACGTTTTGAAATAATTTTGAACAGCAAATTCCTTAGTAAAGAAATACATTTTCATTTTCCCTAACTGGTATATATACTTCATGAACTTTGTGTTCTAGGGGGGGCCAAAATTCGTCTAGGGGGGGCCGGGCCCTCTGGGCCCCTACCTAGTTACGCCTATGCCCATAGGCACAAAAAAATGATTGAAAATTGATTCAAATTATAGTCAAAATGTTACATCTCAATAATATTAGCAATAGCAGTTTATGAAAACTATAAAGAGAGATTCAATTACACAATTTGACAAGTGACAATTTTGCCTTAAAATTTTTACGTATATCACTTCTTATTGGCATGGGTAGCGTTAAAACTTGATCCGTCTTATTTGCTAATCATTTTGCACGTTCCGCATTTTACTGACACTTGAACGATTATTTAAAAGCCGAAGTGTATAAACACATAAAATTCGGAAAGCAACGTGCAAAGTACGTTGAACCAGAAGGAAGAAGCATTATGAACGAACAACAAGTCTGTAAGTGACACCATCCATTATAGGTATTGCATCTCATTTATTCCGAGTTGTTAATATTAATTACTTTACTCTGGAGATTGGGTAGATTCTGCTTCAGTTATTTCAAGAATAGTAAATTACTATGTCGTAAAAGTTTACTATTTCTAAAGTTGTCTAAAGTTTACTGTTCATTCACCCGGTTTACGCAATTTGTAAAATTTACATGCACGAAAACTTATTTCATCTTCCAAATCAGAATAAAAAAGCCAATAAATTCGATACATTTGTCTTGCTTTCGAATTCATATCACATCTCAAAAAGAAAAAACTATAAATAAACAACCTAGAAATAGTTTTAGTTAGTATGGTAAATAGGACACTAGGTTTGATTATAGTATATACTAGCATAAATCCAGCAAACTTTGGTTTTTATGCATACCAAACATAGCAAACACTTAAAAATAAAATAATTCGTTTGTTTTAGCAAGCTAGTAAAGTAAAGTTTCGAATACTTTTTTATGCATACGAAAACTAGTAAACACCTAAAAACCTAGTTACTAGGTTTTAAACATATGGCCCAATAACTATTCATTTTAATGATAATTCCGAAAAGTGAAAAAAAATTGGTCAAAGACAACTAAACGAAAAATTCGAATTTTGAATAAAAATCCAGGTATAAAATATAATCAACATTTAGGCAAACCCATAAGAAAATTAAAATTATCAATTAAAAAAAACTAAATTAAATCTTGAAATTTCGGCTCCAAGGTGCATTAGTACCTGTCAATTGCCTTCTCCTGACAAAATTTCATTCTCATATGTGCTCCAGATTTCTCTGGAGAACGCACGCAGACAGACAAACGCTTTGTTTTATTATTATAAGAAGATAGAAGATGTATATTCTGATCTAGAAACTTATACTAACCCGCCTCAGATGATGTTTCTAACTATAGAGTATGAATTAAAAACAAAAAAACTGAAATTTTACAATGTACCGATATATACTTCTCTGACGGATGTCAATAATGCGTATAGAACCGGCAACACGTATAGAACCGGTGTAAACGCAAACATTAGCCAAAAATGGAATATCAGGTAGATGGTTTTTTCAAATTAATAATAAAGATTAATGTATTTTGTATATAAATGATTAATAAAAATTATTACTATACCAAAACTTAGTATTGCACTATTAAGAAACACGACTTTAAGGAAATCTCTTCTTATACACAATAACAGTCGCTACGGGCTGACACTCTATGCTCTATACTAAATACACTCTAAATTATTTTAAATAATCGCGAGCAGTTACCCATCCCATAAAGTTCATTCATCTAATATCTTCATATAAACATGTTCAGTTACAAAATTATTTATTATCCATAATTGCCTGATTGTACTAATTATAATCGTTATTTTCTTCTCGTTTTAAATCACGATTCACGAATTCTTTTCTTCTTTAAATAGTTTTAATTTCCTATTGATTTTGACTTCTTCCTTATAATGATCACTTCTCTGGTTTTAAGACGAAAAATTCAAAATTATTATTTTCCACAAAATTTGTGCAATCTCTTAACTCCGAATAAAAAGAATTAGAGTTTAATGTTCTTAACAGTATAATTATCTTACCTTGTTATTTATACATACATATATGAAATATTTCTGATTGTATGTATATATGGTCGCTTAAGGATTGTTTTTTTTCGATAATCTTAAGAGTTATAATTTATTTTGAAAGAAATCTACATAAAAAAATATTAATTACAATTTATTACTTTGATGTTTTTGTAAACCGTTGCATATCACCAAAAGTTCACAATAAATAATAATTTTTTTTTGTATTCTTATCAGTTGTAATTTTTTCAGGAAAATATCACAACGCGAATGGATATTGTTTCTGGTTATTGACTGTTCAAAAAAATTTATAACGCATGATCCAGTAACTTTTTTTATCACAGGTGTTCGTCATTTTTGGGATTTCAGTTTTTCGTGCAAGCTAGAAGCTTTTTTAGCAGCATTACGTAACGTTACTGTAACGTATAAAAATAATAAAGTTTTTTTTTTTTTTTAGTTCTACTTAGCTAAATGGTTGAGGCGGTTAGCCTATATCACCTTCTTAAACTAACTTATGAACTACCCGACACCAATACTTAACATCTAAATCGGCTCTGTAATTCTAATCCAGAAAATCCATATTGGATTGGACTGGATTCGAACCGTCGACCCTAACAATGCATAGACTAGCGCTTTAACACACTCGGCTATACATCGCCTAATAATAAAGTTAATCAAACATATTTATTGGATGATGGAAAATCAACAAAAACGTACATATATATAAAGGTCACTAATTTTTTCTGGTATTTCGTTACATGAAATACCTAACAAAAACAAAATTTTTAAGAAATTTGTTAAACGTCGAGGTTTTACAAATGAACAAAAAGGTTTACTGTTTTTATGTTTTTTGTTTGTTTCCGATTGTTACAAACTATTGTTACAAAATGTATGTAAATTTTTATTTTGACATTTATGAACAACGTTTTAGTCTCTGCGACTCAAGATTTAGTTGACCAAGTTTTTTTCCCAAATTTTCCCATATTAAAATGAATTTGAACGAATAAGTAAAATAACCTGGCCCCAGCAACATTAAAAGAAGCGTTGCTGTTGATTTTAAACATAATCATGGACAACATTTGAATCGGTCATTTCAAAAACCTCATAAGTCACTCAATTGGAATTTTTCAGAAATCAATAAAAACTGTTTCATACACAAACAAATGAGTTTTAAAGGACTTTTTTATGTTTAATTTAGTATTTGAGTGGTAAAAAATTAGAATAGCGAATACCTTTACAATTTATTAATAGAAATAATGAAAAAAAAAACTGAAAAACAGTTCTTGACTTATGTTGTTTTGGCGAGAAATAGGGTTAGTGGTATAAAACTTAACCAAAAAAATCGTAGTAATCATATAGGAATATAGGAATGCTATCGCTATCGACTTACGTGGTTTTTACCCAGAATACGCATCTGCCCTTAAGGAGACATTTTCTGCAAAAAAAGCATGTTGGAAAAAAATGTGACTTAAGAGGTTTTTGAAATGACCGATTCATTTACAATGGCTACATTCATTATTCATGTTTTATTGTGTGTTTGTTTACATCATGAAATCTCCATATACATAATATATGTTGTATATCATAAAAAAATTATTTTTACGAAATACAGATGCAATTTCGAAAATATTTTGAGTTTTTCACGTTTACAACAAGAAATAAAATTGTGCGAGAGCTGTCAAAAAATTTTTATATTTAAATGAACTAATTTCATCATTTTAAAAAAAGTCCAAGCGGCACGTATATCCGCTAGAAATAGGTAGATTTCGAGATCAGACAGTTTTGTATGCCAGTAGGATCGGATGTATCAGATTAGTTTAAACAAAACAAACTAATTTAAACAGATATTGTACAAATTTTAAAAAGAAAATTAGCTACCTACAAGCAAAATTATATCTATCCAATTTTGCAACAAACAAATATCAAATCTACCACAGAACATGTGTGTGAGAAATTATGACACAAACCTACTCTTTATCATATATCGTGCAATTGCTGCAAAATATCAAAGTAGTTTATTTCTAAGAAAAAAAAATTAATTTCTTCTATTCAAATCTTTTATTTTTTTGACTGTTATAAGGTTGACATTGACTGTTATAAGGTTTTTGGAAATTGTAGTTGGGGCTTGTTGCAAACTTTTTTGTTGAAGCCAACAAGTCTAAAACCTCTAACTGCAGAGGTTAATATTTATAAGAAACGGATTAATATGTTTCCACATATTCTAATTTTATGAAGATTTTAAAAATATTAGTATCCAAACGGCCGTTATAACGGATTTAAAAAATCACTTTTTTCCTAGTATAAAGCCTATAGTTCCTTAACCATGTGTCAGATTTTTCTGATTTACGAACTTGTCCAAGATATTAATAAAACACACATTTTTAAGAAAGGTTTTTTGATCTGGCTCGACAAATGCAACCGTGAGAGCGCCGGTTGATTCAAACGCATTTTGTGTTTTACAAGCTTTTTTGTTGGAGCCGCTCACTCAGAAACCTCCAACTGCAGAGGTCTTTTTTTTTAAGAAACTGATTAAAAAGGTTTCAAAAACTCTAAATTTATGAAGTTTTTAAAAATATTAGAATCCAAACGGACGTTATAACGGATCTAAAAAACAGAGTTTTTTCTAGTATAAAGCTTCTAGTTTCTTAACCATGTGTTGGATTGGGCTGATTTACGAACTTGTCCAAGATATTAATAAAACGCACATTTTTAGGAAAGGTTTTTTGATCTGGTCCTACAAATGCGACCGTGAGAGTGCTGGTTGTTTCAAAAAAAATTTTTTATTGCAAACTTTTTTGTTGGAGCCGCTCACTCAGGAGCCTCTAACTGCAGAGGTCTATTTTTAAAATAAATGGATAAAACAGATTTCAAAGATTTTAAATTTGTTGAACTTTTTGAAATATTAGTATCCAAACGGCCGTTATAACGGTTTTAAAACATCAGTGTTTTTCAGAAAAAAGCTTCTAGTTTCTTAACCACGTGTCGGATTTTGCTGATTCACGAACTTGTCCAAGATATTATTAGAATACACAAGTACAGAAAATTTTTTTGATCTACCTCAACAAATGCGACCGTGAGAGTGCCGGTCGTTTTCGTTATATCTCATATCGTTTATATATATATATATATATATATATATATATATATATATATATATATATATATATATATATATATATATATATATATATATATATATATATATATATATATATATATATATATATATATATATATATATATATATATATATATATATATATATATATATATATATATATATATATATATATATATATATATATATATATATATATATATATATATATATATATATATATATATATATATATATATCTATATATATATATATATATATATATATATTTTTTTTTTTTTTTTGTTTTTTCGTCTCCGCTTATCATATACAGTCGTTTGGCACAAACATTTTTCCGAAATTCTGAGATGAAGCCCATTGCAATAGGTAGATTTTTATATGAAATCTACCTAATACATTTTTATATGAAATCTACCTAATAAGGTATGTATATGAGATATGGGCTGGCTGATATGTTCAAAATTGAACCTCTAATATAACAATTCAATAAAACAATAGATTTATATTTACTTTAAACATATACTATTCAATAAGTCCGTAGGATGATACATAGATGGCGTTACTAGAATTTTTTCCATATGATTTTTATTTAGTACTAACCTTCAAACGATACGTGTATAAATTTGACAGCAATCTGACTATTTATTCGTGAGTTATAGCATTTTGTGTGAAGCAACTTTTGTTTTTGAAAAAAAAATGGAAAAAAGTGAATTTCGAATTTTAATAAAGCATTGCTTTTTGATGAAAAAAATACAGTGGAAACCAAACAATGGCTTGATAAACATTATCCAAACTCTGCTCCATCGAGACAAATGGTAGAGAAGTGGATGGCTGAATTTAAATGTGGTCGTACCAGCACAAAAGATGCAGAGCGCAGTGGACGCCCAAATGAGGTAAAGGTAGCAAATGGTAGTGTTTTTACCATTTTACATGAACATTTGGGTAGCGAAAGCTCTGTGCAAATTGGGTGCCGCGTGAGCTCACAGTCGACCAAAAACAACAACGAATCGATGCTTCGGAGGAGTCTTTGGCACTGTTAAACCGCAATAAAAGGGAATTCTATCGTAGATATGTGACAATGGATGAGACATGGCTTCACAATTACACACCAGAATCCAAAAGACAGTCAGCTGAGTGGACAGCAGTCGACGAACCGAATCCAAAGCGAGCAAAGACGCAACAGTCGGCCGGTAAGGTGATGGCGTCTGTATTTTGGGATACGAACGGAATAATATTCATCGACTATCTCCAAAATGGAACCACCATCAACAGCGAGTATCTGTGAACTTTTGGATCGATTGAAGGCTGAAATCGCAAAGAAACGGCCACATTTGCAAAAGAAAAAAGTGTTGTTTCACCAAGATAATGCACCGTGTCACAGATCGATGAAAATGATGGCAAAATTGAATGAATTGGGCTTTGAATTGCTTACCCACCCACCATATTCTCCAGATTTAGCCCCCAGCGACTTTTTCCTGTTTTCAGATCTCAAGAGAATGCTTGCTGGAAAGAAATTTAAGTCCAATAATGAAGTAATCGCTGAAACTTAGGCCTATTTTGACGAGAAAGAGAAATCGTACTATAAAAGTGGTATAGAAAAGTTGGAAAATCACTATACTCGTTGTATCGCCCTCGAAGGCAACTATGTTGAATAAAAAAATCGAGTTTTGTCAAAATGTTGTTTTTTTCTTACTTATCCTACGGACTTATTGAACGA
This sequence comes from Diogma glabrata, assembly GCA_963693315.1. Classification (NCBI taxonomy): domain Eukaryota; kingdom Metazoa; phylum Arthropoda; class Insecta; order Diptera; family Cylindrotomidae; genus Diogma; species Diogma glabrata. The sequence goes on from OY856186.1 coordinate 199,591,621, forward strand.
CCTGTTAGTATGCAAACCGACACAATCTTTTTAAAACTGCCATGCAAAATTGCTCTTTGCATATCGGGCATTTCACGCCAACTAAGTGTGAAAAAAAAATTTTTTTGTTTCAAACTTTGGGAATAGGTAGTACTTTATGAGAAAACAAGTATCAAATTTTTCAGATTTTTTGACTCACACCATGGCCGTCAGTGGCGCTTATGAAATTCGATTTTTTGCCTCGATCACAAACATGTGAATTTTGTAGGCAAATGGGTGCGACTGAAAAAAAAAACGGAACAACATGATTTTGTTAGAAATTTGACCATAGATTGCGATAAAAATATTTTCAAAATTTTTTGGGGTAGTTTTCACCATTATTTTAAGGGTAAAATTTTAAAACCGAGATTTCGAGAAATAGGTCACGATTTTTTTTTCAATTTTTTCTTTTAAGGAAGTTATTAGGATTAATTTTTGTTTTACGATGGGCGTCGACCAAAAACTGCCCCAAAAAAGACTCAAATGTGAAAAAACGTGGTTTTAGCGTACATATTTTCTCATTCTGTGAGATAATCTCGATAACGGTAGATCTTAAGCAAAAACTATCATATATACTTTCAATTTAGAGTTTTATGTAAAACACGATGGTATTTTTGAAATTTCAAAATTGGACGATTTTAGAGAAGTGGGCCACCATATTTGATCCGCCATTTTTTTTTTTTTTAAATTTAACTTTAGATTCGTAATAAGCAATCCGAACAATCTAAGAATATACTATTTTTTTATCGTTTATTTTATCACAGAATGAGAAAATGCGCTAAAACCACATGTTTAACCTTTGGGTTTTTTTTGGGGCAGTTTCTGGTCGATGACCATCATAAAACAAAAATTAATCCTAAGGAAATAAAAACAAAGAAAAAATTAAAAAAAATTGAAAACAAATCGTCACGTGTTTCTCGAAATCTTGGTTTTAAAATTTTAATCCTTAAAATAAGGGTAAAAACTACCCCAAAAAAATTTGAACATATTTTTATCGTAATCTATGGTCAAAATTCTAACAAAATCATGTTGTTCCGTTTTTTTCAGTCGCACCCATTTGCCTACAAATATAACAAGTTTGTTTTTTCACCTTTGGGTCTTTTTTGGCGCAGTTTCTGTCGATGCCTATCGCAAAACAAAAATTAATCGTAAGGAAATAATTAAAAGAAAAAAATTTAAAAAAAAATGAAAAAAAATCGTGAACCGTTTATTTTATCACAGAATGAGAAAATACGCTAAAACCACATGTTTCACCTTTGGGTCTTTTTTGGGGCAGTTCCTGGTCGATGACCATCATAAAACAAAAATTAATCCTAAGGAAATAAAAACAAAAAAAAAATAAAAAAAAAATTGAAAACAAATCGTCACGTGTTTCTCGAAATCTCGGTTTCAAAATTTTAACCCTTTAAATTAGGGTGAAAACTCCCCCAAAAAATTTCAACATTTTTTATCGTAATCTATGGTCAAAATTCTAACCAAATCATGTTGTTCCATGTTTTTTAGTCTCACCCATTTTCCTAGAAAATTCACAAGTTTGTGATCGAGGCAAAAAATGGAATTTTGTCAGTGCCACTGATGGTGTGAGTCAAAAATTCCAAAAAAAGTACTTAATCTCATAAAGTACTACCTATTCCCAAAGTTTGAGACACAAATAAATTTTTTTGTAACACATGCATAAAAAATATTAAATTTTGTACTTGAGTAGAATAAAAGAAAAATCTGCTCTTCCGCACATATGACCACAAAATATTTTGTATGCCTGGCACGCACGCCACATGCATGTGAGAGTTCTAGTTAAATCTATCCTATATACAATATTTTTATAGCACTAAAATATCAAAATAATAATTTAAATAACTTACCCTATGGTAGAAACAACTTAAACACATTGCATCATTTAAATTGCAAGAAAAAACAATTTATATGGGTTTTCAAAGTTTACAATTTTGACTTCTCTTAGTTGGATTACTGTGTTCTTTTAAAACTCCGTTGTTGGATTCTTATGTTTATTTTTGCGAGCTAGTATAATTTACAACTATTACAACGAAGATGGCGCACTTTGATTATTTAAATATCTTAAATTTGTTCATACCTTTGTTAAATAAATGATTAAATTAACAATTAAATAAATATTTATAAATTTTATGCATTTGTTACAAAAAATAGTGTGTATTACTAGTGCGAATTCGTTTTCCAAACGCGAGTTTTTGCAGCACGACCGTAGGGAGTAACTAACTGTTGTTTGGAAAACGCATTCTCACTTAACAGACATAATAGCAATTTATGTATTTACTAAATTTTAATTTGTATGTTTACAATAGCACATGAGGCAAATAGCCTCACAGCCTCATTTTCCGTAACTGTTTTTTAATAAATGTGGTTGACTTTCGTTAATGCAATGTTAAATCTCCTCCTTTACGTGATTGTTGGCTTGCTAGAATAGACATTTGACTTTAAGTAGTTCCACAAAAAATACAATAGCTGTAAATTATATGATCTAGCGCAAAATTTGATTACCAGAGAATATACGATGGCATGTGGCACCGTCTTTTTGAAACCACCCATGCTTCGTCCAAATCAACATAATTCAATTTAGATTGAAAGAACTCGGTTATCATGTCGGGAGATCGAGCACAAGTAACACTCACTTCTTAACCAGCTTCATTTCCAAAGAAGTATGGTCCAATGATGCCTCATTGCTCAAAATCAGCAACAAACAGTCACACATTGTGGATGCATTAGTTATTCGACAATAACATGTGGTTTCTCTGAATCTCAAATATACTGCCAAGATTGTAACGGTTTAGACTAAAATCGCGAAATGGTAGTAAATGTAATCCACTCCGGTTTTAAACAAAATTATAGTTAAAAGATCTCATTAAATATTGTATGTATAGTAATAGTAGTTTAATCAATGAGTGAATAATGAAGTAGTTTATTCTCAAGCAAAAGTTTAAAATTTGAGCGAGGCACGAGCGAGAATTTTAATTTGCGAGAGAATAAAATTCATTATTCACGAATCGATTACAATACTTTATTCTCTGACAAAGATTTTATTATAAAAAAGAATTGTGTATTATAAAAAATAAAAACATTTTCTTCAATTAAAACAATAAATCTTTATTGTTTTAATTGATAAATCCAATTTCTTATTAAAAAAACACTGATGATAAAAAACGCCCATCTCATACAATCAACCAAGTTCAACTAAACGAAATAAGAGAGTCTTGCTTAAAATTTGATTTTTGAACAAAACTTATCAAAGCAATTGTGATTATAATTTGAAAATAATTTTAATGAAATCAAAACAATTTGACCAATTGGAATCATACCAATTGAATAAAATTTTCATTAGGCAATAGGTTAAATTTATTAGGCTATAGGTTAGAAAACAATACAATAATACATACTATTATTATCGAAAAAACATACAAATAAAGCTGATATAATTAAATGGAAGAGAATAAAAATAATTATTATGTTAGTAATTCATTTATATAAATTGGTTAGTTAAAATGTAAATTAGTTTTAAAATCCTAATTAATTGTAAGTAAAGCTAGGACTTTAGATTAAACAAAGACAATTTCAGAATATTAAATTTAATAAACCAAATAGAAAAAATTGTATAGTTGATTTTGTATTTAGTTGTTTGTAATGTTAGCCTAATTATGTTCTGTTAATTTTAAGCAAAATCTATTGGTATAGCAAATAACGTACGCGGTGAAGTTGTCCAAAATAAAGTCCATAAGTGTGTTGTATCGTATGATAAAATATAATCATTGGTGTATTGGTGAGACCTGAAAAAAAAAACAAAAGGAAGAAAAGTAAAAGAAGAGCAGGGGAATCATCGTTGAACATTGTCGGTCAAGTAATCCCGCATGAATAAATAAGCGTCATTTAGTTGCAACGTTGATTGATGTTACTACAGATGAATTATAATACGGCGGTACGTAAAATGTTTCTTAAAGTAAATGGTTGCTATAGGACCACTAAAATTATTATAATACGAATCAAGTATATAGATTCCAGATATTGTTCAAATCCTCAATAATTACATTGCATCTACATTATATGGCTGAAAGATTTATGAACGCGTTTGATATTCAAAATATTTTTTTCTGCTAAAACGTTTAAATTATGAATTCAAATATATTAATACATATATTATTTATGTAGATGTTGGTAGAAATGTTAATCGCAGCATAACATTGAACAAAAGGATGAAACAATTAAAGGGGAAAATTTAAAAGAAACCTGTTTACATATGTGGGTGAATTTAAAGAGAAAAAGAAACAACAATTATATAAAATTAAAGGGGAGAATCATAAGGAAACCGGTTTACAAAATGTTTGGGTCGATGTGTGAGATCAAGAAAATCTACAAGGTCTATTACGTTTGGGAACTCATCAAGATATGACGTCTAAAATAAAAAGGAATATGATTGCTGTTGGGCCAACATACAACACTAACCACCTGGCTTGGGACAACTCAACAAAAAAATATGTGTTAAGTAAAACAAAATTTAATTAAACTAAAAATTTTAAAATAATGTAATTAAAGTACAAAAAAATATAAAAAATTATTTGATGATCAAACTAATAAAGTTAGAACTATATAATAAATAAATGTAATAAAGTTTTGTGAAAGATTGTTGAGTTTTATTTTTAGGGTGCCGTTTTTTATAACGAACCCTATTGGTGAGAGTAAAACGAGTTTTTCACATTATATCGATTATTTCGTAAACTATAAATGCCATGGACCTGAAATTTGAGGTGCGTATAAAACTAATCTGTCTTCATAAAATGACTTATACAAATAAAACTAAAGTGGTTTTCGTTTGGTTTACAGGGGCGCGAATTAAGATGTAAGACCTATGAGAAAATACATTTTTTATAGATTCAAGTGCCGCACCCGGGGTGCCGCACCATATGAAAGGGCTTCATTTCAGTATTCCTTAAAAATTTATTTTGGAATTTTACACGTCACCATTTTTTGTACAATTTTGAATAATGACGTTTTCTTCATGTTTTCTTGCCTCGATTAGCTCCGAACCTAACTGATCGAAAATTCTCAAATGTATTTGGAATGATAAAAAAATAAGTAAATGGCAAAAAATTTTCTAAACGAATTCCCCTCGTTCGTTGATAAATTTTCACAATTTTTGGGAAAATTCTTCAAGCAAGTGGTATTGATCAATATACTTCAATCAATATATCAAATCAATATACTTGTTTTCGAATTTTTTGACAAAACATTATTTCGAATTATCACCGCCCTTGGGAGATATCTACTGAAAATATAGCGAAGTCTCAAATAATTGTTTTTCTGTGTGTTTAGGGGACGGGGGTAGAGAGAGTAAAAAAACCTTTTTTGACCCAAGCGAGTATGGTGTTATTTGAAAGAGCACCTAATTTAAAAATCATTGCAATTTATTACAGAATTTTGCGGTTCACAGTTTTTAAGTTATTGTCAAAAAAGCGCAACTTTCAAACCATTGGGAGTATAAAACATTCGTTCCGGAATGAATTTTGATGACACTTTGGGAAAAGATGCAAACATGTATGAAAAGGAACTGGTCAGTTTTTAAGCGTTAGTGAACAAAATATTGTGAGGTCCCTGGAGCACCTGTTTTTTTAAAAGCTCTATAACATCTGTACCTGATTATCGAATTGAATGAAACTTGGTACATGAGTATTTAGTACGGTTCGCAACTTTCGGTTTTATGCTACCGGTAAATTTTTTTTTTTGTACTTTTTTAAAGTTTTTTCAGTGTCTTTATGCACACTACAACCTACAATAAAGAAGTGATTATGATGAAACTTATGGAATAGGTGTGAAATTAGTGTGAGAAGATAATTATCATCTTTTGGGACAAATTGATCAAAGTGGCGGGGGGTCTAGCATACAAATGCTGACTTTTCATTCTTTGTTTTTAAAGTTTGTTGGGAGCATACAGACTTCATTCATTAATCAATTTAAATGACACTTTGGAAAAAAAATGGAAACTTAAATAACAAAGAACTTATTGGTTTTTGGACAATATTGGAATAAGTGGTGGAGGTCCTCCCGAACGCCTGTTTACTGTGTCACCATTTTTTCAATGTTTGTTGGGAGCACACAGCATTCGTTCGAAAACGAATTTTGATGACACTTTGGAAAAAGATGCAAACATGTATGGCAAGGAACTGATTAGTTTTTGAGCGATAGTGAACAAAGTGGTGGGGGGTGTCCCATACACCTGTTTTTTTTTAAAGCTCTATAACATCTGTACCTGATAATTGAATTGAATGAAACTTGCTACATGAGCATTTAGTACGGTTCACCACAGTTCTGCATCCCAACTTCCGGTTTTTCACTTCCAGTAAAAATTTTGTGTTTGTAAATTTTCAATTTTTTTCAGTGTGTTTATGCACACTACAGCCTACGATAATGAAGTGATTATCATGAAACTTATGGAAAAGATTCCAATTAGTGTGAGAAGATAATTACCATATTTTGGGACACATTGATCAAAGTGGCGGGGGTCTACCATACAACTGCCTACAACTGACTTTTCACATTTTGTTTTTAAAGTTTGTTGGGAGCATACAGCCTTCATCTATTAATCAATTTTAATGACACTTTGAAAAAAGATAAAGACTTAAATGACAAAGAATTGATTAGTTTTTGGACAATATTGGGATAAGTGCTGGGGGCCTCCCGAGCACCTATTTTTGTGTCATCATTTTTTCAATGTTTGTTGGGAGCACACAGCATTCATTCGTGAACGAATTTTAATGACACTTTGGAAAAAGATGCAAACATGTATGGCAAGGAACTGATTAGTTTTTAGCGATAGTAAACAAAGTGGTGGGGAGTGTCCCATACACCTGTTTTTTTGAAAGCTCAATAGCATCTGTACATGATAATCGAATTAGATGAATCTTGCTGCATGAGCATTTAGTACGGTTCTTTTTTTTTTTTTAATTAGTTAGACATGTTTAGCACACTAAATATGAAATATTCATTAATTAGACTCTTTGAATATCCGAAGGCACCATGTCAACTATAAAGGAAGGAGATGAGGAAAATGGAAGGAATGGGGATATAGGGATAACTATAGGTACTAATTGTTTTAAATGATGATGAACATTTTCTTTAAATGACTGATGGAAAATTAATCGGGAAATACAGAGGAAGGCATTGAGTTCCACAATTTGGCCACTCTATTAAAATAGTCGTTCTGGAAGGACACAGTTCTACAACGAGGTATTTGTACAACAAATGGATGGGATAACTTGGCAGCTCTTGTTTGTCCATTATACTGCGCACACGCTGGAAGGATATTCTGAATTTCCTTAGAGGAGAATTCGCTAAAGTTATATATAGTAGATTGACAATTCAGCCACATTTTTTCTGTGCTGGAGTGAATCAAGCTGGTCCGTTAGGTCGGTATTACCAATCAACCGTATTGCTTTTCTCTGTACAGAGTTTAAACATTTTATTGTTGACTGAGAAGCACCTCCCCAAACATGACAGCAGTACTCCATACATGGACGAATAAAGGACTTGAAGATTAGCAAAATTTGCTCGGGAATCAAATACTTTTTACATCGACTCAAGAATCCTAATTTTTGCATTGCAGATTTAGCGAGGTTGAACACATGTTTATTCCATTTCAGGTTATTTTGAATATCCACTCCAAGAAGTCTTACTGATTCAACCTCACGTAGTTCCTCATGGTTTATCTTAATAGGGAAATTTTTATGTCGCTCTATTCGTGAAAGACTGTATAGTTTGGTTTTGGTTGGATTAAATGAAACAAGATTACAATCGCCCCATTCCATTATACGATCCAGGTCTTTGTTGATAGAGTCAATTAGCAGCTCTCTATCAGTGGTAACTGCAGTATGAGATCGAAATTTGGGAGATGCATGTGATGCATGCAATTTTGCTGTCATCAGCAAGACTATGGATTGGGTGCACTGTGGAAATAAGTAAGTCATTAATGTATAGAAGAAACAAGGTTGGTGAGAGTGCAGAACCTTGGGGAGCCCCAGCATTGGTTCTGAAAATATTGGATGTGATACCATCTGAACTACCATGAAATTGGAGACCTGTAAGAAAACTATAAATCCATGATACAGTAAGATGGTCTATGCCATAAGATTTTAATTTAGCTATGAGATTTTTATGCCACACTTTATCAAATGCATTAGAAATGTCAAGTGAAATGCTGAATATTTCACCATGGTTTTCCAGGGATTTGTTCCAGAGATGGGATACGTAAGCTAACAGATCACCCGTTGCATGACTTCTACGAAAACCATACTGTTTATCATCAATAATTCGCGACATCTCCAAATAGTCTATCAAATTGTAGTTAACATATTTTTCAAATATTTTAGCTTAAACCGATAGAATTGCAATTGATCTATAATTGTTAGGGTCTTTCTTACTGCCTTTCTTTGATATGGGTTGAACGCTGGCCAGCTTCCAAGAATCGGGAAATATTCCGGTTTTATAAGATAAATAGAAAATTTTTGTTAAAATTGGAGCTAGTTGCCTGGCAAAGTTTTTAAGAATGAGGGGTGGAATACCGTCGGGGCCAGCAGATTTGTTGATATTGATAGAAAGAAGCATTTTCCGTACAATATTGCAACGAAAAATAATTGGTTTCATTTTCGTTACAACTGGGGGAATGAGTGTAGGAGAATGGGGGGGGGGTTCAGCTATGTTTGAGTTTTCTGCCAAAATACGACCCAAAAGATCCGGCTTTTCTTTCGAGTCGCTCACAGGAATGTCATTCAGAACTAAGGTTGGAATAGAGGATCGAGTAAAATTGCTCTGGACTGATTTAACTGCCTGAAAGAAACTACGTGAGCCAGATGGGTGCTCGGCGAATTTCTTTGCTTACTTCTGGATAAACGCGTCTTTGTTCAAGTCTATTTTGAATTTACTAATATTTCTGGCTTTCTTGTAGGCGCTATGGGTTTCAGGTGTTTTATTAGCACTATATGTCTTAAATGCTTTGCGTTTATTCCTCACTGCCTCATCAACATCCCGCGTGAAGCAAGCCTCAGTTTTAGGAGTGATTAATCGATTTGGAGTAAACCGCCGCATTCCGTCTTTTATGATTTCAGAAATTCTTATTGCCGATGTGCTAGGGTCTTGATCAACACAACAAATAGTTTTCCAATGTGTTTCATCATAAAAGTTTCTAAGTCCCTCCCAGTCAGCGCGCTTATAGTTCCAAACCCGACGAGGATTTGCTTTAATTTGTGTCGGTGATGTAAATTGCACTATTGCTGATATTAGTAAATGGTCCGATCATTTCCGTCAAACCGTGATAATCTGCTAGTATCAGTTTGGCTTGTCTTCCTATGTCGTCAGTGCGCGAAGAATACTTAAGCCATTCTTTATTATGAATATTAAATTTTCCAGGAATGACCAGTCTTGCTTTGGGGTAGTCCGTGGTAATCTTGTCTAGATTAGCCGATATTTGTTTGAAAAAGGGACATCCTGAGGGAGAATTTGGGGATCTGTATAATCCTATTATAAACATAGTTTATAATAGGCCTAATTCTCATACATGAAAGCCCTAATTCTCATAATGAAAGTGAATCTCGAACAAATACACAGACACCATGCTTGTTATACAAGGAATGTTCCAATTCGTAACTAGGTATCCGGTATTTATCGAGATCCAATTTCGATGCTTTGCCACTAACAATTGTTTCGGTAAGAAACAATATGTCAGGTTTATTTTTTTCGATGTAGTGATGAACCACGTTTAGATCCGAATTGAGACCTCTTATGTTGGTGAAGTCAATGCTAAGCTGTTGGTTCACTCTGCTGCCATTTTGTTGAGACAAAGACTTACCCTTTGACATTGCAGGTATAGATACTGAAATTCGGTCAGGCCTAAATTTCAACAATACACAGTACAAAAAACACTAGGTATCTCTGTCTCAAAAACACGATAGCAGGTTTCATGCAACAGTAGCACGAAAAGAGAAAAGCAAAACAAAATGGGGACACAAAAGACACTAACAGGTGGTCCGCTACTTCATTAGGAAAAAGAGAGAGAGATCAAGAGAGAGAACTTAAAAGTTAAATCACCAAATCAGAATATTAGTTAAATGGGATAAACAAAAACAAAATTGAAGAGTACAAATAAAGGGTTAAACTTAAATTCCTACTAACAACTAAAACGAGATTTTACACTTCTTATTACCAAGCAATACAAAACAAATTGATGCTTTAATAGTTATTTAGGTATCAAGGGAATTATGAGGATGTTAATTACCGAGGGAAACGTTTACTACCCGAGGGCCTCTGGCCCGAGGGTAGTAAGTTTCACAAGGTAATTGACATCTAATAATTCACGTGATACATAAATAATTTTATGTTTTACTACCTAAAACATTTATTAAACTAAAACATTTATTTTTATCAAGTATTTGATAGCATGATTTTTCGTTTTAATTGATCAAGTTAGTTGTTTTTCATTTCAAATTGTATTGCTGGGTTATTGTTATTCGTTACTATGGCTTTATGTAAATAATGTTGTTTATGAATAAACAAAACAAAAATTTATAATGAAAACTAGGTCTATTATGAATCCATAACTCCCTCTTATAATTCCCTTGGGAATTAAGAATGTCATTATTATGTCGGTAACTAAGGTCTAAACAACTTATAATAAATCAGTAAAACATAAAATAATAAATAAATTTATTTCATCAAAGCACCCAAAGGTAAAATTTTACCTGCCTACCTGGGAACAGCAAATATAAAATACCAAATAATTTTTTAATAAAGAACAATCTCACCAATTATATAATTGTACGCCTGCGTTCTTCAACACTTCTATTCACATAAAAACTAACACAAACACTATAATATACACTTATTTTTCTATTTTCGATTGTTTTTTGTTTGTTTCTTTTTCCTTTAAAATTTAGGAGATAACACTAACACAAACACCTTAACATACACTTATTTTTCTATTTTCGATAATTTGTTTTGATTTTTTTTCCTTTAAAATTTAGGAGACAACATTATTCGTCTGAATCCGATTGGTGATTGGTTCACAACAGTTCTGCATCCCAACTACCGGTTTTTCACTTCCGGTAAAAAATTTTTTTTGTAAATTTTCAATTTTTTTCAGTGTGTTTATGCATAAAGTTTGTTGGGAGCATACAGACTTAATTCATTAATCAATTTTAATGACACTTTGAAAAAAGATAAAGACTTTATTGACAAAGAATTTACTAGTTTTTGGACAATATTGGGATAAGTGGTGGGGACCTCCCGAACACCTGTTTATTGTTTCAATGTTTGTTGGAAGCATACAACATTAGTTCATAAAGTAATTTTGGTGACACTTTGCAAAAAGATGCAAATATGTATGGAAAGAAACTGATTAGTTTTTTTAGCGATAGTAAACAAAGTAGTACGGGTTCCTCCGAGCACTTGTTATTTTGGAAGCTCAATAACATCTGTACCTGATAATTGAATTGGATGAATCTTGGGACGTACACATTTAGTACGTTTCACAACAGTTCTGTATCCTAACCTCCGGTTTGTCACTTCCGGTTAATTATTTTTTTACTTTTTCTCGTACAACAGAATGTATGTTTGTTGGTTTGCTACTGCTTTCTTTAATATTTTTATAATTAGAACTACGAAGTCCATAACATTGGCTAGCTTTTAATTAAAATATTTGATGGATATTAGCTCATTGTATATGAATACTATGATGGATATTAGCTCATTGTATATGAACACTATATTTCCAGAACTGTGGTGAAGTCAGCCTATGCATCAGCGTCGGAATATTTTTTTATGAAAATTCAATGCAAAGTTTGTATTTTTACATATAGAATTTTTTTATTACAGTAAATTTTTTTAAGATAACAAGTGTTTTTCGTTTATCAGGTAGGTGTTTTGTTTCATTTTTATTTAAAGTTGAAATATATTTAGGATGGAAATATGACCAAATATTGTCTTGTCCTACTAAAAAAACGCATTTTTGAATGAAACTTTTTCGAAGGGCTGCTATGTATCTCGAAGCTCGAGAACACTTTTGAGGTACAATCACAGTGGGTTGGTTTGTTTAAAATTATGTTTTTAGTTTTATAAAAATTAAAACAATATTTAGATTTAGATTATTAGTTGTATTTATTGTTTGTCCCTATACACTTTTAATATTATTAGCATGGTGGATAAGTATTTACTACTGGTAAAATTTTTGGGGTTGGTTGTATTGACGATGGTGGAATATAAACATTTTCAAGGCAATTTGGTGTAAAATATTGGGAATAATCATTGATGTATGGTCGTGCCCATGCTGTAAATTTTCGTATCTATATGGGATCCAGTTTGAATCATATCGTTGCGGGTAAACCAAAACCCTTATTGGTTGTGAAAATAAAAATGGAGCAGCATTACAATTTATTACTGCAAATAGGAGCAGAAAAATCTGAAAACTCTGAACCCAGACAGCTCTTTATCTTGTATCAAAGTGGTACAACAGATTGGGACTGTCGATCAATTCCCAACAAACAAGTATTGTCGTTTTCACAAATAGGAGAAACTTCAATTTCGTTTCTCCTGTTCTAAACGGCGATCCAATATAAACATCAAAAGAGGTTAGATATTTAGGTGTGATCCTGGATAGCAAACTAACTTGGAACCCACATCTGAAATATATCTCTGATAAGGCAAGCAAAGTTTTCTTCACATGCAGAAACCTGTTTGGGAAAACATGGGGTCTTAGCCCAAAAATGATACTTTGGTGGCACCAAAGTATTATAAAACCAATTCTAACATATGCAGCTTTAGGTTGGTGGCCTAAAACGCGCCAAATAACTGCTCAAAATATGTTTACAAAAATACAAAGGCTTGTGTGTCTTAGTGCCACAGGTGCTTTCAAAACCACGCCAACGTCAGCAATGGAGATTCTTCTAAAGCTTTCTTGCACCTACATGTAAAATCTGTAGCGGTGTTGAGCGTTCATAGATTTCAGCTCATAAAAGGGTTTAAGCCGGGTAATCTAACTGGACACCTTAAAATCCTTTCTGAATTACAAGCTGAACTGCATACATACCAGACTTCGGATTGTATGCCAAAAACAATAGATTTAAACAGAGACTTTGATGTCATGATATTGCCCTGAGATCGTATTATAAACTACATACCGTCACTGCCACATAACGCCAGCATCTGGTACACAAATGGTTCTCGAACCAATATGGGCACGGGAGCAGGAGTGTTTGGTCCTAGAACAAAACAAACGTTTGCCCTAGGCACCACAACAACCATATTTGAAGCCGAAATTTTTGCCATTAGCAGTTGCGCTTTGCTATGTGCTGAAAGAAAATACCAAAATATTGAAATATATATTATCTCTGACAGCCAAGCAGCACTCTTGGCACTAAAATCTACGCGCTTTGATCCAAAACTGGTATGGGAATGCTATCAAAATCTTTTAAAAATCTCCTGCAATAATATAGTAACCATTGTGTGTGCTCCTAGCCACACAGGAATACAAGGAAATGCTATCGCTGACGCTTCAACAAAGAAAAGTGCCAATAAAAAGCTTTTTGGACCGGAACCATGCTTCGGAATGGCCAAGAGTTCGCTCAAAAGCACAATCCAAACATGGGAACAGGAACAAAATGCTAAGTTATGGAGAAGCAGAGGGGGACTAGTACACTTCAAGAAGTTTCTAGGTAACCTCCCTGTTTCACCCTTAAAAACAATCGGCTTAAACAGAGAGTCTCTAAGAATTTTAACGTGGTGCGTTACTGGACATGGTCCTTTAAGCCACCATCTTAACAAAATGGGCCTTGTTGTTTCCGACAGGTGTAGATTCTGCTACTCGGACGCGGAAACGATGGAACACGTCATTTGCAGCTGTCCTGAACTCTCTTGGCACAGATACAACCAACTTGGTCTTAGAAGACTAACACTTCCATTACCACAAAACGTCACTCCAATTGAGCTAATTAATTTTATTAAAGTCTCAACTTGGATGACAGAATACAACCAGTAACGGCACAGACGACGACTGACTATTAACACAATCAGGGTAAGCACAATAGAGCTTCGGGTCGCAGTGCTACTTGAACAGTAAGTCAAGGCCCTCCAATAAAAAAAAAAATCCATAAGTTAAAAAAAATTATTGTTATAGTTATATATAAATAAAATTCAAGTGTCTGTCTGTCTGTCTGTTCAGGATAAGCTTCGAAACGGCTGAATTGATTTAGATGAAACTTGACATACATAAAGAAATAAGGTGACCAGATTATTTTCAAACCAAAAGATGACATTTTTGAGGACCCCCCTCTCCCCAACAATCTAATAAAATAAAAATTTTGTAACAAACTAAAATTTATTATAAAGCTATTGAGTATTAAAATATTCGAAATAATTATTTCGCAAAAATCGTACCTATTTTTTTTAATTATTCATGTTCATATTTATAGATGATTTACTTCTTACAATAGGGTTTCGCTGAGTTGATCTTCAATACATTTAATTGAAATTTCAGTCTTTTCAGCTGTCAGTATATCATTAATAATAGTGGTACAATTCTACATAAAAATTGTGTTCAACCTCAATTTTTGACATACATACAACACTAGGGGTTATCCCGCGGGTTGTGCCCACCCCTTCCACCGCATGCCAATACACGTTTTGCCTTTTCATCTGGCTTTGATACAATTACTAAGTACTATCCATCATAATCCAACCTCTTCTAATCTATTCTGTGTGCACCTGCTGCAAAACTATAATTCTACAAAAAACCATCGTGAAGTGTACATACTATAAATTTTTATACGATCAATCACAAATGGCTGGAAATAATAATGTTTATTAAGAAAATAATGGAATAGCAGCTCTTGTTTTTCTTTAGTTTATTTACAGAAAATGAAACTATGCAAAAATAATGATGAAAAACAAAATATCTATCACATAAATAGTTAATTTTCTTATTAATATTGAAATGATATAAATAATAAATTTAAACGAAATGGCTAAAAGACTACACTATCGAAAAAATTTTTTGTGTTACGTGCTAGGATTCGAACTCACATCCATCAGAGACGTATGTTCAAATCCCGCGTGTCTTACACCACTTAGCCATAGCGGCGATGACATACCATATTTTAATTTTAATGTCAGGTGATTTCTAAATTGAAACTTCATCATTTTTCATATTTGCCTAAGTTGAATCTTTCATTCATGAATACATATTGGAAATTGCATTTCTTTGGGATTTTTTGTATTAAATTTCTAAATATTACGATGTATGAATTCATATGATGAAAGAATATTTCGTCAATATTTCGTCAATACTTAAGTCAATATTCTAATCAACATCCTAAGTCACGAGTGTCATTATGGCACGAAACACAAAAAATTTTTCTAAAAAAATTTTAGAAAAATGAAAAGTTATTTCGAATTGCAAAATTCAAGTCATTTCCAATATGGACTTGAGCTTAATTGTTCACAAAAAACCCTTCCAAACTAAAAATTCCCCTGAAGTTGTCTATATTTCCTAACCAAAAATATAGCAATGAATAGACCATGCGTCAGATATTAAGATTCGCATTGATTGGCAACAATCAATAATGACTTTACACTCGTGACTTAGGATGTTGATTAGAATGTTGACTTAAGTGTTGACAAAATATTTTCTCATCCTATGAATACATACATCATAATATCTAGAAATTTAATACCAAAAATCCCAAAGAAATGCTTTTTATGTTCTATAAAAAAAATAAACAAAAACAATAAAAAATAAATATAGGGTCCGTGTTGAAGCCCGAATCTTTCTCACAACCCTCTACATCGACAATGACAACAAAATTTTGTACTAAGTTTTTTAAACATCATTTTATTAAATCGGTTTAAATTATTAAATGTTTAAAAATGGTAGTGTTCGGTCGTGCAATATCATAATAAATATCACGATATTTTACGTCAAATTTTTTTCTTCTAACTTCACTTCGTTGAATGTTATGTCAAACCAGACAGTCAAAAGATAAAAAGATGGATTTTTACGTCAACCTTTATAGATCACTTTTATTTCAATTAATTTTAACACAAAAGATAAATTTAGCCCGAAAACCACATATCAATTTTATCAAGAATAGTTATCACAAAAATGTAAGCATAAACAAAACAAAACCAAAAGCGTTAACAACCAAAATAAAATATTTTTTCTATGCGAAAAACAAATTCACTAGTGAAAAAAATAACAAATTATAGTTGCTATGGTTTTTATATAGTTTTACAAAGTATTTTAAACAACATAACCATGAAAAACTAGAATATAAGTTTTGAATGTTTTGTTCTCGATTTCTAACTTTATAATTTATAGTAAATATCAACTTTATATTACTATCAAAGAAAAAATTGCATTTCCTACGCGAGATAAAAACGTTTTTCGTTCGTAAGCATGTCTCACTCGACGCTAGCACGTCTCGTGAACAAATGTTTACTCACGAAGAAAAACAATGTTTTCATCTCTTGTAGGAAAATATACTATTTATTATCACCTAAATTCAAAACATTTTAACATTTAAAACCAGCAAAAAATCTGATTTTTTTCGTGATAAATGGCTACAATTTTTATCATCAAAAAATTTTAACCACTGAAGTTCGAGAAAATAATGAACAATTAGAATTTTAATCGGACTAAAAATCTTTAAAATTAAATATCTAAAGAACACGAATTAACGCCTCTTTGTAAATTTGATATATTTTAAAAGAAGGTTAGAATATATTAAAAAAATAAAAAAAGTTAAAATTTAATTGATTTGAACATTTTTTGTTAATGCAAGTTGTTTGAAAAAATGAAGAAAAATTCGAATTTCAGTCGTACTAAAAATCTTTAAAATTAAATAGCTCAAGAAAAAAATTTAATGCCTCTGAGTTAATTTGATATATTTTAGAGTAAGGATAGAACTATTTTCAGAAAAAAAATTAAATAAATTCCAATTGATCTTTGACCCTAGCGCCATCTTTAAAAAAGTTTTTTTAATATTTTTATTTAAAAATTAATTATAAAAACAATAAATTAATTTTTTTTCAAAGGACTAATTAATCATATATCAAACAAAAAAAAGTTTAATGAAATCGGTATAGCCGTTCTTGAGCAATTTAATTTCAAAGTTACATTGGATTGGCAGAACTTTCATTTTTCATGCATGTTGGGGTGGGGCCTATGCTCAAACTATGCACTTTAAAAAAATTTTAAAATAAGTTGTATTTTTTATTTTGTCCATACTACTTATATGCCAAGTTTCAGGAAAATCAAAAATGGTCAAGTTCAAATTTCGACTTTTTCACCTGCTTAGATCACGTTTTTCATCAATAATTAGCACGAAAGAGGAAAAGACAGTAAGGAACACTGTATTATTTTCCTGTTCTTGTGGAACAATAGCGGTGTTGAATACTTAATAAAGCCTGATGTTTTTGCTTACTAATTAGTGATCAAGTCCAGAAGGTGTTTTGGGAATTACGTTTATAGAATTGAGAGTAAGGTCAATTCGAAGTAAGGTTGAAAAACATGACAATAGAAAATACTCTTTTCACCGATGCGTTTGGTCCTGCTAGAGCAAAAGAGAATATACAAGTTTGAAATTTTGGCATAAGTAATGCATTCTGTTTCAAAATGAATTAATATTTCGACCCATCGTTGGTCATGTTCAATTTATTTGTCATTTCACAATTACAGCTTTTGATATAATCACAATACATATTTATTTTTCTAATTTCATTCATTCATAAATATGTATGCAATATGATAAAAAGATGACAAAGATGCTGATTTTTGTAAAAGATGAGAAAAAGATGACATTATTTTTAAAGATGACGATCATTCGTAAAAGATGACAGTCACCTTCAAAAGATGACGTCTGGTCACTTTAAAAGAAAGGAATGTCAGAAGTAACATAATAGAATTTTTGAATTCTAGAAACTCCATTCATTACTTAATTCATAGCAACAAGTTTGCCTAAATGTTGATTAATTATAAAAGTTCTAATTATATATGAGTATATTTTTATTATATAGAGACAAATTTGTATTTTGTTGTATCCTAACCTGCAAGATTTTCTCATTTGTTGTTTATGAAGATTTTTTATTTAGAGAAGAAATAGAATGTGTGTTTATGTATTTAGTTTATTTATTTCGAGAGAAATTTGTATTTTGTTGTATATGTTTTAAATCGTAATACAAAGATTAAATTTATTACGTAGCTTCTGAGGGGGATCCCGTGGGCTTTGCTCCCCCCCCTCCCTTTGCATGCCAACGCACTCTTAATCTTTTTATCCATCTCTAATACAGCTACTATCCATCACAATCCAATTTCTTCTAATCTATTATGCATACACCTTCTGCTTAACTAATTTTACTAATTTTATGGATTAAACATCCATGGAGATCCTATCATCCATATGTGTTTGTAAAATTAGTTAAGCAGAAGGTGCATGCATCATAATAGCTTAAAGAAGATTGTATTGTGATGGATAGTAGCTCCTATCATAGTATTCTATAGACCATAGCAGAAGTAGTACTATATACCAGTAGCACTATAGTAGTATATAATACTACTGGTACTGTATAGTATATAGTACTACTGTTAGAAGTACTATATACCATAGTACTATATAGTATATACTATATACTATACTACCACAGTACTATATACCATAGTACTATCTACCATGGAGATAAGCATGTTTAATCCATGCGTTTTTGTAAATTAGTCAAGCAGAAGGCGCATGTATAATAGATTAGAAGATATTGAATTGTGATGGATATTAGCTGTATCAAAGTTGGAGGAAAATATTAAAAGTGCGTTGGCGTGGGAAGGGAGGGGGGGGGGGGGGGGGGGGGGGGGCAGTGCGAAGCCCGCGGGATACCCCATAGATCTTTATAAAAACCAAGCATAACCTTTAAAAATCTGATTGTCGCAAGAATTGACAATGTGCGAAATTGGGATCTAAAAAATCTTTACGTGTTGGAAAAGGAATATGCAAACAAAAGACATTAAACTGTTTCATGCAATAAAAAAACCTTTTTCCGCCACTTTTACAGAATGTAATTCAACATGTAAAATTAACATAACTTCGTTTAAAGTGTTTTTGCAAAAATTATTAAATAGCAATCTTGGGACTTACATTTAATATAAAATAACTCACTTTGATGTTCATTTTATCACTTTCTTCACTTACACAAAACTCTCAATTAACAATATTACCCACGACTTTTACCCGTACTTTAATCATTAAAGATTTAAAAATCGCTAAAAATATTCCCTGCTTGGCTAAGTTAATATATATATATATATATATATATATTATATATATATATATATATATATATATATATATATATATATATATATATATATATATACATATATATATATATATATATATATATATATATATATATATATATATATATATATATATATATATATATATATATATATATATATATATATATATATATATATATATATATATATATATATATATATATATATATATGTATATATATTTTTTTTTCCTACTCCTATCACAGTAAATTATAGCGTAAAAAACATCAAAAATGTAAATTCAGCAGTTTTAAAGATGTTTAATACGCAATGTACAAAAACAAAACCAATAAAAACGAATGATATCTTATGTGACGCAATTGGCAGCGGAAAAAACACAAATACATTTATTTAGCAGTTTCTTATTCGGGTTTAATACACAACGTAAAATTACAGAACCAAAAAATGATACGTTTTGTCTAGCAAACTGAATACTGTTATAGTAAAAATATATCATTTTTCTATTCAAACTAAAATTTGCAGTAAAACTACCAAATGAAAGAAATGTATTTAAACATGTCATGTTTAATTTTTTATTTCAATTTAATCAATGATAATATTTGTGGAAAAGCAAATGTCTAATCAAACAAAATGTCTTTAAAATGTTTGGCCAAGTCTCGGTGGTCAATAAAGCTATGTTTACAAGGTATAAATTTATTTCCCATCGGCACCCAAATGTACAATGCATTATTTGATAGGTAATCTGAAACGAGAGAAGTACAAAACAAAACGGAAGAAACCGACTGCATTCAAAGAGTTTTCATGTTTGTTTTGGACTTCTCTCGTTTCAGATTACCTATATATGCTTTTAATAAAAAGAAAAATTTTTATTTAAAGAAAAATTTGATTTTTAAAAATTAAATATTTCAATCATAATGCAAGTCCTACCACAATTTGTAAACTATTTGCATTTAATTTATAATTAGTAGTTTATTTTTTCAAGTAATTATATGCGTTTGGGCATTAAAACAAAGTCGTAGAAAAGGTATATAACAAATCTCGAGTAAAGCATTTTCCATGCTCGTGAATATACTGCACTCGACGCTACGCGTCTCGTGCGCAAAATTCTCCCTCGCATGTAAAATGCTACTTACAACTCTAGATATGTAATATACTAATTATCACAGTTGTAGTGTTATTATGTATTAACAATCTCGTTGTAGATTGATATCAAAGACAAACTTTTTAATGATTTACCTTTATTAAATTGATTATAGGTTTGAGGTTTACTTTTTATTTGTCGACGAGCATATATTGTGTAGGATAGGGTTATTTAGCTTTCAAAATATTTAGCTAACCTATGCTAATGTTCAGGACAATTAGTAAGTTATATAACCCAAACACTATAAATACGTTCATAAGCTCATACTATAGATTCATTAAATAGTTGGTGTAAATAATAGTTAGTGTGGCATTTTTAGGATTGACTTGATATTTTAATATATTTTAAACCTGTTTTAAATAAAAGTAGGTGAATTACTAATATTATTTTAAAAAATGTTCGGTATGTTGTTACGTTTTACAAAATAAAACATGACCACTAGTTCAAACAGCTGATTAGGTTTGGGTAAAAACGAATATACTGCAAAAAGTAAGAAACTGAAGGTGGTTCGAGAGATCTTGTGATTCTTATCAAGAATTTATAAACCTTTTTCCATCAATATTTAATATCATAGCTTGAAAATTTATATGAACAGGTCTTAGAATCCCTGCACTACTTTGTTCAAAATCATCGAGAAACTAATCAGTTACTAATAATTTATGTATAAATAGTTCCTGAACTCAAGCCGATTTCATTTGATGATTACCACATATTTTATACTTCATGTGGCGCCTGTCCTTGACGAGCCCGAAATCTTTTGTTGTGCACCCAAAGAAACTCCGTAATTCTATTTACATATCATTTATTCTTTATTTTCATTTTTTTACCTACCTCAATAATAGAAGTTGGGTTACACAATTATCATATCACGATAGAATATTAAACGTTTCATCAAAGTGACCAATGTAAATGAGTTTGCGGTTATTTATTAAATGTGAAACTGTAGTCTTTAATTTTCGTGTTGGTATGTGTACTCATTTTGGTGATATGCTTACCAATAGCACTATAGACAAAATTTTATAGACAAAAATTATTATGATTTTTTTTCCTTTTTCTTATTCATCTGAATCTGCAGTACTTTGAGATCATGTATTGGGATTTTTACATTGCTTGCTATTAAGCGTGAGAGTGGTCAATGCATATAAATATTATATATATGTTGCATTCAATGTGAACGGAAACAAACAAAAAAAGTCCGAGCGGCAGGTATATCCGCTAGAAATACGTAGATTTCGGGATCAGACAGTTATGTGTGCAATTAGAATTGGATTTATCAGATTACTTTATAAAAAATACTAATTAAAAACAGAAGTATTAAACTAACTTTAAAAATAAACATTATTTTATACAGTTTTTGGGCTCTAGGCACTTAACCTGTACCCCGATATGGCCAATTGTCAAACATATTCAGGAAACTGTTTGCCGCAACATACGCAGAAAATATTTTTAGCGTAAGTGAAAAAATGCGACCGTGAAAGTGCCGCTAAATGCCGTTGTACTTCACTCAGTTTATTGCAGATAGCTAAAGAACCTTGTTTTACAGATGTCTGGCTTTTTAAAAAATGATAGAAATATGTTCAAATAATTAATATTTATAAATTTTGTTTACATATTTTGCCCCAAACGGCCGTTATAACGCTTTGTTTTTGACAGTTTTAAGGCTCTAGACTCTTAACCTGTACCCGGATATGGCCAGTTGTCAAATTTATCCAAGAGATTGTTTGCCGCAACACGCTCAGAAAAACTTTTTAGTCTAGGTCGAAAAATGCGATCGTGAGAGTGCCGCTAAATTCCGTTATACCTCATATCATTATATATATATATATATATATATATATATATATATATATATATATATATATATATATATATATATATATATATATATATATATATATATATATATATATATATATATAATTTTTTTTTTTGTTTTTCCGTCTCCGCTTTACATATATAGTCGTTTGGCATCAAAATTTTCCCGAAATTCCGAGATGACGGTCATTGCAATAGGTAGATTTTTATATGAAATCTACCTAAAATTTTACCTCCAAATTTTGAAAATTTATAGTACTCTATCATAAAATAATTTTGGCTTTTTTTAGATTTTTTGGTCAACGCTTTTGCCGTCAGTGACTGTCATAAATTTGAAATTTTTTCTAAAATAACAAACGCCTTCATTTTGTAGGTTGTGTTGGACGCGTATAAAAAAATTTTAAAAAATTATTTGTTCGATAGCATTTTTCCCGTTATAGAATACGATTGTTCTCGTTCAAGTAGAATGCCATATACACCCAATTCTGTTTTTACACGGTCTTTTTTTAGACCGTTTTGAAATAACACGGTCTAGAAAAAAAATTTAAATTCGTTTTTACACGGTTTTATTTGAAATAGCACGGTTTAAATTTTGAAGAAAATTCGTATTTTTTTTTCTATATACAAAGCTAGACATGTTTAGTGTTAATTATAATATATTATAAATTAACGTCTCTTAAAATCTGAAGATACCATGTCCAACTAGGGATTAGGATTAAGTTTGAATAAATTAAATTTCTTTAAGAAGTTTATGAACGTTATCTTTAAAATTTTGAGGATTAAAGCTATCAGGGAAAACCCTTGCTGGTGAGACATTCCATAGATGAGAGACTCTGCTGAAAAAATCACGCTGAAAAGCAACACTTCTGATTCTTTTTATATGAAGTGTAAAAGGATGGGCTACAAAATTTACTCTGGTGTTACGCGATAGGTTGCTAGTTCAGATAAAATTGATTTTATCTCAGTCGAAGTTTGTTCATCCACAATGTATTAATAGAAAATTCTCAGATCAGCAACATTTCTCCTATGTTGCAAGGAATTTAACTCATTAATAAGAGTTGAGTTGCTAAATAGTTTAGCAGTTCTGTGCTGAACAAACTCAATTTACTTCATACTACTAAAATCAGATACACCCCATATGTGAGAACAATACTCCATGCAGGGAGTGTAAATGATTTATATATTAAAAGAAGCTGTTCGCTATTGAAAAACTTACGAAATCGTTCCAAAGACCAAAATTTTTGAACAGCGTTCTTAGCTAGGTTAAAAATATGAGAATTCAATTTCATATTGTTTTCAACTTCTATTCCTAGAAGTATGTATGTACAGTTGATCAATTTTCTTTGAAGATTTTTTATTTTTTAACGCTAATCTTAAAGTTTGGAGGAAGAAAATTATTTTATCTTATTATACTCTTATTGATACTCTGGTGTAACGTGTCAAGTTTGCAGGCTTAGGTAAAATCGATTTGATATAGATAGAAGCCCGTTTATCCATAATGTAAAATACCGTCAAATCAGCGACATACCAGGAATCAAGCTCATTAGTAAGATTTGAATTGCTGATCAATTTAACAGCCCTCTGTTGAATACATTCAATCAAGACCTGTATGGTACACTCCATATGTGACAACAATAATCCATGTAGGGCGATCGTCTTTCGGCGAAAACCGCATTGTCTTTAAGTATTTTTGACCAGTTAACAAAGAACCTCATATTTTTAAAATTAATGTTTTTTTCAAATATTTTAGCTACAATCGATTAGTTTGATATGGGTTTGTAATTTGTTGTATCCGTTTTCGTACCTTTTTTGAAACTGGCTGTGCCTACACTAGCCATTTCCCAAAAAAACTAATATTTCAAATTATATATATGTCGTTGGAACAGCATGTTTGATTGAGCTTGTGAAACGTACGTTATCGCTTAAACATCTGAAAAGCATATGATCGAATCTGGCATGCCAACTTCATGTAGACATAAAGCATATTCAAAAATGCCTCACCGATCAAAACATTTCGGTATCCATCGATAGTTTTTCTTCTGAATCTAAATTAATTATTACTGGTGTTTTCCAAGGCACAGTTTTATTCCCCACTCTAATTTTAATTTATATCAATGATCTGTTGAAAATTATCAGTAACACGACAAATAGTTTTGCAGATGACATACAGTACATTGCACAGGTCATTCGTTTCGCTATCTTCAAAGGTAAAATGAATGAAAAAATAAATCTCGCCCGGAGAAACGTTGTTATAAATGTAAACGAGGACCTTGAAGGAGAAAAGCACCGAGGACCGAGAATAAAGTCGCCGATTGGGGTAAAAAAATTTATTCAATTCTAATTCCACCAAAAAAACAGCTATTGATTGTTTTTAGATCATAGACCGAGTTCCCCAATGATACTTCCATTAGTATCTATGACGAACAAATAGCATCCTAATTAGATAGTAAAAATATTTCATTCCGTATAATTTACTCCACATTTATAAGTTCTACATTCGTCCATGTATGGAATATTGTTGTCAAGTCTTGTGTGGTGCATCTATTTCGATCTAGGCTCTAGGCTAAATTTAACATCAAATCTTGATTTCCTACAACATTGTCGCACTGTTGCTGATCTCTGATTTAATTTTTGTTTTTTCATCAAATGAACTGTGCATACATGCACAAAAAATTTAATTTGGCTTTTATATAGACTCTTAATAGTTTTTTTGTACAAATCATTTTATTTTACCTATTTTTTATAGAAATAAAGGGTATGGAACCAATCCCCTTTTTTTCTATATGCTGCATGTCTTTTTATGCACGGATTTTTTTACACGTCTTTTCCTGGAACGTATCTACCGTGTAAAAACAGAATTGGGTGTATATGCATTTATCATCAATCTGTAAATCTCATTCAAATCTCCTTCAAACCACTAGTCTCCATCGAAAAAAAAAACAAAATATATTTATTCCTAACTTAGTTTTACTAAAAATTAAATTGGTCTAGAGTTTATATTTCTAAATTTAGAAATAATTTTTCCACTTAAAAACACTTAGGGTTTAAACCAAATTACATTGTAATCATTGTCTTAGAACTTGCTGGATACAGGTAAGTGTTTTCCTTTTGTACGGAAACCTTTTTCATCAGCTATATATTCAACAGTATAAACAATTTGATCATCTCCTACGAATGAATACCGTCCACGAATTGATAAAACTGGGGCTTCGATATTAGGAACGATTCTAGAAACTGCTTCTTCTTGACGTAATGATCCATTACTTGTTTCATAACTGAAATAAGTTAATAGAATTATGTTAGACAAATATCTTTGTGAGATTTAACGATAAATTTCTTACTTGAACATATATCCGTTATCTGTTGGTTCACTTTCGTATGTCACAACTTTCTCGAGTTTTGATTTTTTGACAATGTCGACATGTTTGTCAGAATGAACCTTGTTGGTTCCAACTGGATGAACAACTGTTAGTACTTTTGGATGGGTTTCCACGACGCTCTGTTTAACCTCGTCTTTTACTTGTGGAACAACTGTTTGAACTTTTGGATGGGTTTCCACGGCGATCTGTTTAACCTCGTGTTTGACTTCTGGAACAACTATTAGAACTTTTGGATGGGTTTCCACAGCGGTCTGTTTAACCGCGTGTTTGACTTCTGGATGTACAGTAGCATGATGAGTTGGGACGTCAGTTTGTACAAGTTTTTTGGTCTGGTGAATCTCAATTGTTGGTTGAGAACTTTCAGATTTAATCGTACGAGAAGGTGAGTTTTCTACAAGATGAACAACTGAATCTTTTTTTTGTTCTACATGCTCAACTTCAACTCGATCATCATGTATGTGTTTTGGTTTTGGATTAATATTCTTATACACAACTGTCTCAACAGGTTTAACTTCTATTTTACCAATATTGGTACGTGAAGCTTCTGGACGAAATCTATGAACACCACGATGTGCTTTTTTTTCAACAGCTATAAGTTCAATGTCTTTAGTTTGATGTTGTTTTGATTCGGGATGAACTTCATAGTGCACATCTGTTTGTACTGTTTTGTCTACTTTGTTTTCTTGTTTGTGCTCATGATGGGGACGACGTGATTGTGGCTTAGGAGCAGGGAACAAAGCTGGTTGAACATCTTCAACAAGAGGATCTACATTGATATATTCAACATGAACACGGCGTGATGTGGGATTTCTGTGTGTAACAACCGAATCAACAACCTTCCCAACATGTTCAACAACTTCATGAGTATGACGTAATTCCGGTTTTACGACGTATTTCACAACAGGATCGACAACTCTTCCATGATTTTTTACTTCAATGTGATCAAGATGACCATGACGGGATTTTGATTGATCTACGTGCTGAACTTCTGTATCAACTATCTTTTCGACATGTTTACCTTCAACCTGTTTGGCATGCGCATGACGTGTTTCTGGATGATTTTGATAGTGAACAACTGAATCAACTGGTTTTACAACATGTTCGGCATCTTGTGACTCAACATTAGCATGACGTAATTCTGGATGAACCTCGTGGTGGATAACTGGATCAACAACCTTTTCGACATGTTTTACTTCAACGTGTTCAACATGAGCATTACGCGATTCTGGATGATCTACTATGTACACTGGATCAACAACTGTTTTGGTGTGTTTAACTTTACCATGTTCAATATGAGCATGGCGTGATCCTGGATGAATTTCATGAAAAACGACTGGATCATCAACTTTTTGGACATGTTCAACTGCAACATGCTGAACATGAGCATGACGTGATTCTGGATTCAAATCAATGTCCAAAACAGGATTCACAACCTTTTCGATATGGTCAACTTCATCATGTTCTTCATGAGCATGACGATATTCAGGATGATCATGATGGTGCACAACTGGTACTACAACTTTTTTGGTATGTTCCACTTCAAAGTGTTCATCATCAGCATGACGAGGTTGTGGATGAACTTCATAATGCACAGCAGGGTCTGTGTTTTTTCCAGCATCCTTAACTATAACGTATTGAACATGAGCATGACGTGATTCTGGATGACCTTTGAGGTGAACAGATGGATCGACAACCTTTTCGACATGTTTAACTTCAACTTGTTCATCAAGAGCATGACGAGATTCTGGATGGAGTTCATGGTGGGTAATTGGATCTACTTTCTTTTCGACATGTTCTACTTCAACGAGTTTCTCATTAGCATGTCGTGTTTCTGAGTGTACGTCATGGCGTACAGTAGGATCGGCTTCTTTTTCAGCACCTTTAACAACAACGTATTGAACAACAGGATCAACAATCTTTTCGACATGTTCAACTGCTACGTGTCCAACATAAGCATGCCGTGTTTCTGGATTCACATCAATGTGCAAAACAGGATCAACACCTTTTTCGACATGGTGAACTTCAACATGTTCTCCATGAGCATGACGAGATTCAGGATGAACTTCAGTGTGCACAACTGGAACTACAACTTTTTCAGCATGTTCGGCATGCTCAACTTCAACGTGTTCAACATGAGCATGACGTGATTCTGGATGTAATTCAACTTGAATAACTGGATCAACAACCTTCTCGACATGTTCAACTGCTACGTGTTCTCCATGAGCGTGGCGAGACTCAGGATGAACTTCATGGTGAACAACTGGAACTACGACTTTTCCGGCATGTTCGGCGTGCTCAACTTCGACGTGTTCAACATGGGCATGACGTGATTCGGGATGTAGATCAACTTGCGTAGCTGGATCAACAACCTTTTCGACATGTTCAGCTGCTACGTGTTCTCCATGAGCGTGGCGAGATTCAGGATGAACTTCATGGTGAACAACTGGAGCTACAATTTTTCCGGCATGTTCGGCGTGCTCAACTTCGACGTGTTCAACATGGGCATGACGTGATTCGGGATGAAAATCAACTTGCGTAGCTGGATCAACAACCTTTTCGACATGTTCAACTGCTACGTGTTCTCCATGAGCGTGGCGAGATTCAGGTTGAACTTCATGGTGAACAACTGGAATTACAACTTTTCCGGCATGTTCGGCGTGCTCAACTTCGACGTGTTCAACATGGGCATGACGTGATTCGGGATGAAAATCAACTTGCGTAGCTGGATCAACAACCTTTTCGACATGTTCAACTGCTACGTGTTCTCCATGAGCGTGGCGAGATTCAGGATGAACTTCATGGTGAACAACTGGAATTACAACATTTCCGGCATGTTCGGCGTGCTCAACTTCGACGTGTTCAACATGGGCATGACGTGATTCTGGATGAAAATCAACTTGCGTAGCTGGATCAACAACCTTTTCGACATGTTCAACTGCTACGTGTTCTCCATGAGCGTGGCGAGATTCAGGATGAACTTCATGGTGAACAACTGGAACTCCAACTTTTCCGGCATGCTCGGCGTGCTCAACTTCGACGTGTTCAACATGGGCATGACGTGATTCGGGATGAAAATCAACTTGCGTAGCTGGATCAACAACCTTCTCGACATGTTCAACTGCTACGTGTTCTCCATGAGCGTGGCGAGATTCAGGATGAACTTCATGGTGAACAACTGGAACTCCAACTTTTCCGGCATGCTCAGCGTGCTCAACTTCGACGTGTTCAACATGGGCATGACGTGATTCGGGATGAAAATCAACTTGCGTAGCTGGATCAACAACCTTTTCGACATGTTCAACTGCTACGTGTTCTCCATGAGCGTGGCGAGTTTCAGGATGAACTTCATGATGAACAACTGGAACTACAACCTTTCCGGCATGTTCAGCGTGCTCAACTTCGACGTGTTCAACATGGGCATGACGTGATTCGGGATGAAAATCAACTTGCGTAGCTGGATCAACAACCTTTTCGACATGTTCAACTGCTACGTGTTCTCCATGAGCGTGGCGAGATTCAGGATGAACTTCATGGTGAACAACTGGAACTACAACTTTTCCGGCATGTTCGGCGTGCTCAACTTCGTCGTGGTCAACATGGGCATGACGTGATTCGGGATGAAAATCAACTTGCGTAGCTGGATCAACAACCTTTTCGACATGTTCAACTGCTACGTGTTCTCCATGAGCGTGGCGAGATTCAGGATGAACTTCATGGTGAACAACTGGAACTACAACTTTTCCGGCATGTTCGGCGTGCTCAACTTCGACGTGTTCAACATGGGCATGACGTGATTCTGGATGAAAATCAACTTGCGTAGCTAGATCGACAACCTTATCGACATGTTCAACTGCAACGTGTTCAACATGAGCATGCCGTGTTTCTGGATTTACATCGATGTGCAAAACAGGATCAACACCTTTTTCGACATGGTGAACTTCAACATGTTCTCCATGAGCATGACGAGATTCAGGATGAACTTCAGGGCGCACAACTGGAACTACAACTTTTTCAGCATGTTCGGCATGCTCAACTTCAACGTGTTCAACATGAGCATGACGTGATTCTGGATGTAATTCAACTTGAATAACTGGATCAACAACCTTTTCGACATGTTCAACTGCTACGTGTTCTCCATGAGCGTGGCGAGACTCAGGATGAACTTCATGGTGAACAACTGGAACTACAACTTTTCCGGCATGTTCGGCGTGCTCAACTTCAACGTGTTCAACATGGGCATGACGTGATTCTGGATTAAAATCAACTTGCGTAACTGGATAAACAGCCTTTTTGACATGTTCAACTGCAACGTGTTCTCCATGAGCGTGGCGAGACTCGGGATGAACTTCATGGTGAACAACTGGAACTACAACTTTTTCCAAGTCTTCGACATGCTCAACTTCAACGTGTTCAACATGGGCATGACGTGATTCTGGATGAAATTCAACTTGTATTACTGGATCAACAACCTTTTCTGCATGTTCAACTGCAACGTGTTCAACATGAGCATGCCGTGATTCTGGATTTACATCAATATGCAAAAAAGGATCAACAACTTTTTCAACATGGTCCACTTCAACATGGTCTCCGTTAGCGTGGCGAGATTCAGGATGAACTTCATGGTGCACAACTGGAACTACAACTTTTTCGGCATATTTGACATGCTCATGGTGCACAACTGGAACTACAACTTTTTCGGCATCTTTGACATGCTCAACTTCAACGTGTTCAACATGGGCATGACGTGATTCTGGATGAAAATCAACTTGCATACCTGGATTAACAACCTTTTCAACCTGTTGAGCTGCAACGTGTTCAACTTGAGCATGCCGTGTTTCTGGATTAACATCGATGTGCAAAACAGGATCAACACCTTTTTGGGCATGGTGAACTTCAACAAGTTCTCCATTAGCATGACGAGTTTCAGGATGAACTTCAGTGTGCACAACTGGAACTACAACTTTTTCAGCATGTTCTGCATGCTTAACTTCAACGTGTTCAACCTGAACATGACGTGATTCTGGATGGAATTCAACTTGAATAACTGGATCAACAACCTTTTCGACATGCTCAACTGCTACGTGTTCTCCATGAGCGTGGCGAGATTCAGGATGAACTTCATGGTGCACAACTGGAACTACAACTTCTTCGGCATGTTCGGCATGCTCATCTTCAACTTGTTCAACATGAACATGACGTGATTCTGGAAGAAATTCAACTTGCGTAACTGGATCAACAACCTTTTCGACATGTTCAACTGCTACGTGTTCCCCATGAGCGTGGCGAGATTCGGGATGAACTTCATGGTGAACAACTGGAACTACAACTTTTTCGGCATCTTTGACATGCTCAACTTCAACGTGTTCAACATGGGCATGACGTGATTCTGGATGAAATTCAACTTGCATAGCTGGATCAACAACCTTTTCGACATGATCAACTGCAACGTGTTCAACATGAGCACGCCGTGATTCTGGATTTACATCGATGTGCAAAATAGGATCAACAGCTTTTTCAACATGGTCCACTTTAACATGGTCTCCGTTAGCGTGGCGAGATTCAGGATGAACTTCATGGTGCACAACTGGAACTCCAACTTTTTCGGCATCTTTGACATGCTCAACTTCAACGTGTTCAACATGAGCATGACGTGATTTTGGCTGAAATTCAACTTGCATAACTTGATCAACAAGTTTTTCTTCATGTTCAACTGCAACGTGTTCAACATAGCCGTGCCGTGACTCTGGATTTACAACGATGTGCAAAAGTGGATCAATAACTTTTTCAACATGGTCCAGTTCAACATGTTCTTCATGAGCATGGCGAGATTCAGGATGAACTTCATGGTGCACAACTGGAACTTCAACTTTTTCGGCATGTTCGACATGCTCAACTTCAACGTTTTCACCATGAGCATGTCGGGATTTTGGATTTACATCGATGTGCAAAACAGGATCAACAACTTTTTCGACATGTTCAACTTCAACATGTTCTCCATGAGCATGACGAGATTCAGGATAAATTTCATGGTGCACAACTGGAGCTACAACTTTTCCGGCATGTTGGGCATGCTCAACCTCAACGTGTTCAACATGAGCATGACGTGATTCTGGATGAAATTCAACTTGCATAACTGGATCAACAATCTTTTCGACATGTTCAACTGCTACGTGTTCAACATGAGCATGCCGTAATTCTGGATTTACGTCGATGTGCAAAACAGGATCAACAACTTTTTCGGCATGTTCAACTTGAACATGTTTTCCATGGGCATGACGAGATTCAGGATAAATTTCATGGTGCACTACTGGAATTCTAGCTTTGCCGGTATGTTCAACATCAGCATGACGAGATTCTGTTTGACGAACATGGTCTTCAATTGGATAATTAACCTTTTCGACATTATCAACTTGAACGTGTTTCTCATGAGCATGTTTTGTTTCTGGATAAACGTCATGGTGCTTAGTAGGGCCTGATTCTTGTTCAGCAACAGGAGCAACATCCTTTTCGATATGTTCGACTTTAACGTGTTCAACATGAGCATCACGTGTTTCTGGATGAGTTTCAAGAATAACTGGCTTGAGAGCCTTTTCGACATGTTCAACTTTAACGTGCTCCACAAGAGGATCATGTAACTCTGATTGAACTTCATGAAGAACAACTGGATCAACAACTTTTTTGGCATGTTCGACTTCAATGTGTTCTACATTATTGTGATGTGATTCTGATAGAATTTTAAGGTGATCAATTGGATCGACATGTTCAACTTTAACGTATTCAACATTAGCGTCACGTGTTTCTGGATTAACTTGAAGATGAACAACGGGA
Organism: Diogma glabrata; assembly: GCA_963693315.1. Classification (NCBI taxonomy): domain Eukaryota; kingdom Metazoa; phylum Arthropoda; class Insecta; order Diptera; family Cylindrotomidae; genus Diogma; species Diogma glabrata. The sequence goes on from OY856186.1 coordinate 199,624,151, forward strand.
TCTGCAAGCTTTTTGACCAATTCAACTTTAGTGTGTTCAACATAGGCATCATGTGGTTCTAAACTAGTTTCATGAAGAACAGTTGGAACTTCAACATGTGCAACATCAGTATGTCGTGTTTCTGGGTGAACTTCCACATGAACAAATGGGTCAACTGTCTTTTCAACATGCTCAAGAGAATGTCGTGTTGCTGCATCAACTTCATGGTGCACAATTGGATCAACATCTTTTTCAACATGCTTTACTACAACGTGTTCAACATGAGCATCACGTGTTTCTGGATGAGTTTCAAGAATAACTGGTTTGAGAGCCTTTTCGACATGTTCAACTTTAACGTGCTTCACAAGAGGATCATATAATTCTGTTTGAACTTCATGAAGAGCAACTGGATCAACAACTTTTTTGGCAAGTTCTACTTCAACATGTTCAACATGAACGTCACGTATTTCTGGGTAAACTTCAGAATGGACAACTGGATCAACAACTTTTTTGACATATTCAACTTCAGCAGGTTCAACAAGAGTATGCCGTGTTTCTGAGTGAGTTTCGAGATGAACATCTGGATCAACAACATTTTCGATATGTTTAACTTCAAAATGAGAATGTCGTATTTCTGGATCAACTCCATGGTGAACAACTGGATTTGCAGATTGTTCAACATGTTTAACTATACCGTGTTCAACAAGAGTTTTTGGGTGACCTTCGTGAAGAGCGACTGGATCAACCATCCTCTCGACATGTTCAATTTCAACATGTTCAACATCATTATGATGTGTTTCTGGGTGTACTTCCAAATGGACAACTGGATCAACCACCTTTTGGACATGTTCAACTTCAACTTGTTGATCGTGAGTATGACGTGATTCGGGATTAACTTTAGTCAGTTTCAAATCTTTTTCGACATGCTTTATTTGTCCATGTTCAACGTGATGATGATGTTCTTGATGTATATCATGCTCCAATTTCTCTCCATGTTTAACATGAGCATTTCCTTCAACTACTTCCAACTTAAGTTCAGGACTTAAATCTTCAATTTTTGCCTCAACATGTAAATCTGGTGTATTTATTTTTACAGCTGGTAGAGCAACAAATGGTTCAACGACATGTTCAATAACTGGCTCCACAGTTTCAACAAGCTCAACAGCTGTTGTTTTGACTTTTGGAAGGATGCCGGCAAACCCATGTGCAACATGTTCAACTGGACCAACAACTTTTTTGGCAAGTTTTGCTTCAACATGTTCAACATCAGTATGACGTGTTTCTGGGTGTACTTCCAAATGGACAACTGGATCAACCACCGTTCCGACATGTTCAACTTCAACTCTTTGATCTTTTTCGGCATGCTTTATTTGTCCGTGTTCAACGTGATGGTGATGTTCTAGATGTTTGTCATGCTCCAATTTCTCTCCATGTTTAACATGAGCATTTCCTTCAACTACTTCCAACTTAAGTTCAGGACTTAAATCTTCAATTTTCGCCTCAACATGTAAATCTGGTGTATTTATTTTTACAGCTGGTAGCGAAACAAGTGGTTCAATGACATGTTCAATAACCGGTTCCACAGTTTCAACAAGTTCAACACCTGTTGTTTTTACTTTTGGCAGGATGCCGGCAAACCCGTGTGCAACATGTTCAACCGGAACAACAACTTTTTTGGCAAGTTTTGCTTTAACATGTTCAACATCAGTATGACGTGTTTCTGGGTGTACTTCCAAATGCATAACTGGATCAACCACCTTTTCGACATGTTCAACTTCAACTTGTTGATCATGAATATGACGTGATTCGGGATTAACTTTACTCAGCTCCAAATCTTTTTCGGCATGCTTTATATGTCCGTGTTCAACGTGATGATGATGTTCTTGATGTATGTCATGCTCCAATTTCTCTCCATGTTTAACATGAGCATTTCCTTCAACTACTTCCAACTTAAGTTCAGGACTTAAATCTTCAATTTTCGCCTCAATATGTAAATCTGGTGTATTTATTTTTACAGCTGGTAGAGCAACAAATGGTTCAACGACATGTTCAATAACTGGCTCCACAGTTTCAACAAGTTCAACAGCTGTTGTTTTTACTTTTGGAAGGATGCCGGCAAACCCGTGTACAACATGTTCAACTGGATCAACAACTTTTTTGGCAAGTTTTGCTTCAACATGTTCAACATCAGTATGACTTGTTTCTGGGTGTACTTCCAAATGAATAACTGGATCAACCACCTTTTCGACATGTTCAACTTCAACTTGTTGATCATGAGTATGACGTGATTCGGGATTAACTTTAGTCAGCTCCAAATCTTTTTCGGCATGCTTTATATGTCCGTGTTCAACGTGATGATGATGTTCTTGATGTATGTCATGCTCCAATTTCTCTCCATGTTTAACATGAGCATTTCCTTCAACTACTTCCAACTTAAGTTCAGGACTTAAATCTTCAATTTTCGCCTCAATATGTAAATCTGGTGTATTTATTTTTACAGCTGGTAGAGCAACAAATGGTTCAACGACATGTTCAATAACTGGCTCCAGAGTTTCAACAAGTTCAACAGCGGTTGTTTTTACTTTTGGAAGGATGCCGGCAAACCCGTGTACAACATGTTTATCTCTGTTTGTTTTTCCTGGTGAGAACAAATTTACATGTTGTACTGATTCTTGATTTTCAACCGGTGCAGAGTTGACGCAGTATAGGATTACTCCTAACAAGATGATTTGCTTAAAAAAAGTAATAAAATAAATTATTAGTTTTAATTTTTTTTTTGTAAGTTTTTGTTTTCATTTGTAAAAGGATTTTAATGACAATCGCTCAGAAAAATTTCCACTTAAAGAAATCAAAGAATTTTATATTTTATCTATATTTTTTTTCACAGTTTTCTTTAAAAATGTGAAACTTAGTTCTGAATATTACAGATCAACTGGTGTAGAGGTAAATTCTACAATATCAACATCCATCATCTAACAATAAGAAAACAACTTGTTAAGAGTAATCCGGTGCTAAAAACAATCTCACTGTTAGAGAACACATATAGTATTCTTGACTACACAACACATTTCATTTAACAAAAAATAAGGTTAACTTCTAACGTAAGAGTCATGTTAATTGTAGTTATATGCTTGGGTCCTAAGGGAAAGTTCTGCCAATTGAATCGATCTTATGTTTAAGACCTGAGTAATAGGTGAAAATATTAGGCAGATCCCAAGCTTTCAAAGCGATGCGGTGAAGGGTGGACATTTTAAGCCCTCTTTTGGAGGTTAGGTCTAAATAAACTGTAAGGTCTACAAGGTCACGATTTCATTTCAAATAATAACCGCTATCTTCAACTATCTAGGTACTCGAAAATTAGAGTAGGTTCTTTTCTTTAGGAGATGCAAGCCATCTAAACTTGATATTAGTATCATAAACTGAAGTTTGCCTAATTATATTAAAGATAAATTAAACTAAAATCTGAGCATTCGAAATAAAATGAAAAAGCTACAATAACGCCTTGCTCGTTCAAAACTCCAGATGGACGAAAATAAGGATTTTAATTTCACATGTTGTGCTGGATATGCAAACAAAACAGTCAAGCGAAATAGTCGATCAGAAATACTTGATGAAAGATCGCAATCCTAGGAATCCACTGTGGTAAAATATGAAGGGATGAAAGATTTTGGTTAAAGATTTTGATATAGTTTTCGTCATAAAACTTTTATGAGGACATTGTTTTTAGTTATCGGCAGCGATGTATATCAAACATAAACTCTTTGTTAGAGTACAAATATTTTATCTCTGTTTAGCAATTTATTTCCAAACTAACACGAAACATCAATTCATTGCCGGAAAATTATAACAGATAATATATTAATATAATTTAGTGAAAAGATGATACTCTCAGCAAACTACTCAAAAACTTCTCCATTTAGCGTTTCGAGAACTACAAAATCAAAAATTCAACTTTCTTTCAGAAATTCAAAAATATTTCAAAAACTATAATAAAATCAAAAATTTAAACTTTTTTTTCAAAAATCTAAAATTATTCCAGAAATTATTACAAAATCAAAAATTTCATTTATTCAAAAAATTTTAAATTATTGTAAAAATTATTAAAACAAATCAATAATACAAGCTTTTTTCAAAATTCTAAAAATATTTCTAAAATTATAACAAAATCAAAAATTGAAACTTTTTCAAAATTTTAAAAATATTCCAAAAATTCAAACTTTTTCCAAAATTCTCAAAATATTGCAAAAATTATAACAAAATCAACAAAAAAAAACTTTTTTCAAAATTCTAAAAAATATAATAAAATCAAAAATTTAAACTTTTCCAAAATTCTAAAAATATTCCAAAAATTCAAATTCAGACCAAAATAACTTCTTTCAAAATTCTAAAACTATTGCAAAAACTTATCAAAATTAAAAAACAAAGTTTTTTTCAAAATTCTAAGATTATCACAAAAATTATGACAAAATCAAAAATACAAACTTCTTTCAAAACTCCAAAAATCTTCCAAAAATTATAATAAAATCAAAAATTTTTAATAAAATAAATAATTTTATTTTTTCTTCACAAAAATTGGGTAAAATATAAATGAAACTCATTCTTTTGACACAATTGACAATAGCTTTTTGACAAACATATAACGCAATAATCTAGTTTTTTGTTCACATACCAATCCCGACCATCAAGATTTCTTCAAATTTAAGGTTACTACTCACTATCACTTTAAATGAACGTTTTTTAAGCAAAAAATATGCAAATTTCCTTGTTTTGACGCTTTTGACAATATTTTTGACACACTTCCGGTATAGTTATCGAACACATCGTCATTTCGGCTCTTCCCATTAAGTATACCTATTTTTAGAAAAATAATTTTGGAATGCCTTCAGCGGTTTTTGAGATTTCGTCGGTCAATTTTTTTTTGCCTTTTTAGAGTCAGTAGGTTCTCAAAACGTCGAGAAATGCCAAAAAAGTTGGCGTAAGAATTTCACTTTTGACTCGAGAATTCAATGCTGTTGTTTTTTCAAAACCGTAGTAATTTACATCTGTACATATCACCAATAACCATTGAATCTTAAAAGTCATTAATTGTTTCTTAAATGTACCAAAATTATTTAATTTCTTGTTTAGAAGTAGTTTAAAGATTTCTTTTTTTATCAAAGAATTTTTTTTTAAAGGAAACATAATTTAGAATCTCAATCCTAGTTGGCATAGTATCTTCGGATATTCAGAGACGTTAGTTTATAACTCGTTATTATTAACACTAAACATGCCTAACTTCTACTAAAAAAAACCAACTTTGCGACAAAAAATAAATGTTTTAGAAAATATGTGCATACATATGTATTACAATTACGGAATTTTGATTGATTTGTTTATTTTTCTGATTTCATTTGTTTAGAATTGATTAAGCGGGAATTCGATAGTGTACGGGAGACAAAGTAATGGTCGAAAAAAGTGGAGTGAAAACCATCCAAATGCATTTATATTTTGATATTTAATGATATTTGAGATAAATTAATCAGTTCGGGTTTGAATCTAAACCAGGAAGTTTATTAGTAAATTAATTATTTATAAAATAAGTACCGAAATCAATTTGTGATCACAATCAATTTAAACAAAACGAAAAATTTGACTAAACATAACGAAAAGTAGTATTATAATCAGAGCTTAAAACTTTCCTTATTTCACTCCTTTACTCCGTTATTTCAGAGCGAGTAACATAAAATAAATATATCACTCCTCAATATCAATACATGAGTGAAAATAAAAAAATATCGTTCCTACTCCTATTTTGAAATAAATGTTTTCTTTCAAATACTCGCACATTTATATTTTTCTTCATAATTGATGCTTTCCAATGAAAAAGTAAATATGTTTTGTGCATGTTTTATTCAATTTTGCATGTCTTTTTATAAAATTATATAAAAAGATGACAAAAAAGTACTAATTTTCTTCCTTTGCAAATGGAAAATAAAATTAAAAACTCCAAAGGAGTGAAATCGAAAAACTGAAAGTTTTACTCCTCGAGTAAGAACGATATTCAAATTTTAAACATCTTAATTTTAGGAATACTATTTTAAGGAGTGATATGAGTGCTCGAGTAAAATCAAATTAAGGCTTTGGTTATATTACATATTCAATTTGTTTGACGGTAGTGAAAAAATAGCAGAATAATTTGTTTCCTCCATATTCGTCCTCCTGGTTCATCGGAAATTTCACGACAATCTGTCCCTGAAGCCATAGCTAGTATAAAAATGATCGGTCTGGTGAACACAGCTACGGGGGTTTCTCACGATTTAGTTTAATTCTGTTAACTCATTTTAGTTTAATTCTGTTAACAGGATGGTTTTGTTACAATGGCACTCAAATCATTTTATTCACAAATTCTTTTATTTCACTTTGCGTGCTCGATGCGTTTTTTTAAACATATTTTTTTGAAATATTTTCTCAATAAATTTGTGCTTTTAATTTTATTGTTCAATATTTTGTTATTTTCTCGATTTGCTCTGCCTTCCCAGTTCAATTGTTTTATTAACGATATACTTTGTTAAGGCTTGGTGCTATTAGAAACAAAATTCTGAAGCCAAATAACCGGTTTAAAAATTAGTGATCCGGTAAATACAGTCAGGGCGAATTTTTGAAGGCAGGAACGAAGTGATCTTGTTTAATTATATTAACTGGATGGCTTTGTGATTGATTCAACTCTTACATAAAGTCTAGGATTTCCTGTAAAGAATACTATGAGAAATAAATGCAATTTTTGCAAATTGCATAATGCTGATAAAATATTTATTCTAATTAAAGTAGTTTTTATGAAAACGGAGGTAATCGGACAAGCCCTAATAAAGTAATCACTCCTTATAATGCCTTATTTTTTTATGTGATCGAAAATGAAATTGGACATGGAAACTTTTGATTTTATTATAATTTTTGGAATATTTTTTGAATTTTGAAAAAACTTGTATTATTGATTTTGTAACAATTTTTGCGATATTTTTAGAATTTTGGAAAAAGTTTTTTGTATATCGAATTTTCGATTTGGAGAAAGTTTCAATTTTTGATTTTATAATAATTTTTGGAATATTTTTTGTATTTTGAAATAAAGTTTATATTTTTGATTTTGTTTAATTTTTGAAATATTTTTGGAATTTTAAAAAACGTTTGCATTTTCTATTTTGTTATAATTTTTGCAATATTTTTAGAGTTTTGAAAAATGTTTCAATTTTTGATTTTGTAAGAATTTTCAGAATATTTTTAGAATTTTAAAAAGTTCAAATTCTTGATTTTATTATAATTTTTGGAAAACTTGTATTTTTGATTTTGTTATATTTTTTGCAATATTTTAAGAATATGGAAAAAAAATTTCAATTTTTGGTTTTATAATAATTTTTGCCATATTTTTAGAATTTTGAGAAAAGTTTCAATCTTTGATATTGTAATAATTTTTGAAATATTTTTAGAATTTTGAAAAAAGTTTAAATTTTTTATTTTACTATAATTCTTAGAATATTTTGGGAATTTTGAAAAGAATATGAATTTTTGATTTTGTAATATTTTCTCGAAAGGAGAGTCTAAATGCAGGAGTTTTTGAGTAGTTTGCAGGGTGTATCATCTTTTCACTAAATTATATTAATTTATGGTCTGTTACAATTTTCTGGCAACGTATTAATGGTTCATGTTAGTTTGCAAAATAAATTTCTAAAAAGAGATAAAAATACTTGTACTTTAACATAGAATTTTATGTTTGATCTATACATAGCTGCCCAAAACTAAAAACAATGTAACCGATGTAACCAATGTGACAAACCTCATAAAAGATTTTTGCCGAAAACTATATCAAAATCCTTATCCCAGACCGAAGTTTATTGATATTTAAGAGTTGAGATTTCAATTTTTGTATTTGATTTGTTTAAATGTATTTATTTTTTGTTTTTGATTTTTTTGCATCGTGCCATATGATTAAAGCATACCCTATCACAACCGTAATTTTAAATGCCTTATTTGAATTGATTCGTTTCTGATCCTGCTAATAAGGCTGCTTGATTCGGCGTGGATAGTTTGAGGCGTGACATTCTTTATCAGGGTCTGGCTATCTGATCCAACCACTGTCATTGATAAGTAGAGCAGATTCTTGTTTGGATGTGAGGCGTAACATAATGATTTTCAAAACTGCAAAACAAAAACTTTATTGTTTACAAAGGAAAGTTGTTGGACAAATGTATGGAGGGAGGGTTGTCACACCCTAGATAAAAATTTAAAAAAAATCATAGTTATAAAAACTGATCCCTGATTTGATATAAATATTGTAAAACAGAAACGTAATTTCTGCTTTGATAAAACTACATTTGACGATTGATTTATTTTTTGATTGGACACTTGCCAAACGTGACGCATTGCCAAAGATGCTTTCGAGTGAAATGAAAATGTTTTTTGAAGCAAAAATATAACAAGAATCAAAGACACTGTTTTTCCAATTTATCGACAGTTCAATCAAAATGGTTGGTAAGGCGGAAAACTTTTGACTTGATTAAGTCTTCCAATGAAACTCGTTCAGAACATTGATTGAATTATATAATTTATATAAGCGAGGCCATGTACATCTAGGTTGATAGTTTAGAAATAAAATCATAACTTATAGAAGAGCTGAAATTTATCGCAAAGAATTGGTTTCTATTTTTGGATAAGTTTTTGAAATTTTTTGTTAAAAAATTAAGTGTGGACATGGCACACGTATTACGTATTTTCGACCAACGCTTAAGATAATTGGATCCCACTTTTAAGTTTTTTCCTTTAAATTATAAATACTACACATTAACAATTTACAGACAGTTATGTTTCAACTAAGGCCCAACTGTTGAGTTAAGCCACGTTACTTATTCCCCACCACATTTGAATCTCTACGACAGGGGCATGTTGGTATACGTCAGTATTTGAAAACCGATGAACTTAGATAAATTGTCAGTTTGCAAATACCTCTTGCTGCATCTAATCTGTCATTTCAAGAAGGTATACTCTGTTGGTATTTAAGAATAAGAACTCTGTACATAGAATGTCTCTGTTTAGAAAGTTTTTTGTCTCATCGTATTATATATAACAAAAGAATGCGATGCTTTCGCAGTAAAACGTTTCCAATCCGAAACTTTTCTATAAATAGGATGAATGAAGTCTACTTAATTCGTGTACATCGACGAAGCTATAATCGGGTTGTTTGACTTGAGCGAAATAATAACAAGTTAATTAATGCATCAACTTCGACCAAACTAAATATCTTTCAATAACTGGCGACAACAAAGCCTTAATTGTGAAATGTTTCAAATATGCCGTGTCTGTAATATTATATCATCAAGTTTAAATCCGACTGTCCAACAGAATTGTTCAACAGAAAGGTTCCTAGAACAAAAATTGATAAAAACACATCTCAACAACAATCATTTTGGGATTGACGTAAGGGCCAGATAAATCCAGGATAAAACTGGTTCTACGATATCAATTTAAATGCATCGATCGACTTTTGATCTATAGGATGCAAGACCTGCACATAATTTTGGGGATGAAACGAGATGAATGAATTTGATTGGAAAGAAAGATAAAATTCCTATTTATAAAAACATTTAGTTGTTAGTTCAGTATCTACCGTCTCTGAATTATCGTATCAGTAGCAGACAAATTATTATATGGAATTTAAAACAGAATGAGGCCGAAAACCATCGAAGATAACAAATAAATCGTATTACGTACTTAAATGTAAGAGTTCAGCTTGTTGAAAAAAAAAACAAGACACAACCCGTTACCAAAATTAATATAGAGAAGACTAACATAATTTAATTTTAAATATGTAGCTGAAGACGGGAATCCATTACTTGCTTTTCTCTCAAGGAATATGTTTATTCTATGTTATCTAGCTTAGATAAGCTACCTAGCTAGTAACAATTACAAAAATCACTTTTTGAAGAAAAATAAAAACGTATCAGTCCTTTGATTTTGAATATGCTTGTTAACAATATGACCAGAATCAAACCGCAATCAAATGCAAATTTTCAGATCATTATTTCTGACAACTTTTTCTTATATCATATTAATTCTTAACTGATCACAAATTTTCACTTTATTTTTTTTATTTATAATACAATCACTTTATCTGCGGTAATATAACAGAAAACAAATCAACTCACTTTTAATAACATTTCAATCAATCTTTTAATTAACTCACTTTTATTTTGTTTTTTTTTTGGAAAATAAACTTTTAAACAGAGACTTTTCTTATCACACTATCAAATAGAACTTTGACAATGAAAATTTCGATTTGGAATAAATTTGTTTTCACCAGAACCAATCAATTTAAATAAACTTCTGCAAAGACGCCAATTCTTAATCTGAACAAGTTTTTAGTTTAGATAATTAAATCTTTTGGTGATTTTTAATTAGAATATTAGAAAGAGGATCTTACTGTTGAAAGATACAAATAAATTAAAAAATTTATTCGTATAAATAAATATTTATTCGTATAAATTAAAAAATTTATTAAAACTAGAACTTTAATAAGATTCGAGAAGAATGAGCCGAATTTTTGGGTTATTGATCCACAAAACATATTTTTTTTATTGGTTAATTAACTTTTTTTTTATAATTTGTCTTTGCTAATGAGATGAATCAAGTTTCGTTGGTTTTGGAATGTAAGGTGGAACAGTTTTACTGTAAAATGATGACAATAGAACGTAGATATATTTTGTTGTTTTGAGAATTTATTGTTTTTTACCTGAATTGAAATAGAAATCAAGATAATAATCTGCTTTAAAAAAACATGTTTTATATGCTAATGGCTTTTATGGCTTCTAGACGGTGATTTATAGTTATGCTTCTTGAAAAGGTTAAAAGTTATGGTCTGTTATTTGTTTTTTTTATATATATTGACAATTAATTCAAACTAAAAGTGAAGAATTGCTTTTCATCCTTGTAGTCCAAAAAATAATATAGATATTTATATTCAAATAATGCTTACTAGGAGGGCCCGGCGTGCTTCGCTACGCTTATAAATAAAGTTTTTGCGTAGACATTTTGTTGACGTAGAAGCAATGATTTCAAAAAGTGGTAATGAGAAATGCTACCATATAATTTTTAATTTTTCTTTTTAAATATATGAATGAAAAATAATCAGAACTCTAGCTGATCAGTTCGGATATATGAAAAATTAGCGATCAAATAAGTTTTCAAGTAAGCTTCGCTAATTTTTCATATATCCGAACTGATCAGCTAGAGTTCTGATTATTTTTCATTCATATATTTAAAAAGAAAAATTAAAAATTATATGGTAGCATTTCTCATTACCACTTTTTGAAATCATTGCTTCTACGTCAACAAAATGTCTACGCAAAAACTTTATTTATAAGCGTAGCGAAGCACGCCGGGCCCTCCTAGTAGTAATAATTATATTATTGGTCAGTAGTTTGTAGTTTTTTTTTTGTTTATATTTTTATAATTTTAATTTCACTTTTATTTGTTTCGGTTTTTAATAATAATAAACAACAACAAATATAAAATGAAAAGTAAAACGTTAATAAAAATTGTTGATCAATGAATAATAACATAAATAAACAATTAAATGGTTAATGGTAATCGCTACGCTTATAAATAAAGTTTTTGCGTAGACATTTTGTTGACGTAGAAGCAATGATTTCAAAAAGTGGTAATGAGAAATGCTACCATATAATTTTTAATTTTTCTTTTTAAATATATGAATGAAAAATAATCAGAACTCTAGCTGATCAGTTCGGATATATGAAAAATTAGCGATCAAATAAGTTTTCAAGTAAGCTTCGCTAATTTTTCATATATCCGAACTGATCAGCTAGAGTTCTGATTATTTTTCATTCATATATTTGAAAAGAAAAATTAAAAATTATATGGTAGCATTTCTCATTACCACTTTTTGAAATCATTGCTTCTACGTCAACAAAATGTCTACGCAAAAACTTTATTTATAAGCGTAGCGAAGCACGCCGGGCCCTCCTAGTTAATTTTAAAGCATGAATAGAACACATTGAAATTTCATCTATAATAATGATTGATGCATTATTAATATATGTGCCATGTACACTGTTTGGAGTTATATTTGGCATTGAATTCTCTAATAATGGAATTGGTAATTTGAAAACATTATGCAAAGTTCGCCCCCCAATCAAAAGAGTTGATGCAATACCACTGAAGGCAGTTACAATACACGAAAGATTTAATGAATTAAATTTATGAATGATTGCCGTTTGAACAAAAGTTTTGCCACAACCTGCATGAGCTGTCAAGAAAAAAACATTACTTCCAGTATCATGGAATTGAGCTTCACGCAAAACAATATCAATCACACTACGTTGCTCATTATTTGCATTTTCATACATTCTATCGAAAACTATAGCTTCTTCTTCAATATCAAAATGACCTACATCGCCAATCTGTAAGTTATATTGTGGAATCGGAAGACCAAGATCACCACATGAAGTATTATGTGTAAGAAGAATTTCATTAATTTCAATCAAGGCTCGATTAATTGACACATCTTCATCGTAATTTCGTAAAAAGTCTTCAATCATACTATTTCTAAATTCAATCCATAAAGCTAAAGCATTCGGAGGAACATTCAAATCACAGATAAATGCAAATAATTGACGAAACTGTTTTGGTGATTGAATTTCTGAAGCTTCAAGTAAACATTCACGCCATTCATTATCATTTGTTGCAATACCTCGAGCTTCACATGCTGCAACAAAAGTAGGGTACTCAACAACTTCATACATACGTAGATCAGAAAAAGATTTTGGACCACGAACATGCAACAGAAGTAAACGCATATGAAACAATTCTATATCTTTTGGAGAAACCATATATAATCGAGCAACAACTTTATCAGATCCACGTTGTCTTCTTTTCCACGATTTACTTTGATCATGCCAAACATAATGTAATGGTAATTCTGTATACAAAAACTCATTAGCTAAATTATCAATGGAATTCAAATGGAAAAATGCTAACAATTTTGTTCTTGATACATTTGCGACTGCACCAGCCACATTACCATTCCTGATATAAACATTTTGTCTATTAGGCAAATGACAATCAAGTCGAATAATTGTATGAGATTGAAAATGCATTGGAAATTCAAATATGCGCCAAGCAGCTTCAGTCGAACCAACATACCGTCCATTCAAAAAATCTTGAATTTCATTTCCCACAATCGCATCATCATTATTCACTGCATTCTCTCCATTCACTCTCAATTCAACATTGGCAGAATCATACCCTTTATATACATACTTGTAAACATATTTCACACTTTTAACAGTCGTACATATTTCAACGTTAATATGACAATTGAATTTTGCAAGAAGATAAGGATTATATGGAACAACATATCTATTATCAAGAGATGCACCACGTACATCAACACTCATACCATTATCACGTCGACGATACAAAGGATAACCATTCACAGATTCTTTAGTATTTTCAGAAAAAGGTTTTGGAAAATTCTTACTACATTTACCATCTCTCATACAAACAGAATTGGGATTTAGAGCACCACATGGTCCATGCATCATATGACGTTTCACATATTCATGTAATTTAGGAAAAAGAATGGGATCAGGGATTTCAGTACATACAAATTTATTAATCATTTCATTTCCATCAATTCTATCTTCATCTGATAAATTTAACAAAATATGGGCATGCGGAAGACCACGTTTTTGAAATACAATGGTATATATAAGTGCTTTGACAGAACCGAAAATCTTTTTTTTCATTAAACAATCTATGAGCTCTTTAAGTTTCACTTTAAACACACGCACAACAATATCAGGACGAAAATTCGAAGACTCATAATTACTCAAATTATCAACAATTTCTGGCCATTGAGGATTACATGTCATTGTTATAAATAAAGAAGGTTTACCGAAATGTTGTACAATAGACATTGCATCCAAGTAATTTTGATACATGTTACGTGGTGAACCGGTGAAAGAAGATGGCAAAATTACTTTACGACCAACTACTTGCATATTATCATCGCCATTGCGATTTTGATGCAAGAAATCTGTTAAATTATTGTACAAATCAGCACGAAGAGCAGATTGATTTGAACGAATGTAATGAAGCCGTGTACCTTCGATACGAACATACATATCAACAATCCATTGAAGAAATAATTTTTGAGAACGATGCAAAAGACTAAAACCATCACGTATAGCAAGGCGATAAGATGCATATTGCAACATTGTAACTTTTGTACGTGACACATTAGCACGTGAAGTTGAAACTAAATTATGTGGAATATTAACGTGCCACCCAGTATCACCATTTGGAAACAACAAAGGATAAGCTAAAGGATCCAAAGAAGAATCAAGGACAGAAACAGAACGAATTTCATTTGCATTTTTTGAAAAAACAATCATATTTCTTTCAAAAGGTGGTTCACCATCATCATTTTTAAAAATAGCAGCCACATCAGTTTGAACAGCATCATTAAAACGACGAATATCACATTCTCTGTTAACTTTTATAACCATTGACACATCAGCAGTAACATTCTCAGGTCTTTCACAAAATTCATGCATTGATTTGAAAGAACGAACAAAAGGATTCACACGATCTAACTCAAAACCTATCTCACGCATAAGAAAAATTTCACATACATTGGTATTTCTATTCATTCTCATATTAGCAGCAGTATTATCAATAAAAAACAAAATAATCGAAAAATATCGAAAACCGTCCTTCTTGAAAGATAAAAGACGACTAAAATATAAAATAAATACGACGACTGAAATGAATATAAAATATAAAATATAAAATAAATATAAAAATTTTCGTTTTTGTTATTCGTTGTTCGGTTCGATAGCTAATATATAAAAAAGAAAAATTTTAAAGCATTGTTTTAAAGCAAAAAGAAAATTGTTTTTGCATGTATGTAAACTTATAATGCATATGTATAGAAAAAGTTTTCCGTATATAATAACTTTTTTATTTATGATCCGAAAAATCCCAAAAATCTTTAAAATCTAAGTTACACTAATATCAGTTAGCAGTGAAAATTTCAAATGAATCAAAATTCGAATAAAAAAGCCTAATGCCCCACAAAGTTTTAATCTAGCGTATTAATATATAAAAAAAAGAAGATGTTTTATTTATGTATATGCTAACGTTTTCGGTTAACATCAACCGGCAACGTTAGAAAATGCATAAATAAAACACAAGCATTATTTAAATATAAATATCTATATTATTTTTTGGACTACACCGATGAAATGCAACTTTTATATTATCTGTCTAATGAAACTATAGCCGTGTTCGATTTGCATTGAAACAACTGAAAAATTGTATGCAATTGTTGTTGTTTTTTAGTTGTTTCAGTCAAATCGAACGCACCGCGCTATATATTACATTTAAAATGAAGAGTTCTAAAAACTCTTTTTACATTTGCCGCAATGTGCCGAATACCGATATACATCGTCACAAGTTAGAATCACTGTTAAGAGGCGGAGTCTAGGCTATGAATGTTATATCCTCTTGATGAGTTGATGGAAATAATTTGAGTTTAATAGTTGTAACATATTCGTAAAATACTTAATACATCCAGAACAGTAATAAATATAATCTACACCATTCTCAGAAATGGTTGTATTTAATCATATAAAAGAAGTCATTCGTGCTGTTAATCTTCAACATTCTTGATTATATGTTAGAATTATTGTCGAACTGTCGTGAATTTTACTATGTGTAACTGACGTAACCATATTTTGCTACAGCCCGATGGAAGCGACTGGCGGCTTAATTGGTTCTGCTCACTCGCGTAATTGTGGATGCCGGATGGAAAAGTTGTTGCTTAGGAATGGAATTAAATCTAATCCTATTAGATGATACAGTTGCTTTAGCATTACGTCGTCCAAGAATGGGCGTTATTTGTACTCAAAGTATGTGAGTTTTAAGTTAGGTCATCTTCAGATTGTTAAAATGCAATATTTAAAATTAAAATGCAATATTTAAAAATATACTTTTTTACTGTTTATTTTTAAATTTTTTTATAATAATAAAACTTCCTTATAGTAACAATTTGATTTTTATTTTTTTATTTTAAAGAATATCGATTTCGACTTACGTCATCCTCAGTTCTTAAATTATTATTCTAATAAGGAATAGGAATAATAATTTAAGAACTGAGGATGACGTAAGTCGAAATCGATATTCTTTAAAATAAAAAAATAAAAATCAAATTGTTACTATAAGGAAGTTTTATTATTATAAATAAATTTAAAAATAAACAGTAAAAAAGTATATTTTTAAATGTTGCATTTTAATTCAAAAGTGACAAAAGCAAACAAACAGTGAATAATATGGAAAACCATAATAACACATATATAATTCAGATTGTTCCCTTAGCTTTTATTCTGACGATGGAAACTCGAATGTGTTAAGCTTTACGGTCAATGTCAAAATTTTTATTATCACGGCTTATGACCTGAAAGGGACCTTCGTATGTTTGTAGCGATTTACGTACTAAGTTCGTATAACGAAGATAACATGCGAACAAAAGTCGAGAGCTCTGGAAACCAAAACTTTAGGAGAAGTGTGTCTGGACGCCATAGAGGAACGAAGGTTACCAAAATGTTGTTTCAACTGCAAAACGAAATCCGACTGAGGAGTGGCATTAGAACTTTGAATAAAAAATTCTTCGGAGAGACGTATGTTAGTGCCGTAGACTAAGTCTGCCGATGAAGATTGAAAGTCTTTATGGAAAGTGGTTCGTAAACCGAGTAGTATTGACGGTAGTACACGTGTCTAGTTCATCCGGTTCATTAAGAGTTCTAGTTCATTAAGAGTTCGGTGCCGATCTTTGATGAGTTCGTTACATTTAGGAACTGGTAACGGGTTGTTCGTTTACGTTCAAAACCAGTAAGTTTTGACAACTCGCTGAAGAGATTGTATTCGAATTGGTAGCCCTGCTCAGTAACGATTACTGAAGGTACTCCAAAACGAGCAAGTAGCGTTTGTTGTCAGAGGTAGGAAGCGGACCAATAATTGTAACGGTTAGACTAAAACACGATAAGGTGGAAAGTGAAGTCCACTCCGGTTTTGAAATTTTGATTGAAAATTGTTAATAAATATTATATAGTGAAAATATTAAATTCATGTCAGTAATTTATTTAATTTATATAAGTTCAACTCAATTTTAAATTAGAATCAAAAAACTATTTAATTGTAAATAAATTTAGTGTTAAGATTAAACAACGAAAAAAAGGAAAATTTTTATATTTGAGTTCTTAAATTTAATAATTTTCCTTTTTTTCTTTGTTTAATCTTAACACTAAATTTATTTACAATTAAATAGTTTTTTGATTCTAATTTAAATTTGAGTTGAACTTACATAAATTAAATAAATTACTGACATGAAATTAATGTATAATATATATACTATACAATATTTATTTCAATTTTTCAATCCAAATTTCAAAACCGGAGTGGACTTCACTTTCCACCTTATCGTGTTTTAGCCTAACCGTTACACTACATCGTTCTAAGATTTCCGAGATCATTTTGTTTGATTTACCCAAAAACCAGAAACCAAACAAAATAAAACATTTTAAACAAATGCTCTCGGAAGTTTCAGCGACAATGTGTGCTCCTTCGGAAAACTCCACTATCCAACCCACAACCATTATCAAAATACACAGCCCATTCAGCAACACCCAATTTACAGGTACGTACAAGTTGCAGCTACACCCAAAGTTAGCATGAAAAACTCAAATGTTTTAAATGTACTTATTCACGAACCACACAAATATCTTAAACCGGCACATATACATATTTCACAAGATTTTTATCTGCCAAATCGGTTTTGTACCCCGAGTAACAAAAAAAATAATTATTATTGACTTCAACACGTTAATCTAGCTATATTATGCTGTCAGAGTTTCTGTTTAGCTTAACATACCACCACAATTTGCTTATAACAGAAAATCTCTTGCCTCTATAACAGCACTTCATGTATAAAGATCTCAGATCTAATGTACCTTGCCTTCTACATGAAAAACAACGTAATGACTGCTTCAACTACGGCATCCATTTACATTTACTTGCCCTTAAAATTTAATCTTGTTTCCGTCTCATTTATACTGACACAACATAATTCAATGGACTTTTAGCTCGAAAAGCCCTGACTGTTCTTATTTAACAGACAAGTAAAGTAAAAACAAGTACCTATATTCACATTATTGAGCCGCTGAATTTTCCGCAGCAGATGAAAGTGGAGACTCAAAATAAGGTGTAACCCAAAGGTGTTACTAATCTCTTCTATATATAACAAAAACACACATACAACAAAATAAACATATTAAATATAACACAAAAAAGCTATGCTTTAAATTCTATCTGGGTAAGTGAATTCTATTTTAGCTTTCTGCATCCCCTGATGTTTCCTCGCAAACTTGTAGCGTATTTCCTCTTGGTTTAAACTTTGCCAAAACGTTTGCATGAATTCGTCCAATTAATTTTCCGCCTAGGGTTACTACCAGATAAGTATAATTACCTAATTTTTCACGAATGCGACACTTAACGTATTGCGGCGCGAGTTTTGCGTTTAAATTTTCTGATGCGTTAGATTGTCTAAAAGCCTTCTTTAAAACTACCTCGCCTGATAAATACTCATTAACTATTAAAATTTTCATTAACTATTTCCTTCCTTTCACGCAGATTGATATCTTTGGCCTGCTTCATGTTTCATTTCGTTTCCAAAGTTGATGAAACATGGAGAAAACCCTGTTGAACTATGCTCAGAACTTCTAATCGCACACGCAATCTTCGGAATATAAATGTCCCAATCACGTTGATCTTCATTTATATAAGATCTTAAGCTTGCCAGTACTACTCTATTTATCCTTTCGGCCGGATTGTGCTGCGGATGATATGATGCGTTAAACTGTGGCTTAACCCCATAAGACTTTAAAAATGTTTGAAACTCTTTTGAACTAAATTGTGGACCATTGTCTGCAATTAATCGAGAAGGAACCCCATAAACCAAAAACACTTCATCTTCTAAATACTTTACAACGGATTTTGTGTTAGCTCACCGCGTCGGTTTCAAGAAATAAAACTTCGAGAAGATGTCAACGACTACCAACAGATAATAATTATTACCATTTTTCAAACGAAGAAAAGGTCCTAGAAAATCGATTGCAATGACCTCCTATAGTCCATTTGTTTCCTTTTGAACACCCATTGGTACCTTTGTTTTGACATTTGGATGTTTGTTCGTCTGACACTTTTCGCAAAATCTTATATATTTTCTAATATCCTTTTCCATGTTCGGCCAGTAGTATTGTTCTTAAATTCTGATAATTGTCTTTCTGATCCCGAGGTGAGCTCCCAGTGGTTCATCATAAAACTTCTCCAAAACTCTTGTCTGATGTTTTTCCAGTACTAATGCCCTCCACGTCGTTCGCTTAGATTTTCTTATACCTTGCTTAAAAACCATATTTTCATATACACTAAAGTTTGGATACTTGTTCGGATTTTTTACTATTTCTTCACGTAACTATACTTAATATTCATCTAAATCTTCTGGTACGCTAGCAAAATCTATGGAATCTACAGCCCAAAAGAGCGCGCCCGCCACAACATTTAGCTTACCCTTCCTATGAATTAATTGAAAATCAAACTCATGTAGTTTTAAAGCTCAACAAGATAGTCGGGAGCTCGGATCTTTTATGTTTTTTAACCAAGTAAGAGATGCATTTTCTGTAAGAACTTTAAAATTAACACCTTCGATGTAGTTCCTAAATTTCCTTATCGCCTCAATATCAGCTAAACATTCTTTTTCCGTTGTCGAGTATTTTGTTTGTGCAAACGTTATCTTTGCTGACATGTATGCGATGGTTTTTTCATCATCTCCTTCTCCTTGGGTGAGAACTGCTCCAATCCCAACGTCTGAAGCATCTATTTGGATGGTAAACGGCCTTTTGAAATCCGGACTAATTAAAATTGGAGAGCTAAAAAGAGCGTTTTTTAAGGCAATAAAGGCATTATTTGCTTCCGTTGACCACTCAAATTTCTTCATCCTATTAGTTTTCAACAAATCGGTCATTGGTGCTACTGACGCTGCAAAATTCTTCACAAAACACCGATACCAGTTCGCCATCCATATTATCCTTCTTAATTCCTTCACAGTTTTTGGTGGAGAAATATTTAATACCGGACTGATTTTTTCTGTGTCCATTCGCAATCCATTTTCATCTAAAATGAATCCAAGGCAATTTAGCTGTTTTGCACAGAACTTAGATTTTGCTGAACTATTTGGAAGCCCTCCTTGTTTCAATCTTCGTGCAACGGCCTTCAATAAATCAATGTGGTGCTCAAACGAATCCGATGTGATAATGATATTGTCGATGTACACAAAAACATGTGGTTTTAAATCGTTACTGATGCATCTATCCAAAGCTTTACAAAGAGCCTGAACGCTATTACAGAGTCCTAATGGAAGACGTTAATACTGGAAATGTCCCCTCCCTGTAACGTTAAATGCTGTTTTTTGCCGTGATAGTTCTTCCAGTTCAATCTGCCAAAACGCATCTGATAAGTCAATAGATGACAAATATTTCGTAGCTCACAGTTGACCTAAAATTCTTCCAATGTTTGGCAAAGGGTACGCAACCTCGGCCGTAACACTATCAAAACCTCTTGCATCAAGACAAAGCTTGATTTTACCGCTCGATTTCTTCACTATGACAAGTGAATTAGCCCATTCACTATTTGCTGGTTCGATTACTCCAAGTTGCAACATCCTGTCTAACTCTTTATCTGCTTCCTTCTATCTGTATGGTGAAATGGGATATGGACGTCTCACTCTCGATTTGGAGTTTATGTGGGTCTCAATCTCGTGTTTCAATATATTTAAACTTCCCAAAAATCCTTCTTTTGATACCTGAAATTCTGCGATTGTGCTGGCTAGCATCTCTGCTTCAGATCTAGAAAGTATAACCCTATCCGATTCAGTTTCTAACATATCGAGGTCCAAAACATTTTTAGAAAATTGTGGACGAATTCTAAACGCATCCCAAAAATCTATTCCTAAAATTAATTCCTTGGCGATTGATGGCATTATCAAAGTTGGCACCAGAGAAACTTTTGTTAAAACCTTATGTGGTATTAGTACACTACAAATCACCTTGTGAACGGTTCCATCTGCAGTCTTAATGCCAGAGCTATCTTCCTGACTTGATAAATTTAAATTACTAATTAAATCTAGACCCTTTTTCATTAAATTGTACACCAGAATCTAGCAGACCCTTCATTTTCCTACCTAATATCTCGACTTTTAAGTAAGGTCGTTTATCTTTATTGAGGTTGATGATCTCGGGGACCATTTTAATGTTTCTTAGTATATCTGGTGTGAATTTTTCGCTTCAAGCCGTTATGCGTGGGAAAGAGGAGTGGCTTCGCATTGCTCTTCTTCCCCATTCTCGTTTCCCAATTGATTTCGTCTAATCTGCTGCTCATTTTTGGTCGATAGATGATTTCTCCTTAAATGAGAGTTATTTCTAAATCTGTAATTGACATGATTCCTGCACGTAATGGTTATAACTCCTTCGGTGCCGCAGTAGAAACAGAACATTCTTGTTCGTGGTCTTCGACAATTCTTATATACATGATCAGTAGAATCACAATTCCAACAACCTTCTGGATATGCACGGTTCATGTTCCGTTCTGTTATTCCCTCTCTCAACGACCTACGTCCACTGTACGATTTTGGTCTTCTTCGGATTTCGTTGAAATTAGATCTCTGTTCAGCTGGATCTGATGCAACTGACTGTTTCTCTCGATGTTGGCCGTTCTAAAATAAATAATCTACCTGATTGGTTTCTTCCGCTCATACCCTGTCTGTTGCTTGTTCCGCAACGCCTTGAGTTTGAGTTGTCTCTGTGAGGTGTATCCGTTGTTCGACTTTGCTCACATTCCCTCGCTCCTGCAGTTGCAAAATTCACTCTTCGGGCTTCTCCTCTGGGTATTTCACGTGGCAGCTACTAATGTTGAATCGTTGGAACAGTTAATCGATCTCTGTTGCCGATTAGACGAAGCTAAGCTTTTAGTGGAGCGGAGAACGAATATGCATATATATATATATATATATATATATATATATATATATATATATATATATATATATATATATATATATATATATATATATATATATATATATATATATATATATATATATATATATATATATATATATATATATATATATATATATATATACCAACCCAGGACTTGTGGAACCATCATGTTTTCCACAACGGATACCCTAGACTAAACAAAGAAAAAAAGGAAAATTATTAAATTTAAGAACCCAAATATAAAAATTGTATAATTGATTTTGGACCTAGTTGTTTGTAATATTAGTTTTAAGAAAAATCTATATTAGTAGTTAATAACGTTGTGAGCAGTTAGGTTTTTCCAAATGAACCCCATAAATTGTATTATACGACCATGGATTTATTAAGACCTAAACAAAGCAAAAGAAGGAATATTAATGAAACCAGTTTGAACCTTGCCGATCGAAACTTGATTTCCGATGCAGTGGTATAACCAGGAATGTTTCTGCAAGTAAAATGGTTGCTATAGGACCAGTAAAATTATCAACAACTGAATTGCATATATTGCACGCTTTATGAAATTCAAAATAATACAAGTAGTTGAAGCGTGGAGTCATTAATTCAAATATGTTGAAATAAAATGGAATCTAGATGTTGGCAGTAATGTTATTGCTAAAATTCAAGTTAATTACAGAAAGATAATATAATTGTAGGGGAAGATTTTAAAAAAATGGGGAAACCTGTTTGCATATGTGGATGAATTTAAAAGGAAAGGAAACAACAATTATACACAATTAAAGGGGAAATTTATAGAAACTGGTTTACCGTTTTGGGTCGATGTGAGAGATAAAGAAAATTGATAAAGTCTATTACGTTTGGGAACTCGCCAGGACAAGATCTCTAAAGATAATACAACTGTTGGGCCAACACAAAGGAATCTGGAATTGGGACAACTCATTACAAATCATGTTAAGTAGAACTTAAATTAAAAATTAAAATTCAATTAAACTAAAGATTTTAAAACAATAAATAATTTAATAAAACAAATTAAAATACAAAATTAATTAAATCAAAAGAACAAAGTTAGGGCTATACAAATAGTAAACGAAAATTATAAAGTTTGTGAACGATTATTTTGTTTCATTTTCTAATTGTTATGTTATTGTTATGTGTTATTGTTTCAGATAAGTGAAGGGTAATATTGAGAACATTTTTCGAAATTTGCTGTGCAAAGCTCCATCCCATACCCATCGAATGAATATTTTGATTACGCAACAAAAACTTCTGTAAAAGCTTTAGGGGAGGATATCGCTAAGGCTCCTCATCTTCTCAACCTTCAAAGATTTAACAGATCCGGTTGATGAAAACAGTGATAACGAGATGCAAGTTTCTTGTAATTTAAATGACGCACTTGCAGTCGACAACCAATGTAAAAATATATTGCAAGAACGGTTGCAACTAGCGATTAGCTCAATAACTGATTCCACGCCACGAGGTACAGTAACAGTGGTAACGAAAATATCGGGCAATAGTTTAAAAAAAGATTTTTCTTATTTAGATTCGTTTGAAAAAAGAACAGATAAGTTAGATAATTTTTATAATGCTCTATTGACTATCAGCCGCACTTCAACAGAAACTGAAAGGGTTTTCTCTACGGCAGGCAATCGTAAGTCTAAAATAAGAAGTAGTTTAAAATTTAAACATCTAAATGAACTTCCCTTGCTTAAATGCCTATTTTAAAAAACTAAATGAAATAAAATTCCTAATATGTTAAACCTTTTTTTTATTTTATTACCGATTATTGATAGTTCTTAGTACTTCTTTTATAATTCGAATATTAACCGAATATTCGGATATTTAAAGAAAACGTTATTCGATATTCGGATACTTTAAAATGTCGAATAACTGAATGCTGAAACTGAATCGTAAAACTGAATTTTCAATTATTCCAAATTTTCACTGCTAACTGATATTAGTGTAAGCTAGATCTGAGAGATTTTTGGGATTTTTCGGATCATAAATAACAAAGTTATAGACGAATTATAATGTATTTTTGAATTCAACTGCCTCCCCTCAAATCAAATCAAATGGATCAAATGGAATCGTCCACATCTTTTCTTTGTTTATAGTATTTTATATTTTCTTTTCAGTTTACGCATCGATCTAGGAGAGTATGGACGTTATTTTTCTTTGTTGTTTTGCCTATATATTAAATCGTTGAATATTTAGCTAGATATATATTGTTTGTGAATGAAAGAGGATAAAAAACTGAGTTGTTTTTTTTAGCGACAATTTTGTAATGTGTGTGTTTGGTATGATAGTTTGAGATCGTAAATTTGATTGTTAGAATTTTTGATATATATTGTTTGTGAATGAAAGAGAATAAAATATTGATTGTTGTATTTCATTTCAGCGACAATTTTGTAATGTGTGTGTTTGGTATGATAGTTTGAGATCGTAAATTTGATTGTTAGAATTTTTAATATATATTGTTTGTGAATGAAAGAGGATAAAAAATTGATTATTGTTTGTTGTGTTTTTTTTTTCAGCGACAATTTTGTGATGTGTGTGTTTGGTATGATAGTTTGAGATCGTAAATTTGATTGTTAGAATTTTTAATATATACTAGAAGGGCCCGGCGTGCTTCGCTACGCTTATAAATAAAGTTTTTGCGTAGACATTTTGTTGACGTAGAAGCAATGATTTCAAAAAGTGGTAATGAGAAATGCTAGCATATAATTTTTAATTTTTCTTTTTAAATATATGAATGAAAAATAATCAGAACTCTAGCTGATCAGTTCGGATATATGAAAAATTAGCGATCAAATAATTCAGCAGTTGTATGGTGGATCCCCAACCCTTTATCCAATCAACCCCAACAGCTGATGAAAGCTTTTACCAACGTTTCATGCAAATTGATCGGTAATTGTAGGCTACAATAAGATCATAAGCCGGGATTAGAAGTTATGGAAGATTTAAACTTAGAGGTGTTAGGGCGACTCCCTGCCATTTTGTCAAAATTTGAAATGAATCCAGATCTTCTATTTTCAAGTGAACCTGGCTCATTTGCGAAAGTTTTATCAAGATCCTAATCAGGAATATCACCCACGACTTAAACAAACCAACCACCCACCCACATAAAGACGTACACCAAATTTTGATTGGCTATTTAGATAGAGGATGCTCCAAAACAAAAGAAAAAACAAAATTTGGGGTGTGTAAGAATTTTTTCACACAGTTTAAAATTGTTGAGAAGTAAAAGTGCAAGACTAAGAAATGCTCGCCCTAAGGTCAAAACTTAAATCGAGAATCGAAAACGCTATTAGTTTATGAACAACTGCTTTGTAACAAACTACGTTCTACTCTACTGTCAAACGGGAAAATCGGATAAGTTATTATTGCTGTAGAGCCGTTTAAATACACCAAACTCACGCAAGATGTCGATTTTTCATCACCCTTTGTTTTTCAGGTCCGATCTTATTAACATAATAAAGCTAGTGAAATCATTCACCTTAAAATTAAGAGTGCAAATAATTAGCATGAGCTACGAAGCCTCACCAAAATAAAATGTTAAAACCGTTAACGAAATCCTGGAATCACTTCAACATTTTGGATGGACTGATTATTCCATATTTATAGCAATGGTTATGGTTGTTGGTTGTGCAATTATTGTTATACTATTTTGTTTTCAATCGGAGCGGTTTTTAAACATTTACATCATTAATTCATAAAATTTATTGTAATATTTTTTTATTTCAGTTACTCAAACTTCCAATTATGATGTACATAACAGCTTTAGCATTTAATCAAGTAGCTGGAGTCTACATACATATTATTACAACTGTAACTTGTGCAATACTTATGTATATTTTATACAAGTATTGGTGGAATTAAATCTCTAATATGAACGGATACAATTCAAATTGTTGTAATGTATAGAACCATGTTTTCTGTAACAATAAAGGCATTAGTTGATGTGGGACTCGAAACGATAATTAAAAGAAATGTGCCATCTGGTCGTTATGAAATTCCACCGATCGCTTTCGATTTCACAAAACGGCATTCGTTACCGGTTGTTCTTTTTGGAGGTGCATCATAAACTTTATCACTGTTTGTTGTCGATCAAGGCATTATGTAGAGATTTCTTTCTCTACCAAACTTAATTGCAGCACGTAAAGTGTTTTGGATTTTAAGATGTGGTGGAATAATAATGTTGTTTGTTGGAAGTTTAAATGCATCAATTATTTATGCTGCGTATCATAATTGTAATCCGATAACAAAAAAATTAGCAAAAGCAAAAGATCAATTACTCACATAATATGTTATGGCTATATTCCAAAATATACCAGGGTTATCTGGTTTGTTTGCTGCTGGCATATATAGTGCATCTCTAAGCTCACTGTACACTTTATTAAGTAGCTTAACAACAGTATTTTATGAAGATTTTGTAAAACCTTTACAAAAAATTCATTATCCAAACAGAGTGTTAGTAACATTTTACGAAGTTGTTATAATATATGGTTTGATCGGGCTGGCGCATGTTTTGCTTGTGGTGAAACTTGGCATAATATTACAATTATCGATGACGATTATTCCAGTGACAAATGATCCACTATTTGCTATTTTCTTAATAGGTTTAATGGCTTCATGGATAAACGGAAAATCTGCTTTTGTCGGTGGTGTTTCTAGTTTGATTCTGATGAGCCGGATAGCAGTTAAAGCACAATTATTAGAAATCAGTATTGGTATTTCGTACAAAAATAAACCTTTTACTCTTGAAGGATGTACACACAATTTTACATTTATATAAACAACCATTGATCCTAAACATAATGAAAAAACAATATTTTACATATCTTATCTGGGGCCCTATTCCCGAACACATATTTGTTAATCGAAAATATTGTGAATTTCACCAAAATGCTTAACAACTTTGTTTAAAAATGGTATTCTGTAACTCATATTTGTGTCAAACAAATTATAACAAATTTTTACAAAATTATAACAGATTTTTGGTACTAGATTCGTACTTTTGACAACTAACTTTTTTAATCTTAAAAGATGCAAAATAAAATAAAAATATATTTAATAAATAAATATGGTTTAATGATATTTATATAAAAATATGATTTTTTAATATTATTAAAGACTTAATTTTGCGTTATAAATTAATTTTTACGCCAATCGATGAAACTTGCATAAAAAAGTCAACAAACAAAACATAAAGCAAAATTGTGATTTTGACAGTAGCTATATTGTTCTTGTCAGATTCACAATATTGTGTTGAATTTTCACCAAATTGGTGTTACATAATATGAAATTCACAATATTGTGTGAATTTACAATATTGTGATGACATTTATGTGTTCGGGAATAGGGCCCCTGTGGTACACAACTGTTGGAACAATATTTTGTATAGTTGTTGCGTTGCTGACTTCTTTGATTTTTGGCATTAATAAACCTGGAGATATTAGCTTGAATCTTTTAGTACCGTTCGTAAAACGACTTTTTAAACTGAAAAGTCTCATAAATGATAATAATAACGAGAATAAAAAAGTGATAGATAATTATTAAAGAGGAAGAATTGAACCCTTTTAGTGACTAAAACAGTATTTAAAACGATTAAATAAAATAAACAAATTGCTTCTTCAACTAAAATCAAATGAACTAATCGGTAGCTATTAGCCTATTTTATTCTTATTTCCTGAACATAAAGTATTGGAATATGTCATATTTTATTGTATAATAGTTTTAATTTTTTTGTTATTCATTCTCTTAAAAAACTATTATAATATATGAAGGGGCTGAAATCCCACAGCTCTGAAATATCAAGACTTCGGTTTTGGTTAAGGATTTTGATATAGTTTTCGACATAAAACTTTTATGAGGACATTGTTTTTAGTTATCGTCACTCGTCAGCGGGGCATATCAAACATAAACCTCTTTGTAAAAGTACAAGTGTTTTATCTCTGTTTAGAAATTTATTAAAAAACTAACACGAAACATCAATTCGTCACCGGAAAATTATAACAGATCATATATTAACATAATTTAGTGAAAAGATGATACACTCAGCAAACTACACAAAAACCTCTCCATTCAGCGTTCCGAGGAAATAATACAAAATCAAAAATTCATATTTCTTTCCAAATTTCAAAAATATAATAATATCAAACTTTTTTCATAATTCTAAATATATTCCAAAAATTATTACAAAATCAAAATTTGAAAACAAATCAACATTTGAAAAACATTTTCCAAAACTCCAAAAGTATTCCAAAAATTAGAAAAAAATCATATATTTAACTTTTCCAAATTCTAATAATATTCCAAAAATTCTTAATAAATTCAAATTTTTTCCATAATTCTAAAAATACTGCAAAAATTATAACAATAACAATAATTGAAACTTTTTTCAAAATTCCAAATATTATATTAAAATCAAAAATTTTAAATTTTCAAAATTCTAACTAAAAATATTGCAAAAAGTATAACAAAATCAAAAATTAAAACTTTTTCCAAAATTCTAAAAATATTGCAAAAACTATTACAAAATCAAAAATACAAACTTTTTTCAAAATTCCAAAAATATTTCAAAAACTATAATAAATTCAAAAATTTCCATGTCCACTTTCATGTTTAACTACATTTACGTCATACAAACAGTTAAATTTTTTTTCCAAAAAACGGCTACAAAAATAAACGAAATCATTTTTTAACACTCGACAATATTTTTTTGACAAACATACAATGCAATAAAATTCTCAATAATAATAATTTCATGTTCATTTTACATTTCATTTCATACAAATAACTAATTTTATTTTTTTCTAAAAAAATAGATGAAAATCGTTCTTTTGGCGGACTTGACATTATTTTTTTGACAAACTTATAAAGCCATAATTCGCGATAGTAATAATGAAATTTCATGTCATACGAATAATTAATTTTTTTTTCCAAAAAATTGGGTAAAAAAATAAATAAAAATCTTTCTTTTACACACTTTTACACACTTGACAATAATTTTTTGGGTAGCGAAAATCCGAAATTCTACGTCCACGCCGTGCTACCTGGGTAACGCTAACAGAATTAGGTTGGTGTAGTTGAGAGGGGCAGAGTAAATACTGCTTATACTCAATGATTCTGCACCATGGCGAGTCATTGGCGCCATAAAACCAATGCAACTCAAGCGTCTGTTCTCCATGTTAGGGGCGGCTTGGAGCGGGCGTCTGTCTTGGATCAAGCGGCTCGCTATATAAATGTGTAGAAAGCGTCTGTTCTCCATGTTAGGGGCGGCTTTCAGTGGGCGTCTGTCTTGGATCAAGCGGCTCGCTATATAAACGTGTAAAAAGGTTGTTTCTGGTGACCTTAAGATGCAGAACGAACCCATTCACGAAAATTTGGGTTGGGCGAAGGGCTAACACCCCATTTCCGTAAAAAAAATTATTGTCATGAATTCTGTACACAGGCCTCGGAATATCTCGGATTCATTATTGGAACGACCTCGGAAACTGTACCCGGACTACGATTTAAAAATGGGAACCTGGAACGTGCTTAGCCTCAGAAGACCAGGAGATCTCCTAAAACTCACTCAACAAGTCGAGAGCTACACACTGGATATAGTGGCATTACAAGAACTAAGATGGCCAGGCAGTGGAATCCATGAAACAGCGAAAGGATACACTCTGTATTATTGCGGTCATCAAAACGGAGGAGAATTTGGAGTTGGCTTTCTTATACACCGTCGCGTGAATCAGCATGTTATCGACTTCTGCCCAATTAATATGCGGTTATGCACACTGAGAATCCGCACGCAAAAATTCAATGTAACGATCGTCAATGTTCATGCACCTACTGAAGATAAAGCAGATGATATCAAAGACCTGTTCTTCCTAGAACTCGAGGAAGTCATCAATAACATCCCGCGGCACGATATAAAAATCGTGGTAGGTGACTTTAATGCTCAAATCGGTAGGATTGCAGAACTTAAAACACATATCGGCCCTAACAGCTTGCATCATACCAGCAACAATAACGGTTTTCGCGCAGCCGAGCTGGCTATGATGTATGATCTAGTAATTTCCAGCACTTTCTTCCCTCACAAGAGAATTCACAAGGCAACGTGGAAATCAAATGACGGAAGAACGGAAAATCAAATCGATCACGTCATGATCTCTAAGAGACACTCTACAAGTATAACTGACGTTCGATCATACAGAGGTGCTGATATGGACACCGATCATATGCTTGTCATCTTTAAGTACAAGTGCAAGTTGTCATCCACATTTAACAGACAAGCAAAAAAGACCGTGCGCTGGAATGTCGAAGCATTTAAACATCCGGAAACGCTGAATAGATATCAGGAAATAATAACACAAAACATAGAAGAGCATGACATCTCTTCTGAGATGCCATTAAACATACAAGAAGAATGGCAAACGCTTCAATCAACCATTATAGCCGCAGCACAAACTACAATCGGAAAACGACCACCGAAATCACACAACGAATGGTTCGACGACGAGTGCCGCCAATCCGTTGAAAATAAACAAAAACTGCGAGAAAAATGGTTAACAAGGGACACCCGAAGCTCCCAAGCTGATTATCTATGCGCCAGGAAAGCCTCAGCAAAACTTCTACGTAAAAAGAAACGCGAACACATGAAGAGCTGCATCGAAAACATCAACCAACATGCGGCCAACGGAAATTCAAAAGAGTGCTTTGCCAATGCACGAAGTCTGACCAAAGATTTCCACCCAAGATCTACAGCCATCAAAAATGTAAATAATGAACTTACAACAAGTGAACGTGATGTGCTGGCAGTGTGGCGATCCCACTTTCAAGACCTACTGAATAGGACGAACGAAGTTCATCCTATTCGAGCAATTGCTCCATCAACTGAAGAGATTTTTGTCCCTTACCCAGCAATAGAAGAAGTGGAAGCTGCCATTAAAAAACTGAAAAATGGCAAATCACCAGGTTTCGATGGAATTCCCGCAGAACTTCTGAAAAATGGAGGAGCAGCTCTGGTCTCACGTATATACGATCTGATTCTTGCAATCTGGGACCAAGAAGAACTACCTGATGAATGGAAAACAGCTCTCATTGTTCCGCTACATAAGAAAGGTGACCGTTTAAAGTGTGAAAATTATCGTGGCATCGCACTGTTGAACACTGCATATAAAATACTAGCTAATGTTGTACTTGCTCGACTCATCCCGTTCGCCGAATCTATCATCGGTGACTATCAGTGTGGTTTTCGTCCCAACCGCTCAACCACAGATCAATGTTTTACATTAAGGATGATTCTAGAAAAATGTTGGGAGTACAACATCAGCATTCACCAGCTCTACGTTGATTTCAGGCAAGCATATGATAGTATCATCCGCGACAACCTCTGGTCCGCACTCATATGCCTTGGTATCCCAGAGAAACTTGTTTCTCTGTGTAAACTCACAACATCGGGATCAAATTGTAGAATAGTAATCGAAGGGTCAGTTTCTGATCCTTTCGATATAACATCAGGTGTTCGACAAGGTGATGCACTCGCGCCCGTACTATTTAATTTGGCGCTGGAGTACGCGATAAGAAAAAGCCGAATTGAGACACAAAACTGCATATATAACAAATCTAGTCAAGTTCTTGGCTACGCAGATGATATTGTGCTTCTTGGACGTAGAACAAGCGATATTAAGGATAGTCTCTCTCAGCTTGAAAGAAATGCTAAACGGCTTGGATTATGCATCAACACCAGCAAAACTAAAGTGTTAACAACATCTAAGAACATACCTCCCGGAAATCTGGATACTGGCGACTATGAAGTGGAACGCGTGGAAAACTTCAAATACCTCGGGTCTGTAATAACATCGTCAAATGACATGCAGGCAGATATCAAAGCCCGTGTCTCTGCCGCATACAGAGTTTTCTACGCATACTCAAAACTTCTGCGATCAAAACATCTTTCGCGGTCGTGTAAACTCACACTTTACAAAGCATTGATACGACCTGTGCTTACATTTGGAAGTGAAAGCTGGACACTGACTTCCTCCGATTGTAGAATTGTATCAACATTCGAGAGGAAAGTCATACGAACAATTTATGGTCCATGTAAAGTTGCTGAAAATCAGTATAGAATCCGAATGAATCATGAAATCAGACAGCTTCTTGGAGGCTGCGATGTAATCGGATTCATTAAATCCAACCGGATTAGATGGTTTGGTCATGTAGAAAGGGCTCCATTGGAAAGAATGATAAAAAAAGCGTCCCAACAACAACCAGCTGGTGTTCGTCGAAGAGGAAGACCTAGACAACGCTGGCGTGATGACATCATCCAAGACCTTCGTGATATAGGATGTCGAAACTGGGGTCAACTGGTCATGGAACGAGATGATTGGAAGCTGGTGGCACAGACGGCAAAATCCCTTCATGGGATGTAAACGCCAGAGAGAGAGAGAAAATAATTTTTTGACAATCTTATAAAGCAATAATCTAACATCAAGATTTCTCCACATTCCATGTTACTACTTATTTTCTCTTAAAATGAACATTTGGTAGACAAAAACAATGTAAATTTTCTTGTTTTGACACACTTAACGGTTTTTTGACATACTTCATGTGTCATATTTAATGTTTAACTACATTTCATTTCATGTTATCCAAATAATTACTTTTAAGTTTTACATATTTCTAGTCGAAAACCGAAGTAATGTTTTCCGTAGTATGTTTCTCAAAAAATTAGGAAACAAAATAAATGAAAATCAATCTTTTGACACACTTAACGATTTTTTTTTAACATACTTCTAAAACAATAATCAAGGTCCTGGTCTTACATACGGATGTCAATCATACAGATTTCTCCAGATTCAAATTTACTACTTATTATTACTGAAAATAAACGTTTTTAAAGCCAAAAATAAGAAAATATACTATTTTTGACACACTTGCGGTACAGTTATCATACACATCGTCCTTTCGGACCTGCCCATTGAGTAAACCTATTTGTAGAAACAAGTATACTCATTTTTAAAAAAAATGTTGAAATCCCTCCACGGTTTTCTAGATTTCGTAGGTAATGACAGACGGACGGCCTTCCGGCAGACAGACATACATTTTCTTTTGCCTTTTTAGAATCAGTAGCTCCTAAAACGTCGAGAAATGCCAAAAAAGTGGGGGTAAGAATTTCTCTTGTGGCTCATGAATTCAATAAGTTATGCCCGCCAAATTACGTGTTGTTAAACATGTATTATTTACGATTAAGGTTCTGCATAGGGTGTATTGACGGGAATTTAAGACTTGACAGTTCAAACAACTAAACCGGTTGCGTTAACAGCAAAGATTGGATTTTCGTTAGTTCATTCTATAATTTCCATCTCTGACCTACCCAAATATATGTTCTACAATAACATAATTTTGCATTTAACATCATATTCATCATACATACAAAAAACTCTTTGCTTCACCCTTGTCCATAATACACATTTTAATAGTTTTGTGAATTCTCTTCAAAACGTTTCGAATTTTACTTGTTTTCTTTTGTTTTATCTCTTTGCTTAAGTAAAAACGTAAAAACGGAAAAGTTCATGCAATCAACAAACAATCACTCTCTTGTTTATTTTAATTAAAAATTATAAATAGAAAAATAATTTTCGATTTTGTTGAGTAATGATTAAAACCTAAAATTAGTCGGTTGATTATGTAAATAAAAATCGAGAAGTGATTGATTGCACTGTTAGAGTAGTGATATTATTGTTAAAGATAGAAAACTAATATAAAAATAATATAAAAAATATGGAGGGGCTGAAATCTCACAGCTCTGAGATATCAAGACTTCGGTCTGGGTTAAGGATTTGTATATAGTTTTCGGCAAAATACTTTTATGAGGACATGGTTTTTAGTTTTGGGCAGCGATGTATATCAAACATAACTCTTTGTTAAAGTACAAGTATTTGTTATCTCTGTTTAAAAATTTATTACACAACTAACACGAAACATCAATAAGTTGCCGGAAAGTTATAATCAAAATTCCAAAAATATTGTTAAATTAAATAAAATCAAACTTTTTCATAATTCCAAAAATATTCCAAAAATTAGAATAAAATCAAATATTTAAATATTTTCTAAATTCCAATAATATTTCAAAAATTCTTAAAAATTCAAACTTTTTCCAAAATTCTAAAAATATTGCAAAAATTATTACAAAATCAAAAATTTAAAAATTTTTCAAAATTCCAAAAATTATAATAAAATCAAAAATTTAAAATTTTTCAAAGTTCTAAAAATATTCCAAAAATTCTTACAAAATCAAAAATTAAAACTTATTTCGAAATTCTAA
The DNA here is from genome assembly GCA_963693315.1 of Diogma glabrata. Taxonomy (NCBI): domain Eukaryota; kingdom Metazoa; phylum Arthropoda; class Insecta; order Diptera; family Cylindrotomidae; genus Diogma; species Diogma glabrata. Next base: position 199,658,594 of record OY856186.1, read on the forward strand.
AAATATTGCAAAAATTATTACAAAATCAAAAATACAAACTTTTTCAAAATTCCAAAAATATTTCAAAAACTATAACAAATTCCAAAATTTCCATGTTCAATTTCATTTTAAATTACATTTACGTCATAAGAACAGCTACATTTTTTTCCCAAAAAATTGGCTAAAAAATTAAATGAAATCATTTTTTGACACACTTGACATTATTTTTTGACAAATTTATAATGCCATAATTCTCTATAATAATAATAAAATATCATGTCATACGAACTATTAATTTTATTTTTTTCTAAGAAAATAGGGTAAAAAATAAATAAAAACCTTTCTTTTGACACACTTGACAACATTTTTTGACAAACTTATAATGCCATAATTCTCAATAATCATAATAAAATTTCATTTCAAACAAACAATTTTATTTTTTTTCCAAAAATTAGGTAAAAAACTAAATAAAAATCTTTTGACACACTTGACAACATTTTTTTGACAAACTTATAATGCCATAATTCTCAATAATAAAATACAACTTCATTTCCAACAAACAATAAATTTTATTTTTTTTTCCAAAAAATTGGGTAAAAAAATAAATAAAAATCTTTCTTTTGACACACTTTACAACATTTTTTTGACAAACTTATAATGCAATAATCTAGATTTTGGTCTCACATACTAATCCCGATTATCAAGATTTCTCCAAATTCAATGTTCCTACTCGTAATCACTTAAAATGAACGTTTTTTAAGCAAAAAATATGCAAATTTCCTTGTTTTGACACACTTGACGATTTTTTTGACACACTTCCGGTACAATTATCAAACACATCGTCCTTTCGGCTCTTCCCATTGAGTAAACCTATTTTTAGAAAAAAAAATTTTGAAATCCGTCCAGCGGTTTTCTAGATTTCGTCGGTTGTGACGGCCGGACGGACGACCGGTCGGACGGCCGACAGACAGACACACATTTTTTTTTTTTGCTTTTTTAGAATCAGTAGGTCCTTAAACGTCGAGAAATGCCAAAAAAAGTGGGGGTAAGAATTTCACTTTGAGCTCATGAATGTAATACTCAGGTCTTTCAGACCGAAGTAAATGTATTGTTACGTTTTTTCAACCTTACTTCGAATTGGCCTTACTCACAATTCGATAAACGCAATTCCCAATCTCTTCCTGAGTTCGATCACTGATAAGTTAGCACAAACACCAGGTTTTATTAAGTATTCAACACCTTAATTGTTTCACAACAACAGGAAAACAATACAGCAAACAATATTCTTGACTAGAATATTCTTCCAACAGCTTCCGAAACTCCAACGGTTGATTGTAGAAATTTCCAGTAATAGAACGTTTAAAATAATGCACAAAATATTTCTACTCAATAAAACTTAAAACTTTATTCACAAATTTAAAGATCACTTTTATAATTTTAACTTCACTATCGCAGGTTTAAAATAAAACTAATTAAAAACTACAAGAAACAATTTTCTTATATACATTCTGCCCAATCTCTAGAAATTTCTAGGTCACTTTTTAGAAACCTTGAGAAAATATTAGAATATTCGATTATTTTACGTTACGTTGATTTGATTCATAAAATCATAAAACAAATAGACCTTAATTCTAAGAACATGTACAACAACAACAACACTATTCATTTCATTCACTATCTGTTGTGTTTTGTTGATTTTATTTTCCTGGAAGTGACCGTAATCGTTTAGACCTTTCTGTAATCGTCTAGATTTTTCTGCAATCGTAACAATACCCTCCACTTAAGCCTGTTCGTCCCGAACAGGATCTAGGTCTCCTTTGTATAAGGCCAATCTTTCCAAATGTACTACTTTCGCTTTGCCTCGATGGCCTTTCCTAATTCTATAAACCACGTCATTCAACTTGGTTATAATGTTGTAGGGTCCTTCCCATGCAGCTTGCAGTTTTGGTGATAACCCTCGTTTTCGTTGTGGGTTGTGTAGCCATACTAATTGTCCTTCTTCAAAACCTTTATTATTAGATCGTATATCATATCGGGCTTTCATTCTATCACTGGCCAGCTGTATCTTCTGCCGAACAAGCTTGTGAATAACCTCAAGGTTCTCCCGGATTCGGTTGACGTATTCTTGCGCAGACAATGATGTTGATGGTACCGCTCCAAATTTGAGGTCACCAGGAAGTCTTAAATCACTTCCAAAAATAGTTTGAGCTGGTGTCATGGTCGTGGTGTCATGAACTGCTGATCTGTATGCCATCAAAAATAAAGGAATGTGTTGATCCCACCTACGTTGATTCTTACTGACCACTTTAGCTAGAAATTCCTCCAAAGTAGCATTGAATCTCTCAACCATCCCATCTGACTATGGGTGTGAAGCTGTCGTCCTCGTTTTGTTAATCCCTAGCATTTGACAAATTTCCTGGAATACAGCTGACTCGAAGTTCCGTCCTTGATCGGTGTGGATCTCCATAGGAACTCCATAGCGGCTAATCCAATTATTTATCACAGCTTCAGCGATTGTGGTTGCTTCCTGGTTGGGAATCGCACACACTTCCGGCCACTTACTGAAGTAGTCCATGATCACAAGCACATATTTATTCTGATTATCAGTTGTTGGAAATGGTCCCGCTACATCCATTGCGATCCTTTCAAATGGAGCACCTACATTGTATTGCTTCATTTTTCCATGACTTTTTCGTGCGGGTCCTTTCACCGCCGCACATTTATCGCATTTTTGACACCACTCCACAATTGATTGCCGAGTCCCCGCCCAGTAAAACCGTTGTCGTATTTTTGCAAGAGTTTTATTGATCCCAAGATGACCTCCACTCGTTCCTTCGTGATACTCTCTTAGTACTGCTTCTATTTTCCCTTCTGGTACCACTGTAAGGGATTGCTTTATCTTTCTGGTTAACTCATGCAGACTTTTGGCCTCATGAAGTCCATGCCCAGGATGACTTCATCCACAATGTCAGCTACAACCACTTCATGTTGAAAGTGAGTATTCCCGATTTCAAAGTTGACCACTTTCTTTCCTTTAATACTTGCACTTTCGCCTGTAGCTGTTTGCATTCGGTATCTCCCTGCTGGTTTTAGTTTCCCTTTCACAACATCAGTGCGGACAATTGTATTTGTTGCTCCAGTATCTAAAGTGATGACACAACTTTTTCCATCAATATTAGCCCTAACAGTAAGGCTGTCACCTCCCCTTGTCAATCTCGAAACATGGATGAAGGTTATGGGGCAATCGGTTGTGGGAGCCAGCTTACGCCCCTTTAGGCTGACTCGTTGTAGTTTAACTGATGCGGTGCTGCTCCATTGTCTTCCCTAGCTTGCTGCACCCGTTCTTCTGCTTGACGTCGCTGCATAGGCGATGCTGATCTTGCTCGTTTCCTTCTAACATCTCGACATTCTCTCGAAATATGGCCCAACTTGCCACATAACCAGCATCGTATTCTGTCACTTCGAATACTTTCTCGTGCTCTGGGCTTGTAATTATTATCATCAGCCAACTCCACCCGGCGTATTTTAATTGATGGTTTAATAATTGCTTGTGCAGTTTCATTTGTTAAGGCATAAGCAATGGTTTCTGCAAATGTTGGTTTTGGCGACAACATTACAGCTTTCCTTGTTTCCGGATCACTAATACCATCAGTAAACGCCTCGATCTTCATCTTCTCCATGAAATATGGTGGTGTATTTGAGTGTGCTAAATGAACAAGCCGCTCTACAGCCGAGGAATGATCCTGTAGAGATTCACCATTTCGTTGCAAGCGACCTTTTAGCTCAATCCTGTATAATTCCTTTTTATGGTCGCTGCCGTATTTTCGTTCCAATGCATTCATTACTTCAGCATAGCTTTTTCGGTCGTTTTCCGGCACCGCGTGTAATGCTTCAGCTGCTTCCCCCTTTAGAGCAACTATCAATGCAGCAAGACGATTTTCGGCGTTCCAAACATTTTGGTCTGCTGCTGTCTCAAACTGGAACTTAAAGATGCCGAAAGATGTGGTTCCGTCATACGATGGTGGTTTCAATTTAATATTAGCTACTTGCTGCACCATCTGGGAAGTAACTTTAGTCGTCTCAACATCCTGCAACCGTTTTTCGAAATCATCAACTTTGGAAAGTACCTTTTTGTTTTCGTCAAGCACTTTTTGTTCTAATTCTTGGATATCGTTTTGAATCTTCTCGACTTTTCCATCGAATGCCGTTGACATTTGTAGAAGTTTCTCATCCATAATTTGTTTGACTTCGTCGCGACTCATAGCAATGTTTGTGTTTATTGCTTCTAACTGTTGATTGATGTTACTGATTTCTTCTTTATTTGCAGCCAATTGTTGATTGATGTTGCAGCTGATCTCTTCCTTATTTGCAGTCATATTATTGTTGACTTTCTCCAGCTGTTGATTGATGTTGCAGCTTTGTTGATCAAATTTTGGATTCATCTCGTCTTTATTGGCAACCATCTGTTGACTGATGTTCAAACTCATCTGTTGCATCATAGCCATTAACTGCATAAAATCGCAGTTTCCAGATGGTAATGTTGTTGTTGTTTCTGCAACAAAACTTTTCTCCTCATCAGCTGCCACTAGATCATTATATGTACTAATCACTCCAAACTGGTAGCTTTCCACAACTATTCCACTAGCTTCCATAGCTTCTCGAAGCCGTATCGTCAATTCAGTTTTGTTGCCGGTTGTTGCCAATCCACGTTGTTCTAGTTCTTTCTTTAACTCAATAACCTTCAAATCACTTAATAAAACCATTATTAACAGCTAACTAATCCGCCGATGTCACCAATGTTACGTTTTTTCAACCTTACTTCGAATTTCCCTTACTCACAATTCGATAAACGCAATTCCCAATCTCTTCCTGAGTTCGATCACTGATTAGTAAGCACAAACACCAGGTTTTATTAAGTATTCAACACCTTAATTGTTTCACAACAACAGGAAAACAATACAACAAACAATATTCTTGACTAGAATATTCTTCCAACAGCTTCCGAAACTCCAACGGTTGATTGTAGAAATTTCCAGTAATAGAACGTTTAAAATAATACACAAAATATTTCTACTCAATAAAACTTAAAACTTTATTCACAAATTTAAAGATCACTTTTATAATTTTAACTTCACTATCGCAGGTTTAAAATAAAACTAATTAAAAACTACAAGAAACAATTTTCTTATATACATTCTGCCTAATCTCTAGAAATTTCTAGGTCACTTTTTAGAAACCTTGAGAAAATATTAGAATATTCGATTATTTTACGTTACGTTGATTTGATTCATAAAATCATAAAACAAATAGACCTTAATTCTAAGAACATGTACAACAACAACAACACTATTCATTTCATTCACTTTCTGTTGTGTTTTGTTGATTTTATTTTCCTGGAAGTGACCGTAATCGTTTAGATCTTTCTGTAATCGTCTAGATTTTTCTGCAATCGTAACAGTATATTTGTTTTTTTTTCATATTAAATTTATGAAAGTCATTGGTTTTTTTTAAATTGGTGTTTTATTCTAACAGTGTTAATGTCAAACATTTAATTGTGCTAAAATAAAAACAATGTAGCTGAAACAAAAAAATTTAATGTTTCAAACGATATGGCGGTGGTTCGAGAAAGGCCAGATGACAAAAGTTCGCCAAAAAGGCCTAACCTATATGAATGTGCACATTGGATTATTTGTTTGCACAAGGTTTTCCGGAATGTTATAGTTGTAGCGTTTTAAAGCAGAGGCGTGCACCGTATGGTCAAATAACGCTGATAGGAGGGGTGAGTTCATTCCATAATATGTTACATTTTTTTTATTGATATCTGGAGTTGAAAATGGTTGCCTACAAAATCTATATTCATGTGGAGATCAGTGCGTGGTATCATAATTAAACCACTAGACGAATAGTTGCTTATTGCGAAAGTGGCACATTTCTGTTGCCTAGTATTTACTGAATATCTTCACGTCCACTACAATATCGTTATGTTAAACAGCCTTTTAGGAACAAATATAATTGTTGGCAGGAAAAAATAACAAAAAATTAAGCCTTGCGTATAATGCATATTGATTGGAAGTTGACACAAAGATTACAATCAACAGTTAATTCTGATTTTGCATGTTAGATTAATAAATTATTTTTAAAATTTAGTCAACGTGTGTTGACTGTGATATTTGTATTTGCCGGAACTATATAAATATTGAAAGACACACGTAGTGTGTTTGTTGTCTTGCCTCCTTAGTTCACGAATAAAAATTTAAATAATTTCACTATTTATTCTCAATATATTTCGGATTCTTAGAATCCATCTTCAGGATCACGTTCAATGATAAACCACATGAAAAATTATTCAAATTTTTAAATTTTTAATTTTTTTTTTTTCCAATTATTTAAATTTTTATTCGTGAACTAAGGAGGCAAGACAACAAACACACTACGTGTGTCTTTCAAATTATTTTTGTTTGTTGTAAAAGTCGTAATGAAATGTCATAGACAAATCATCTTTGTAAATTAGAGACTTTTTCCGTGTAAGAGTCTCCGTTTTTTTTTTTTTATTATATAAGATAATTCAACATAAAAAAAATACATTTGATCTTTAACTTATCGTTTTCCAAAAAGACATTTGTATGTGAATTATTCGTGCCCATCCCAGTGACATTTGTCCTTTAAGGGATAGACCACATTGAAAATTAAATTAATTAAAACTAGACTAACCTAAACTAAACTAAACATTTCCTCATATAGCAATACATTTGGATTTATTATTATTATTATTTTTTTTTCTTTCTTATTTTTTTTTTAAATCAGCCGCTAATCCCCGTACGAACCAACAAATACGTAAGCAAATGACAAGAAACGTCATAACGTCGTAACGTCGTGAGAACGACTGATATTTATTTTATGTATAATTTTGTGTATTTACCAGCTATATTATTCCTTTTTTATCCCTTTTTCTTTCTCCCTTTAATCTATTTTTTCTTTTTGCGTATAATCTTTCACCCGAATTATAGAATATTATACATTTTGTACCCTACAGAGTACGTTCCCTTTCAAGAAATAAATAGATAAATAAATAAATAAACAGATCGAAAAACGAAAACTTCTCAGGTTTTTTTTTCAAATTTAATGTTTAGAAATATTTTTGCAAATTTTCCCCATCCAAAAGCTTGGATTTCACTAATATTTTGAATCGTTCGTAGTTATGAACATTTTTGATAGACTGATCCAGAGTTTGTATGCAGCCGGCTCAACAAAAGATATTTTTTTGGCTCCTAAAACAGACCGAGCTTTACCAGACACAAGTTTATTCTTATTTCTTGTATTGTAAGTGTGTTGATGGCTAAAAAATTTATCGTGTGGTGTATTTTGCTATGGAGTACCTGGTTAACAAAGTTGATCAAAGACATCTCATATAAACCTCTGATTGGTAAGATAGTTTTGCAGATATTTTGATATAAGTCCACGGTTGGATGGAGGCGAGGAATTTTAAAGATCATTTTTAACGCTCTATTTTGCAAAACCTGCACCATATTTATATATTTTTTGCTTGCAGCACCCCAAATAACAGACATATAGCTAAGATGACTATGTATAAGTGCGTAATAGATACTCAATAAAACAGAAGATGGCACAAACGTTCTGATACGGTAAAGTACACCTATTACACACGAAATTTGTTTCCACAAGTGTTCAATGTGTACTTTCCATGTTAGAGTTGAGTCAAGATGAAGGCCTAAGTATTTAAATGACTGAACCTGTGCTATAGGTTTATTGTTAAGTCTTACAATTTATTGTTTTTGTCACAAGCTTGGGCATCAGATTTTTGGTCAATTTACTTTCTGTGAGTTATTTAAAAAAACATTTTTTGTCTTTTATACAACTATATTTCGTTAATCTTTTCTTGGCATCTTCAGGTTTAAATAAATATTTTTTTTAGAAATCTACAAAGTAAATATGAAAACTTTATGAGTGGTTTTTTGTACTATTTTAAGATTTTTAAAGTAAAAATTGCTTACATGAGTTCTATTTTTCGGATGATTGTAATACTATGATTATATTAACTACTATATTTTATATACACAAAACACATTAAATTGATTTAATAAAATTAAAAGCCTTAGATAAAATAAGTTAACATGAATAAAATTTTTTTAAAAACTTTTTACAAAGAAACTACACAGCCAAATTAAAATCACAAAAATTAAAATCACACAAAAAATTAAATTACTGATTAAAAAACTTTGTTTCAAATTATAAATTATGCTAACATCATATATATCTACTGTTTTCTTTGTTTTATTGTTGTTGGCGGTAAATTGTTTTATCATAATGATATTCAAAAGAAATGAGACAGAGGAAGAAAAGGAAAATACATTTGTATGCTGAGGTACGTTCCGAAACTTTACTATAGCTAAATATTACTTGCACCAATCAAATCACCGCATTAAAATATTTAATAACTATAGTTAAATAATTTCTGAACGACGATCATTAAGTAAAATATTAAATACACAAATACTAATACAATCTGTTAAAATCCTATGTCAGAATAATTCTTTCATAAAATGTTTCAATTGAATAAAATTCAAACCGACAAAATTAAAAACTAAGATAGAAATTACTAACCATATTGTTGTAGAAAACTTGTATTTCATTCAGAATTTGAAAAATATATATGCTGCAATTTCAAAATAAATTGAACTGTCAATTTGAAATCGTTAAATTTTAAATAATGCTTATGTATATGTGTATTTAATTTTTAACTCTACTTGAGAGCACATTTTATTTTTTAATAAATGTGGGCGGGGCGTAGTGTGCTTCTGAACGCAAACAACTGTCAAATAGTTAAATATTAACTTTACTATTTCGTTTCTGAACGACCGTATTTAAATATTATTTAAATATAGTTAACTATAGTAAAGTTTCGGAACGTATCCCTTATATCAATTATTTAAATATGCTATTTCATTTAATTAAAGGTGTATAGAGTGGAGATAAATTCTCTACATCTGATCTTTGTTGCATGTATGTTTATTGGTTTTTATGTGCAACATTTCTTTAATTAGTCGTTTATTGTAGTTTTTTTTCCTATCCAGAATTATTGGTTCATCTGTGTTGAAGTTGTGTCCTGTTTCATTTGCGTGTACTGCCACCATTGTGCTATGATCCGTTATTAAGTGTTTCTTGGAGATGTCGTGATTGTGTTGATTTTTCCGGTTTTTTAGTATTTGTCCCGTATGTCCTATGAAAATGGTTTCACAATTTTTGCAATTTATTCGGTAAACATTCGGTTAAGTCTTACACACACACTATTGCTGATTAGTTTGTTGGGAGAGTGGAAATGAATATATTTGGTTTTAGTCTCGTTCAGAGTAAGCTTGTTGCAGTTGAAATAGTTATCTAATAAACTCAAATCTGAGTTTATTTGTTTTAATCCGTACATTCGTTTATAGTTAAAATTTTAAAAAACCCTTGGATAATAGATACTGTTGGTATGTTATGCCACAATCCGACGGGAGTTAGGACCAGTAGCATTTATAAGAGGATCTACCAAGGTCAGGTTTTGGTCATTGATGAATAATAGGTATGGTTGGAAATGTCAAATTATTGCGCACTAAATTTGTTTTGAAAATAAATAATTATATTTTGAAAAGAAGCATTTACGTTAAATGTGGAAGTTTCTGTACTAAGAGGAATAGTTGGGTAAGAAATTATCATGACGACGCTATATTTTCTAAAGCAACTGTTCCTGTTAGTCCCGAAATCTAGGCTTTATAAATATTAAATATCACGAGTACGATGAATAACACGCCCGCGATAATGTTATATAAATGTATTTTTATTTATTAAGGATTTTACTTTTATACGGTATAAAACGTAAATAATTGTGTGTTTTATACTGTACGTTTTATACGTTTTATACGTACGAATAATACGTGTTTTATACGTTACCGTATTATACGTTACAACTAGTGATTGCAAATTACCCGATTTCAAATTACCCGGTTACTCGATTAGTATTTTCCAAATTACCCGGATTACCCGGATAACCCGGGTAGTTATAAAAAAATTAAAAGATGAAAAACAATAAAAAAACCTCACAGTAGTAAACTAAAAATTAATCATTTTTTAATTGTAAAATAATATTTCAAAAATATTAAAGCATTTAGGGTAGCTGTACTTTCGATTTCGTATTTTTTTTTAAATTCCTGCAATAGAAAAAACCCGCTCCGATAAATTGGGATGTTGGCTTCACGGTCAATAACGATTGATTTAAATTTTCCAACATTTTTTTCGCTTTCCTTTATTTACATACAACATTTTCAGCTCTTTATCAACTGTAGTACCACTGTTATCTATAGTAGATCTTGTGTAGACAGTAATACATTTTTGTAGTTGTAAATTTTCAATATTATAATTAGCCGCATCATTATCCGATTTGATTTTTCATTGCTGAAGTATTTCCCCATTTAGTTGAAATTGTTCGTGCGCATCCATCTACGTGGCACCGAGATTTATCTGATGACATTTTCTTGAACTGGTCCCAAACTTTCGATGACATTTCGATGACACTTATTTTAATTATTAGCTTAAATCTTAAATAAAAACTTATCATAATATATTTACCGTTTTTATTTTAAACTAAATATAAACAAATAACCAATGAAGATCCTTAATTTTGTATGACTTACTTTTAATTTTAATAAGAACTAAAATTCCATAAATTTTGTTATGTGTTCTTCGTCGTTTTTCTGTTGTTTTCGTAATCCAAACAATAATAATTAACTAGAAGGCAGTTTAATATTTACGGATGTGGTTGGTTTAATGTTTATGGTTTAATGTTTATGGACATATTGCAATTTGTATGGTTAGAATAGAATCATTTGTCAACAACTAGCATAAAAAATAACTCAAATTTGCAAAAAGAGAATGAGTTGAATTTTAATTTGTAAATTTTATTGAGAAAAAACTGGACCTTTTGTTGTTCGGGTACTCGACCAAAATATCCGGATATTAAATACCCGAAAAATCTTCCTAAATAGCCGGGTACCCGGGTACCCGGGTACCCGGGTACCCGGATACCAAGATTGCAAACACTAGTTACAACCCTGATAAATACTCTCCGTTGCTTCGTTCAATAGCTGTTCATGATCTTCTACACAAGCTGTAAATTTCTAGCTGGGAGCTTGTGATGAAATGGGGCAAATATGTGCGACTGCCTGCTAAGCCACAAAAAACAAGTGTCGTTGTTTCTACTAACAAAAGAAGCTTCAATTACGCCACTCTTGTTTTTAACGGTGATCGGATACAAATGGTTAAAGATATTAAGCTTTTAAGTGTGATACTGGCAGCAAACTCTAATGGAACGTACACCTAAAATATATCTCGGATAAAGCAAACAAGGCCTTCTTCGCTTACAGAAACTAGTGTGGGGACCCGGGGCGTCATTTGGGTAGGGCTAGGGGGGCATGGACCACCCCTAAGGATCTGATACTATTAATACATCGATTCAATAAAACCATCTAATCGTGGTAGAATCATACACTGAAAAAATTTAAATTACTGTTATTTTGTAAATTCGTCTAATTTTTAGAAGATTTACTCAACTACGATACTAAAATATATCTGATATTATAATTATTACGTTACATATTATTTTGGTCTGACTAAAGTACAGTTCACCGCAATATTCAAACCGTTATCGTTCTTTTTATCATGGACTAGAGCGCCGCCGATACGAAAGGCGGTCGTATTGCTTCTAATCTTCGATCGTTCTTCCAAAAACACCGTGGGTACGTATTTTGACAAAATTTTATCTTATACTATAAGGTGCGCGGCATCCCCGCTTTTAGAAGCTGTTTATAAGATATTCGTGTCTGAGCCAGAGGAAACCAACTATTTCATTAGTATAAGGTTCCTCGAGAGTTCATTGTGCAGTATTTAACATTCAAATTTCAATTGTTAAAGGCCATTGGTAAATTATATAAACTTCTTCAAAGTAAATTATATAAACTATTTATAAACTTCGACAAATTCTTTTCGCTATATGGAATATTATTTTTAATTCATAAAATAGCAAAAATTATATAATTGGTTATAATAAAATCCAAAAGGAATCCTAAACGTCAATCTTTGTTCATTTTTGTATACAGTCGCAAGGAGAGAGAAACTATTATTTTTGTGGTAGGTTTTTAGGGTTCCATTTTTTACACGGAACACTATTGGTGAGACTACGATGTGTTAAAATCGTTTGTATTAAAATCGATTATCTTAGAAAATATAAATCCTATGGACCAGAAATTTAACATGCGTATAAAACTAACTTGTCCTCTGAAGATGACGGATATAAAAAAAATTAAGTTGTTTCCGTTTGTTTTACGGGGCTGCTATGTAGGGCTGTGGCGAACATTTAAATTAAAAAAAATGTTTTTAAAATTTTAATTTTAGCAAGCAATTTTTTTGATCGTTAAAAATTATTAAAAAAAACAAATTAGTTTTAGAGTTCTTGTTTTTCGATTTGAAAAATAATTAAAAAGTTCGCTTCTTTTATTATTTTAAATATAATAATGTTATAAGAGTTTTAAGTATTTAATCTTCATCAATAGAATGTAAAAGAAAAAAAGTAGCGTGTGTACCAGAGTACACAGGTAACAAGTGAAACTTCTTTATGACATATCATTTTTCTACTATTTAGAACTTCACAGAAATTGGGTAGATAAGGCTTTGGAAAAAACGCCGATTATTGATAACAAATTGTTTGGTGAGTATTGTATCTTCGTATATATCTCTGATACACTCCAATTCTACATGACCACCGTGACCACATTACCACCACGACTACCATGACCACCGTGAACACCATGACAAACATGATCACCATGACGTCCGTGACCACCGTGACCACCATGACCACCGTGACCGCCATGACCGCCATGACCATCATGACCACCGTGAACACCCTGACCACCCTGACCACCGTGACCACCATGACCACTGTGACCACCATAACCACCATGACCACTATGACCACCATGACCAACATAGCTACCATGACCACCATGACCACCGTGACCAACGTGACCACCATAACCACCATGACCACTATGACCACCATGACCACCATGACCACCGTGAACACCATGACCACCATGACCACCATGACCACCGTGACCACAGTGAGCACCATAACCACCATGACCACCGTGAACACCATGACCACCATAACCACCGTGACAACCATTACCCCCATGACCACCATAACCACTATGACCACCGTGAACACCATGACCACCACGACCACCATGACCACCTTGACCACCATGACCAACATGATCATTAACCATCATGACCACCGTGAACACCATGACCTCCATGACCACCGTGACCACCATAACCACCATGACCACCATGACCACCATGACCACCATGACCACCGTGACCACCATTACCACCATGATCACCATAACTTCTATGACCACCATGACCACCATGACCACCGTGACCGCTATGACACCTTGACCAACATGACCGCCATGCCCAACATGACCATCATGACCACCGTGAACACCATGACTACCATGAACAGCGTGACCACCATGACCACCGTGACCACCATGACCACCATGACCTCCATGACCATAATGAACACCATGACCACCATGACCATCGCGACCGCCATTACCACCATGACCACCATAACCACCATGACCACCATGACCACCACGACCACCATGACCACCTTGACCACCATGACCAACATGATCATTAACCATCATGACCACCGTGAACACCATGACCTCCATGACCACCGTGACCACCATGACCACCATAACCACCATGACCACCATGACCACCATGACCACCATGACCACCGTGAACACCATGACCACCATGACCACCGTGACCACCATTACCACCATGATCACCATAACTTCTATGACCACCATGACCACCATGACCACCGTGACCGCTATGACACCTTGACCAACATGACCGCCATGCCCAACATGACCATCATGACCACCGTGAACACCATGACTACCATGAACAGCGTGACCACCATGACCACCGTGACCACCATGACCACCATGACCTCCATGACCATAATGAACACCATGACCACCATGACCACCGTGACCACCATAACCACCATGACCACCATGACCACCGCGACCACCGTGAACACCATTACCACTATGACCACTATTACCACCATGACTACCATGACCACCATGGCCACCATGACCATAATGACCACCATGACCACCATCTACAATCGACACATCCAACTCATATAACATTTAGTAGAATACTAAATAAATTGAAAAAAATAAAATTATCAAAACAAAATTAAAATTTATAAAAAACAACGTAACCGAAAATCGTGACGGTTTTTTTAAATTTTATACTGCTTTAAAATTTCTCTCATACGCCGATAAAGAAGTTTCACTTCAAGTAGTTGTATATATTAATATTAAACAATGTGGTATGCTGCAATTTTACGTTTAATTAGACGAAGATTATTTCTGGCCTTAATATTTTTATTATCATTAACTTATTTTTTAATTAATGTAATTGGAAATGGTGGACCGATATCATTTGATTCATCAGAGTTAAACGAATATGAAATTATGAGACATCAGCCTTTGATATGGCAAACGCAAACTGAAATTAACTCAACAAATGATTCATCAATTAATGGCCGTAACTCAATACAAGGTAAAGCTTTAATTGTTGATGATCGTGGTTTTGTATGCTCCCGTTCAGAATTATTATGGAATGGATGTTGTAACACTGAGATAAAAGCAACAAAACAATATAACTGTAAAAATTGCATCCGCTTTTCAGACAACTTTCACACAACATCATTCATCAAGAGCTTATAATTATCTCTCTAAGAAGCTATAACATCGCATATTGTCAACTTTTGTGCAACGTTACTCTGCTCTACACTATAGCTAAAACAAGCTATAGGGTCCTTAAGAAAATACTTTTTTTTACCGAGTCAAGGAGGGTATCATATGAAAGAGCTTGAATTCAGTATCCTTTAAAAATGTATTATAGAATTTTTCATCCCACAGTTTTTTGAATAAAATTTAATACTTGTGTTTTTTTCATGTTTTCTTTCTCTACTTAGTTCCGAACCTATGAAATAAAAAAACTTTAAAAGTTTTTGAAAATATAGAAAAAGTGGTAACTTTTGAACGAAATATATAGGAAAGTGTAAAATAAGCATAATCTTATTTATTAAAGGGGTAGGAATGAGAAGGGGGAAAACACCGTTTAAAACCCAGTCATGTGGGATATCAAATGAAAGAGTACTTAATATAAGAAATATTCCAATTTTTTTTTAATTTTGCGGTGCACAGTTTTCTAATTATTGTCAAAAATGTGCAACAAAAAGTTGGTTCCCCCCTCTGCGTTTTGACGTTGATTGATAGAAAAAATTGAAACAACACACAGAGATAGGAAATTTAATAAACCCTAAACGAAAACCATAGCAGTTTGTCACATAATTGTTTTTCTGTATGTTGAGGAGGTGAGATTGGGGAAGGGTGAAAAAAATCATTTTTGACCCCAACGAGTAGGGTGTCATGTGTAAGAGCACTTAATTTAAGAAACATTGTAATTTGTTTTAGAATTTTACGGTGCACAGTTTTTGAATTATTGTCAATTTTTATTGAATTGTTATTTGAATTCAAAATGCGTGTATTTTCCAATTTAAACCATTTACAGTTGGTGTAATTGAATCTATCTTTAGTTACCCTAAACTGCTATTGCTAATATTTAACGAGATGTAACATTTTGTGTATAATTTGATTGAACTTTCAAATGATTTTGCTATTGAAATTTACAAGTAAAAAATCATTTTTATGTGCCAATGTTTTACCAATATAAAAAGTCTACAACACAACTTTATTTAAGTGATTTCTGTCAGTTTGCTGTTTTACTTTCACGGAACCCTCAGCGAGCGAATTTTATTCGCACTTGACTGACTTTTTTCTTATAGATTTAAAAGAAACTCGCAATAATTGTACAAGACATAACTCTTTCTCTCTGAAACATATAAAGGAAAACAAACAAACAAAAAAACGATTCGACATAAGAGGAGTCACGTAGAGATTGCAATCCCGTGGTGTTTTATGGATCCTAGGACTACGGGACTCATAAATTTTAAATCCCGGGATGCCCGGGATCTAATGAATCGTATAGAAAAACCATCCTTTATTTGTTGATGCTGCACGATCTGTTGTCGGTTACAAATTCACTCTCTGAACAGTTACAAAGCAAAGATATAATAATTTCTAGCACAAGTCCTTTAATTGAAACTACTTTCTTGATGCTTAAAGAATGCAGAGATCATACTAAATTTAAAATTATTTTTAACAAATGAAGGGATTTTGCAGAACTTGTCGGCATTCGCTTCGATGAAACAACACCGGAAGACAAAAGATCTAGCAGAGTAACCAAGGTAGCTCAAAAGCTTAAGGATTCATTGATAATGTCAAGTGTCAACACTTGGACAAGACCAACACAGTTTACTACTATTGAAATTTGATGAAAATATGCGTAAGATCTACTTCGAAGTGGTTGACAAATTTTTATCAGAGTACGACAAGCGATTTCAAGACAACACAGAGCTGATGAATATATTAGAAACATTTGATCGGGATTCGGAAACATTTTTGTCCGAAAATTCGCACGTCGATGAAATTGTTCTCATAAGCCACACTCAATAAGTGTGGTGTTCTTATTAGCCACACTCAATTAGTATGGCGAGAGAATATTTGAAACAAAATAAATCCAAATCAGTTATAGATATGCTACAGAGTTTAGAAGAAATGCCAATTGCTTTTTCACAAATAATACAATTAATGTATATTGTTTTGATACTGCCAGTGACGACCGCATCCAACGAAAGATTTTCCTCCACTCTAAAGAGAGTGAAGTCGCATTTTCGTACAACAATGGTAGACTGAGAGCTAGTGATCGGCAGACTTACGGTATGTTAGC
The DNA here is from genome assembly GCA_963693315.1 of Diogma glabrata. Taxonomy (NCBI): domain Eukaryota; kingdom Metazoa; phylum Arthropoda; class Insecta; order Diptera; family Cylindrotomidae; genus Diogma; species Diogma glabrata. The sequence goes on from OY856186.1 coordinate 199,675,583, forward strand.
AAACTCCAAATTGATGCTAGCTATACTTTTTCACCTGCCGTAGGTGAAATGGGTGTTCACTATCCCCGTCGATGGTTCCTTTGGACGTATCCGAATGTCAAAAAACGTAAAATTTGACTTTTAAAACGTGATTTCAGCATGTCTCCCGTGAAGTATACAATCTTTTTTTGTTTGGCAGACACTTATTCCGGTTCCTAGTATTTTTTTTAAATTTCAAAATTCGAAAATTTTATGAAAATTACGTTATTTTAGCAAAGTTGAAATTTGTATATGTTATTTACATTATTACTATACATATATATATATATATTTTAAGAAGCTACATTGTCATACATTGTTAATAATTTTTATGAATCTTATTATTTATAAGTCAGTTAAGTAATATAAAAATATAATTTCTTCTAAAGAAATAAAACAATAGGTATTTGCATTACTAGGGAGGAAAGTGCCACTTTTCCTCCAGTAGGATGTAGATAGTAAACGTTCAAGGGAGGAAAAAGCACTTTACACCGGTGCAATGCATATGATTTTTCCTTCTACTCTGAATTGAGAGGGAGGAATAGAACATTTTTACCCGTTAAAGAATGAAAAATTTTATTTTTTTTCTAAGTCCATGCATTTAAATGCTTTTAAATATATGTGTGTATAAAAATGTGTATGTTATATGTTTTACGAAAAAAATCTTATTATGTCATTTAAATTCTCGCCCCCCCCCCCCCTAAGATTTTGGTGAAATGACGCCACTGGTGGGCCACTTGCTTTAGAAATTTTCCAAAATATTATGAGAATTTATCAGCGAACGAGGGGAATTCGTTTAGAAAATTTTTTGCCATTTTTCATTTCTTTATTTATTTTTATGAACTATACGCTGGCCTACTGCGATATCAGTTAATTATTTCAAAAATTATTTGATAATTTTTAATATCCCAGTAAGCCAGACGTATGTTATTAGTATAATTCAAATGTTATTAGTGAAATTGAATGATGTCATTACACTTTAGAGAATTTCATTGGGTTAAATTAAAATGAAACTAAGGCAAAATTTTTAAGAATAAAGTTTTTTATTAAGTCTTAATGTGCGTACAATTTGACTGAAACAACTGAAAAAAGTCGGACAAGTGCGAATAAAATTCGCTCGCCAAGGGTTCCGTGAATGTAAAAGAACACAATATCAAAAATAAATGACATAAAGCTATGTTGTAAAGTCTTTATATCGCCAGAATTTGGACGCATAACAGAATAAATGTTTAATCGTAAACGTCAATAGTAAATGTCAATCACATCTACATTGATCAAAAATGTTACTTGAGGTTCAATCTTATCCATAGCTGTTTATGTTAGCTAAAGAAAGATTTAACCAGTATTTCAATGCTCTAAATTGGGAATATTTGTTCTATAAATCGTCGAAATATAGGGTGGAATACATACACTTAAAATAGCACTTTTTTCATCAATAACTAAAAAACTGTGCATCGCAGAATTCCAAAAAATGTTGCAATGTTTCTTAAATTAAGTGTTCTTCCAAATGACACCCCACTCGTTTGGTTCCAAAAAATTTTTTTTTACCCTCCCTTAAACACACAGAAATATAATTATTTGAGAGTTCGCTATAATTTTCGTTCAAAATATAGCAAACTTCCTGTCTCTATGAGTTTTTTTAATTTTTTCTGTCTATCAGTGTCGAAACGTAGGGGGAGGAACGGTCTGGAATTTACACATTTTTTAGAATAACTCAAAAACTGTGTATCGCAAAATTCTAAAAACAATTGCAATGTTTTGGAAATTTTGTGTTCTTTTAAATGATACCCTACTCGCTTGGGTCAAAAAATTTTTTTTTTACCCTCCTTACACCCTTCCCCTAAACATACAGAAATATAATTATTTGAGAGTTCGCTATAATTTTCGTTCAAAATATAGCAAATTTCCTGTCTCTATGAATTTTTTCTGTCAATCAGTGTCGAAACGTAGGGGGGAGGAACGGTCTGGGATTTGCACATTTTTTAGAATAACTCAAAAACGGTGTACCGGAAAATTCTAAAAAAATTGCAATGTTTTGGAAGTTTGGTGCTCTTTCAAATGACATCCCACTCGCTTGGGTCAAAAAAGTTTTTTTCACCCTTCCCCACCCCAATCCCTTAAAAACACAAAAACATAATTATTTGAGAGTTCGCTATATTTTTCGTTCAGAGTCTATTAAACTTACTGTCTCTGTGAATTTTTTCAAATTTTTCTGTTAATTAGGCTCGAAATGCAAGGGGGGGGGACCAACTTTTTGTGTCACTTTATTGATAATAATTCAAAAACTATGCATTGCAAAATTCTAAAAAAAATGACAATATTTCTAAAATCAAGTGCTCTTTCAAATGACACCCCACATGACCTGGTTTTAAATTATGTTTTTACCCCTTAACATTCCCACCCCTTTAATAAATATAGTTATGAGTGTCTGCCACTTTTCTATATTTTTTATTAAAAACCTACTCAATTTTCTATCGTTCTAAATATTTTTCAAGATTTTCGATGAAGTAGGGTCGGAGTTAATCGGGGCAATAAAACATCCCGAAAACGTCATTTTTCAAAATTATACAAAAAATGGTGAGGTGTAAAATTCCAAAATATATTTTTAAATAATGCTAAAATGAAGCCCTTTCATATGATACCCTACTCGTCTCGCTAAAAAAATGTATGTTTTCAAAGGCTTTACATCGCACCTCCTTAAAACAAACGAACACAACTTTATTTATTTTTTAACCCGCCATCTTGTGTGGATAGGTTAGATTTATAAGCACCTCAAATTTTAAGTTCATCGGATTAATGGTTCACGAGATAATCGAAATAATGTGAAAAACACTTTGTACTCTCACCAATAGTGTTCCGTATAAAAAACGGAACCCTAAAAAGAACAACAATTGCATTATGTTTTTCAGTTGTATCAGTTGCTTCAGTCAAATCGAACACGGCTTTATTTAATACGTATTAATCAAAAAAAGTTCAATAGAATTGGGAAACTTGCATTTAGTAAATAGCAAAAGTACAAAAAATTTCCAACTAATAATATATTCATATGTTCTTTTCTCGAAAATCAAAAATAATGCTTGCCTGTAATTTAAGTATGTTTTGAGTTAATAATAAATCTTAAAAATATAAAGAAAAGTAAGAAAACAAAAAGCTCCTTTTAGATATCGCCATGTTTGAAGAATTTTTTTTTTTTTTTTTTTTTTATTAATATAAAAGAACAACTGAGAAACGCTCATCTAGTAATTTACATTTCATATTTATAGCACATTTTTTGGGGTGTAACCCATTGGTTAGTCCCATTTACATTATTTTATTAAGTATGCTTTTGATTATAAAATCAAATCTAGTGGCTTCGTTCTTTTAAACCTTCTGTCAGCAACGGGCACATCCATTAGCTGGCGTATTTCAATATTTTCATGTACGCGTATACGCGTGGTGTGTTTAATTGCATATTTTTTTTTTCATCCTTCACGAACTCTATCTTCAGGTCCCTATGGACGTCTTCGTTTCTGATGTACCACGGGGCATTAACAATGCAACGCAGCACTTTGTTTTGGAACAACTGGATGATTTTCGCGTTCGATTTCTTAGTACAGCCCTATAGCTGGATGCCATACGTCCACACTGGTTTCAGTATTTGACGATACAGAAGCAGTTTGTTTTGAATAGATAGTACTGAGTTTCTACCAAGTAACCAGTACATCTTTCTAAATTTCAAATTCAGTTCTTCTTTTTTCTTTTTAACATGTTCCTTCCATCTCAGTTTAGCATCCAGAGTCATACCTAGATATTTTGCTGTGTTTGCGTAAGCAACTTGTGTTGAGTTGATTTTCAGAGGTATTTGGCTTACTTTTTGGTTAGTGAAGTTAACATGAGAGGATTTTGTTTCATTCAGCTTAATTCGCCATCTTTTTGTCCAGTTGTGAATTTTATTAGTAGCGTATTGCAGTTTGCTAGTTGCTTCTTCAACGGTTTTTCCGGTGGTTAAAATTGCGGTATCATCTGCAAAGGTTGCAATGGTTGTTTTGCTTAGGCCAGGCAAATCTCTTGTATATAGCAGGTATAGTACCGGTCCTAGGACGCTACCCTGCGGAACTCCTGCATCAATCTTTTTCAATGTTGAATAACTATCATCATATTTGACTCTAAAGTGGCGGTCATCCAGATAAGAGTTTAAAATTTCATAAAACTGTTTGGGCAGATCCCTATGCAATTTATACTTTAAGCCATGATGCCAAACTTTATCAAAAGCTTGAGCGACATCAAGAAAGACTGCGGAGCATACCCTTTTGGCTTCAATCGTTTCTTCAATAATATTCGTGATCCTGTGCACTTGTTCAATGGTAGAGTGGTTTTCTCTGAAACCAAACTGATGCGAAGGTATGAGGTTTCTATTTTCTATTATTGGCTTAAGCCTTTTAAGAAAAAGTTTTTCAAAAAGCTTCGATATCGTTGGGAGTAATGATATCGGTCTATACGAGTTTTTGTCATTTGGTGATTTATTCGGTTTTAGGATCATAATCACTTCTGCTACTTTCCATTGCATAGGCACATACCTTAATCGAAATGCAGCATTGATGATATGAAGTATTTTGCGCATACCTTTATCAGGTAGCATTTTAACAACTTCATTGGTGATTAAATCGTAGCCTGGGACCTTTTTTGGAACCAAAGTGGTACGTATTTCTTCTTTAAGTTCATGTAATGTTACATATGAAATTTCCTGTGAATCGGTTTTGCTCGCTTTCGTTATGTTTTCGTCTTCTGTTAGTCGACCAAATGGCTTGAAGGTGTTCTCTAGTAATTCTGCAAATAGATCAGCTTTTTTTTAGCACTTCTGGCCCATGTTTCATCATCTTTTTTAATCGGAGGGATCTGCACTATTGGTCTTTTGAATCCCTTTGTTGCTTTCCAGAGTGAATACTCATTGCTTTTATCACCAGAAAGACTTGAGAGATATCTGTTTATAGATTCATTTTTTGCTTCTTTAATTAGCAAACTTGTATGCACAGATTATTTAAAATAGTTTTGTGTTCTGGAGATCGAGTTGTCTGCCAGATTTTACGTGCTTTGCGCTTTGATTTTATCAATTCTCTTAATTCCATGGGAATGTTTGCGGTAAGAATACGATTAGAATGTGGTGCTGGACTACTTGTCGTTGCTGCAGAGTGTACAGCTTCAATCAGCCTTTCTAGCTCTGTTTCTAGCTGTTCTGGGTTTCTAATTGGTACTTGTAGATCTATTTTCTCTTCTATACACTCACGAAAAACATTCCAATTAGTGTTTTTACCTGTTAGTTTAGGTGCTTATGTCCGCTTGATTACGTTTTCGCTAACTGTCATTATAACAGGAGAGTGATCTGATGACAACCCTTCGTTATTTTCGTTATCTATGTAGTTTTTTGACATATTCCTTGTAATAAAGAAGTCTATTAAATCAAGTACCTTACCAAGGTCAGTTGGCCAGTAGGTCGGAGAACCACCGGAGTGAAAATCACACTTTTTTATCTGTCCTGCTTCGTACAGTTCTTTACCTTTTGTTGTGGTGATGCTTGATCCCCAATATGTGTTTTTTGAGTTTAAATCTCCACCAATGATAAATTTACTGCCTAGTTCATTGAAGAGTTTGGAGTAATCATTTTTTTTTCAAATTATGTTTTGGTGGACAGTATATAGCGGCTACAACAAGGTTTTTATTTTTAGTAATAATTGTTATCGACGTGACCTGCATTACTTCTTCTTCGATTTTAATACCTTCATGGTGCTTTATGTTATCCCTGACTAGTATTGCTGATCCTCCCCTCGCTTTTTCTGCTGGATGAATTGCGTGATAAAGTTTATACCCAGGTATTTTTATATATGATGATTTAACAAAGTGAGTCTCTGATACTAGAAAAATATCTATTTTTTCTAACTTCAAGAACATTTCAACTTCTGGGGTGTGGTTGTTTAACCCGTTTGCATTCCAGGTTGCTATTCTGAGTGTTGTATTCATATTTAATTTTTCTTGGCGATTGGTTTTAAGCTTTCTATCTGCTTAATTTTTTGGAAGTGTTTAATGTTTGAAGAATTAAAATGTAAAAAAATCATCTAAAAATATAAATACTTTTTTGTTAGTTTAATGTTTTTATAAAGCCTCATTAAGTACGTACCTTTCAAACCATGTTTTTTATTAAAATTGGCTAACTCGTTCGAGTTACAAAGTACCATTAATCTGTTTTTATCACTAAGATTCTTAACAGCTCCCGCCCACCCGTGTCAAAACTGGTGAAAAAATAAAAAAAAATTTACTAGGTTCGAGGTACGTTTTTATTATACCAACGATTGCAGAAGTTTCAAGAAGATTGAAAATGGTTGGAGTGTAACCCCTCATCGGCGTTTTAATTCGATTTTCCATCAATATTAGAAAAAAAGGTGCAAACTTGTGTTTTAAGATGTTTGCTTAGAACATTATGAATTACATTGAAGTTTTTCGAGTTAGTTTGGAATTTTTTAAGGATTTCTTGCGTTTACTCTGTGCGAAACCACGAAGTAATGACTGATGCAAATTATTAATAGTCAAAATTTTGGAATTTTAATTCACCATCACGAAACGTCAAAATTTGGTAAAGTTATTTACCGTCATCAAATTATGACAGAAGGAAATTATTTACATAAACGAATTTTTTGATGAATTTTGTTGTTGTTGAAAAACTAAGTTTCTAAATGAAGTAAAAAGAATACATTGCTTCGATCAGTGTACTTGAGTACACAGTACTCCATTGACTAAAAGATGATGATTTCATTTGAACTTTTCTATTAATTTGGACTTTATTGTGCTGCATTCAGTATAACAGTAGCTAGCAAATATTTATGTTGATTGTCTTCATTATATAGAAGTATAATTTTTAAAAAATTTATTTTGCTAATTTCAAAATTTGTTTCGTTGCGCACAGCAAAATTAAAAAGTTTTTCACCTTTTGTCAAAATTGTGTTTTCTTCACCTATTTCATTTCCACCAATAATTTGTTCTGTCTAATATTTCTCGATTCGCCATTGGTGATGATTGAAAATAAAAGTTAAAAAATTAGTAACTACCAAACTACTGAAGAACGAACATTTCTTATAGTACTTTTACTGAAGAAATGGGTTTTATTTATTTCGACTATTTAGTTAGTAGACTTTGTGATACCTAAAAATGTTTAAAAGGCGGGGGATGGGGAGTAAGTTTTCAACGTATAAATAAACTTTTATCCATTTTCTACTTTTCCTTTATAACTAGAATATTCTGTATTGGATATTTCACAAATTGTACATCATTTCGAAATGCTTTCATGTACCTCAACTTTTATTTATTTTAATAATAAAAATAAATTTGCGTTCATCGGTTGATATTACTTTTGTATTGTGTTTAATGACAGCTTTTATTAGTTCTTATTTTATACGTTTATAGATTACGTAATTTTCTTTTGTATTTGTCCATACAAATCGGTGTGCTCTGTGTAACTTTTGATTTTATTTTGCAAGGAGAATAACCTCGTTATGTATAAATTATGGCTATTGACACTAAAACTGTTTACAAGTTAATAAAACTATTACCGGATAATTCATTTTATTTTATTGGTAGGTTTTTGATTATGAGAAGTGAATATATTTATATGATGTATTATTATTTGGGAACGAATCTTTCTTTATCAATGATCTAAGGTTAATTTAGTTGAATGATACAAAAATATTTTGATGATTTCATCAAGCGGTTTTTGTTTTTTTCTATGGAATTTATTATCCAAATCTATGGAATCTGATTTATGACTTAAGTTTTATATTTTAAACAGTTTGTTTATTAGGATACGATGCCGTGACACATTTACTTTATAATATTAATTTGTGAAAGATACAGTTTGAAGGTTGAATATTGAAACTACATAGACTACAAAGCCAGTATGAATATTGAACAAAGTTAAGTTAATGGAGTTAAGATATTCTTCTAGTAGTTTCTTTTGGATAACGACAGAATTCGTTTTGTTAAACGTAGATTTTTTTTTAATTGAAAGTTAGGCATGTTTAGTGTTAATATAAATAATTATATATTAGCGTTTCTGAATATCCGAAGATACCATGCCAACTAGGGATTATAATCAATTGAGAATGAAGTTTCTTTTAGAAATTTATGAACGCTGACTTTGATCTTTTGAGGGTTAAAGTTATCAGGGAAAACCCACGAAGATAATGAATTCCAGAGATGAGAGACTCTGTTGAAAAAGTGGCGCTGGAAGGCTACAGTTAGAACCGTAAAAGGATGAGCCCCTACCGACGCTCTGGTATGACGCGATAGGTTTGCAGATATTAGATCTTTGAAAACCTTCAGTCTAAGAAGTTGTAAACATACATAATAGTCTGTGAAGAATAATTAATATATTCAAAGACCTTGACAGTATTAGATAGAACAAACAACTTTTCGTTCTTCCACTTGTCTTATGCAATAAAATAGCCATGTTATTGATTGGTAATAAAAATCCATAACAAACTTGCTTAATATACATAAAATCTTTAATATATGAAATTATGCTAATTATTATAGTCATTCGAAATATAAAGAATAGTTTTGAAAAATAAATACATTTAGTAAACAAAATTTAAAATGAAAATAATTCCTTACTAACGTACAGTTAAATTCCAAAAAAAAACATCTTTAACTCGTGGTTATTTTTTTTAAAAGTAAGATCAACATTTTCAACGGCATTTATATTTATCGTCCTACAAACGTTATAAACATAATAAATTTAAGATTTTTTTGCGTATAGGATAAATATTTGGGTTGGTATAACAAGATACATATAATATTTTTATCTGATTTAAAAATAAATTATTTTTATAAATTCCTAAAACAGTCAGAATATGAAGTTGATTAAACGCAAATTGAGCTCCTTCAATATTTTCTCTTATTAGTTAGAAAGGTAAACCTTTGAGAAATTCCTATACCATTGTGAGACGATAGTGTCTGCCCTTCACAGTCTATATATAATTGAAAACTGCATGTGCTGTGCTTGTTATTTGAAATGCTTGATCGAATACCCTAACAAAGGAGCTTACCAGTAATTTAAATTTTATTTCAGACATTAAAGTCTGGAAATTGTTTAGATTTAAAATAAAACTTTTTCTGTTATTTTGATAGGAAGAAATAACCAAATTTTAGATACACTTTTGGGTCCTTAAATAATGGAATATTTTTCAAACGCAAAAAAAGTACTTGACTAATACAATGCCCTACTTTGAATAGTCAGGCAAAAGTAATATATAATTTTTTTACTATACGTTTTATCCCATTTATCCTTTAATAAAAGATCTATTTCAGTTGATCGGGTACAAATAAGAAAGAAGTCCTGTTGGGGTTATTCATATTTGGACTGATTTGTCCTGGACGGCAAAAACCTATCCCAACCCTATAAGTAGTATAAACTAAAGATTTGAGCTGGATCATGAATATTTACATCCTATTACATCCTATGGTCTATTTGTTTGTGCTGATTGGAGCGCTATTTTCTTTGATCGAGTTTTACATGGTTGAAATTCGCTAAAGTTATATCTATTTTAGACATATACAGTAAAATTTCACGTATATTTTAGCTATCGCTTCTCAGCTTAAAAACTATGACAATAGATGACTAAGTATAAAGTAAGCATAGATTATAAAGAAATGTGACTTAATTGTCAATCTATAAACTATAAATATATCTTTAGCGAATTCTCTCCTACGGAAATTCAAAATATCCTTCCATCGTGTGCGCAGTTCAATCCACGAACAAGAACTTTAGAGTTGTACCACCCATTTACTGCCCATGTACCTAATTATAGAAATATGTCTTTGCAGAAGGATTATTTTAATAGATTGGCGAAATTGTAGAAGTCAATTCCCGCTAGCGTATATCCCTATGAATTTGCCCCTCAGAAATTTTAAAAATATGTTAATCGCCATTTAAAACAATTAGTATAGTTTTATGAAGCAGTCGTCCTTACAGTAATTTCATAAGTGTTGTAATGGTATTTTACCGATTCTATGCTGTTCATACCGATCATTGCTGTTGATAACTCTAATCGTTCTCTCCATATTGCACAATTAGTTTAATGGGTTTTTTGTCTCAATTTTTTCTCTTCTGTTTTCATTAATGTTTTTCTTATATGTACAATACTGGCAGTTCATGAATGTTATCAAAACTTAAGAGTTGATTTAATTTTTTTTGTATAAAAATTTATTTCACAACAAGTATTGTGACATTCTTAAAATACTTTTAAATTGAATTTTTTCAAATTTTTTTGTAGTAATGAGATTTAGTAGTCCAATTTATAGTTAGTAGTAAAATTAATTTATTTGAGAAGCAGTACAGCTCGGGTTGCGGCAGTAATAATAATAGTATGTTTATTGAAGAAAAAGATTCAAAATTACATTTCAATTTCTTAATATTACAACACAAATTTACAACTATAACTATAGATTAGTTGTCATTCGGAAGATTGTACTTTTATATAAAAACGATAAAAAAAACAAAAGAAATACTGTATTATAATAGAGACAAAATCAAAAAAAAATTTCAAAGCTTGGAATAAGAAAATTAACTTAAACACAATGAAATAGTTTCGAGCATAGATTATTTTTCCGAACCTTCGCATACAGATAGAATTAACTGTAGGAGGCAGTTACAATAGGAAGAGTAAGATATTTGGCGACTTTAAAAATTAAAGTTATTTATAAGAGAAGTTCTGGTTTTTAAAGCTGCAATCACAAAACTATACAAGTTGTTCCAGCTTATGCCGTTTAAAATCCTGACGCACTGTTCTGCCGTTAATATTGTTTCCCCAAAAACACATCTTCTAGCATCTACCAATATTGGACAACTACCTAAAAAATGTTGAACGGTCTCTTCCTCATTCAAATTACATAATGAGCAAGTTCTGGAATACCCTACTCGCCATATACTACTGTTTAAACCTAACATCCCACACCTTGCGCTTATGATTAGTCCAATTTTATTTGGTTGAAAGTCATAATTAAAATACGCACTTCCATTTGCAAAGTTTAGACAATAGAAAAAGCCATGCCTCCTTGAGTTCCTTGCATTATCTAATTCTAGTTTCAAATATCACTCTTATTCTTTCTTTACTATGTCTTTCATGTTATCTTTGTACTTTTGTTTGTTAGATTCTGGGTTGCCCCATACCAAACAATGCTTAGAATTAAACGTTTCCCATTCCTTAAACCAACACAACTTTTTTTCTATGATTTTATTTGCTAAAATTTTAGGTAGTATGTGGCTGGGATAGTTAAAAATAACATTATGCAGGTATTTAAACTGAGATTTTAGTGTGTATAAGGTTATTTTAGAAATACCAGTTTCCAAATATATAGATAACATAATTTGGAGTAGCTTTCGGTAAGTGGAGCAATTTCTTAATAAACCAACGTTAGCACTTTTCAATCTCCTTGGATATTTTATAGCTCCATACCTGGCATCTGTAGCACATTATAGCCCTCGCTACTAAGAAAAACAGTTCCATTTTTGTTTGAAAAGAGACTTCTTTTTTAAACTTTTCCAAGCGATGTTTAGGTTCATTTTTGCTGAATTTACTCTAAGCTTGGCATTATCTTAAAAATTTAAGGATGGTTTGAGCAATATTCCTAAATACTTGTATTTCTTTTCTTTCAAAGATCCATTTCTCACTTCCTTGTCGACCACAACTTTTTTGCATCATAATCATTATTTGGGAATTTTCCAGATTCACTTCTAGGGACCATAGTTTACAATATACTTCCACCTTATCTATCATTTGTTGAAACACCATAGGATCTTCCACAATGCGAACTATATCATCTGCATAAAGCAACAATCAAATATTGATACCATCTAATAATATCCCACCGCCGATACAATCATATCAGTCGTCGAGCAAAAGTGCAAATAAAAGTGGACTCAGAATGCACCCCTGATTTACTCCTGATTCTGTTGAAAAATATTCAGATAAAAACTCTACATTCCAGATGCCGCTTACGGTATTAGCATACAGCTTTCTTAAAAGTTTCAAAAATTTCATTGACAAACCCATTTTAGTTAGTTTAAAGTATAAAGCGTTTCGATTGACTCGGTCCAAGGCCGCTTTAAAATCAACAAAAATACAGTAGACTTTTTTGTGACCCTCGTCCCACTTTACCTGCACAATACTTACAACACTAAATATATTATCATTCGCTTGATATCCTGCCCTAAACCCAACTTGAAATTCATTTAATTTTTGAAATTTATTGACCCAGTTTAAAAGCCGATTATTGATTACCCCCGCAAATATTTTTCCAATGGCGTTACCAAAAGAAATCCCTCTATAATTCTCTGCTCTTTCCATGTTTCTGTTTTTATGTATAGGAAAGATAATTGATTTCATAAAACTTTTATCCATAGATCTCGATGTCCACATCCTGTTAAATAAACTGTTAACCAACGAAAGCAGTTCCATTGGAGCATATATAAAGAATTCAGCCGGAACTCTATCTTCTCCGATCCTTTTTATCTGTCATATCATGCAGAACTTGTACAATTTCAGAAAGTTGAATCTCAGCATCCAGTTCACTGTCTACAAAGCATGGCTCAGCGTACGATATATATACTACTGCAACGTTTTCTGGATTAAGCAGCTTACAGAAGTGAGTTTGGAATTCCTCAATATTAATATTATTACCAATACAAAACATTTCGCCTCTCAGTTCATTAGTAAGATCCTATCATCTCTTTCTATCCCTTACACTTACCAGCCTGCTTCCTATATTATTGTAATATGTAATTTTTTTACCATGGCATATTTTTTTGAATTTTTTTTTGCATCCAAATAGTATTTCTTTAATTCTTCAGGTTTTGTGTTTCTATATTTGTTAAGCCAATAGAATGAAGTACTCCTTGCCTTTTCACATGCCTAGTCGTACCACTTTTCTTTAGATATTAGATTTCTTGCCCCAATTATCTGACAATCCATGGCTTTTAATGAGATTGACTATACTACACGCCGTTATATCTACCGTTTCCAGATTTTCTATTTCCTGAACCACTTTATGTTGATATTTTAATATCTTCTCGGGTTTCCATATTAGTTTAGGCATTAGAGATAATGGTTTGGCCACTGTCGAATTTTTATCAATTCTGATCGTCAAAACAATTGGCATGTGATCCGAGTGAACAGCATTTTCCACACTGAATTTGTTTACGATAGGAAGTAACTCATGAGAGACCAATGCCAAATCATTCACAGACTTCCCCATTACCCCAATAAATGTTAGTTCCCCACAGGGATCCCCAGTTATCCGGCCATTTAAGATACCTAATCTCATATCATTACATAGGTCCACTATCCGCCTACCCTTCGCATTAACTGTTTTATCATTTGAGTGTCTAGTGGATCTAATTTCTTCATTTGAATTACAAATTACTATCCAAAACTTGAAGTTCCCCAATTCTAGTATTAAAATCCCCTATTGCTACAAAATTTTGGTCATAATTGTTCAACATAAAATCATTTAATTCTTCAAAATCTTGCTCCTATTTAATACAATTTATATATATACTGGTACAATTTTTAATTCTTTGCTATCTCCGTTTTCAATCACGATTATCAAATTACTACCCAGAATATCAAATTTTATTTTGCATTTGTTCATTTTAGTACGATATCCCAAAAGTATTCCTCCACTAGCCCTTCCAAATCTAGCTAAACGTGTTGCTGGTATCCAATTAAGTTGAAACCTCCAAAGCATCTTTCATAATTGCGTGTATTTTCAAGCGTAATAAAAGTTTCAAAGAGTTAAAAGACGTCGTGATTTTTTACGAACTCAAAAAAATCCGGAAAAATAATCTTACTCGCTAAACAACAGACATTATACGACAGAATTTTAATTTCGGATGGCTCAATATCGTTTATTAAGCGATCCTTAATAACTGTTAGAATTTCAATGTTTTCTCTATTAATTCTACCTCGGTTACCATATCCTCGTTTGTTATCCATATGTTTACTATATTGACTTCATTTAATTTACTTATACTACAACTTACTTCTAATTTTTGCTTATTTATAATTTCTATTTTCCGACTAACAGCCAATTCCTATAGATTGTTGTGATGAGTTTTATTATCTAAAATTAAAAATTCATTAGCAATATTTAAGTTAGCAAAATTTTCTTTTATAGATTTTATTTAATACAACGGCTCCTTCTTCGTTCCCACACCATAGTTTTTTCTCGCTCCAGATAAATATATGTCCAGCGATCTTCATTCTGTCTCCAACCATTTTAATTTTTATTTCTTTGTCCTCCCTTGATGATAGCTTATTTAATATAACTTTTCTAAGTTGCAAAAGGGTTGTTCTTCGTTTCTGGGATAACTCACTTAGATCTCGGTCAATTCCAATTTTTGTTCCCTTTAGTTTCTGCGTAAGTTTCTACTGCAATACTTTATTAAGCGACATGATTTTATTGAATTTTACCTTAACAACTGCTATATTATTCTGCTCTGTCAAAGGTTGAACAAGTTCTATATCAAGTTCATCTTGTATTTGGAGTACAGATGCACAGAGCTCCTCTACAACTTTCTTCATGTCATCATTTTTCTGAATGCCCTTGAATATTAAGTTTTTAATTTAAGAGTAATTATCGAGCAGTTCTAACATTTTTTTATCTTACTTCCATTCCTCCCGTAATTCTTGCACAATTTTATGTAAAGCCACGTTTTCAACCTTCAGACTATTTAGCTCCCTTTTATACTCCATAAAAGCATTTTTTGATGGAGATTTTCCAACCTTTTCTCCAGATTTTTTTCTAACCCTTTAACCATGTCTTTAAACTCGTGGTACATTTCACTAACAGACATCTCCTTATTCTCATCACCTTTGTTAGATGAGCTTCCGTCATATTTGGCCGCCATTGATAATTTTTTCGCTGGTTTATTTTCCACTTGTGATTCTGGAGACAGACTCTTCCTATTTCTTTTACCAAAATCACTCGACATTCATTCACTTATAATTATACAAATATTGATCAAATAAGTATTGTCAATTCACTGTATAATATAAACAAATAATTATGAACGCAATAATAAAGTTCTGTGTATACTCTAAATAGGCATATTTGAAGAGAAAAATAATACGGGATATCCAGTTATATTCTTTTATATTTATTTAAAGAACACCAAAAGAACACCTTATTTTTATTAAACTATCATCTGATTACACTTTATTTAATGAAGTAAAATAGTATTTGCAAACTAGAAATTTTAGTAAACCCTTATTTACACGTCCATAATTGTTTGATAAACTAATAAAATAAAATATTTTTGATTTAATTTTGATGGAGCCCTTAAAAACACGTCTACTTTCTTTGCAATACAGTGCAATATATCAGTAAAAACTGTTGTGGTGACATAGCTCCGGTGGCACCAAGCCAAAAGACAGGACAAGATGTAAAACTAACAGAAACTTCATCCTACGAAATATGAGCCTGGTGAACTAGAAGACCCACTGAGCGACTTAACCTGGAAATGGAAAGAAATGGCTTCAACCTTCGGCCCAGAAAATATAAAGCAGACCAGAGAGCCCATGATGTCACAGGACTATGCGAAGAAGCTAAAAGCAAAACCATTGATGGTTAATCAAGTAATGGAAGTTGTGTTGAAGTCGGAATGAGGGAACAGACCAGCTTTTTACTTTATTGATCGACGACAGGTTGTAACGTGAAAATTATGTGCTAATTGAATATGAACAATCAACATGAATAAAAATAAAAACCCAACCAATTACAATATTTCCTTCCTCCTTAAAGTTATTTTCTGTTTTAACTTCACTTTACACACAATATATTTTATTTAACAATAATAATTGAATAAAAATAAAAAAATGCCTAGTATTTTTAAGTAGGAGAAACTAAGGAACAATTTGTGTAGATATTTATAAAAAATCACACTCACATTGATAAACACGTTCCCCTCCCTTTTCTGCTCTAGTTAATGAATGCCGGTGTATGTATTTAACTTTTAAATAATATGGTAGCTATCTTGATGAGCATGCAGGCAAAATGATTATTTTGATTAGAACTTATATTATAACTTGATACTTAATCAGCAGATGAAACAGCAAAATTGCAGATGCGGTGAGCAATAGTTGATATCTAAGAAACAACGGTTATGGTTGATGAATACCGGTGTATATATATATATATATATATATATATATATATATATATATATATATATATATATATATATATATATATATAATATATATATATATATATATATATATATATATATATATATATATATATATATATATATATATATATATATATATACATATATATATATATATATATATATATATATATATATATATATATATATATATATATATATATATATATATATATATATATATATATATACATATAACTTTTAAATAAAATGGTAGACATTTTCATGACATGTTGGTCAATAGCCTTGCACTTCCACTGGTATGGACCGCAAAACTATTCCGATTTATACATGTTCCCGGTTGAATTCAACAGTAAATGTCATTTGTAACAACACGGTATATTTTTTTTATTTCAAATTCAAATATATTTAATTCAAATATATTTAATTCAAATGCAATTTATTTTCATTTCAAATTCAATTTTTCCAAAAAAAATATTATAAAAAATTTTTATTAAGAATAGTAATAGTATCACCAAAACAGATACAGAATATTAATGTAGTGGTTGACCAACTGCTGTCGACGGCAATTTCATAGGCATCTCCACGTAATAATTATTTCAATCGGCGGAGATAATAGATGGCACAGATAATTTAATTATGCTTTCTAAATTTGTTTTAGTTTGTGAATCCATCAGCAAATCCCTCGCTGTAAATTTTATTTTTGAAAAAACCTTTTCAATGGAATTCAACATCGGTGAGTATGGAGAAAGAAAAATTAATGTATGTGTTATTTCACTAATTTTAACGCTCACTGCCGAATTTTGTGAATTGAACAGTTATCCAGAACCAGCCATGCCCCTGTGATGCTAGCTTCAGCCAGCTAACCAAATAATAATTCAAATAAATTAAATCAGTATAAGCGAAATTCCCACCGGGAAATGAGTCATTCACATTGTATGAGTTTTCATGTAATTAATGAAGCGTATATAAATGGATTAATAATTCAATAATACTAATTCTAAACTTATGAAGGTGCTAAAGTCTCGAAGTTTTAACATATCATATAGCAAATAAACTTTTGAAGAAAAATACTATTTTGAAAACCAAATTCAAAAAACATTTTTACTAAAATAAACATACTCTAACCTTTAAATTGAAAGATGGTTAGAGTTGGAGTTGGTGGAGTTGGTTGGTTGAGTTCCGGATCGCTAGTATTAACTAAAAAAATTAAAACTATATTGCCGAAATTTCAAACAAAATTCTACAGTTCAAAAGCAAAATTAAAATTTCAAAATGTCAGTCATTAAAAATTCTTTGTATAAGTACAAGTATTTTATCTTTGTTTCGATGATACACTCAGCAAACTACTGTAAAACCTCTCCATTTAGCGTTCAGCAATTTCAACTTTTCAGAAATAAATAACCCATTATCTACCAAATTTCATGTTCAATTACATTTAATGTCATACAAATAATTAATTTTATTTTTTCAAAAAAAGGGAACTGATTGAATTGATTGATTGAATTGATTTTTCAAAATTCTAAACATATTCCAAAAATTATTACAAAATCCAAAATTAAAACTTTTTTCAAAATTCCAAAAATATTACAAAAATTATAAAAAAATCAAAAATTCAAACTTGTTTTCCAATTGTTCTTGTTATTCAGAAGACGTGGCAACTGGAATCAGACAAATAAATACTTAAGAAACATGTCCCTAATAATTACAATTTTTGTTAAAAAACTTCATTTAATCTGCAACAACTTGATATTTTCCAACTGTTCCTATCAGTTTGGAGTAGTTGAAGCTAGATGAAGAACCATATTCAATGTATACTGTCATTCTAATTTCACTTAGTCACAACAACTAGTTGGAAATTGTCTTCCAAACTCGTAGATCACAAGTTATTCATTCAATGCTAACTTTGTTAGAGTATGATAAACATATGTTCGTAGAGTTAATTAGACTAAATACACTAGAATTGGCTAATACAATTACAAAATAGGTAGATTTTTATATGAAATCTGCTTAAAAGTCCAAGCGGCACGTATATCTGCTAGAAATAGGTAGATTTCGGGAGCAGCTTTGTGTAAAAATAAAATTGGATATGTCAGATTAGTTTAAATAAAAAATTTAACTAGAAACAGAAAAATCCAAAAAATTTATCAAACCAAACTAAATACATAAACGGAAATTACTTTGTCAATGCAGTTTCGAATAGTTTTGTTTAATTTGGTTAAAACTCCTTAATAACAAATTAAATCCTTTGGTGGATTAACGTTCTAACTACATCACAACTGCCATACTATAATTTATAATCAACAACAACATCAAACAACTTTTACATCTCAAATATAATACAGATATCTATCAATTGTAAATATGTAATCTATATAGATATATTTCCCAAGTAACAATTTCAGTTTTATATAAGCTCTTCTAGTGCTCTAGAGCTATAATATACAGCTGGTTGCTTTATATTTTGCTGATGCAGCGCTGCCACAGCTCTAACGGAGCTGTTGTGGTGCTAAATTTGCTACTTTTACAGCATTATTTCCTCTAAAGAAGTTGTTTAGTAATATTTAATAGAGCTATATTAGCTGTATAAAGGTTGACTGTTAGAGTTTTTAAGAGTTAATATCACTTTTTGAATACAAATACAAGTAAGTTTTTCAATGAACTTTATGTTTACAAAAACTAATACATATCGATCCGGTCTTAAAATATTTTGATGTTATGGTTTCTGTCAAATAAATTCTTTTATAAATTAAATGGCAATATGTTATATTTTAAATAAATAATATATGTAATTACTTTTATTGAAAATATGTATACAAATTTTATGTGCCATTTATTTTTTATGGTGAATAGTGATAGTTTAGAACTAAAATTTTAGTGCGCCGTTATTATTTTTGTGTATTTGGTGGCAAAATAGAAAAATTGTAAAAACGTTTTTAATTTTTTGAAACATTTTTGACAGTTTCATGTTATGTTAAATAAATTTATTTTGGTGAATTTACCTTTAAAAAAAATTTTAGTTATAAATGGTTAACAATAGAAATCCATGTTATCGTGCTTTGTCATATTTGCAAAATACATCATTATCAAAAATAATTATTAAGACATTTTTGGCCATTATGGTGATATTTTTCACTCCATCTTTATAAAAACGAAGATGGTGGCAAATTATACCAATACAGAGCTACCTATTACATATTAGTCCTTTATAATGCTATTTATAATGGTTTATTTTAATATAGAGCTATCACAATCGCATTACTTTTTTATAAAGCTATTTGCCCTATGAAGCTGTTCTTTTTTTGTGTCACAAATGCTTTATTGCATAATAAACTTATTATGTTACAAAGCAAATAGCTTTATATAGAAGTAGTGTGATTAAGAAAGCTCTAAATTTTAAGGAAAATGTCACACATAATCAAATTTAATGTTTCAATTTCAACTAACGTTTGACTGAAAACGGAACCATTTTGAACTATTGAAGATTCAAAAACTCGCAATAACTCAAAATTTACGTAAAAAATAAGCTCTTTTATATTTGAGCGCTTTTTATATTAGAAAAAACCAGTTTATAAATATACATTAACGCTATATTACAGTAAAATTTTATAATGCCAATAGCTTTAATTAAGCTCAATTATAGCTCGCTTTGCTGTTGCAACGGTAAAATACAGCTTATAGGTCTATAACAAGTGGTGCTGTACTACTTTAGTTTAAAAGCTCTATATTAGGTTATGAAGCTATTGTAATGCTATTCTAATAACTGACTGCTCTATATTTTATTAGAGCTATGAGTTTTCGAAAACTATTTTATAAAGCAACAATAATTTTGTTTAGAGCTCCAAGTATCACTCAACAAATAAAACGCGCAACTAGCAACATACAATCTTTTCTAGAGCTTTAGTACAGCATCTCGATACTAATAGCTCTAAGAATTGTTACTTGGGTTATTTCAACTAAACCACTTCCAAATATTCCAACGAAACAATTCCCTAATTCAAAACAATAATAAATCTTCAAAACAACAACAACAAACATTCAAAACAAATTTTTTAACTTTTTGTGAATAAAAAAAAATAAAAACAAAAAAAATTATAAGAAATCTACCTAAAACAAAAGAAAATTTATTTAATTGGGATATTTTTGGGATTTGTTTGTAATTATATAGCGTTTTAGTGGCTTGCATTATGGTTAGTATAATGTTAATTGCATTGGAACTTCTAGGGTTAGAAAGCTGAAAATTTCTGATGTTATAGTTGAAAAGTTGAATTAAAAGCTAGTATAAGTTTAATCAAAATAGACTCGAAAATGATTTAAGCAAGGCCGTTTGCGTTTGTTTTCAATTTAATAGCCCCAGATTCTCAACCTCTGAATTTAAACAATTTATTTTTTAAGTTTTGGATAGATATAAATTGGTATCTACGTGTGCAAAAGTTTTCATTTTTGAGCTTGGTCATTTTCATCTAGATCAAGGACAACAAAGTTTAGTTAATTTTTAAAACAGCTGATTTTTTAGGAACCCTAAACGCCAAGGTGGTCATTTTTTTTTTTTTTTTTTTATTAATTAGTTAGACATGTTTAGCACACTAAATATGAAATATTCATTATTTAGACTATTTGAATATCCGAAGATACCATGTCAACTATAAAGGAAGGAGATGAGGAAAATGGAAGGAATGGGGATATAGGGATAACTATACTAACTGTTTTAAATGATTATGGACATTTTTTTTAAATGCCTGAGGGGAAAATTCATTTGGAAATATAGAGGGTGGCATTGAGTTCCACAATTTGGCCACTCTATTAAAATAGTCGTTCTGAAAGGACACAGTTCTACAACGACGTATTTGTACAACAAATGGATGGGATAACTCGGCAGCTCTTGTTTGTCGATTATACTGCGCACACGATGGAAGGATATTTTGAATTTCCTTAGAGGAGAATTCGCTAAAGTTATATTTATAGTAGATTGACAATTCAGCCACATTTCTTCTGTGCTGAAGTGAATCAAGCTGGTCCGTTAGTTCGGTATTACCAATCAACCGCATTGCTTTTCTCTGTACAGAGTCTAGACATTTAATTTTTGACTGACAAGCACCTCCCCAAACATGACAGCAGTACTCCATACATGGACGAATAAAGGACTTGAAGATTAGCAAAATTTGCTCGGGATTGAAATATTTTTTACATCGACTCAAGAATCCTAATTTTTGCATTGCAGATTTAGCGAGGTTGAACACATGTTTATTCCATTTCAGGTTATTTAACATCTGACAAAAACTGATAAAATAAAGTTAAAATATTCAATATTTATCAATTTTATTTAAACTTTATATTTCAAACGGAAGTTATTACGCCTTAGATTATTCGACTTTTAATACTCTAGCCACTTAAACGGTACCCCGATATGGCCAGCTCACGAATTTGTCCAAGAAATTGTTTGCCGCAACATACACAGAAAATTTTTTTGGTGTAGGTCGAAAATTGCGACCGTGAGAGTGCCGGATAATTCCGTTATACCTCATAACGTTAAATATATATATATATATATATATATATATATATATATATATATATATATATATATATATATATATATATATATATATATATATATATATATATATATATATATATATATATATATATATATATATATATATATATATATATATATATATATATATATATATATATATATATATATATATATATATATATATATATATATATATATATATATATATATATATATATATATATATATATATATATATATATTAGGGTGGCTCTTAGCTGTATGGAGAATTTTTTTTTTTAGAATTTCTTAGGTCTCAGGGCAAAAATTTATTCCTTTTAACAAGGAAAAGAATATGTTCTGGAGAAATCCGATCAAAGTAGTTTAAGGCGGCGCGACGGCGGTTTAAAGTTGAAAAATCTCATATTTTCTCATATTTTCACGCTTTACAACCCTTATATCGCGTTTAGCAACCCTAGATCCAAGATTAAAAAATTTCAGCGTGTAATTTAGTTCAATAGCTTTCCAAAATGCACAAAAACATTCA
>OY856186.1:199698078-199710578 GCA_963693315.1 Diogma glabrata
ATATATATATATATATATATATATATATATATATATATATATTTTTGGATTTTTGAGATCAATTAAACTCAAGTAAGTAAAGAAGTAATTGGAATATTTTCAATTCAAAGGTATGGTTTGAAGTTTCTCAGAAAAAAAAAAACTACAATTCACATTTTACGTGTTTCGGATCGGATTCGAACCTACCCTCGTCATATATATATATATATATATATATATATATATATATATATATATATATATATATATATATATATATATATATATATATATAACGATATGAGCTATAACGGAATTTATCGGCACTCTCACGATCGCATTTCTTGACCTACAACAAAAATTTTTTCTGTATACGTTGCGGCAAAAAATATCTTGGACAAGTTCGCGAACTGGCCATATCCGGGTACAGGTTAAGTACAGGCTAGAGCCAAAAAAGTCGAACTAGGGCGTTATAACTTCCGTATGAATCATAATACTTTAATAAAATTTATCAATATTGAGTATTTGAACATATTTCTATCATTTTTATCCAAATGAAAACCTTGGCGTTCCAGGTACCTGAAAAATCAGCTGTTTTAAAAATTTAATAAACCTTGTTGTCCTTGATTTTGCTGAAAATGGCCAATCTCACTTTTAAAAATGTACACACGTTAACTAGAACATAAATCTTTCCAAAATTAAAAAAAAAAAAGTAGTTCAAGTCTAGAGGTTGAGACACCAGGGCTGTTAGAACGAAATCAAACGCAAACGGCCATGCGTTCCTCATTTTTGAGTTTATGTTATGTAAACTCATAGTCACTGTTAGATAATCTTTTCAACTATAACCTCTGAGATTTTCAACTTTCTAACCCAAGAGGTCTCAATGTAATTAGCATTAAACCTAATGCATGCCATTCAATTACAACAACAACTTCCATAAAAATATAAAAATATCACATAGAAATATTAAACACATTATCTTTTGTTTTTTTTTTTAGTTTTTATTTTTTTTCGCAAAAATTTAAAAAAAAATTAAAACAAAGCTGAGTCATTATTTTTTTAAATTAAGGAATATTTTCTTATATGCATATTGGTTACACATTTACAAAAGTCTTCCTAAATTGTAGATATTTGAATTATTTGAGGTGTACAAGTTGTTTGACAATTTTAAAATATAAAATTATGTGTGGTGGTGTTGTAGGTGTGACGTTGTGACGTTGTGAGAACGTTTATTTGCTCTTTGGTGGATTTAATATGTTATTAAAAGTAGTTTTAACCAAATTAAATAAAACTGTTCCGAAATCGCATTGATAAAGTAGTTGCCGTTAATGTATTTAGTATGGTTTGATAAATTTTTTGGATTATTCTGGACTTAGACTATTCTACTTAAATTTTTTATATAAAATAATCTGACACATCCGATTCTAATTGTGCACATAGCTGTCTGGTCCCGAAATCTACCCATTTCTAGCGGATATACGTGCCACTTGGACTTTTTTTTTTGTAACTAAATCAGCAGGTGCAAATTAGCGTTATAGGATTAGACCCATAATATTTATCTGTTTTTTTATTTAAATTTTTATTAGTGCATTATTTTAGGTGATTTAGTCATTTATTAATAATAACTTCTGGTTGAAAATTATAAATATCGATAATGAAAGTTTAACGGAAAAGAATGCAGCTACAAAAAATTGCCAATAATTTATTAGCAAGATTACAAACAAATAGTCACAAATTATGTGATGAATCCGAAGCGACGGATTGAGAAAGATTAATATTATCCGATGCGAATTGCAAAGAGCAAAAATTGAAATCAAGAATAACAAACAGGATAAATTAAAGAAATCGGTTGTTTAACGTAATTTGGGACGTCCGTCAGTACAACGGAAAGAATTCAATGTTGACGGATATGCGAGATTTGAAACATCTGGCGAATCAACTTTAAAAACTCGACATAGCTTTCATGATATGGTTCGCATCTTTAGCATTAACAGGACTGGTCCAATTTTCTTTTGTTTTGGGCCAAACTGTATGAACCTACTTATACAAATGAAAATTTCAAATTCTATTTTCATCACCATTTACATAAACTACTTCATATTTGGGGGTTACACAATAATGAATCAATTAGTTGCTTATAATCTCCCGTTCGTAACATCTATGTCATTAGGGAGGGAAGTAATCAGACGGTTGATGAAAAGGTACGCATTTATACGAACAAACGCCAGTTGACTATTGGGAAATACTGAACGTGTGTGTGAGTGTGCATGTGTATGAGAGTGTTTGAGTGTATGAAGTGTGAGAGTGTGTGATTGTGTGTGGAAGTATGGGGTTGGACGTGGTGATCGTGGCTCTTTCACATACGGGGTCGCCAGAGTCTATTCATCACCCTTGTTTTCTTTTATCTAACCGTTCGCATTATGTGTCACGCGTACAATTCGGTATTTGTGATGTAGCAGCAGGATTTCCTCTCGTCCCCACGGACTAAAGCTAGCTTGGGGCTATTAAAACAATCTCGCTAGGTACGCGGCCTGCTATGCCACTTCGGTGATTCTATACCGAAGCAGTAATTCATTACATTTTTACAGGTAAGATCGCTATAGAATATTGCATCTTAGAATCTAATCTCTTTTGATTTATGTACAAACCGACCATATAGAACAGGAAAAATGAGCAATTTGTTTCGGACCGTGAAAATCTAAAATATCGTAATTGGTGACATGTGCTTCAAGATAGGAGTATCTGGATAAATTTGAAAAATAAATGGTAATAATACACTCACTTAAGACTAAAAAATGCAGCCAATTTTGATATAAAAAAGAGTCTTTTGTTATATTAAACAGAAAAATTAATCATAATCATGGTGTCCACAGTTAGTTTTGTTATTAACACAAAACAATTAGCTTTTCTCACACACCACTATTTATATTCCTATTTAATTTTTGTATACAGTCCCTAAGAACCGATTCAAGCACAATAACTTATAAATAAATAAAAATAAATAAATAAATAAATAAATAAATAAGTAAAAACCTGACTGTTAGAAATGTTTACGTGGAAAGGTATGAAAATGTTGAGATCATGAATGAACGGTACTTGTTAGATCACAGGACAATTAGTGGTGTTTAATTTGGATGTATACGTGATGTAGATGTGAGCAATATGTGGAAAACAACCCAAAAACTAGATAACAAGAAGGTAACTATCAACAAACTATATTGTTACGTTTTTCCAACCTTACTTCGAATTGGCCTAACTCACAATTCGATAAACGCAATTCCCAAATCTCTTCAGAGTTCGATCACTGATTAGTTAGCACAAGCACCAGGTTTTATTACGTATTCAACACCTTAATTGTTTCACAACAACAGGAAAACAATACAGCAAACAATATTCCTAACTAGAATATTCTTTCAACAGCTTCAGAAACTCCAACGGTTGATTGTAGAAATTTCCAGTTCACAACGTTCAAAATAATACACAAAATATTTCTACTCAATAACACTTATAACTTTATTTACAAAAACTAATTTTAAATATCACTTTTATAATTTTAACTTCACCGTCACACGTTTAAAATAAAACTAATTAAAAACTACAAGAAAACAATTTCCTTATATACATTCTGCTTAATCTCTAGAAATTTCTAGGTCACTTTTTAGAAACCTTGAGAAAATATTAGAATATTCGATTATTTTACGTTACGTTGATTTGATTCATAAAATCATAAAACAAATAGACCTTAATTCTAAGAATATGTACAACAACAACAATGTTCATTTCATTAATCTGTTGTAGTATTTTGTTGATTTGATTTTCCTAGAAGTGACCGTAATCGTCTAGATTTTTCTGCAATCGTAACAATATTAAATTGGTTAAAGATCAAAACGATTTAAAAGATGAACTTTAACACAATACAGATAGTTTTTATGCTTAAACTATATATTTGGGAGATAATTCACACAAATACAGAAAATTAAAGAAAATTAAGGACAATTCAAGAAATTGCTCTGTTAAAGTTGGCGTATGAATTAGCAGTTAGCACAGCAAGATAGTTAGCATAAAGAGACTATATACGATCATGAATAGAAATTAATATAGGTAGATCGAAGAAAACACCTCAATACCAAGATTATTTTTGTAACATTTGCTAAAAATACAATCTGGCTCAGCAACAAATTTGGCTAAACAAAATTATTAATCGAATACCTAAGAAATATAGAGCGAAATATTTGACCTTTTGGTGAAATTGTGGTATTATCACGGGAAATGTCTTTTTTCTATGGTCGTTCAACCTTATTTTCCAATCATTAAATTTACAAAAAATATTAATATTTGTTGCGATTTTCTTAGAGCAAACAAAATAACAGTGAGTAAACGCTATTAAGAAATTGTTTCTAAAAAGCGTCAATCAGTTATATAAAAATTTTTGTTTCTGTGTTTTGTGATAAAACGACATTATTACATATCAGTTACTTTCAACAACGACAAAAATTGAAAAATTGCATTGCAATAAATCTTATTCGATATGTTAATCAGGTTAGTATTAAATCAATGGGCGTACTTAAACTGAGTCTGCAACTCATATTTATTTTTATAAATTTAAGCAATGTTTCATATCTAAGGTTGATCTGAAAAAGATAAACAAATTATTGTCGACTCAGAAGTAATAATTAATTAATTTAAATTATTGATATAATTAATATGTGAAGTTTATCAAACACGCACCAACAGACAAATCTTTGATTCAGAGTATTTTTCTTCCAGATCACTGGGTATGTTGTTTGTATGAGTAATAAAGAAGCACTAAAAATATACCACACTTCTAATCTTCATATAATAAGAGAATTTTAATTACAGTTTAAGTACACAACATTCTCAAATTAATATTTTAGTACTCTTCATGCTTAATTGCATCTATATAATAAGAATTTTTTATTCTCGATAATTTATACTCCTATAAATTCTATAAAAATGCTAATACTTATTTTATAGAATTTTTATTTTGGATCTATTTCTTATTAAATATAAGTCTTAGCTCTCTTATGAAGTATTTCAAATTATTTAGAACACCTAATTACACTAGTTTACAAATTTTGAACTTTTTTTGTCTCCCTGAATAAAACCCAACTTTTCTTATGGATTCGGACCTTCTGAACACGAATATCATATTCATTTTTTTTGGTTAGCTCTTGTTTTTGAGATATTCACGAAAAACCATTTTTTTCGGTGATCAAAAATGTTGTTTCGGTTTTTGGATCTCATATTTTACAAAACAAACAAATTAAATACATTAATAAAACAAGTGCATAGTAAATATGCCAACAAACATTTTGAGTTATTGTATTACCGTCTTTGTTTCTTATTGGTGGTTTCTGGCCACAAATAAAAAATCCAAGCTATAGAAACCACCAATAAGAAACAAAGACGGTAATACAATTTTATCAAAGAGATCAGTGTCAATGTACATACGAAAGTGTATACATTGAACGGAGAAAACCTAATTTTGAGTTATATTTTGTAAAAATCCGTTAAGGATTCTGGAAGTTACAGTCGAAAAAAGTTGAAAAAATACGAAAAATTCACGTTTTTTTTAAATTTTTCCATTTTCAACGGCATAAATTTTGAACAAATAAAGACAAAAAGTTGGCAAAACCGAAAAACTATTAAAAAAGAGAAGTAATTGCTTTCTTAAATTAAACTTAAAATGATCATAAACGTAAGGAGTAACACAAGGTGGGCGGTGATAGAAAAAAATTTACATTATCAAAAAACCAAAAACAGAAAAGAAACAAACCTTACAGGTATTAATAGACATAAATAGGGGCTTAACTTTATGGTGCTTGAACTAACTTAAATAGTTCTGATGTTATGGTGTTTTGCCTCTCCTCACAATTCATTATCTTTTGTTTATATTTTTCTATATACGTCTCATATCGATCCAATTCCCAACTTCGAAAACAAAAATAAAAATTATAATTTACTATTTTAAAATAATTCTTTACTGATGTTTGAGAACGACTGAACATTTAAAATTATTATTTATGGCACAATAAATTAAGTAAAAAACTATTTTTTTCCAAATTTTGAGTTTTGACTTTTTTTGGGAAAACTTGAATAACTTGGTGCAAACTGCATCAATATTCGTATCTTTTAGCTTAAAAGAAAGAAAATTGAAGCTACTATAGGTTCCAAGAAATTCAAAAAAATTAGTGTCTTTATTTGTTCAAAATTTATGCCGTTGAAAATGGAAAAATTTAAAAAAAACGTGAATTTTTCGTATTTTTTCAACTTTTTTCGACTGTAACTTCCAGAATCCTTAACGGATTTTTACAAAATATAACTCAAAATGTTTGTTGGCATATTTACTATGCACTTGTTTTATTAATATGCTTAATTTGTTTGTTTTGTAAAATATGAGACCCAAAAACCGAAACAACATTTTTGATCACCAAAAAATTTGGTTTTTCGTGAATATCTCAAAAACGAGCTAACCAAAAAAATGAATATGATATTCGTGTTCAGGAGGTCCAAATCTATAAGAAAAGTTGGGTTTTATTTCGGGAGATTTTTCTTGTAAACTAGTGTTATTTGAAAATATTTTGTTTTATGCTCGTTTCTGCTTGATACAGGGTATCACTCTTTTTTAGTGAGTAGATAATTTTGACCATTTCTGATGTTTTTTGCCTGATATCATGATTTTTTATAGTAAATAATTAATTTTATGAGCTTAGATTATAATTCAATAAATAATAAAACTAAAAGTTGCTAATGATTTTAGTTTAATATATTCAATTTGATTTATTGTTATTGATTAATTTTTATACCAACAATTGAATTATTCTGAGTTTCTGAGTCCATGGCATATGTTTTACAATAAAACTATACTGTAATATTAAACTGGCTGACTTTTTTCCTAAAATGATCGTTTTTTTCAATCCACAAACCCAAATTTGAAACACTTATGAGTTAAAACTGAACATAGCTGAGATGTTAGAGCTGAGAATTTACAATGTGTTTGCTTATATATCTGTTTCTTCACCTAAAAACTAAAAGAGATGGAATAGCAGGTAATAATCAAATTATTACTATTTCTTAGCTCTTTTTCAACAGGCATCCTTTATTGCATTAATCATTTCTCTGTCGTTATTTACGGCATCTGTTTGTTTATTCTACAACTACAAAGCTCCCAATGGTTTTATATCAACGTTTATTTGTGTCGTTGTGTAGTATTATTTATAATTGTTTGCCACTAAAAAATTTTTTGTTTTCTAATGCGCTAGATAAAATCGAAAATATAAATTCAAAATGAAATATTGCACTTAGAATGGCAAGATTATAATTTGTCTAAGTTATAAACGTGTGCAGCATAATAAATAGAAACAATAGTAGGAGAATATTCTTAAAATCTACAAATAATCCAATCCAAAAAAAAAACATAACAAAAACAACCGTATAAGAAAAAATCGCTAATCAAGAAAAATCATTTTTAAGTAGATGTCCAGCTACTATTATTATTACAATATATTTCAATTATTCTTCCAAGCCACTGAACAAAAAAATATAAAACGAATATAGAATATAGAAATTTTAAGTCGTCAGTTGATTTAGTTTTTCTTATCAATTACTGTTTCAATTATAATTACTAAAATGAGAATAGGAATTATTATTGCTGTTTTATTCGTGGTTGCACACTTCGGTGCTGTATATATTCACTTGCGGCACTTTTAAAATAAATGACAAATGGATGAATAGTAGCTTGTGAATTATTATGATAATAGCCTTGAACCGCATCCTGAATTATGAAGCCGTAGTTTTCAGAAAAATCCCCTTGAACGAAGCACTTCCTGCTTCTAATTTTTTTTCCTCAATGAATGTAGATTGCTGTTTTGCTATAAAGTTGTGTGGTATCAAAATTTGTAAACGGTAAATAGATTTTTTCATAAACTCTTCTACAGTTTCTATTAAAGTATCCAAATTGCATCGATCAGTGGTATTCCATTGTTTATATTTGACTTGAAGGATTCCTTTAACGTCAAAATCATTTAGTAATTTTTCTTCCAGTTGTTGAAGTTTTTTTGAACATTCATTGCACTTCAAAGTATGACAATCTTCTGTTAATTCACCACATGAAACAAAGTCAATTAATGTTTTATAATTCTGGAAAGCAGCGTCAGTAATTCCAGACATCTTAGAGTGTTGAATCATTAGTTTCATATTTTGATGTATGCTACACACGCACACATTATGAACTCCTTGGGATAATTTTATACAATATTGTGGTCAAAGGGACGTGAATTTAGTAAATCCTATTTTCACATCAGGAAACTTATTTTTAAACTCCACATAAGCTTCATTTAATGTACATAGTAATAAGCGCTTTTGTATTTTTATGCGCTCATCCCCTTTTTTAAAGATATTGCATCTCGTTTGCCTGGCAATAATCTACTGATTTCATCACTTTTATAGAACTGCTCCATAACATTTATATCTGTTGTGGATACACCTCTTTTATCCGTCGCAGATGAATGCTGAAAATTATTTTTATGTAGAGTTTTACTTTTTTCAACCAAATGACGCATAGCATTACTGTTGTTTGTTATTATAATTATATTGTTATTATAATTATATTATTATATTTAAAAATATAATAATTTATATTATTATATTTAAATAAAATTCTACTTGAAGTCGTATTTTTCATTTATCAAAGGCTATCTATAAACTAAAAATTAACCAAATTAAAAAGGTTCGAGTCAAAATGTCGCAAAATTTTGCTGAACTTGCGTGAAATTGCTCATATATTAGCAGAGCAGATTCGATGTTTATGAGAGAGTGCAAAGTTAGAAACGAATTTCTATACATTGCTGAGGCTGATGAAAAATACGGAAGACCTTTAACTATTCTTAGAGCTTTATTTATCAGTCTATGGACTTGGATTAGTTTGTTTTGCGGTGCTGCACCCCAAATATGCAATAGATATCGTACTGAGCTCATAATATGCGACTGAAAAATATATTATATAGTTTTCTGAGGAAAAATATTTCTCATTTGTCGTAAAACAAAACAAACCATTGTAATTTTTGTTTTAGTGCATGCTATATGTTCTTCCCAATTAAGTTTCGTGTCAATATGAAGACCTAGGTATTGGGTTTTGTATACCCTTAGAATATTTTGGCTATCGAGAAATAGGCTAACATTTTTAAAATTATCGTAGTTTTTATTTTCTACCTCAAAAACCATATAATTTGTTTTTTGCGAATTAAGTTTCAGGTTATTGTTAGATGCCCAATTGTTTATTTTATCCAGGTCACTTTGCATTTTTCTGTTCAGCTCATCAATTTCTTTTTCAATATATACGATCGCCATGTCATCAGCATACATTATTGGAGTTCCAAATAATTCCAAGCTAAAAACATTATTGACATATATATTAAAGAGAAGAGGACCTAATTTTGAGCCTTGTGGTATTCCAAATTTAATATTAAGTTTAGACCTCTTTATTTGGTCCAATTCAACATACTGTTGCCTATCATTAATCTCAAAAATTTTAACTGCATTTTCACGAATGAATTGAATGAATTGAATGAATTGAATGAATTGAATGAACTGAATGAATTGAATGAATTGAATGAATTGAATGAATTGAATGAATTGAATAAATTGAATGAATTGAATGAATTGAATGAATTGAATAAATTGAATGAATTGAATGAATTGAATGAATTGAATGAATTGAATGAGTTGAATGAATTGAATGAATTGAATGAATTGAATGAATTGAATGAACTGAATGAACTGAATGAATTGAATGAATTGAATGAACTGAATGAATTGAATGAATTGAGTGAATTGAATGAATTGAATGAATTGAATGAATTGAATGAATTGAATGAATTTAATAAATTAAATGAATTGAATAAATTGAATGAATTGAATGAATTGAATGAATTTAATGAATTGAATGAATTGAATGAATTGAATGAATTGAATGCATTGAATGAATTGAATGAATTGAATGAATTGAATGAATTGAATGAATTGAATGAATTGAATGAATTGAATGAATTGAATGAATTGAATGAATTGAATGAATTGAATGAATTGAATGAATTGAATGAATTGAATGAATTGAATGAATTGAATGAATTGAATGAATTGAATGAATTGAATGAATTGAATGAATTGAATGAATTGAATGAATTGAATGAATTGAATGAATTGAATGAATTGAATGAATTGAATGAATTGAATGAATTGAATGAATTGAATGAATTGAATGAATTGAATGAATTGAATGAATTGAATGAATTGAATGAATTGAATGAATTGAATGAATTGAATGAATTGAATGAATTGAATGAATTGAATGAATTGAATGAATTGAATGAATTGAATGAATTGCATGAATTAAAGGAATTTAATGAACTGAATGAATTTAATGAATTGAACGAATTGAATGAGTATAATGAATTTAATGAATTGAATGAATTGAATAAATTGAATGAATTGAATGAATTGAATGAATTAAATGAATTGAATGAATTGAATGAATTGAATGAATCGAATGAATTGAATGAATTGAATGAATTGAATGAATTGATTGAATTGAATGAATTGAATGAATTGAATGAATTGAATGAATTGAATGAATTGAATGAATTGAATGAATTGAATGAATTGAATGAATTTAATGAAATTAATGAATTGAATGAATTGAATGAATTGAATGAATTGATTGAATTGAATGAATTGAATGAATTGAATGAATTTAATGAATTGAATGAATTGAATGAATTGAATGAATTGAATGAATCGAATAAATTGAATGAATTGAATGAATTGAATGAATTGAATGAATTGAATGAATTGAATGAATTGAATGAATTGAATGAATTGAATGAATTGAATGAATTGAATGAATTGAATGAATTGAATGAATTGAATGAATTGAATGAATTGAATGAATTGAATGAATTGAATGAATTGAATGAATTGAATGAATTGAATGAATTGAATGAATTGAATGAATTGAATGAATTGAATGAATTGAATGAATTGAATGAATTGAATGAATTGAACGAATTGAATGAATTGAATGAATTGAATGAATTGATTGAATTGAATGAATTGAATGAATTGAATGAATTGAATGAATTTAATGAATTTAATGAATTTAATTAATTGAATGAATCGAATGAATTGAATGAATTGAATGAATTGAATGAATTGAATGAATCGAATGAATTGAATAAATTGAATGAATTGAATGAATTGAATGAATTGAATGAATTGAATGAATTGAATGAATTGAATGAATTGAATGAATTGAATGAATTGAATGAATTGAATGAATTGAATGAATTGAATGAATTGAATGAATTGAATGAATTGAATGAATTGAATGAATTGAATGAATTGAATGAATTGAATGAATTGAATGAATTGAATGAATTGAATGAATTGAATAAATTGAATGAATTGAATTTGAAGGAGTTAGACATATTTTAAATTCTATACAGCAATTTGACATTTTCTTTAAATAATAGATAATTTATTTCCTTATTTGTGTTAGCTGAAGGTTTTAGTCAATTATTTTGTTTAACTGGAGAATTGTTAAGCGGTTAAGTTGCATTGAAAAAAATTAAATCTTTTTTAAATATTTAAAATACTATAATGCATTGAATTTAATAATTTATTATTTTTGTTGCTGTTTGAGGCTGCTCCTGAAGATTGTCATGGAGTAACGACTAAAATCAAAACCAACAAGCTGTTGTTGTTTTGTTTCTACTATACATAAATTACAAATAGTTGGTTCACATATTTCATCTTAATTTGTTTTATGCAATAGTTTGACAAAGATGTAACTAGTGCATCTAAATCTCAAATGTCGTAGTTTGTTGAGACAAAATCTGACTTCACAATTAATATTAATTTTTCAATTTTATTATGCTCATTACGTCAAAAAACTATTAAAAAAAATCGAGAAATTTAGCTTATATAATAATCATAGTGAGTTTGTGCATTCAATTTGTAATTTCATGAATGATTTAATATTTCATGTTTATGGTGGATGTCTTTTAGTAACTTTTACTGGAATTAAATAATAAAATTTTGAATTTCAATGGCAATCGAATTGATGATTTGTGAAATGAGATGACTTAATATTTAGGTGTGTGGTGAGATGCAATAATGAATTTAACAACGATAAATAATTTTGCAATAACATCTTACCAATAGTATATATGAGCAATTTCACGCAAGTTCAGCAAATTTTTGGGAAATTTTGACTTGACCCCTTTTAATTTTGATTACTTTTTGTTTATGGATAGTCTTTCATTGATTGATTGATTGATTGATTGGACTGTAGGACCAAGCACTAGGCGAGACTTCCGGATTACGGCCGGGCCACTTCCTACAGTCGTTTTACATATAACAATAGGTAAGGATAGGTAGGTAATTGTTAGTTAGGAGTGAACGACCCGGTTACAGACACCTGGCAAATCGTATCTAGCTACTAC
>OY856186.1:199713078-199750778 GCA_963693315.1 Diogma glabrata
AAATGTTATCAATGTTTTTTAAGAATAATATTTCACACGCCATGACACCTTTTCTAGTTGACGAAATTTGTATCTTTATTTCTAATAAATCTGCATTTCATTAATTATATTATGAAATTTAAACTAAAATACTCCATTTTATTTACATTCATTTATTCCTGGTAATGGCATTTTGATAAATTTTTTTTATTTTCTCTAAATCAACAAACAAAATTTTTTTTTTAATCAAAACAAGAAACACGAAATTCCAATTTGAAATGTTTATGTATATTCTCGAAATACTACAACAAAATTGACATTTGTTTATTTTATGTAAGAGTGTCCTGTTACATAATTATACCCAACTATAGGTGCGTTCGACTTGACTGAAACAACTGAAAAAACAACAACAATTGCATTTAATTTTTCAGTTGCTTCAGTTGTTTCAGTCAAATCGAACACGGCTTATATACCACGACTTGTTGATTAGATCGTTTCTTAATTTAACACTACAAAAATCAGATAAATTCTATAACCTTTTTAAAAATGTTAATAATTTTCATCGACTAAAATCACTACGGTTTAGTTTCATTTTAATTTTAAATGAAAAAAAAGTAATAAAAATAAACAACGACACAACAATGTTGTATCGAATTGAAAACCATAAATTACGAGAATTTCAATAGAAAAAAAAATTATTTTCCTGATTTTTTCAATCTTTTAATTAGAAAAATTAAATTATTTTTAAAATACCACCATTATTATATATTAATATATATCATATATTATTGAAGCACTTGGTTTGAAACACATTTTAGACACTTTAAATATGGTAATAAGACACTTTAAATATGGTAAATTATTAAAGTAAAAATATATATATATTTATCACGACGGAGAGTTTTATCCACGTCCATCTTCTTTAAATGCGCTCGGCAAAACTCCTTTGTTTATGGATAGTCTTTCATAAATAAAAAATACAGGTTCTCTTAGAATTTTTTTTTTCGACCAGGGGTCTTCACAGGGTGCCCCTCAATTTTTTGCTATTTTGTGATGTGAGTTCATTTTGACGAGCGATTGTAGAAAAACTACTGAATCGATTTTCATAAATAATATGTCGTTGAATAGGTATTAAAACAAAGTTTTTAAAAATGTACACTGCTAATTTTTTGAAATAATTTTTAACGGTGTAACATAAGAGAAAAACGGTGTAATTGAAAAAAAGATGGCATAGCCTTTTTGTAATTGAAAAAAAGATGGCATAGCCTTTCAAAAGATAGCATAGCCTTTCTTTGCCAACAGCAATCTACATTCATTGAGGAAAAAAAAATTAGAAGCAGGAAGTGCTTCGTTCGAGGGGATTTTTCTGAAAACTACGGCTTCATAATTCAGAATGCGGCTCAAGGCTATTATTATAATAACTCACAAGCTACTATTCATCCATTTGTCATTTATTTAAAAGTGCAGCAAGTTAATATATACAGCACCGAAGTTTTATACTCATTTCGGATATAAACGATCACAACAGTACTACAGTCCATCTTTTCATTACAAAACTTATTGAATTCATGAAAACGCATATAAATTCTAATATTACGAAAATAATTTATTACACTGACGGTGCACCTTCTCAATACAAAAATAAACATAACCTAATTAACTTATGCCACCATCAAAAAGACTTTAAGGTTGATGCAGAATGGCATTTTCCTACTACCAGCCATGGAAAGGAAGCTTGTGATGGAATTGGTGGTACACTGAAGCGTGTTGCACACCGTTATAGTATAGGGAGCAAAGATATTATTGATACACCAAAAAAACTTTTCGAATGGGCTTTAAAATGGGAATCTACCATGAACTTTGGATACGCCGATAAAAATGAATATCAATTAACAAAAGGAAAATTACAAAATCGATATAAAAACGCGATTACTATAAGTGGAACTCAAAAATTTCATTCTTTTGTACCATTAAATACTAAGACAATAAATGCAAAAATGTTTATCAACTCAAAAGAAACTTTTAAATGTAAAATGAGTAAATAATTTTTAATAGCTATATTTATTTTCTTTAACCTACATTTATAATTTGTATGATACTTTAAAAAGTTTATTCAATAATTAAATATTTGTAATTTAATGTTAACATACAATCTTTTACTTTATGACCATAATAACCTAATACGAACATAATACTTCTCCAGTAGGGCTCGTAAAATACTCGAACATTAAGTATCCGGGTATCGAGTAGTTATTTTACTCAAATACCCGGGTACCCGGGTAACCCGGGTATTTGGATAATTAAAACAAAAAAAAATTTCAATAGTTCATTTGTAGATATTTAATTCAATTAATATTTGTATTTATTTAATTCAATTAATTTAATTCTTAAAAATATGTTAAACGTTAAATGAAATCAAATTTTATAGAGCAAGAGCTGGCGACGGCCAGACCTTCATTATTTTATAAAAACTGAAAGTTTTTCTGCGCATACCCCCTACTCAGGTGGGAGCGATTAGCGACATATGAAGTTTGGATCATGGTGGCTTTTGCAGGGAGCAGGTAACAGAGGGGCCTCCAAAGTTTCGTTGAAAGTATAAAAGGCAATTTTTTTATATATTCTTCGGGATAGTATTAGAAGTCACGTCACCCATTGCCAGACACTTACTATCGTGGTAACTCCCTGCCAGACACCCTTAAATTTTAACAAATTGATAAAGTTTAAGGGTGTCTGGCAGGGGGTTGTCAATATAGTAAGATTCTGGCAATGGGTGACGTGACTTCTAATACTATCCCGAAGAATATATAAAATAATTACCTGTTATACTTTCACGAAACTTTGGAGGCCCCTTTATTACCTGCTCCCTGCCAAAGACACCATGATCCAAACTTCATATATCGCTAATCGTTCCTACCTGAGTAGGGGGTATGCGCAGAGAAACTTTCAGCTTTTATAAAATAACGAAGGTCTGGCCGTCGTGGGCTCTTAGTCTATTATAATAATATAACATTTACTATAACTTTTTGTTTATGAAATAGTATTTTAAAAATATTAAGCCATTGAGTGTGGAAGGAGCTAACGAACTGCGAATTTTGGTTATTATATTGTCGGCTAATGAAAACACCCGTTCGAATGCCGTTGATGTAGGATTTATAGTAAGCAATGAAGCGTACAGATTATCTAACATTTGGTTTTGCTTACCTCCATTTGTCTCCATAAATCGAAGGGATTGCTCAACATTTAAATTTTCGCTTTTTTCTTTGGTTTTTATATATGATGAAAGACAATGCAGTAGCTCATTATATACTGATGTTCGTTCCCACTCTCCATCAGAAGAACTTGAGCTTTGATCTGCAACTATGATGTTGATTTCATTCGAGTATAGACGTAATAATAATTGATGAGCAAGCTGCTTTGTAGACATTTTTGTGGCTTAGCTTAAAAACTCATTGCCTTTTGGAAAAATACCATGATGCAAATATAACAATAATATTATTATATCCTTTTGTCGACGTCCATCAACTTCGTTTTTCAAATTTTTATATAGTTCACGAGAAAGAGGTGTACTAATCTCGTTTATTTTTTTTTAGTACGTAGTTATTTTAGTTAAATTAAGTTAAAGTTAGTTAAAACATATTAATTATAAAAATAAAAGAAATTAAACAATCGGAAAATAAATGTATTGTCGTTTGTGTGGGAGTACTCAGGAATCTCTCAAGGATCTACATTTTAAGGTCATAGAAGTATTTCTAAAAAATCTAGATTCATTCATTTTCTGAAACATATATTTTTTGAAAGTATTTTTTGAACAAATCAGGAAAAGCGACAGTGAGCGTCATAAGAATTTTGTTTTTGTAATACCCGGGTACTCGAAGCTATTACCCGGATATTCGAGTATTAAAATTTTTGGCCAAATACCCGGGTACCCGGTTATCCAATACTCGAGTATACGAGCCCTATTCTCCAGTCAAAAGTTCCTAAATAGATTTAGTTATTTATACGGTTTTTTTGTTTGCAATCGAGACTGTCGAGTGACAAGTGATTACTAAAAGTGACAAATAAACATTTCATTTTTTTATGCCATCTAGAAAATAATTAATTTTACTGCCACATAGAAAATAATTGCAGAAGTGTTTTCCTATTCAAAAGAAACTTCTGTTTGTAAAATAAGTAAATCATTTTTCACAATTGTATTTATTTTATTTATTGTACTACATATATAATTTTTATAATATTTTAAAAAGTTCATCTAATAATAAAATATTTGATATTTAACATACAAAAAAAATCTCCTAGTTTATAACGCCATTTTTTATAATTTTCCTTCAGAACAAAAAAAACTGATTCCCGACAGTCATATGCACAACGAATTTTATCTTTAAAACAAAAAATAATGCGTGTTCCAAACTTTCACAAGTGGTTAGATATAAAGTAAGCTTCAATTTAAATTAAAAAAAAAAAAAGGCTATGCCATCTTTTTTTCAATTACACCGTTTTTCTCTTATGTTACACCGTTAAAAATTATTTCAAAAAATTAGCAGTGTACATTTTTGAAAACTTTGTTCCAATACCTATTCAACGACATATCATTTATGAAAATCGATTCAGTAGTTTTTCCACAATCACTCGTCAAAATGAACTCACATCACAAAATAGCAAAAAATTGAGGGGGCACCCTGTGAAGACCCCTGGTCGAAAAAAAAATTCTAAGAGAACTTGTATTTTTTATTTATGAAAGACTATCTATAAACAAAAAATAATCAAAATTAAAAGGGGTCAAGTCAAAACGTTGTTGAATCTTCGTGAAATTGCTCATATAGTGTTTTACTTTCCAAGTGATCAAATATCACAACAAAAACAGCAACCAGTTTCCATGGAACTACATACCACAGTTATAAATAAATAAGATGATCGAAATCAATATTAAATCGATAACTTTTTGTTTTTTTCTTCATTCAATCGAATTTCTTTATTACATAATTTTGTCATAAATTATTTTTATTTTTACTTCTCTAATCAAAACTATTTACTCGTTTCTTATGTAATAATATTTTGACCTTTCAACAAATCAAATAGATTTTTGCGATGGTTTGCTAAAAAGTCATTTAACAAATTAAATATTAAATTTAGCTTTATTATACATACAAAGAAAAGAAAAATTTTAGCTCTGTAACTTGAAAACTGAAATTACTAATAAATTATTGATTGCATTTATGAATAAAAACCACACGTAATAAAAGTTCATATGTTAATTAAAAATTCGTCGGATTAAGGCTTCATTAAGTCAAGGTAGTCAAGGTAGATGATGAGATTAAGTCATTAATTTATTGAGAATTTTGATTTTGTTAGTCCTCCCTCCACTCTTAAAACTCTTCGTACTCTTAAAACACCAACCAGAGGTGGATTTAATTTAGCTTAAGATATATCACAACGATCTCTTCTTGTTGGTATAAAACAACCAAGATGATTGTTTTAAAGAATTTTTAACTATGTGCAATGTTATTGCTCTCATTTAAGAGTGCTGTAAAAAATTTTGAAACCAACAACAAGTTGTGTTAGTTGGTCTAAAAACTTCTTCTAATTGCTCTAAAATCACTATATTGAAAATGTTGTAGAACAAATTTTATAGTTGTTCAGTAACGAGCTCACGATATCTCTATAGTGAGCTTTTAGGTAGCGGTTACCGTAATTTTTCCATTTTTTCTCTGAATTACTTCCTTAAATAGGTTCATCTATATTATCAGAACATGTTCAAACAATCATTGTAAATATTTTAGCTACTGTCCTTTCTAAATACCCCACTTATGGAAATAAGTTTATTGATAGAAAAAAAATATCTGCAGCACAATGTTTGAATAATCGAATATGCGATGATTTATCACAAAAATCGATGATTTCGGTATGTTGTACAAAAATTTATATGTAATAATTTTTTGATTCGATAGATGAAGGTGGTGTGATGATTTAGTGATACTCAACATTTTGCTGCAGCACAAAACACAACATTTGCAATGCAAGAAGCTAAAGGCCAAACCTATTTATCTCAAATACACTCTACTCTATTCACTATTACTCAATCATTCGAAACAAATTAAATAAAATTCTTCCAAGAAAACAAAAAATTTCATAACTATTCATTAATTTCTTATTTTATAATCAACTTTACTGAAGACTTGACCAACAAACACAGTAAAAATCACGTTTGTTTAATAACACTATACATGCTTTAAAGATAATAAAAAAATCTTCTTCACACACTTATCTCATTCATTCCACCATATAAGTTGTGAAATGAACACAACCAAACGAAACTTTTTTTACAAATATTTTGTTTTAATTTTATTTATTTACAACAGAAAAATTATAATTTTATTAATAGAGATCACAAACAAATTTATATTATTTATGAACATATAAATGTATGTACAATTAGTTAAATTATTGTTGCTTTTGTTTTATTTTGGTAAATGATCAGCAACTGGTTGAAAGCCATTTTCATCAGCAAGAAAATTTAAAGTATATCGGACGCCATCTGCACCAATCCATGAAATTGATCCTCGAACTGAAAGTGCTTCATTTTCTGTTCCAATATTTTTAAGTTCAGCTTCTTCTGTTCGGGATGTTCCATCCGATGATTCAAAGCTTTAAAAGAAATAAAACAGGTGAACTAAGATAATTTAATTATTTGGTAAATTAAGCTACCCAAATCGATATCCATTAATTCCAATATTTTCACTTTCGTATCGAATGATTTCAGCAACTTTGGAATCATCAACTGGTGCAGATAATACAATTGTAAGTGTTGCAATCACAAAAAATAGAGTAATCTGAAATAAATTTTGATGATTTTGAGAAAATGAGTCTCCATGTAATTTTTATGTGTATATGATTTAATTATTGATTAAGGAGTGCATTGTATGATGGAAAGAATGAAACATTTCTTAATTATTGACAATCAACTTTTTGTTGTGCTGCCGCAACTTGATATTTTAGCACACTATTCTAAGTTGGCATTTGCATCTTTTTTGTTACTGCTAAGAAAACAGATTCAATGATTTTAATGCTGATTTAA
The DNA here is from genome assembly GCA_963693315.1 of Diogma glabrata. Lineage (NCBI taxonomy): Eukaryota > Metazoa > Arthropoda > Insecta > Diptera > Cylindrotomidae > Diogma > Diogma glabrata. The sequence continues at coordinate 199,720,130 of OY856186.1, forward strand.
TTGATTAACAACAACAGTCTTTAAATAAAGATTATACTGGTAACAGCATTTAATTCATTAGATACATCAGTAATATTCTGGCATTAGAAATTTTTATTATTTTTATGTAAGAAATATCGAACAATTTATATAAGAAAATTGTAGAAAAATACAACAAAAAAAAAATTTTTATTTAGAATACTTCAAACTTTTAATTTATCTTTATTTGTCTAATGAGAAGCAAAAACTGCATATAGTTTTCCCATGTTAAGTTTTACAGCGCCTGTTTTAATTTTGGACGTTGCAATCAAGAGGTTTTCAGAATTAAATTTTTAATGTAATTTTCACGTTTGCACGTTCACAGTCAAACAAAAACAGTATTATGGTCTGTGGTCGAGTCTAGAGGTCGTATTTTTGGGTATCGGATACCCGGGTACCCGGATATTTAGCCAACATTTTAATTATCCGAATAGCCGGATAATAGCTTTGGGTACCTTGTTGCTTTGGTTTGCAACACCCGGATACCAACCTGATCTTAAAGTACTTTTACGGTCGCATTTGTTGGGCTGGACAACTATATGTTACACAGTAGTATTGATAAATTCGTAAAAGGGCGAAAGTCGTCCAAAATGTAGGCGATTTTATACTTTTAAATCATAAAATGGAGCATTTTAATGACCGATTTTTCCAAAGTAGATTATAAAATGCATAAACTTAAAATTTTCAGAAATATTTCTATGAATACTTCTCAATGCTTCAAAATTTGAACATTGAGCAATCAATTAGATTTATGGAGACACGATTGATATGGAAGTAAGCGCAACCAAATGCTGGATATTTTGTTCGATTTACTCCTCACTATATATCCTACATTTATGGCATACGAGCCGGTATTTTCATCAACGGAAAAAATCAGAACCATACTTTGCTGTTGGCTTGCTCCTTTCTCACTTAATGGATTAATATTTTTGAAAATCTATTTTACAAAACCAAGTAACATTGAATATTATTATTATAAACTATGTATTAAAAAAAGTGTAATGGACCTCCACGATAAAAAAAACAAACTATCAAGTGCCAACAGTCTCTTCAGAGGGTGGATGAGTACAGAGAAAATATGACACTCTGTTTTCCTGGGGGTAAAAAATTACTCTTAAGGACGGATGAACCCTGCGAGTACTAATGGCGTCAGGATGAGGAAGACAAAGGAAAACCACCCCTAGACTTATTGAGTATTCCAATATGGGGTGTGAAAAATTAAGTAAGTGTACAAAGAAATCACGTGAAGTGAAAATGATGAAGAATAATAAAATTGGGAAGGAGCCGGCCAGGAAGGAGAATGTGAAGAACATGTTGACAATAGGTGCGTTCGATTTGACTGAAACAACTGAAAAAACAACAACAATTGCATTCAATTTTTCAGTTGTATCAGTTGCTTCAGTCAAATCGAACACGTCTATTGTTGTGTTTTACTACAGTAGAGTTAAGAAAACATTCTAGAGCTAATATCATTAATGAAAATTATTTTAAATCAAAATTATTTTATTTACAACATACAATTTTTTAGACCGGAAGATACGGACTTGCAATGGGTTGGCCATTTAGTGGAGTATCAGGAAATATATATATATATATATATATATATATATATATATATATATATATATATATATATATATATATATATATATATATATATATATATATATATATATATATATATATATATATACCTTAACGAGTTTGAAAATAAATTTATCCTCAAAGATTCATATACATATCAAAATTTTGTTATTTGATATTCAAGATAGTATCCATATTATTATTTAATGAAACTTTTCGAAAAACTCAAATTTTCAAAAATTATTTGAATAAAATTAACAAAGTGATACAATTTACTCTCGAAATTGAAAACGACAACATGTTAAATATTTTGGATTTGACCATATCATTTGACCACAATTAACTCTATATTTTAAACCATTTATTATTACACCATTTATATTCTCAAAAAATGTCTGCTTATAATTCATTTCTAAATAGATTGCTTACTATCCCAATGAATTATTATGAATGATTATGAATGAATTATTATGAATTATTATTTCAGAATGAAGTAAACAATTAAATTTATAGGTATTAAAAAACATTAAGTCGTAATTCAAAAAGAATGAATAATTAATCATAGATCTATGAACAGATGGAACACTAATACAGATATAAAATATTTTTCTATAAATTACACAAATTGACCAAATAATTATGACCAAACATAATAATTAATCAAATTTAAAAAATATAAATTCAAAATTTCTTTCAAAACAACAATTAACAGTCTGTATAAAAATTTCAAATTCAAAGAAAAACCTAAACAAGAACTCTGAACTTTAAATTAAGCTTTCCATATCAACCATACAGAGATAGATTAAAACGATATAATATATTATCATTGGTGATCAAACAACCCTTTATAAAATTCTTAACCATAGTATTGAATCAGATTTGGCTAGTCTAATTCGTTTGAATACCACACCTTGTTATAATACTAGGCATTCGTACACTCTGTATTATAATACTTTTCTAACTAATCTAAGAGTTCATTCACCGTTAATTAGATTACAGTACAGCCACAACATTAAATTTAATCAAATCAATTTGTTTTGCTCTAACTTAGTCCAGTTTAAAAGAAGCCTTTTACAAATTGTTAAATTAAATTAAATTAATTTTATTTTCATATATATATTTTAAATTCTAATATTATTCATTTTATCTTGTGTTGAACATTCTTGGTTTATTACATTAACATTATCTTTTTATAAACTAAATTTAAACTTTTTATTGTAATTTTTTATATTATTTTTTAAATACTGTCTTTAATTTGTATTACTTTTAAATTTAAGCTTTTACTGTAATTTTTTATATAATTTTTTAATATTGTCTTTAAATTGTATTACTTCTATACTAGCATGTTATTGGAAATATTTCCGTTTGCTAGTATTTGAATTGAAATAAATAAATAAATAAATAAATAAATAAGAAGAATGCTCTGGCATTTATCAAATAAATTGTGATTCCTGTGATAAATTTTATTTTGGCCAAACAGGTAGAAAATTCATCAACAGATTTTCGGAACATTTATCTAGAATAAAAAACATTCTTAATATAAAATCAATTAGAAAGAAACTAGTTTTTTTTAAATAATATTGCCATAAATATAAATTTTGTCACTGAAGATAGATATTTATATCTGATTTATATTTTAAAAATAAGTTGTATGTAAAATAAAATATTTTTGTTAAATTATTAATTAAATTTAATAATTTAACAAAAATATTTTATTAATAAAAAATTAAGTTGAATTTATTGTAAATAAGGTAATATATAACTGTGAGAGAATCATAGCTATGCCAAGAAATGCAGCACCAAACCGCTTTCTTGCCATACAATTCTGCATGCCTACCTATGATTATGAATATGAGGAAGTAGATAGAGTTTATGAAAAATTGCAAAAATCGAGAAAGGGGAAGGAAAAGGTTGTTGTCATGTATTAATTGGGGACGGGAATGTTAGTGTAGCAGCAGAAGCTTTAGAAGGAGTGGTAAGAAAATTTGGGTTAGGATTGAGAAACGAAAGAGGTGAAAAACTGATTCAGGTTTGTAAAGAAAATAGTTTATAATTACCAACACGTGCTTTAAAAACCATAGAAGACGGCTATGCAGTTGGAAGTCACCAGCTGATATTTATAGAAAGCAAATTGATTTTATAATGACTAATGAACGATAAAGAAAAAGTGTGAAAAGGGCTTTAACCTTACCTGGAGCAGACATACACAGTAATCATGTCTTATTATCGACAGAGTTAGAAACAAAACTAAAAACAATAATGAAAGGAGTTAAGATCAAGAAGTGGGACATATAAAGAGAATGAAATTTCTGGATGTTTTTTATTATTTAGCGTATGGTGTTTTTGTAACACATTAAAAATAAAACTTAAAATAGGTAGATTTTACTATGAAACCTACATAAAATAAAACATGAATACACATTAAATGAGCTGACAATCGATTTGGTTGCGCGTCTTTTAGCTAAAAAGTAAAAAGTAAAATATTCGAACAATGGGCAGTACATTTGAACATTAGATGTTAACACCGAGTGAGTGAGTGAGGGATTGCTCTGCTACTCGACTTGAGGGATTTCCCTGCTACTACATCGGGAGTTGCCAAATGGATGTCTGAGATATCGCCATTGTATCGTCGAATTGGACACACAGTTACAATGCGTTTTATGGTTTGTTGTGGAGCTCTGAAATCACATTAAGGAGACTCTGAAATGCTCCACTTGTAGAAAAAATCAGCACAAAGTCCATGATTCGGTCTTATTCGGTTTAATGTAGTCCAGGTATGACGTTGCAGATCGAAACCAGGTTGGGTAGAAGTCGGGTTAGTAATAAAAAGGCCAGGTGTATTGTAATGATTCCAGGAGGTGTCCCAGGCATCCAAGATATTAAAATTTGTTGCCAGCAGGTTGCTGTCAGTTTTCTGTGGAGGCTTTAATATTTAATATATATTTTTTTTACTTAAGTGTAAAGTTAACTTTTAAAAAATGCCAAAATCCAAAGATAAAATACATTTATATTTTTAGGACCATAGAAACAAAAAAAAATGTAAATTTTGCGGTTGGACTACAATAAAAAATGCCACTAGAATGTCGAACCATATTATAAACGTTTGCAAAAAAAGTTCTAAATGGCAAAACAAATTGTTAACAAGAAAAGATCCATCAGCAAATGAACAAAATCATGATTTACTAAATGTTCCTTCGTCTGCTGGTGAGATATTTAAAAAGATATGATACTAAATATTAAATTTGTAATTTTGTTTATTTATATTTTTCCACAGTTTCAGATAATGCAATAATTTCAAATAAGCTTCTACAAACATAACTAAATATGTGGATAGTATTACAATGGGTGAAAACGTAGGAAAAATACAATATTTTGATAATGTGTAAGTCTTTAATTATGTTTTTTTAGAACGATTGTTGTGAACTTCTAGCAAGGGCAATTTATGGATCTGGTGCTCCTTTAAGCATTGTTGACAATAAGTTGTGGAAAGATTTTTTTAATAAATTAAGACCAGCGTTCGTGCCTCCCTTATATTTTCAAATTCGTAATAGTATGCTAAATATAGAACACAAAAAAAGTATGAATAACGTTCTTAAAAATATATCAGAGGCATCGTCTTTAGCACTCATGGCAGATGGATGGTCTAATATTCGAAACGAGAGTATTGTTAATATAATCGTTGCAACATCATTACCAGGTTTTATAAAATCTGTTCCAAGCAAAACAGAGCGTCATACAGGTATTATAAACGTGCTGTCTATTACAGATCAATACGGTTTATTGGTTAATTTTTTTCAGCTAATTACATAACAAAATTGTTAGTGGATGTTATAGAGCAGTATGGATCGCATAAATTTTATGACGTGTTAACCGATAACGCAGCCAGCATGGAACTTGCTATAGAAAATATTGTTAAACAATATCATCATATAACGCAATACGGATGCGTAGCACATGGCTAAATGGCTAAATAAATATCTGTGTAACGTTTTAAAAAATTTAAACAATTCTACAACATGGTGGGCAGCATTTTCTACCAATAAAAAATTATCGTCTATAGCATTAAAAGTTTTGAACATGCCCGCGACATCAACAGCATGAGAGCGTAGTTTTAGCACATACAAAGACATTCATTCACTTAAAAGAAATAAACTGACTAATGATCGTGCTGCAAGAATTGTCGCCATAAAATATAATTTAAAAGGTAATTGTAAATTGAATAATCCTTCCTTAGTCATTTCATTATTTTTTAATTGATTTTAAATTTCTATTTAGGTTAAAGAAAAGACGTCCACCTCTAACGCACACACCAAGTTATGAATATATTGAATCAGAATATATTTCTGATGATGTGGATGAATTTGAATCTCTGGATTATATACAAGAAGCAGTTATCCCGGAACAAATAATTGACGTAAATTACCAAACTGATAGTCAAGAAATATTTGATACGGCAGGACTTTTAGTAGAGTTAAAAGCACACGATGTAGGTACGCCGGAACCAATAAATGATGTTAACTACGACACTGATAGTCAAGAAATGTTTGTTTCGTACTGAAGGACTAATAGTAGAGTTAAAAACATACGGTTATAAACTAAAGTAATTTAACTCAACCGGTTGTTTAATGGCTAAAGTGATTATTGCACAATTTGTTTTTTTTTTGTTTTTAGTGAATTTTATATCTGTGATTATATATTATATTATTTTTGTTTTCAATAAAAAGAACCATTTGAATTGGATATTTATTTATTCATACATCAAGCCTAATTTTATTCTTAAAATTATTCGTTTAGTATTCATATCAATTTTAGTTTTTATATAAAACTTTCTTGAAATATTTCATGAAATATATCTGAAATATTTCATGAAATATTTCAAAACCATAAATTTCATGAAATTTATAATCCCTATGTTCAACATACTTTTATTTCAAAATTTATAAAAATTTTAATTTTGATTTAGATTAAACATTTTTTAAATATTTTTTTAAATATTTTGCTTGCGGCGAATAAAAAATAGTATATGATGCACTTACGTAAGTCATTTTGGACTTAATGTGGGTGCAAATCTCGGCTGGAGCCTCGATTCGCAAACTCCACATACGTCCAGAAACCTTAGATTTACGTCCTTGCATCATAATGTACTATTTTGGACAAAGACCAACAATACATATTTTTGTACAAATGCAATTTTACGATTCAAAAATCGGGTTTAGAGCAGTTTATTTTTCCAATTGAAATAACAATGCGTAAAAGTGCTATTTGAACACACTCAAATCTCAAAAGAAAAATAAATACATTATGCCTGTCAATTTCCAAAAAAAACATACATATCTTTTCAGACAGTGTTTGTGAAATTTTCATTATGAGAAAATTGTTTTTCGGTTTGTTAGACAATTAATGTTAAATAAATTGCTTGCTAAAGAAATTGGAAAAAAACAAACAAATAAATGCTTGGATGTATGTATACTAGACTGGTCGTTAAAAATTTTCTCTGACGCCCGTAAAAAAATTTTGTGTGGTCAAAAAACCATGAGGGTATACTTTTTTTTAAATAAAAAGAACACGTGCCGCAAAATCCTCGAAATTGATTTTTAATAAAATCGTAGATTTTTTTAAATATCACATAAAATATGTAGATTAAACAAAAATCATATACATATTTTGTAGAAAATTTAATTTTCTACAAAAAAAATGAATGTGTTTTTTTCCTAAAACGTATCTCATGATATCGTAATTTATAAAAAATATAAATAATAGAGATGACGAAAAAGTCCTAATTTTCTTCTTACGCAATAGAATAAACAAGAATAAAAAAATATTCGTTACCATAAAAATCAGAATTAGTAATTTTTCGTGAAAATTTTCATCTTTTGTTTTTACCAGTTTCGAAAATTTTAAGTTTTCTTTCCAAATATCATCAGAAATATACGTTGTAGGAAATAAATGACTTGATTTTTTTTGTAGAGAATTAAATTTTTTTCAAAAATGATAATGTGATTTTTTTTTCATCTGCATATATTTATTAGATATTTACGATTTTATCAAAAAATCAGCTTCGACGATTTTGCGGCACGTGTTGTTTTTATTTAAAGAAAAAATTACCCTCGTTGTTTTTTTACCACAAAAAATTTTTTTAGGGAGTATCTGAGAAAATTTAACTTCTAACAACCAGTCTTATGTATACTTAGCAATACAATAGATTAAACACAACTGAAAAACAAAATGCTTAAAATAAATTATTATTGAAATTTTTAAAAAAAGTCAGCCAAGTGCGAAAAATTCGCTCGTCAAGGGTTCCGTGAATGTAAAAGAACACAATATCAAAAACTATTGACAAAAAGTTGTGCTGTAATGTCCTTATATTTCCAGACCATAGACGCATAACAAAATAATTAATGTTTAATCGTAAATGTCAATAGTAAATTACAACCAAATCCACATTGATCAGAAATAACTCAAAAAATGTTACATCAGGTTAAATCTCATCCATAGATGTTTATGGTAACTCAAGAAAGATTCACCAGCTTGTAAATGGCTTAAATTTGAATATTTTTTCGGTCACTCAAGTGTTGAAATTTAGGGGGGGGGGGGGGGGGGGGTGGAGAGGCTACATACTAAAAATATTTTTTTTTCAATAACACAAAAACTGTGCACTGCTAAGTTCTAAAAAAATTGTAATGTTTCTTAAATTAAGTGCTCCTTCATATGACACCCCATTCGCTTGGGTCAACAGTGGTTTTTTACTCTCCCCACATCCATCCCTTAAACACACAGAAATATAGTTATTTGAGACTTTGCTATGATTTTCATTCAAAATTTACAAATTTTTATGACTCTGCGAATTTTTTCAAATTTTTCTTTCAATCATCGTCGCAACGTAGGGAGCGAAACGATCTGAATTTTGCACTTTTTTGATAATAACTCAAAAACTTTACATCACAAAATTCTAAAAAAATTGCAATGATTTATAAATTAGGTGCTCTTCCAAATTATCATCTCACTCGCTTGGGTCCAAAAAGATTTTCTTTTACCCTCTTTACACCGGTCCCCTAAACACACAGAAATATAATTATTTGAGACCTCGCTATAATTTTCATACAAAATTTACTAAATTTCCTAGCTCTGTAAATTTTTTCAAATTTTTCTGTCAATCAGTGTCAAAACGTATGGTTGGGGGGGAACGGTCTGAAATTTACACTTTTTTGTCCATAACTCAAAAACTGTGCGCCGCAAAATTCTAAAAAAAATTTCTTTCAAATGACACCCCACTCGACCCTATTTTAAATAGTGATTTTACCCTTCCTCATATCCACCCCCTTAATAAATCTAAGTATGAGAATATGACACTTTTTTATATTTAAAAACGTACTAATTTTTCTATCATTCCAAATACATTTGAAAATTTTCGATCAGTAAGGTTCGGAGCTAATCGAGGTAAGAAAACACAAAACAACGTCATTATTCCAAATTATACAAAAAATGGTGAGGTGTAAAATTCCCAAATAAATTTTTAAGGAATACTGAAATGAAGCCCTTTCATATGATACCCTACTTGAATCTATAAAAAAATATATTTTCTCAAAGGTCTCACATCGTACCCCTGCAAACTAAACGAAAACCACTTTAGTTTTATTTGTATCCGTCATTTCGTGTGAGCAGATTAGTTTTATACGCACCTCAAATTTCAAGTCCATAGCATTTATAGTTTACGAGATAATCGATATAATGTGAAAAACTCGTTTTACTCTCACCATTAGTGTTCCGTATAAAAAACGGAACTATAAAAATTGGTTACTATAAAAAAACAAACGTTATGCCCAACTTATATACTAAATTTTTTGTACGAGTAGGATTTTGTATTATTTACATATATAATTAAAAATACATATATTTGCACTAAGCATATATAAGTTTAGCAAAATATGTTTTGAGAAAATTAGTCCAAGCAGTTTTTTGTTATTTTTTCCCTAAATTTCTAACAACCATTTTATTTAATTTTATTTGATTAATTTACTAAGAGACCAAAAAATTCATGGATTAAACAATTTTCTTTAAAAAATTGATTAATCTAAATCAAAATTAAAAATATGAGGGGGCCGAAATCTCACATTTGTGAGATATCAAGACTTCGGTTTTGGTTAAGGATTTTGATATATTTTACGGCATAAAACTTTTATGAGGACATAGTTTTTAGCCATCGGCAGCAATGTATATCAAACATAAAACTCTTTGTAAAAGTACAAGCATTTTATCTCTGTTTAGAAATTTATAACAAAACTAACACGAAACATCAATTCGTTGCCGGAAAAATATGACAGATAATATATTAACATAATTTAGTGAAAGATGATACACTCAACAAACTACTCAATAACCTCTCCATTTACTCAGAAAGAATTGCATATAAGCAATGAATAAAAGTTGGCAGACTAAACTGATTTTTAGAAAAAACGTTTTGGCATATCAACTTTTTTACATTGGTAGTATGGTATTCTTTTTGAGTAGCACAACAAGCACAACAATAGAACAATACACCACAGCCTTTGTTTTTGTTTTTTTTGCCAAATGGCGGGGCTAACTTCTGCTTAGCCTTCTGCTCGAATGCGTTCTGGCGTGCCAACTTTTATTTATTGTTGATATGAGATTCGTTTTGAGTCCAGCACAACTGTAGCACAATACAGCACACTGAAAAAAACATGTCCTATTTCCAATCGAAATGCAATTGTCTCAACCTCACCGTGCGTTCACATATGGCGAATCAAACTACGAAATTGCTTCAACAACTCTACAATTATAAATCGATGAAGTTGAGACAATCACACGAAATATTTATGTGAAAATAAAATATAGTTCAATTAATCTCAAATACTTAAACTTTAAAATGAAAAATTCATGATATAAGGCCAAAGAAAATTTTTTTCAGGGAAATAGTTATTATCTTTATTCAATTACTGTTATATTAAACATAACACTTTATATTTTAAATAAACCTCAATCACCCTGTTGTTAGAAAAATGTTATTGTGTAGTTGTCCCAATCACAGTAAAATTGTTTGCATTTAATTTTTCTTTGCATGAATAATCAACTGCCAACTTCGAGATGAGGTTGTCATGAACTTCAATTTTTTTTTCAGTGCACAACCTTTCTTCTTTGATTTTTGCAAAATAGCGGGGCTAACTTTCATTCAAAAAATGATTTTAGCGTGGTTTAAGTTATTCTGTAGGTGATACGATATTTTTTCAGTAGCACAACCAGCACAACTATAACACAATACAGCACTTCTTTTGTTTTTGATTTTTTCCAAAATAACGGGGCTAACTTTTATTCGAAAAAAAATGATGCTTACTTTGTAAAAAAATTCTGTTAGGGTTACGAAATTTTTGTCTAAGTGGCACAACCAGCACAACTCGAGCACAATACAGCACAACCTTTGGTTTTCATTTTTTTTTTCAAAATGGCGGGGCTAACTTCTGCTCGAAAAGTAATTTTAGCGTGCCAACTTTTTTTCATTGATAATATGGAACTATTTCTGAGTAGCGCAACTATCACAACCCTAGCACAATACAGCACAGCCTTTGCTTTTAACTTTTTTCAAAATGGCGGGGCTAACTTCAACCCGAAAAATCGTTTTACCGTGTTTAAATTATTCTGCTGGTGGTACAAATTTGTTCCTGAATAGCACAACTACCACAAGTCTAACACCGTACAGCAGACCCTTTGTTTTTCCTTTTTTCAAAAATGGCGGCGCTAACTTTTACTCGAAAAAATGATTTTAGTGTTATAAAATTTTTCCACTAGGGATATGAATTTTTGTCTAAATAGCACAACCAGCACAACTCGAGGACGATACACGACAACCTTTTTTTTCAGATTTTTCAAAATGGCGGGGCTAACTTCTGCTCGAAAAATTGTTTAAGCGTGCCAACTTTTTTCCATTGGTGATATGGCATTCTTTCTCACTAGCACATCCAGCACAACTGTAGCATAATACAGCACAATCTTTGTTTTTAATTTTCTTAAAAATGGCGGGGCTAAGTTAGGTGACATCTCCATTTAGCGTTTCGAGAAATATTACAAAATCAAAAATTCAGATTTCCAAAATTATTCCAAAAATTATAATAAAATCAAAAATTTAAACTTTTTTTTAAAATTCTAAAATATTTCAGAAATTATTACAAAATCAAAAATTGAAACTTTTTTCAAAATTTTAAAAATATTCTAAAAATTTAAACTTTTTCCAAAATTCTCAAAATATTGCAGAAATTATAACAAAATTAAAAAAACAAACTTTTTTCAAAATTCCAAAAATTATAAAAAAACAAAAATTTAAACTTTTTCAAAACTCTAAAAATATTCCAAAAATTCAAATTCAGAAGTTACTTTTATCAAAAGTCTAAAACTACAACAAAATCAAAAAAACAAACCATTTTTCAAAATTCTAGAAATATCGCAAAACTTATAACAATATCAAAAATACAAACTTTTTTCAAAATTCTAAGATCCAAGTCCAATTCTAAAAATCCAAGTCCAAGTCCAAAGTCGAGTCCAATTTTATGTTCATCAATAATCACATTTCATGTCATACAAATAATTAATTTTATTTTTTCTTCACAAAAATTTGGTAAAAAATAAATGAAAATCATTCTTTTGGCACACTTGACAATAACTTTTTGACATTTCAATGCAATAATATAGTTTTTGGTCTCACATACCAATCCCGACAATCAAGATTTCTTTCAATTTAATGTTACTACTCATTATCGCTTAAAATAAACATTTTTTAAGCAAAAAAAATGCAAATTTCCTTATTTTGACACACTTGACGATTTTTTTGACACACTTCCGGTACAGTTATCGAACACATCGTCCTTTTGGCTCTTTCCATTGAATAAACCTATTTTTAGAAAAAAAATTTGAAATCCCCCCAGCAGTTTTCGAGATTTCGTCGGTTGTTACGGCCGACATACAGACATACATTTTTTTTAGGTTTTTTAGTATCAGTCCTAAAACGTCCTAAAACGTCGAGAAATGCCAAAAAAAAGTGGTAGTAAGAATTTCACTTTTTCCTCGTGAATTCAATACATATGTACTTTGGTTTTTTCAAAACCGAAGTAAGTTTTATAAATTTTGAAATAAAAATATGTTGAACAAATAACCTTTGACCAAAATAATTGTTATTTTTTTTCAAACTAATCCTTTAATATAACTATCAAAACAAAAATAACAATATATTTTAATTGGATGGATTATGAAATTTTAAATTAAACGGTTGCTTTGATAAAAATTTCTATTGTTTACAGAATTTAAACAAACTTAAATGTTTTTTACTTTTTTGTAACCATGACAACAAAATACATGGTTAAAAAGTGACACTTTAAGGCCTCAAACTACAGTAATAAGTAACACTTTAAAATGTAGGCGAATAAAAATGTTGGTTTACGGTATACTCGTATATATCAGTAGATAATACTCCAAGGAAGAGAAGTGATTGTTTTTCTCCCGAGGTGTGTTTGGAGCCAGAGGGAGATGACATGCTCTCTTTCGAGATATATGCACTATTTTGTGCACGACCACAATATAATTATGATATTAAAAGCTAAATCTAATCTTTTAAAGAGAACGAAAATTATAATTTTTAATTTTTATCATAGTAGGCGGTTTTTATACAAATTTGTTCATGTTCATTTGTTTGTATGTATCACAACCAAGAGTTCGAAATGAAATATTTGGCTACTAAATTTGAATAGACTTTTTGCGTAATCCAGGGTGTAGCGCGATACAGCATCAATAAATAATTTTTATAATAACTCTGATTAAAAAATTTTTAGAATCCAAGAAAACAATATCACAAGATATTAGAACAGCAGTAAATAACTCTAAAAATATTTAAACCATAGCAACAACCAAACTTCACCAAACCTTTCAACCAAACGTTGAACATTTTAGTTTTAATGTAATTATTTTTTGAAAACCACATAGTTTTGTGCAATCCATATAAATACTATTGTTTTGTGTGCTTGTAATTCTAGAGAGTTTGTCCAAACTTGTGTGAAAGCAGCCTTTGGAAAAACTATGCACACTAATAACACAAAATCTTAAACACAAATTAGAAGTCCGAAGTGGAAATTTATAAAATTAAACTTTTTGCTTATATTGCACTCCAAATTCAATTTTTGTCCAGAAAATGTTACACAATTCACTGTAAGGTATTATTAATTTCATTTAATTTTATGAACACAAAATAATTAATCAAAACAATATTTTATCACAACCAAAACTTAAAACTGCAAAAAAGATTTAAATAAATAATATGCTCACTTTTAAATTCATTTTCTTTTTGTTAAATTGATACAATTCACACTTCAAGAAACTAATGCTAAAAAAATCACAAAGAAATACAATTGTTAACTGTTCAAGAAAAATGTCATCATTTCCCTTTTATAATGTAGATGCAATTTCAATTTTTTTCATTGCAAAAAACATTTGTAATAAACATTATAAAAAATCAATGAAAATTTATGGAAAAATAAAAAAACTTAAAATAGTGGAAAGAATCACAATAAATAAGAAGAAGAAAAATTGGTTTTATTAAAAACTTAAATGTCAAATTGTTGGTAGTACATTTGAAATGTTGAATAACTTTCTAATATGTGAATTAGGGTCAGTTTAGAAATATATCCTTGACGTGATCTACTGTAATTTGAAAAATGTTGTTATTCATGTTTGAAAATTTTATAAAACGGATATATATTGCACGAAATATGCCATTTTCATTTTTCAAATAAATCAAAATTTTTTAAGGTTATATTCATATGTCGTGCCATGGCCCATTTCATTATACGATTTGCTGATTCAATTTTCAGTTCAATTTCATCCGGATAAATGGCACAGGGCAACAGTATTGATCAATTATATCAGAATTTTCTTGGCTTCTCTTGCAAAAGTTTAACTTTAACCTCTACTAGTCAATCACGTTATGAAAATCGAAGAAATTTTTGACACTTCTTGACTGAATTTTTATTTCCACGACATATTTCGCAAACGATAATTTTTTATACTTAGAATGTGCCATTTAACATCGTCAAATCAAACATAACTAATTGAGTACTGTCTTAAACAACCTCAGAGGTAAAGGGATTTAACTAACCATCAATGGTAACCATGCTTAATGAAAGCATACTACCCTTTTCATAATCCATTTTTTAAGTCTGGTGCTATTATATGTAGTGCCATCACTTAAAAAGGATCTTATTTCCAAAAATAATAACTATTTGCAGCACTGAATCAATCATTTCATTCTCATACCAGACCATGGGTCAGTTCAAGGAAGTGACAACTCATGGTATCAAGAGCTTATGTACTAGGTTTCGTGAAAATCATAAAACAAGAGTTAATGTTAAAGAAGTTTAAATAAATAGTTTGCCATATATTCCGAATGCTCGAGTCAACATTCAAAAATCAAAAATGTGTACAATATATACTACAGTTGTCAAATGTGGTTGGGGTTTTTGATATTATTTAAACTAAAATAAATTCTGAATTGAAAAACGCTATCTGTTCTTAGAAAAAAAAAACAAAAATGAAAACAAACACAAATCATTGGAGCGAAGCTCCATTTTCCCCCGATTGGGATATTAGATTCTCCGTATACTCCTCCCAAACTATTAAAGATTTCAAACGACATTTTGCATGTAAGACGACATCCAGCCATAGAAGCTTTACAAAAATAACAAAAATATACAAAAATATTGAAAATTAGACATACCACGGAGGAATAATCACCGAAAAACGGTTCCGATAGACTTTCAATGGGAAAATTATCATCTTTTCACAATACTTAAACAAATTATTAAATTTTTTTATTTATTTTATTTTTTTATTTATTATTTTTTGAACTGCAGTGATATTGAAAGTCTGAAAATAAAAGTTTGTTATTAGTTGATTTTAAAAAAATTTAATAACACACTTTTACCTACATCGAACAAGTTTGATCATGTTTTCAACCTGGACGAGTTTTTATTTGGTTGGTTCACCTTTTTTTCTTTGCCGTTTTGTTAAAGTACTTTTTATAGACAAAATTCACGATACGATCGTTGTAGTCAGACATATTGGTTTCAAATACGTTTAAAAAAATTTTCATTGATTTTCGACTAAATCTATGCCGGAGATAGATGCAGCAATATTTACCACACATTAAACTGTAGCGATTTTGTAGTTCTTTTGGATTGTAACATATCTTTGGACATATCTTTTGGATTGGACATATCTTCGCTCCTTTTTATCAATTGCATTCTGCATTGGTCACCAAGTATCAAGAGTTGGTCTAACCAGAGTTGTGCATTTACAAATTACATGTTTACTTAAAGAATTAGTAAAGAGTAATTATTTACGCAAAAAATGTAAAAACGCAAAGAATTTTAGTTACACATATTAATACCAGAGTAATGAGCCTGCGGCAAAATATCGTCTTTTGTTCATATCTTTTTTCAACCTGTTTCATTTGCTATCTCATTTTGTATGATGTTAGTTCATGAAACCGTTTTGATATTTACTTGGACATTTGATAATTGTTTGGACCTTAGATTATAAAATATACAGGATAAGCAATATTTTATATTTTTTGTGTATGTACACTATAAAAAATATTGAGGCTATCTTTTAAATTCAAATTTTATATTAAAATTATTTCCACAAAAGAAAAGGCTTCTGTAAAAATAAACACAAAAATCCAGGATTCAGCATTTTGATTTCTTTCCATTTATAGAAAAAAAATATATTATTATTTTTCTGTTGCCAGAAAGAAGTAACTGCCAAATACTATATATTTTATTTTAATTTTATTCTAAATTAAAACAAAATCAGGGTGAGATAGATAATGGTGAGATAAATAATGAGATAAAAAAATTATGTTTAAATGATTTCTTTTATCTAATATAATCGATCAAAGACAAATATTTTATCTCACTTTTTATTTCACCTAGTGAGATAACACTACAAAATAACCACCCCGAAACAGTAAACCATCAAACAATATCCATTTCACTCTAAATTTACTTAAAATGAAAACAAAACCAAAGCGTACATGATAAAATTTTAGTAACGATCAAATTTTCAGTTTTAATATTATCAGTTTTATTCAAATCGAAATACTTTTGAGAAAAAGAAAATAAAAGTAAATAAGTTTAAGCATTTTCCGATCGGCAAATATGTAAAATACAAAACGAGCAATTTCACGTCACCGTAACATCGATGTTCCCGACCCCCTCTGATTTCGATGAAATTTCATACCCAGATAGCCAATGACAAAATAAAAATACCATTTCTTTCGAAAAACGAAATTTCGCTCTGGCGCTCAGACCTTATAAAACAATTTTTTTTAATTTTTTAGTAATTTTTTAAAACTGTGTTAAACTTAAATAATATATTCAAAGATGGCGCAGTTGAGAGTAACCTCATTTTACCACATTTTTTCCAGAAAAAAAATGTTTAATTAGTTCTTAATCTAAAACGAAAGTTTCCCAACGGCATAACTTCTCGTTTTGAAAATAAAATTCTTACAAAATTTTAATTTCCGTTTTTTCAATGTTTTGTTTTTTAAAAAATGCATTTTATTTAAATAAAACCGCCTGAATTCTTGTTTTATTTAAATTTGATTATTTTGAGGATACAAGTTAAGTATTTGAGGGTGTGGATGCTTTTTACATAATTGACTTTTTCTCCCATTTCTACCTGCCTGTCCGAAATTAATTATAAATGAATGTACCAGAAATTTATTAAAACTGATGCTGAGAAGTAAATAGTGAGAAAAATTATGTGAAATAAAATGCGTGTTGTATAGAATTCGTAAAATAATTAATTTTTTATTTTTATTCTAAGTTGTGTGATAAAAACAATATACATTTATTAATAATATATAATAATATAAAATAAATTAAAAATTTAAAATAAATTTACATTGCATATTAACGGCTTATCTGAAAAATCCTAGTTTTAGCTGAAATAGAATATATTTTTGTGAGCAATGTTTTTTCATCTTTGGGTATGAACGCATGAAATGATTTTGTACCATTTATAATTACAGCCTCTCTGTATGATGTTTCCAGCCGTGAGTTCATTTCTATATAATAATTTTTACTGGTACATATATGCAAAATTCATTGTTGATTGCCATTTTGTTGCCCATTCATAAAGATCCATAGGGGTTTGAATAATATTCTTGTTAGACAAATTTTATCGATGAGCACCTCGTTTTAATGTACCTCCAATTCAATCACACGGTCCTTTTCCATGACTGAAACCGTAGAAGTGCCACTCTGCGTCTATATTAAAATCTGGTTTGCGGTAACATAGATTTATAAAACTATATTTATTTTCATACTGAGATCCAGCACCATCAGTCATATAGACTATTTTTTCAGGATGTTTTATTTTATCTTTTATAAAATCAATCATTTGTGATATGATTAGATACACTGCCACACTATCACATTCAGTTATATCAAAGATAATGACAAACTTAAGTGATCGCTACCTTGACTAGTAGGTGATTTATAATACATTAAAAACGGTTGTATCGTAGCTTACGAATAATTCCAATGATGACTTTGCACAGAATCGTGAATGAAAAAAGAGCAATTTCCGAAAAATCACCAAGTCAAAATCACTAAGCAATCTCCCGCTTTCAAGTTTGCTTTTGTGTTTTCCAAATACATGAACTGTTGTTGTGCCATAAAATAGTGAGGTATTAATAATTTTAGCCTGTGTGTTAATTTATGTATAAATGCTGAAGAAGAATCGATGAACGTGTCCAAATTGCATCGATCGGTGGTATTCTATTGTATGTATTTCACCGCAAAAATTCCATTAGTTTTATAACTTTCATGTAATTTATCAGCTTGTTCCTTAAGATTTTCAACACATTCCACACATTGACATTCATTATGTAATTTACCACAACTAACAAATTTCATTTTACTATATACCAGTAAAAATTATTATATAGAAATGAAGTCACGGCTAGAAGCAAGATACAGAGAGGCTGTAACTATAAAAGGTACACAATCATTTCATGCGTTCATACCCAAAGTTGAAAAAACATGGCTCACAAAAATATATTCTAATTCAGCTAAAACTAGGATTTTTCAGATAAGCCGTTAATATGCAATGTGAATTTATTTTATATTTTTAATTTATTTTATATTATTAATAAACGTATATTGTTTTTATCACACAACTTAGAATAAAAATAGAAAGTTAATTATTTTACGAATTCTATACAACGCGCATTTTATTTCACATAATTTTTCTCACTATTTACTTCTCAGCATCAGTTTTAATAAATTTCTGGTACATTCATTTATAATTAATTTCGGACAGGTAGAATTGGGAGAAAAAGTCAATTATGTAAAAAGCATCCACACCCTCAAATACTTAACTTGTATCCTCAAAATAATCAAATTTCTATAAAACAAGAATTCAGACGGTTTTATTTAAATAAAATGCATTTTTAAAAAACAAAAAATTAAAAAAACGGAAATTAAAATTTTGTAAGAATTTTATTTTGAAAACGAGTAATCATGCCATAGGGAAAGTTTCGTTTTAGATTAAGAACTAATTAAACATTTTTATTCTGGAAAAAAATGTGGTAAAAGTGAGATTACCCTCAACAGCGCCATCTTTGAAAATAGTATTTAAGTTTAACACAGTTTGAAAAATTACTAAAAAATTAAAAAAATTTGTTTTATAAGGTCTATCAATTACCTTTCTAATGAGCTATAAATGACTTAAATCGGGTAAGTCAATCGTCAGCAATCGTCAGCCAAAGATACTAATGTTCCACCAACCCGCAAACTTTGCCGCCACCGTGTGTCATCCCCAGAGCGAAATTTCGTTTTTCGAAAGAAATAGTATTTTTATTTTGTCATTGGCTATCTGTGCATGGAATGTCATCAAAATCGGAAGAGGTCACTCCGGATACTAGAACAAATCCTGTTGCCGTGACGTGGAATTGCTCTACATAAGTATGTTATTTCGTAAGCCTGTTTGGTCAAGATACGAAAAACCTTAATGATATTTAAATTTCTAGGCTACTGTGTCTTTTTACTACAAATACTATCACCTTAAATTCGCACACTACTTTATTTTAAAAAAATACTTCATTTAAAAACAATATTACTTATATATCCTGTGTATTCTATAATCTAAGAGTGCGTCTATGTTGGAGCTATTATAATAGCGTCGACCATCGATGTGATTCTAGCGAAGAAAAAATATGGAGGGGCTGAAATCTCACAGCTCTGAGATATCAAGACTTCGGTCTGGGTAAAGGATTTTGATATAGTTTTCGGCAAACAACTTTCACGAGAACATGGTTTTTAGTTTTGGGCAGCGATGTATATCAAACATAACTCTTTGTTAAAGTACTAGTATTTTTCATCTCTGTTTAAAATTTTTTTACAAAACTAACACGGAACATCAATACATTGCCGGAAAATTATAATCAAAATTCCAAAAATATTGTTAAATTAAATAAAATCAAACTTTTTCAAAATTCCAAAAATATTCCAAAAACCAGAATGAAATCAAATATTTAAACTTTTTCTAAATTCCGATAATATTCCAAAAATTCTTAAAAATTCGAACTTTTCCAAAATTCTATAAATATTGCAAAAAATATTAAAAAATCTAAGATTAAAACTTTTTTCAAAATTATAATGAAATCAAAAATTTTAAATTCTTCGAAATTCTAAAAATATTCCAAAAATTCTTACAAAATCAAAAAATGAAACTTTTTTCAAAATTCTTAATATAAATATATATATATATATATATATATATATATATATATATATATATATATATATATATATATATATATATATATATATATATATATATATATATATATATATATATATATATATATATATATATATATAATTCTATTTTTTTCGGTATATATATATATATATAAATATATATATATATATATATATATATATATATATATATATATATATATATATATATATATATATATATATATATATATATATATATATATATATATATATATATATATATATATATATATATATATATATATATATATATATATATATATGATTAAACAAATTTTTCTTTGGTATATATATATATATATATATATATATATATATATATATATATATATATATATATATATATATATATATATATATATATATATATATATATATATATATATATATATATATATATATATATATATATATATATATATATATATATATATATATATATATATATATATATATATATATATATATATATATATATATATATATATAAAATTCTATTTCTTTCAAAATTCTAAGAATTTTGCAAAAATTGTAACAAAATCAAAAATTGAAACCTTATTCAAAATTCCAAAAATATTTCAAAAATTAGAATGAAATCAAATATTGAAACTTTATCTAAATTCCAATAATAATCCAAAAATTCTTAAAAATTCAAACTTTTTCGATTCAAACACTTGACGATTTTTTTGACACATTTCCGGTACACCTAACGAACACATCGTTCTTTCGGCTCTTTCCGTTGAGTAAACCTATTTTTAGAAAAAAAAATTTGAAATCCGTCCAGCGGTTTTCGAGATTTCGTCGGTTGTGACGGACGGCCGGCATATATTAAATGATGTAACAAAATTAATGTTGGCAATTGTTGAATTTGTCAGAAATATATTAAATGGAGTGCCAAGACTAATGTCGGCAATATTTGAATTCGTTGGTAATATATTAACTGATGTAATAAAATATTATCACGTACACATGTAGCGGTTGAATTTGATGGTAATCAAATGGGTAGGGCTGGGCGGCATTGCCCCCCCCCCCAAAGATCTGATAGTATCAATACATCGATTCAATAAAACCGTCCAATCGTGGTAGAATTATGCACTATAAAAATTTCAGTGCACTATTATTCTGTAAATTCGTCTAATTTTTAGAAGATTTACTTAACTAATATACCAATTTTATCGCATACTATTAATTGAAATATATCTGATAATATAATTATTACGTTACATATTATTTTGGCCCGACTAAAGTACAGTTCACCGCAATATTCAAACCGTTATCGATCTTTGTATCAAGGACCAGAGCGCCGCCGATACGAAAGGCGGTCGTATTGCGTGTAATCTTCTGATGAAATCAGTTTTATAAACAAAACACGATCGTTCTTCCAAAAACGCCGTGGGTGCGTATTTTGACATAATTCTATCGTACTATAAGGTACGCGGCATCACCGCTTTTAGAAGGACGATTGTGTTTTGTTTATAAGATATTCGTGTCTGAGCCAGAGGAAACAAAATATTTCATTAGTATAGGGTTCCTTGAGAGTTCATAGTGCAGTATTTACAATTTAAATTTCAATTGTTATTGGCCATTGGTAATTTATATACTTAAAAGTAAGTACATGCAGGAGAACCCAAGTTAATTATACCCCACCTATTTGGAGGACCCTGCACTGTTGGGCCCTGTTTTTTTATCTATATCATATTGTAAAAACTTTAACAAGACTTTTTTAAAAACAATAAATTAAAAACAATTCTAAATGTAAAATCCTATAACGTATCAGAAATTTAAAGATAGTTGTGCTAATTTATATAAAATAAATGAAAATAATTGCGGGAGTAATTAGAGCTGCGCTTTTCGCTACATTTTCTGTTTCTCGGGAAAAATTGAGAAGGGAAATCTGTTTCTCGAGAATTCTTAAGAATTCTCGAGATAATTCTTTATTAATTTTCTTTAATCTATCTCTAATAATAAAATAAAGTGTTTGTCTGTCTGCGTGCGCTCTCCAGTAAAATCTGTAGCACACAGGAGTCTGAAATTTTGCCAGGAGAAGGCCATTAACAGGTACTAATGCACCTCGAAGCCGAAATTTTAAAATTTAATTCAGTTTTTTTTTTATTAATAATTTTAATTTTCCTAATGGTTTGCCTAAATATATATTATAATTTATAGTTGGCTTTTTATTAAATTTTCACTCAGTTATTTTTGATCGATTTTTTTTCCGCAAAACAGAATTACCATTCATCTATCTATCTATAATAATAAAATAAAGTGTTTGTCTGTCTGCGTGGGCTCTCCAGTAAAATCTGTAGCAGACAGGAGTCTGAAATTTTGCCAGGAGAAGGCCATTAACAGGTACTAATGCACCTCGAAGCCGAAATTTTAAAATTTAATTCAGTTTTTTTTTAATTAATAATTTTAATTTTCCTAATGGTTTGCCTAAATATATATTATAACTTATAGTTGGCTTTTTATTAAATTTTCACTCAGTTATCTTTGATCGATTTTTTTTTCCGCAAAACAGAATTACCATTCAAATGGAAAATTAAAGTATAATGTGATAAACAAATTCATTTAGATGAAAATTATATACATTTATATATTTATGATATACATACATGATACAAATATATGCATCCAACACATTACGTTGCAACAAATATTTCTAATTTACAACAAACATATTCTTGGTTTGGTGTATATACATGTGTACTACATATTTCATTTGGTTTATGTATATATATTATACATGTTCAAAATATAGAAAATGGGCGTTTCTTTTCCTCTTTTTAGAAACATTGATGCAGCAAGTTTTTGCAATAGAATCTTTGTCTTGAAGAAAAGGATTATGAACAATAATATCAAAGCTACAGGTTGAAAGTGTTTTACTTATTAAGAAAAGTATGCGTCCCCATTAATTTCAAAAACAAACAATGTAGGTTATTTGAAGAAATCGGTAAAATATATTCAAATATATCAACAAATGAAGTGATTTGACTTGTTTTAGATTAGTATATAAGTCTGGATTTATAAATGATATTATTCTTATTATTATTTTTATATTATACTACAAATTAGTCTTATTATTATGTTGTCCAAATTTTTTTTTAAACTCTGGCAGAAATGTCGAAATAAGACGATGGCCATAAATCGACAAAACCCAAAAATAATTGGTATTATAAATTTGAAAATCCATTGACTTTATTTAATATCAGCAAATAATCTGGATAGATTGATAAATAAAATTAGTCAACATGAAATGGTACGATAAAACAGTAAATTTTGGTGCGGTGTACCTATTTTGTATCGCAAGTATGACGGTTCCAGAGTAAGTCATTGAAAACTGTAACATCCAATAAACGAATGTTTTGACGTTCACCTAATTTTTCGCGACACATATTAAGCCGATAAACGCAAAGTGTTTAATTTAAACTCTCCGAAACTCTTTACCAATCACTTTCAAATGTTGACCTTCCATTCAATTTTCAAACTATCTGGATTGATCAACTAGAATGCTAATGATCTCTGTTATTTATATTTTCCAAATGGAAAAATTAAAAAATACGCATTCTTTTCTCATTACGACTCTTTGAAATTATTCTTTCTAATTCAACAAAATGTACGCACACAAACTTTTTTATGGGCGTAGCAACGTACGCCGGGTCCTGCTAGTTAATAAATAATTTTCTAACCCAATAACTCCTCATAAACCCTATTCTTTAATTATTACCGCCAAATTATCAATAGCTATCTGGGATTTTTTAAAGTTACTAGAATTGAGAGATGTTTCTATTTAAATCAGCGGACGGTTTGTTTAAGTTTCTTGACAGTCCAATCATTTTCTGTATGGTAAACCAGTTAAGTAAAAATGCTCTATCATAGTAAACAAACTATTCTTACGAATTTTGAAATCAAATAGAGCAAACAGTTTTCTTTTCTCGGTTTTTACAGAGTGTTGCGATACACTATTTCTATTGGGAGTGTAATTAAAACAACTATACTATTTGAATAAGCTTTGGTCCTCACCTAGGTCACCCATATAAAACTAATCGATTAAATTAAGTCTTCAAGTGAAATTCGGCCATAAAAATTACGTTCCTTTATAGACATATACGAAAGAAAAAAAGAATACTATAATAATTCGTCAGCGATTCATCATTTTTATCATATGGATAACGGAGTCCTAACTCTCAATATTTACAATATTTATCATATAAAACAGATATAGTGTTTGTTATCTAATTTAAAATTTTAGTTTATAAGATACAACATGATTCTCAATCTAATTTAATGAATTATTCTGACAGAAACCTTCGTAAAATTGTAGAAGGGTTGCGCTGACTGCAAGAAAAGCTTAGTGAGTTTTAAAAAATTTAATGGGGGATTTTTGTTTGTCTTTAACTTTTTTCAAATTCTTGAGAAATAAAACAATATTTCTTGAGAAATGAGGAATAAAAATCTATAGGGAATTCTTGAGAAATCGAGAAAAAGAATTCTCGAGAATAATCTCTAGGAGTAATTTAAATTTTTTGTGTTATTTCCAGTGATTTTATGAATGTTTTATAATGGACAAGCAATATTTTCTAACGACACGAACAAATATTTATGTTATGTAAATATTTTCAAAGTATATTATGAAAACTTGCTGACAAATTCTTTTCGCTATATGGACTATAATTTTTAATTCATAAAATAGCAAAAATTATATGTTTCGTTGGTTATAATAAAATCCAAAAAGTATCCTAAACGTCAATCTTTGTTCATTTTTTTTATACAGTCACAGGGAGGGAGAAACTTTTATTTTTTTGTGGTAGGTTTTTCTTATAGATTTAAAAGAAACTCGCAATAATTGTACAATTTTAAATCAAATGAAAAATTTACGCACGTTTATGGGTAGTACTAAACTGACCAGACGTCCCACGCTGCGTGGAAATGTCCCACATTTCATTGCGTTATCCACGAGAAATTTGTCCCACGAAGCGTCCTACGAAACAAATATTTCCACCACATTTGCCCGCAATATCAAAATAATCAAAAAACCTTATATCTACTTACGTACAGTTTGCGCAATATCTTAGTCAAAGCAATAGCTTCACAGTTTTTTCTTGCAGTTTGTATAATGTTATGTATATGTTGATTGAACTATATTGAGAGAACAAACCAGTGCAATATTTTTTTTACTAAAATAGTGTTTTAACTATAATTTTCTTAGAAATACTAAACTCAGTTTTTTTCAGTTAATAGATCTACCTCAACGAAAAGGTTTCTTTGTTTATAGAAACATCTCGCCGGTGTATATACGAGAGATCGAAAGTATATTATGGAAAATAAAATACATGCAAAATATTTTACTTAAAAAGACGCAGTTTGCCGTATAAATTCATAAACATTTAAATTTTCAAACCAGAGTTTACAATTTTACTTTATTCGAGCACTCTTTTCAATCCTTTGAAATAATATTCAAAAATTAAAATGTTCATAATTATCGTTCTTACCCGTAAGAGTAAAATTTTAGTTTTTTCGATTTTACTCATTTGGAGCAGACTACATTTTCCTGTTCTTGCATTCGATTTGCAAAAGAACAAAATTAGTCCCTCCACGTCATCCTTTATATTCATTTTTCTAACAATACATGAATAATTGAACGAATCATTCGAAGCATTTTACGTTGGAAAGCATCAAATTTGAAGCTAAACTAAAAGTTTTGAGTATTTGAAAGAAAATATTTATTTTAATTTAGTAGTAAGAATGATATTTTATTATTTTCACTCCTGTATGTGGGAGTGTTATATTTTCTGAAAGAACAAAGTAAAGGAGTGATATAAGTAGCGTTTCAAACTCTGTTTAAAACACACTTTAACTGATAGCTCAAAAGTAAAATTATTATTTTCTAATTTATAATTTTTTTTCTCAATAAAGAACAAACAAAGTTGATAAATGGTATAGATTTGCAAAAGATAGAACGAGAGGTATGCTGT
Organism: Diogma glabrata; assembly: GCA_963693315.1. Lineage (NCBI taxonomy): Eukaryota > Metazoa > Arthropoda > Insecta > Diptera > Cylindrotomidae > Diogma > Diogma glabrata. The sequence goes on from OY856186.1 coordinate 199,746,567, forward strand.
ATACCTCTTATACTTACAGAATACAGAAAAGATTAATTATTTAGTAAAATTAAAATAAATTGTTTCAATTGTTTTGCAGTCTTTACTTGTGTAACAAAAGTTTTAAGCTACTATAAAAGGTAAATTTATACTAATTTTTAAAATTATATTTAAAAAGTTTTCCAGCAAACCAAGACGGATAGAAAACGTTTGCGTAAAATCTCATACGATATTGAATTGGACTATCCTTTTATAAAAAAATCAAAATATAACGACGCAAAAGTTTATTGTATTACCAGTCGGAGTGAATTTGCATATTAGCAGTCGACATTATGATATTAAAAGACATATAGATACAGATAAACATAAAAAAAGTCCAAGCGGCACGTATATCCGCTAGAAATAGGTAGATTTCGAGATCAGACAGTTTTGTGTACCAGTAGAATCTGATGTATCAGATTAGTTTAAACAAAACAAACTAATTTCAAACAGATATCAAACAAATTTTAAAAAGAAAATTAGCTACCTACAAGCAATATTATATCTATCCAATTTTGCAACAAACAAATAACAAATCTACCACAAAACATGTGTGTGACAATTTATGACACAAACCTACTTTATATCATATGTCGTGCAATTGCTGCAAAATATCAAAATAGTTTATTTCTAAGAAAAAAAAATTAATTTCTTCTATTCAAATCTTTTATTTTTTTGACTGTTATAAGGTTGATATTGACTGTTATAAGGTTTTTGGAAATTGTAGTTGGGGATTGTTGCAAACTTTTTTGTTGAAGCCAACAAGTCAAAAACCTCTAATTGCAGAGGTTTATATTTATAAGAAACGGATTAAAATGTTTCCACAAATTCTAAATTTTTGAAGATTTTAAAAATATTAGTATCCAAACGGCCGTTATAATGGATTAAAAAAACCACTTTTTTTTCTAGTATAAAGCCTATAGTTCCTTAACCATGTGTCAGATTTTTCTGATTTACGAACTTGTCCAAGGTATTAATAAAACACACATTTTAAGAAAGGATTTTTGATCTGGCTCTACAAATGCAACCGTGAGAGCGCCGGTTGATTTAAACGCATTTTGTGTTTTACAAGCTTTTTTGTTGGAGCCGCTCACTCAGAAACCTCCAACTGCAGAGGTCTTTTTTTTGAAAGAAACTGATTAAAAAGGTTTCAAAGATTCTAAATTTATGAAGTTTTTAAAAATATTATAATCCAAACGGCCGTTATAACGGATCTAAAAAACAGAGTTTTTTTCTAGTATAAAGCTTCTAGTTTCTTAACCATGTGTTGAATGGGGCTGATTTACGAACTTGTCCAAGATATTAATAAAACGCACATTTTTAAAATGTTTTTGATCTGGCCTTATAAATGCGACCGTGAGAGTGCCGGTTGCTTAAAAAAAAATTTTTTTTGCAAACTTTTTTGTTGGAGCCGCTCACTCAGGAACCTCTAATTGCAGAGGTCTATTTTTAAAACAAATTGATAAAAAAGATTTCAAAAATTCTAAATTTGTTAAATTTTTTGAAATATTAGTATCCAAACGGCCGTTATAACGGTTTTAAAAAATCAATTTTTTTCAGAAAAAAGCCTCTAGTTTCTTAACCACGTGTCGGATTTTGCTGATTCACAAACTTGTCCAAGATATTAATAGAACACACAAGTACAGAAAATTTTTTTGATCTACCTCAACAAATGCGACCGTGAGGGTGCCGGTCGTTTTCGTTATATCTCATATCGTTTATATATATATATATATATATATATATATATATATATATATATATATATATATATATATATATATATATATATATATATATATATATATATATATATATATATATATATATATATATATATATATATATATATATATATATATATATATATATATATATATATATATATATATATATATATATATAAATTTTTTTTTTTTGTTTTTTCGTCTCCGCTTTTCATATATAGTCGTTTGGCACAAAAATTTTTCCGAAATTCCGAGATGAAGCCCATTGCAATAGGTAGATTTTTATATGAAATCTACCTAAAAGCGTTGCTATAAGCCGCCAGCTCCAGTAGCTTAAACAAGTTTTGTTGTTATTTTGTTTTCTCTATGTTATTTAACATTGACAAAAAGTTAGTTGCAATTTGTGTTGATAACACGAACACCAATTTTAGTAGTATCACGTCAAGGGGTGAAAATTTAAAAGCAAGCTAAACTAGAATTTGAACCAGAATGTATTGGGTACTGGATTCGCAGCCCATGTTCTAAATAGTGCAATAAGAAGTGCTGCTGATTTAAATAACAGGGTTAAAAAAAATTGGATATTTTACTGGCTTTACTGGAGACGTTGAAGGAGTTCTGCGGCAAAAGTAATGTCGAATATAATCAACTTATTGGATACAGTGAAACTCGTTGGCTGGCGGTAATGCCAGCACTAGAAAGTATTTTGAAAATGTACGAACCACGGCAAGCACATTTCCTAACGGTTGAACAATGTCCAATTAAAATAAAAGTATTTTTTGAAGAATTAAATAGTAAGGAAAGGAAAGGAATAAGGAAAGCATTAAATAGTAAATTTATGCACAATCTAGTTAGCACTTTTTCACCGTCCCACTTTCTCGCAATAGAAATTCTAATTAGTTAGTATTTGGAAGAATATTTGCATTTTGTCCCACATTTTAACGATTTGGTTCTGGTCAGTTTAGGGTAGACATAACTCTTGCTCTCTGAGACAAATAAAGGAAAACAAACAAACAAACAAACAAAAAAACGATTTGACATAAGAGGAGTCACGTAGGGATTGCAATCCCGTGGTGTTTTATGGATCCTGGAACTACGTGACTCATAAATTTTAAATCCCGGTATGCCCGAGATTTTTTTATGCTGCACGATCTGCTGTCGTTTAGAAATTCACTCTCTGAACAGTTACAAAGCAGATATATAATAATTTCTAGCACAAGCGCTTTAATTAAAACTACCTTTTTGATGCTTAAACAATGCAGAGATGATACTAAATTTAAAATTATTTTTAACAAATGAAGGAATTTTGCAGAGCTTTGCGGCATTCGCTTCGATGAAACAACACCAGAAGACAAAGATCTAGCAGAGTAACCAAGGTAGCTCAAAAGCATTTTATTTTTATTTCTAAGTCCATGCATTTAAATGCTTTTAAATATATGTGTGTATAAAAATGTGTATGTTATGTTTTACGAAAAAAATCTTTTTATGTCATTTAAATTCTCGCCCCCCCTAAGATTTTGGTGAAATGACGCCACTGATAATAACTGGTAATATATTCAACAATATAAAAAAAATAATGGCCGCATATTTTGAATTTGGTATAGAAATAAATTAACTGATGAACCGTCGTTATACCTTCAAACGATGATGATGACGAGGCGAGGAGTTTTACTTTGCACTATGTATAATAACTCTTTTTATAAACAAAATAATAGGTCTGAAATAGGGTTTACCAAACGGAATCCCGGGATCCCGTTTTTCCGGGATCCCGGGGGTAAATTTTCATCCCGTTTTCCCGGGATTTCATCCCGGGTATCCCGCTAATTTTTATTAACATTTTTTTATACATTTTTCAAAGATATTAAAAGTTTTCTCACTCGAAAATCGAGTAGTATTTAATTCTTTTCTCTCTGTAATAATTAATTTCGTTCAAAATTAGAAAAATGTTTTTTTGACACATATGGTATCATGGTTTTTTTGACACATATAAACACAACAAATTAAAACCAATAAAACTTAAAATAGGTAGATTTTTCTAAGAAATCTACCTAAAACTTGCGCTTCATTTCTCTTAATTTATGTTTAATGGTTCTCTTGGACGGATGGTGTTCAATGGATGGTTCAATGGAAGTTTCGTCACGTAAATTCGGACAAAATTGAGTGATGGCGCCATTGACCACCTAGTTTTTTGAAAAATTGTTTAAAAATTCGTATTATGAATTTAATTTTGTTTTGTTTTTATGTTTTCTTTTTTATTTAATTTTTGAAGTTTTTTTACTTAAAAATAATTTAAATTTAAAAATCAATAGCGCATTTTTTGTGCTGTTTTAATTTTACACATTTTTCTACCACCCAATTAGTAAAAATCTAGCTTTTTAGCGTTTCCTGGGATTTCCCGGGATCTTTTGTCCCGGCTTCCCGTTTTACGGGAAATGAGAAACCCTAGTCTGAAAGACCTAAGTATTACATT
>OY856186.1:199750978-199815126 GCA_963693315.1 Diogma glabrata
ATAAAGGAAATTAAGGATAGTCGCATAGCTAGAAGAATTTTTAAATGACTTACAATACGGTATAAGGTATAAAGAATAGGGATTAAGGGATAAGGCATAATGCATAAAAAATAAGGCATAAGGCATAAGGAATAAGGAATACGGCATAGGACAAGACATAAGAGGCATAAGGCATAAGGCATAAGGTATAAGGCATAAGGCATAACTCATAAGGCATAACTCATAAGGCATAAGGCAAAAGGCATTAGGCATAAGGCATAAGGCATAAGGCATTAGGCATAAGGCATAAAGGTATAAGGGCATAAGGCATAAAGCATAAGGCATAGGGCAGGTGTGCCCAACGCGTCTATCGTGATTAACTAGTCGATCGCGAAGAATATTTAAGTCGATCGCGAGAAGATATTAATATTTTTGTTGAAATCTAGTATACATATTACTTCGGTCTGAAAGACTCAAGTATTACATTCATAAGCCAAAAGTGAAATTCTTACCCTTATTTTTTTTGGCATTTCCCGACGTTTTAGGACCTACTGATTCTAAAAAAGCAAAAAAAAAATGTATGTATGTCTGTCGGCCGGCCGGCCGTCCGTCCGTCATTACCTACGCTGCAGGGAAAACCGCCAGAAGGATTTCAAAAAATTTTTTTTCTAAAAATAGGTATACTAAAGGAACAAGTCCGAAAGGACGCTGTGTTCAATAACTGTACCTGAAGTGTGTCAAAAAATCATTATGTGTGTCGAAAATAGCAAATTTTCATATTTTTGGCTGAAAAAACGTTCATTTTAAGTGATTACGAGTAGGAACATTAAATTTGGAGAAATCTTGATGGTCGGGATTGGTATGTGAGATCAAAAACTAGATTATTGCATTATAAGTTTGTCAAAAAAATGTTGTCAAGTGTGTCAAAAGAAAGATTTTTATTTATTTTTTTACCCAGCTTTTTGGAAAAAATAAAATTAATAATTTGTTTGAAATGAAATTTTATTATTATTATTGAGAATTATGGTATTAAAAGTTTGTCAAAGAAATGATGTCAAGTGTGTCAAAAAATGATTTCATTTATTTATGTAGCCAATTTTTTGGGAAAAAATGTAGCTGTTTTGATGACGTATATGTAATTGCAAATGAAATTGGACAGGGAAATTTTTGAATTTGTTATAGTTTTTGAAATATTTTTGGAGTTTTAAAAAAAGTTTGTATTTTTGATTTTGTAATAATGTTTTTAGAATTTTGGAAAGAGTTTTAATTTTTGATTTTGTAAGAATTTTTGGAATATTTTTAGAATTTTAAATTTTTGATTTTATTATAATTTTTGGAATTTTGAAAAAAATTTCAATTTTTGATTTTGTACTAATTTTTGCAATATTTTTAGAATTTTGGAAAATGTTTGAATTTTGAAGAATTTTTGGAATATTATTGGAATTTAGAAAAAGTTTAAATATTTGATTTTATTCTAATTTTTGGAATATTTTTAGAATTTTGAAAAAAGTTTCAATTTTGATTTTGTTATAATTTTTGCAATATTTTTAGAATTTTAAAAGAAATAGAGTTTTTGAATTTTATATCTATTTTTAGAATTTTGGAAAAAGTTTGAATTTTTGATTTTGTAATAATTTTTGCAATATTTTTAGAATTTTGGAAAAGTTTGAATTCTTAAGAATTTTTGGAATATTATTGGAATTTAAAAAAGTTTAAATATTTGATTTTATTCTAATTTTTGGAATATTTTTGAAAAACGTTTCAATTTTTGATTTTGTTATAGTTTTTGCAATATTTTTAGAACTCTGAAAAAAAATAGTTTTCGAATTTTATATATTTTCTTAGAATTTTGAAAAAAGTTTCAATTTTTGATTTTGCAAGAATTTTTGGAATATTTTTAGAATTTTGAAATATTTTAAATTTTTGATTTTATTATAATTTTCGAAATTTTGAAAAAAGTTTGATTTTATTCCAATTTTTGGAATATTTTTGGAATTTTGAAGAATGTTTGATTTTATTTAATTTTTAAAATATTTTTGGAATTTTGAAAGAAAAATGAATTTGTGATTTTGTAATATTTTCTCGAAACGCTAAATGGAGAGGTTTTTGAGAGGTTTTTTCATCATTTCACTAAATTATGTTAATTTTTGATCTGTTATAATTTTCCGGCAACGTATTGATGTTTCGTGTTAGCTTTGTAATAAATTTCTAAACAGAGATAAAAAATACTTGTACTGTAACAAAGAGTTATGTTTGATAAACATCGCTGCCCAAAATTAAAAACCATGTCCTCATAAAAGATTTTTGCCGAAAACTATATCAAAATCCTTAACCCAGACCGTAGTCTTGATATCTCAGACAGAGCTGTGAGATTTCAGCCCCTCCATATTTTAGTTTCAGTTCCAGCCTAACGTTTTTTACGGTTTACGGTCTTACGCTTTTACTATGATAGAATCTGTCGACAGAATTTTTTCTGTTGCCAGGATTGACGTCATCAATCAGAATTTTGATCGAAAGTTATGTCGATTCGTTTAAATCTGCGAGATTTTAGATAACGTGCATGCTTTAGTAAAGTATTTTAAATGATTTTCAATCCGAAATAATGTCTTACAACAAAACGTGCGTAAAGAAGTTGGTAATGAAGATAGTTTGAATTTGAATGTGAGACATCTATGCAATTCAATGTACCCAATGGTACAAACATGTGATACACTTACGTAAAAACCAATAAGCTTTGAGACATTTGAACACATCTGCTTACTGGAATAAATTTCAAATTAATTGAGGATTTATGTGGTTAGTGCTTTGAAATGAATTGTTATTATTTGAAAAAAACTAGTCAAAGAACTATAGTTCTGCAATAGCTGTATGATGTAATACTAATGATTCGCCCACCATCATCTGAACCTAAGCGGGTATTTTCCGTTGTATCCAATTTAGTCGAAAAGTTAGAACTCGGTTAAGTTATTAATCGTTAAATAGTTCAGTGTTTTTAACGTTCCAGCGAACGTAATACCGAACGTTCCACCGTAATAATAATAACTCGTAAATACGTTTTAAAATTTTCAAAAGTAGCTTAGAATATATTTAATACTATATTTCCTTATGGCACCATGGCAATGAAGTAAAGCTGAACTTAAATCTTTATTTATTTTAAAACTGAAAGTTTTAATTTGAAATATGTGTTGGATTTTTTTTTTATTTTAATAATTTATTTTGAAATAAACTGAATTAGAACTCAAAATTAAAAACAGAAAACTGCGGTTTTCTAAAACACGGTTTTTTGAAAATTTAATCATCAGAGCTACAGTTACTATCATTTTCTTCCGATGGGTCAATTGGAGGACAATTCTGACATTTTGACCGCAGTATGTCCCACATGTTGAGTTACAAAATAAGCCGAGTCTTCGGCAACCACAAGAGGCACCGTATCCTTTTTTACAGCTACAAAATATTATTTTAAGTAACTCTTCTGATGCACATCACGTTACTTCCTGCTTTGATTTCAAAAATATGCTGTTTATACACTCACGCAGTATTTCAAATAGATTTGTGTGTGTATACACGCACACAAACACTGACATACACTCACACACATCATGTCGAATAAACCAGTGTTTTTGCACCAAAAAAATGCAAGTAGTTTTTGTAACATACTACTCTCAATTTTAAAATTACAAAGTTCATTAAAAACCAATATATAGGTACTTTCAAAAATCATTATATGCTATTAATTCCAACTTGTTCAAATCTTTCATCTTTAAATGGTTGCGTGTTAAGGGGTCGGGTCGGGTGGTCGGAGCATTAAAGTCATAATATGGTGTTCATTTCTACTTGTTCCAACCTTTCATCTTTAAATGGTTACGGGTTGAGGGACTCTGGTTGGGTGGTCGGAGCACTGTAATGCAAATTTGAAACAGTAACATCTTCGGTATTTTTATCCCAAAGAAAGAAAAATATAACCAAATTTTTTGTTAACAAACAAACATTTCCGTGCTGAATATTTGTTACGTATATTATTTAGTTTTAGAGTTATTTTGAAGAGAAGGTACGTTTTTAAGAAATTTTAAATATACATTTTTCATTATCATCATAATTTTTTCAAAAACTATGTATTCTAATGCAGCTTAACTTCTGAAACTTATCAATAATACTAAAATACAGCTATCTGTAAAAGGATAACGAAGAATATGGATTTTGATGAGAAAAGCTGAGATTTTAACGCTGATTTTTTTTTATTCAAGTTGCTCACGGTTTTTGCATCGTTACAACTAGTATTTATTTTAAAGTTTTAAACTAGTATTTTTTTATTTTAAAAAAATATTTTAAAAGTTTTCTCCGAAAAATGCAACGTTTTCCATTTTTTAACATTGAATACTTCGAACCAAGTTGTTAAAAAAATATAATTCTATTCAATGAGCTATAACTTCCATCGTTTTGGACTTAGAAAACTCCTACTATACCAATCTTTTTTTCGTCTCAAACTTGATATTTGCTCATTTCATTTTTGTTTTTGATAGAACGTCAAGTTTTTGAGTCATGTGTCAAAAAAACATGTTTATTTGAACGAAAAATGTAAGTTTTCAATTGCGAATAACTCAAAAATATCGATCTATGGATCTATGGGTCATTTTGAGTGAAATAAATTAAAAATTAAGTCATTTTATTTTATAAAATAAATAAAATTGGTCGTCAGCTGTACGTTTGTAAGTGTAGAGATCGTCAGTTTATTTGCAAAGTGACTATGATGAACTGAGATGCACTGAGCGCGCAGCATGTTATAACACTGACTGATGGTCTTTTCCCCGTTAAAAGTACAGCTGTCGGTTTTTTTTATTTTTTTAAAAGTATGAAAATTCAGCTGCATGAATTTATAAGGTATAAAATGAATTTATATTTACAAGTTTTTAGAATGGTTCATATACGTGACTGACGTATAACCCACCCTCTTAAATACAGCTGACGATTGTTTTTTTGTTAAAAATAATCTAAAATATCATCTCACAAATTTTGGAGCGGTAGGAAAATACTAGGACCAAACTTTTTTTACCGACTTTCACATGCTGCCACCTTTAGCCCCACCACGGGTCCGACGACTGACGCTCATTTTGTTAATATATGAACATTGAACAACTCCTAAAATGAAATTCAGTCGTTAGAAAATGACTCATACAAATGAAACGCCACCTGCCGTACTACAATATCGTCGGCTGCATAGCATTTACGTGTAACTACAATTTAGAAAAAAAGAAGCTTAAAGAAATTTAGAAAGAAAAGAAATTTAGAAACAAAACGATTTATTGCGACATTAAAAAAGCTTGTAAAAAAAGTTACTATCAATAATTAAAACAAATTATTTTTTTTTTACTTATTGATAAACAGATTTTATTTTCAAGCTTGATTAGAAGCGCAATAAATCGTTTTGTGAACTTCCGTCCCAATTTTCTAAAAAGTAGATACACCTATTCCCCGTTTTACACGGTAGATACGTTCCTGATAAAAACGTGTTAGTCGAAAATATAAATTTTGTTTGGAAAACCGTGTTAAACGAAAAACGTGGGTTTTTGGTCATTTCTTGGGCGACAATCAGATTCGGTAAAACATAAAAGTACCAGTTTAATCACATAAGATATCGACATAACAGTTAAATTGATTTTCAAAAAGAAACATGCAACACAACCAATAAGAAATTCACAGAAAAATAAAAAGTAATTATACATGCACATACTAGCATGTTGACCTAAATCAAACCTAACTTAACTTGATTCAGTTCGGTGCGACTTGGAAGTTAAATCTGTAAATTATAACTGTGCTTTCTTTTCAGCTAAATCTTGCAAACATCTTCATATTGACTTAAAAATTCGTTAAAAGTTCACAGAAATCAGAGAGCTAGTTCACCATTCGGATTATGTTGTTGAAAGTAGTTGCATTATTTTATTATCTTCTGGTATAATGGTTGCAATAAAGAAGTTTTAATTTTGGGTAGAAATACAATTTATCTATTTGTAAGCTGCAAATCTTGAGGATGACATGGAGCATTGTCCAGTAAAAGAAGAACCTTAAATATTATTTTGATTAAATACTATTTTACTTCTGGTACGTAAGAGTTATGAGACAAATCAATGAACAATGTGGCTTTAACCCAAGCTTTTGTATTGGCATTCCAATAAATGGAAAGATTTGTTTATTCCTTTTTACCTGGACGCTTTGCCACCTAAGCCTTATCACTCTTTAGTATTGAAAACCTGATCAACAGTCAAATTCTCTAATTGTGAAGCGGTGAAGTGATAAGTTTTTGAATGAACAGAAACGATGGGATTTTTAACGCTTCACCATTACAGAATTTGGCTGCAGGGCAGTAAGATGTACCGGATTTAATTTCAGTCAATTTTAGTGGGTAGATACTGTTGTGCTGTATCTAAATCAGTAGATGCGCTTTTTAATTTTAAATTTTTGCAAAAAATGCCCGTGTTTAAATATTTCGAACCAACCATGACTTGCAATAAAACTTAAAAGGCATTTTATTTGAGTAGATTAAGTAGATCTATTTAAGTAGATGGCAACTGTTTCACATTCCAAAAATTTTAAAGTCTTACTAGTTATGATATTGGTACCAATTGGAATACGTCTTTGATATTGGTCTTCAAGCCATATCATTAATTTATTTTCCATTGTTTTTATTTTTTTAAATAACATGTGTTGTGTAGTAGGAATTACAATATGTGTCAAAACAACAAATAAAAACTTTTGACATCACGGTCACCGCAACAACATGCGTTCAACGATGTTGATGGACGCTAATTTTAATTGTTTGTGTTCTTTAAATTTTTTTGAATTGATAACTAAACAATAAATCCAATCATTTAATAAAATATGACAGACTCCAATATTTCATTATAGGATAGAATAAGATCTCACTGCTATTGCCAGTGTTGTATAATATCTTACGTTAACTCGTATGTCAACAGATATAATTATTTACTTACAAATTAACTATGACCATTGATACACCTACGCATTTTGTATCTAGCTAATAACGATATATTGCTTAAAATCAACTAATTTACATAGAGAATCTCTTACATACCTTTGCTGATTTACATCAACATGCATTTTCAAAATTTTGCTTTGAACACTCAAATGCGTTTTTTATTACAAGTTTCTTGTTTTAATTACAACCTGTATGTATATGGTATACCAGAAGGTTTAATTAAAATAAAGTAGATATAAGTGCGTGTAATACCAAAATTTGTCTTTTTTTTGAACTTTTTTTTTGGAAATTTTAATTTCAAAAACCGTGTAAAGTCGAAAACGTGTTAAATGAGTGCCGTGTAAAGCGGGGGATAGGTGTACACGTAAATGCTTTGTAGCCGACGATATGCATTTGAGCTCAACTGGGATTACCTTATTCCTACTTTCTTTTGAATTGGTTCGTACATATAATTGTGTTTTCCATGGAATTTTTGCAATAGCTTTCTTCCATCTACTACAAAGTACGAATTTTCTCGCCTCAGATCAGTATCCACTTGCCCGAAGAAACTGTACAGATCAGATTTAACATTTTTTCGCATACCAAACTTGTCGAACAGAGATAATGGAAAGGGAGCCAACTCGTAAAAATTAAATCTACGAATTCTCCGATCAGCTGAGAATTGGTTGAAGATGTCAAATACATTGCGCATGCTCGTTGAAAAATCGAATCAGTACTTACATATACTGTATCGTTGTCAATGGTGACAGTTTTTGTTTGTCTGATCCAGAGTGACAACTGTGTCGTTTCTTTTTAAAGTTATCTCCTTGAAATTCTGACTTTCGATTCGAAGTAAAGTTGCTAATCCCTTTTAAAAACATTAAAACAATCGGTTTTCTCATAGCCCATCAAACCAGTCTATAATGAGACAAGTCCAGACGAAGTATTCGAAAAAGGATAGTGGTAGTGCAAAAATTGACTCAACTTTTTAACGAGAGCAGAGTCAATTGTTTTGCGTGAATCGTGTGAATCTTTGTGTTGAAATGATTTTTCGAATGATGTGTTGGTGTATTTTTCCATAGAGTCAATTATGTCTTTTGTGTGAAGAATTCCTTTTAGCCATTTGTGGCCTGCGCTTTTGGTTGCTCCACGACGAAATGGCCCACCTTCAATACTGATTGACTTCATTAATGTCTGCTCAATCGTCTGGTTGGAAAATATTCCACTCCAAAATTTATCGGTAAGGCGAATGGTCCAAAATCCTTCTGTTGTAAATTTCTTGTACTCATCTTCATTCATGATATTTTTTTAGTTTTGCACATCTTGCAAATATATCTGTGTTGATTTCGCATACGGCATATAAGCCAGTATACCGATTTTGCATACGCCACTTAAGCCAGCACACATGATTGACGCGATAAAAACGAAGCACCGAGAAGCTACAAAGCGGGTCACTTCAAATTATAATTACGAATAGATGAAAAAGAAATCGATACACAATTTATTGTCAAAGAAGTATTTATTTTTTTTACTCTATATTTTTTTATATATTTCACTTTATATTTCGAAAGGAGAGTATTGTGGGACTTCACTTCGGTATTATATTTATGTCCCACAAACAAATAAACATACCACGCTTCCTACCTTTTAAAACTAATTCAATAAAACATATGTTTTCGGAAATTGGATTTTGATATAAAAAAAGAAAGAAAACTTTTAATCTTCTGGTCTAAACTTTCAAATTAAATAATTGAAATTATATTAAATAATTTGTTGTGTTCAAATTAAATTCAAAATTAAGTTATTGTGCTATCACATAAAATTATAATTATAAATTATCAAAATTATATAAATAAAACATTTTATATATATATATATATATATATATATATATATATATATATATATATATATATATATATATATATATATATATATATATATATATATATATATATATATATATATATATATATATATATATATATATATATATATATATATATATATATATATATATATATATATATATATATATATATATATATATATATATATATATATATATATGTATATATATATATATATAAATATATATATATATATATATATATATATATATATATATATATATATATATATATATATATATATATATATATATATATATATATATATATATATATATATATATATATATATATTAGGGTGCTTTTTTTTGGGGCGACAATTCGTTTTTTCTGGGGCCCCACCAAAATTTTGTTGAAAATACCCCAGAAAACGTTCTCCTAAAATATGAGCCCTCAAAATTAATGTTTAGCACTCGGCCTCGCCGTTTGAAGATTTTCCATACAAAATACATGTAAACTTTAGTGTTTTTTAAAAATAAAATTACAACTCAGCGGCATTTTACACTATTTCAAAATGGAAAAAAGCAACTAACTCAGGATTAAATTATTTACAAAAATGCTTATGGTGATGTAACTGTAACTTACACCGGTGACACAGTACAGATCACTAAAGTCAATTTTATATGAATTTCTTGTTCTTTTGTTTTTATTTCATAAATGGCTAAGGCTACAGAAAAAATGTCAATAACAAAGTTGTAGTTAATTAAGTTTCCTACAAAACACTCAAAAGAACCGAATCTCTACGATTGATATTTCTCGAGATAATAAACTTGTCTAAACATGTCTCACTCGACGCTGGCGCGTATCGTTAACAAATGTTTACTCACGAAAAAACAATGTTGTCATCTCTTGTAGGAAAATATATTTTTTTTATATACTATGGTCATATCAAAAAAAATTTCTGATTTCCCGCTCCCCATGTAGATTCATCGGAAAACTAATGGCAGATTCGTGATCAGCGACCCCTAAAACCTTCTGGGGGGCATTTTCCGTCCTTAATTTTCACTTTTACTATATTTTGCAATCTTTTTAAAAATGGAGGGTGAAAAAGGGGTTAATTTTGAGTTTTGGGGCTATTGGGGGGGGGGGGGGGGCTAGTCACTTCGCTTGCTAGTCACGAATGACATAGGGGACTCATAGAAGCTAATGCAAAAAAAAATTTTTTGATTCAACTTCCTATAAGAAACTATTTTATTGCCCCGCTTTATTGACTGGACTACAGTAAACAAGTAATTTTATCAATAATAGTTTTGCGAACTTTATTTTGCCAATTTTGAATAAATTGACAAAAAATAATAATAAGTTTGCAGTAAAAACCACAAATCAGTATAATTATTTAACAATAGATGGCAATATTTCTTTTAAATTGAGCTTAAAAGCTTTATGTTTTTATATCTCATATAACTTATAGCAAATATTGTTCAATCATTTAAAAAAACTGGTTTGTGTCAAAGGTAAGGTAATAATCTTATACATTTTTTCTTATCGTTAAAGAATAAAGTTACGTTCACCATAATCTATTTAAATATTTGCACATTGAATTTCCTTAATCTAGGACAACGATCGAGCAACAATGATTGATCATCAATAATGAGACGGTTTTGTAGGAAATCAAGATTGCTTAACATGTACTTTTTGTCATTGTCAAGGTAAGATGAAACCATATTTTTTGTGGGGTTAAAATTGTTAAAATTTTAAACGAGATTGCGATGAAAAATTTATAAAACGGCATGGTTCGAAATCATTTGATTTAATATTATTCAATGACGTTGAAGAAAATAATTTTTCGGTAAATCTCACTGTATTGCCTTATCAACTCTTTCTTTCTATCTCCACTTTAATTACACTTTTGATTAATTGTCAACGTTAAAATATTTGAATGTGAAATACGTTTTACCTTCTATGACAATATCTTACAAACTTTTTAATGCTGTTAGTTTTTATAAAATTCTGCACTCTGCTACAACTTATTTTACTTAAAAACAGAAACTTAATCAGTTTAAAACTGAAACTCAGTGACAGTTGATATTTATTTATTTATTGTTTAATTTTATTCTAACTGTAATATTGTGATAACTAAAAGATTTCGTTAAGATAATACTGAAGATATTTTGATTAACCAAACATGAATAAAGTTGTAAGTGATAAGTAATTATTGGTTTAGTGTCAACATAATTGCATTAAAGTTTTTATATTTGTTGATCATGCAACACAATTATGTAGTTTTTTGGTTTTTTGTTCTTTTCGATTCAAAGCTTCTAAGAAAACAATATAGTAGGATAAATAGCCATTAATTACTAGAAGTTTTTTCGAAATTAAACGTAAGTCTGAAAGTTTTCTTGAAAGTATTTTATCCCTTGAAGATAAGACAATTATCGACGTATCCAGTTACGATTATCAGTTGTAATTTCCCAAGGGTGGTGATAATTCAAAATAATTTTTTGCCAAAAATTTCGAAAGCAAGTATATTGATAAGAGCACGGGGTATTATCAATACCGCTTGCTTGAGGAATTTTTCAAAAAATTATGAGAATTTATCAACGAACGAGGGGAATTCGTTTAGAAAATTTTTTGCAATTTTATATTTATTTATATATTTTTTATGAATTATACGTTGCCCGACTGTGATATCAGTTAATTATTTCAAAATTAGATTGATAATTTTTAATATCCCAGTAGGCCAGACATATAAATGTTTGTTATTAGTATAATTCAAATTTTATTGGTTATATTGAATGATGTCATTACATTTTAGAGAATTTCATTGTTTTAAATTAAAATAAAACTAGGGAAAAAATTTTCAGTTGTAATTTCCCAAGGGCGGTGATAATTCGAAATAATTTTTTGCGAAAATTTCAAAGCAAGTATATTGAAAATAGTACGAAGCCGTAGGCTGAGTACAATTATCAATACCACTTATTAGAGTAATTTTCCAAAAAATTATGAGAATTTTTCACCGAAAAAAGGGAATTCGTTTAGAAAATGTTTTGCCATTTTTCATTTCTTTATATATATTTTTTATGAATTATACGTCTGGCCTACTGCGATATTAGTATTTTTGGTTAAATTGAATGATGTCATTATATTTTAGAGAAATTCATTGGGTTAAATTAAAATAAAACTAAGGCAAAAAAATTTCAGCAAAACTTCTTTTTTTTAATAAAAGTTATAGTGTACTGAAAAATATTGAAGTAATGACAACCTCATCTCGGAGTTGGCAGCTTATTGTTCAAACAAAGTAAAAATATTCGCAAACAATTTCACCTTGATTGGAACAACTACACATTTTCCTGAAAACAGAATGAGGTTTATTTAAAATATAAACTTATTTTCACATAAATATTACGAGTGACTGTCCCAACCACATCGTTTTATAACTGTATAGCTGTTGAAACATTTTTGTAGTTCTTTTAATCATATCAGTGCGGGCTGAGGTTGAGAGAAGAACATATTTTTTAAGAACAGGTAACTTAACAATAAATCCTAAAGTGATGTCTCATTGCTATTGCAAGTGTAATGTAATATCGCTCGTTAACTCGTATGTCAATAGCAGCAAAATTTACAAATCAATATAAACTAATCTCTCCATGATGTTAAATTGGGTTCAATTTTGAGCAGAAGTATTGTCATCATCAGTATAATAATAATGATGGTCAAAGGGAAACCTCACAAAAAATTCGCCTTGGTTGGTTTTCATTTTTGAGAACTGAAATACTTTATAGGATTTAGAAACTGTAATTTTTAGTACATCAGTCTTATAATTCGTTGAGATTTCAAACCAGTAGAGGTATTACCGGACCTTGCTGCAGCCAAATTCTGTAACTGTGAAGCGGTGAAGTGATAAAAATTTCTTCGTTTCTTTTCATTAAAAGACTTATCACTTCACCGCTTCACAATTACAGAATTTGGCTGCAGGTCTGCTAGCGGAAGCCTTTTGTTATATGTGAATGAGCTAAAAATATCACATTACTGTGTATATATTGAAAATAGCTTGTACTACTTTGATGAATTTGAGAAATGATGTGGAAAACATTGTTTTCGATAGCAAAAATTAATAATTTAGGAAAACATGTAATTTTGATTTCTCAATTTAATGATCTTCGTTCTACTATTTGCCGACCATTCCGATTAGTCGTAAAGTTTAACTCAGTTAGGTTACTTATCAGAACAATACAACACCTATTAGTGTAGGAGCTCCAGTTTAAGTATAAAGTCCTAAAAAAGTTGATAACATCGTGAAGCGAAATCCTAAATTCGACGTCCACGCCGTGCTGCCTGGGTAATGCTGACAGAATTAGGTTGGTGTATTGGAGACAAGCAGAGTAAAAACTGCTTAGTCAATGACGCTACATCACGGCGAATTGGCGCCTTACAGCCAATGCGAGTCAAGCGTCTGTTCTCCATGTCAGGGGCGGCTTGGAGCGGGCGTCTTGAATCAAGCGGCTTGCTATATACACGTGTAAAAAGGTTGTTTCTGGTGACCTTAATATGCAGAACGGACCCATTAACGACAATTTGGGTTGGGCCTAAGGTTAACACCCTAACCCCGGAAAAAAACTAATATGTTAAATTTGGTGATCAGAAAAAGAATAACAGACCCGGACAACAAAACAGAATTTTACCTGGACGTGAAAAAGGACCAGACTATCGAATCGGAACGTGGAACGTGCGCAGCCTGAGCGCTCCTGATGCTCTTATAAGTCTGGAAACAGAGGCTGAGAGGTATAGGATGGATATTATTGCTCTACAAGAAATTAGACAGCCGATAATCGGAAAACAAGATTTGGATAGTCACTCTCTATACTGTAGTGGTCATCCTTCTCGAAGAGAATTTGGTACTGGCTTTCTTGTTGGTGCGCATATACAAGAAGCCGTGAAATTCATCCCGGTCAGTGAGAGGATCTGCTACCTACGTGTACGTGGTACATATAACAATATTTCTCTTATTGCCGTGCATGCACCTACTGAAGCTAAGACCGTCGACGAGAAGGATAATTTCTACATAGCACTGGAAGAGGTTATGAAACAAACACCCACACGCGACTTCATTATGGTTCTTGGTGACTTTAATGGACAGGTTGGAAGAGATATCAATTATGGAAATGTGGTGGGTCCCAACAGCCTGCATTTGAATTCGAATGATAATGGTGAGAGAATGACTGAGTTTGCATTATCAAATAATTTGAGAATTGCCAGTACGTTCTTTCCGCATCGATCGATTCATAAACAGACTTGGGTCTCACCGAATGGAAACACTCGAAATCAAATTGATCACGTTCTAGTAACAGCACGTTTCTTTTCAAGCGTTCGGGATGTGCGATTCTTTAGAGGTGCATACATTGGAAGTGATCACTTCCTTGTTTGTGCAACGATAAGGTTCCACTTCCCGAATCCAGGCATTCTAAAATTCAATCAACGGAAACGTTTTAACATCTCATCATTAAAGAATGCTGAAACAGAAGAGAGATATCAAATCCATATTGCCGAAACATTGGAGAAATCAGAAACCATTAATGGAGACGTCGATAAGTCATGGTATTTGCTCAAAGATGCTGTTTTAAGCGCTGCTGAGGGAATACTTGGACGACCACAGAACCACTCCCAGAAGCCATGGATGGATCAAGCATGCCTTGACGCTATTCAATACAAAAGAGATTGCTATCTGAAATGTCTACAAGGACGCAATACCAGGTCCACGAAGGAGAACTATAAACTGGCAAGACAAGCCATTACAAAGCTATGTAGACGAACGAAGATAGAATGGTGGAAGAGACAGTGTGAGGAGATTGAAAGCTTCAATAAGGAACATCAATCGCGTAACTTCTTTCAACAGGTTAAACCCTTAAAGAAGGACCCTCAAACTAGATCGACTGCTATTCAAAACGAAGATGGGGAGCTACAAGTAGACCTTAAAAATATTTTAGATACTTGGGGCGCTTATTTTGAGAATCTTCTCAACTTAAGTGACCAGCAACAAGTCGGGCGACGAGCAAAGCTTATTCGTGCGTCAAAGGTGCATGAAGACGAACCAACCAAAGAGGAATTCGATGCGGCGCTGTCAAAATTAAAATGCAATAAAGCACCTAGTATCGACGATATAACATCCGGAATGATTGGACATGGTGGCGAAACTCTATCCTCAAGATTGTTTGAACTTGTTCAAATGATCTGGAGGACTGAAACCATGCCACAGGACTGGAACACAGCTATGCTGATACCAATCCATAAAAAAGGTAATCGACTACAATGTGCAAACTACAGAGGAATCGCATATAAGATCTTTTCCTACATTTTGCTATCCAAAATCAATCCTTTTGCTGAACAACTGTTTGGAGAATATCAGTGTGGTTTCCGGCGGGGCCGAGGTACCACCGATGCACTTTTCTCGATAAGGATGATTTTGGAAAAGTGTCGAGAGTTCAATATACCTGTGCACCAACTTTCCATTGATTTCAGGCAGGCCTACGACTCTCTCGAACGAGAGACTCTATGGTCTGCTCTGGTGTCAATGGGAATTCCTGATAAACTGGTATCACTATGCAAAATGACAGTACAGAACTCTCAATGCTGTGTGCGAGTAGAGAACGAAATATCAAAATTTTTTAAAGTCGACTTCGGATTAAAACAAGGTGATGCTATCTCTCCTATACTTTTTAATCTAGCCTTGGAATATGTATGCCGTCAAAAGAAACTACCGACTAATAACAATATCTTGTCAATAAACTCAGTACAGATGATTGCTTACGCTGATGATGTTGTCATCCTTGGCCGAAGTGAAGCTGTTATGAGTGAGACTTTCAAGTCGCTTGAGAGTGGTGCTAGGAAAATTGGTCTGCAAATTAACTACAATAAAACCAAACATATGAATGTTTCAAGAGAGGCTGAGAAGAAAGATTTGATGTGCGGCGATGAACGAATTGAGGGAGTTGAATCTTTTAAATATTTGGGATCAATGCTTGACTCAAACAACAGCATACTTACAGATATTAAAGCTCGAATCGCTGCAGGTAATCGAACTTTCTACTCAATTAAACCTCTCCTTGGATCACCGTATGTATCAACTAACACCAAGCTCAAGTTATACAAGACATTGATTAGACCGGTTGTGATGTATGGGTCACAAACGTGGACCCTTACACAAAATGACGAATCGCATTTATCTGTATTTGAGCGTAAGATCCTACGCTACATTTTTGGTCCACTTAAGACAGACGATGGAGAGTATAGAACCCGGTATAACTTTGAGATCAGAGACCTTCTTGAGGGTCCTGATATAATAGGTTGTATCCGTTCTAATAGGATTGCTTGGTTTGGGCATGTTCTACGAGCCGATTCACAGTCTGGAATGATTAGAAAAATGTACGTTAGTACCCCAGGGAGTGGGCGACCGCGAGGTAGACCACGACTACAATGGGAGACTGACGTAATAAACGACCTTAAAAAAATCGGCTGCCATGGTAATTATGTCGCTGTTGCGAATGACCGTGGTGAATATTCAAAGCTGATTAGCCTGGCAACGCTCCTACATGGAGCATGAACGCCTTAAAAAAAAAAAAAAAAAAAAAATGAATTTTCCAACTTTACATTTAATTTTCAAAATGCTTGATGGAGAATTTTTCGTTCTTCAATTTTGGTTATTTAGTGTATCATTTAGCCACCGATTTTCTGCATCATTTGGCCATCGGTGTAAAAGCTATAGCTTTGAATCATTATATCAAAAGTAAGAATTGTGGTATTTATGCTCCATATAGCAGTGATGCTGAGGTAACCAGTTTCGAATATTCGCCATGGTCATCCGCAACAACGATAGAATGAACATAGGCGCCGATATAAAATCGTTCATTATGTCCGCGTTCTCTTTGTATATTCGTGATCTACTGCGTGGTTACTCATTTCCTAAGGTACTGATACATGTTTTTTAATCATTTTCAACTACCTTTTCAAAACCAAACCGTAGAACATGCCTAAACAAAGCAATCTTATTGGAGCATATACAATTTATTGTATTAGGACCCTCAAGAAGGTGTCTAATTTCTGAAGTGTCTGAGCAATATCGAGTTCTATGCAGGAAATCCTCAGTTTTAAGTGATCAAATACAGTTAAATGTGATTAGCCATTTTTAATCGGTAGTTATGCTAAAATGCCAAATATTAAAAGAATTCAACTCCCTCAATAAGTTCATCGCCGCACAACAAATCTTTTTCTTCAGCTTCTAGGCATATGATCGGTGTTATTCGTCAACCATTTTGTGTACACCAGGATTATTAACGTGTTTTTCAATAGTTTCTGACTTTTATAATGTTTTTAAAATGTGGCTTTAATATCTCTTTTCAGTTTCAGTATTATTAAGTGATGAAATGATTAAACGTTTCCGGTGATAGAATCTTTGAATGCCTATGTTTTGAAAGTGGAACCTTATTTTAACACATAGGTAGAATTAGTCTCATCCAATGTTTGCAACTCTATAGGATTCCACATTCAAAACACTCACAAAGAAACATTGTGTTATACTAGCATGTGATCAGTTCGATTTTAAGTGTTACTGTTCGTTGAGAACCAAGTCTGCTTACGATTGATGTAGAAAGAAAGTAGTAGCGGGGCAAAGAAAGTAGTAGCTAGGTAAATCTCAAAAATTTTGACAATGCAAACTCAGTCATTTTTCAACATTATCATTCGAATTCATATGCAGGTTCACTCTAAGAAAAAATCACTACTATAATAGTAGGAAATGGGTTGCCTACTATAATAATAGTAAAATACTTTGCTGTGTAAATTACAAACTTTACATCAAATAATGTGTAAAATACGTTCAAACATTTTGTGTAAAGCTGCGTATTTTGATATGTGAAAAAACATATTATTTGTGAGAGTTCACAGAATTTGTGTAACAATACGAATTTTTAAAATGTAATAATAATTAATTTTTTGTAAGTTTTTACACAAAGAATGTAATATTACAAATTGTAATATGTGGAAAAAAAGAATTATATGTCATTATATATGGAAATTGTGAAGTTCTACAAAATATTTTTGTTCATAATTATTTTATTTATTAAATATACAATAACTTAAATTTATTACATATAATTCATTAAATTAAATTTAATATTTTATTCACTATGTAAAACATCACTGTAAAACTCAAATCACTGTAAGACTTTTACATCACTGCAAACTGCCAAATCGTTGAAACTGCCCAATCCAAGAATTTCCTGTAAAATAAAATTTTAGAGATGAGTTTTTGAACTATATTATGTTTACACTTAAATTATAAATCTGCTAAAAGTAAAACATTATAATATTTCCTTACTTATAATTGCGATCCATGGAGTATTATTTGTTGGGTTTTTTAGATGTAATTTATGAAATGAATCGCCAAACTAGAAAACAAAAAAAAATCTATCAATTTCTTCCTAATTTTTTGAATTAAGAAAAACTTTACCTTTTAATATTTTTGATTTCGGTAACGTACGCGTCTTCAAATTGATTTCGATACTTATGCGAAATCCATAGAAAACAGGTTGAGAATTGACAGTATGTACTTTTTCAGTTTTATGCGCAAATTCACACACATAAGGTGTTTTAAAATTGAAATTACACAAAATAAATGTAAGATCACACAGAAATAGTGTAAAATAGCGAATTTCGTGAAAAAACACACTTTGTGTGTAAAATAACTGAAATTTCTACCCAAAACATTTGCCATTCGTTTTTTTACATTTGAAATGGATAAATTCATTAAAAATTTGATAAATTATCTACTTTTATAGCAGTGATATCACAATCTTAAAATTTAAGTTTTTAGAGTGTTGTTAGGACCCACATTTCTACATTTTTTTGTTACGCCAGAAGTTTGAAAACCACTCGCTAATGCAAAGAGCATTAAATTTATGTATAGCAATTGCCCATATGTATAGCAATTTGCATTACATATTCAGCTTTTTTTTAATCTGTGTAGCAAGTTAATGAACATAATTAGTGAAATAATTAATACATAAATAATTAATTAATAGCTGCGTTTTTTTCATTTGCGTCAGGGTCAAGGTCTAGATCAAGTCTTTTTTTTACATGTAAAAACTACAACAACATAACACAGATATTTATCTGGGTCTAGATCAATGATCTAAATTATTTTGGTTACATAAAATTGCAAGAGATGGCGAAACGTAGGTTTTGATTTCATAAGGTTGGTATGGTCATTTTAAAACTTATAAATGTCAAAGAAAATTTATTCAAAATAAAAAAACTGTCAAAGATACTTTATTAAATTTGTTTAAAATCAATTTTAATATGCTTTGTTTTCAACATGATTTCAATAAATTTGCTTAAAATTAATTTTAAAACAATACCTACGATATAAAATCCATATTTTTTAAGGGTTAGTTGTTTGCAATTTTTTATTAAGCTCAGTGTTGCCAACAATTTAAAATGTAATATTTTTTTCTTTGCGTGACCCACATCGTTTTTTTCAAACCTTGATCTTGACCCGAATGAAAAAAACGCAGCTAATAAGTTGTTTGTTTTGAGTTATCAAAAATATTTTTATCGCTTAATTGCTTGCTTAAAATTATTATAATAATTAGAAAAATTTTTGTTTTACACATTTAATTCAAATTGATTAATTATTAATTAATTTACTAAATTCAATATATATAAAAAATAAACAATTCCTTATAACAGGTCGTTCAATAAGTCCGTAGGATAAGTAAGAAAAAAACAACATTTTGACAAAACTCGATTTTTTTATTCAACATAGTTGCCTTCGAGGGCGATACTTTTATAGTACGATTTCTCTTTCTCGTCAAAATAGGCCTCAGTTTCAGCGATTACTTCATCATTGGACTTAAATTTCTTTCCAGCAAGCATTCTCTTGAGATCTGAAAACAGGAAAAAGTCGCTGGGGGCTAAATCTGGAGAATATGGTGGGTGGGTAAGCAATTCAAAGCCCAATTCATTCAATTTTGCCATCGTTTTCATCGATCTGTGACACGGTGCATTATCTTGGTGAAACAACACTTTTTTCTTTTGCAAATGTGGCCGTTTCTTTGCAATTTCAGCTTTCAATCGATCCAAAAGTTCACAGTAATACTCGCTGTTGATGGTGGTTCCTTTTTGGAGATAGTCGATGAATATTATTCCGTTCGTATCCCAAAATACAGACGCCATCACCTTACCGGCCGACTGTTGCGTCTTTGCTCGCTTTGGATTCGGTTCGTCGACTGCTGTCCACTCAGCTGACTGTCTTTTGGATTCTGGTGTGTAATTGTGAAGCCATGTCTCATCCATTGTCACATATCTACGATAGAATTCCCTTTTATTGCGGTTTAACAGTGCCAAAGACTCCTCCGAAGCATCGATTCGTTGTTGTTTTTGGTCGACTGTGAGCTCACGCGGCACCCAATTTGCACAGAGCTTTCGCATACCCAAATGTTCATGTAAAATGGTAAAAACACTACCATCTGCTACCTTTACAATGTCAGCTATTTGGGCGTCCACTGCGCTCTGCATCTTTTGTGCTGGTACGACCACATTTAAATTCAGCCATCCACTTCTCTACCATTTGTCTCGATGGAGCAGAGTTTGGATAATGTTTATCAAGCCATTGTTTGGTTTCCACTGTATTTTTTTTCATCAAAAAGCAATGCTTTATTAAAATTCGAAATTCACTTTTTTCCATTTTTTTTCAAAAACAAAAGTTGCTTCACACAAAATGCTATAACTCACGAATAAATAGTCAGATTGCTGTCAAATTTATACACGTATCGTTTGAAGGTTAGTACTAAATAAAAATCATATGGAAAAAATTCTAGCAACGCCATCTATGTGTCATCCTACGGACTTATTGAATGACCTAGTATTCTTCATTTTAATTATGATTCATTTACTTATTTTATTTTATTCATTTATTCCATACTAACTTTTCGAATAACATAATCATTACAATATGAAAAATATGAAGGGGCTGAAATCTCACAGCTCTCAAATATCCAGACTTCGGTCTGGGTTAAGGATTTTGATATAGTTTTCAGCAAAAAACCTTTATAGGACATGGTTTTTAGTTTTGGGAAGCGATGTATATCAAACATAACATTTTGTTACAGTACATGTAATTTTTATCTATAAAATTATAATAGATCATATATTAACATAATTTAGTAAAAAGATTATACACTCAGCAAACTACTCAAAAACCTCTCCGTTTAGCGTTTCGAGAAAATATTTCAAAATTACAAATTCATATTTCTTGCAAAAATCCAAATATATTGTAAAAATTAAATTAAATCAAACTTTTTTCGAAATTCTAAAAATATTCCAAAAATTATTACAAAATCAAAAATTGAAACTTTTTTCAAAATTCCAAAAATTATAATAAAATCAAAAATTTAAAATTTTTCAAAATTCTAAAAATATTCCCAAAAATTCTTGCAAAATTAAAAATTCAAAATTTTCCAAATATCTAAAAATATTGCAAAAATTATTACAAAATCAAAAATACAAACTTTTTTCAAAATTCTAAAAATATTCCAAAAACTATAACCAATTCAAAAATTTCATTTTCAATTACATTTACGTCATAAAAACAGCAAAATTTTTTTTTCCAAAAAATTGGCTAAAAAAATAAATGGAACCTATTTTAGACACACTTGACATTATATTTTTGACAAACTTATAATGCCATAATTCTCTATATAATAATAAAATTTCATGTCATACAAATAATTAGTTTTATTTTGGTGATGGGCGTCTTTGATATTTGTGTCATAGATCTGATCTAACTTGAATTCAGTATACTGTCGACTTTTGTTTTTTATTATTTCTATTATTAAACATAAATTAGATCAACTTTGATCTAATGCTTGTAATCGTTTTTCATTTAATTTATGTTTAATAATAAAAATAATAAAAAACGATAGTCGACAGTATACTGAATTAGTTTTATGTTTGGGTTAAAAATTGGGTTAAAAAATAAATAAAAATCTTTCTTTTGACACACTTGACAACATTTTTTTGACAAACTTATAATGCAATAATCTAGTTTTTGATCTCACATACCAATCCCTACCATCAAGATTTCTCTGAACTCAATGTTCCTACTCCTAATCACTTAAAATGAACGTTTTTTAAGCCAAAAATATGAAAATTTGCTATTTTTGACACACATAATGATTTTTTGACATACTTCCGGTACAGTTATCGAACACTGCGTGTCTTTAGAAATACTCGCAGAAAAAATTTAGAAATACTCGCAGCAGTTTTCTAGATTTCGTAGGTTATGACAGACGGCCGTACGGCCGGCCGGCAGACAGAATCAGTAGGTCCTAAATAGGCATTTGTAGAATCAGTAGGTCCTAAAACGTCGAGAAATGCCAAAAAGTGGAGGTAAGAATTTCACTTTTGGCTCATGAATGTAATACTTAGGTCTTTCAAACCGAAGTAACTTCCTAACATGAACTATGGTAAAGAAAAATGCTATTATAGTCACTAGAAATGTCATATCAAGAGATTAAGAACATCTTTGGGAAATATTTAACAAGCCACAGTATTGAAAAAAATAAAAAAAAATCCAGCGTAATAATATGCTCATTCTCCAAAAACTATTCGTCCAATTTCAGCTAACATTTATTATCCGACGAATCAAAGAGTAAAAAAAATTTTATGAAGAATATATAAGCCGCATAATGCATGGATCACAAAATATCATCACTGTTAGAGAATGAATTGATTACCATTAAATTCGGAAGCTATTTATTTTGTCAACACTTAGAGAAACATTTAAGGTTTAACAAAAATACAAATTAAAAAAGTCAGACAAGTGCGAATAAAATTCGCTCGTCAAGGGTTCCGTGAATGTAAAGAAAACAATATCAAAATATAAAGTTGTATTGTAAAGGGTTTATATTGCCAGACCATAGATAGACACATAAAAATAAATGGTTCATCGTAAATATCAATAGTAAATGTCAATCTCATCTAAATTGATCTAAATGATATAAAAAATATTACTTTAGGTTAAATGTTATCCATAGCTGTTTATGGTAGCTAAAGAACAACTCAATTCTGTTAATCAACGACGAAGTTTAGGGTTTGTGAGGTGTTAACACTAAAAATAGGACTTTTTTGACAATAATTCAAAAACGGTGCATCGCAAAATTCTAAAAAAAATTGTAAAGTTTCTTAATTTTGGTGCTCTTTCAAATGACACCCAACTTGACCGGGTTTTAAATGATGTTTTTACCCCTTCTCATATCCACCCCCTAATAAGTATAATTATTAGTATATGGTACTTCACTAAATTTTTCTTTAAAAACTTACTAATTTTTCTATCATTCAAAATACTGTTTAAGATTTTCGATTACTTAGGTTCGGAGCTAATCAAGGAAAGAAAACATACAGAAAACGCTATTATTTAGATTTACACAAAAAATGGTGGGGTGTAAAATTCCAAAATATATTTTTTAGAAATACTGAAGTGAAGCCCTTTCATATGATACCCTACTTGACTCGATATAAAAATTTATTCTCTCTTATTAAAGGCCTCACATCGTAACCCTGTTAACCAAACGAAATCCATTAAAAATTAAGGCTTAAATACATACAAGGATGTACTTAAATTTGTTATGTGTGAAAAAAATTAAACAATAAACTCCTTTTGATAAATGTGTGATGCTTGCTCCACAAGTATCAACAATTAAAAAACCATCATGCAAATGATATTTAAGAAACCTACGTTCCCAGCTGTACCCAGCCCAGAACCCAGCTGTAGAAATTAAATATAAATAATGGAGCATTACATACAAATGAAGTTTTCACAGATCTATTTGTAAGGCATTTGAAATTACTGATATGACACCATTTTATATTTTATCAACAATCAAAATGTATAAGTGAAGAAAAATGAAATTAGGAAAGATATTGAATGCAGTTGCAGTTGAATTTTGCAGAAAATTATTCTTTAATAATTCAAGATTCATTTTGAGGTTACCATTGGACAAATAGTCAGTCTTCAATTCATCCATTTGTTATTTATTATAATCCTGGAGATTGTCTACGCCCCGTCAAAAGCTATGTTATAATTTCCTATAATAGCCCGAACTATGTGAATCAACGTTTAGTTAAGAGAAATTGTTCAAAAGATTGATGAAAAATTAGGCTTTTAGTCAGACTGAAGATCGGTAAAATTGAATATCTCAAGGAAACGAAGAAACGACTATTTGTAAAATTGACATATTTTGTAGTATGGATAGAACTATCTTTTTTATAAAAAAAAATTGAAATCCAATTATAGGAGCCTTGAGCCTTTCGCTATTTTAAAAACTTTTTTCAATATTTCAATTTTAAAATTAATTACAAAAGCGTTTAATAATTTTTGTTTCAAAAGATTAAAAATGACCTTTCAAACAAAAAAAGTTTTTCGATATATCCGTTCTTCAGCAATTTCATGCATGTCGTGGGGACCCTTATGGTCAAACTACGCTTTAAAAATAATCATATAAAATAAGTTATTTTTATTATTTTGTGCATACTACTTATATGCCAAGTTTCAGGAAAATAAAAAATGGTTAGTTTCAAATTTCAACTTTTCACCTGTGTAGATCACGTTTTTTATCAGATAGTGATATTAGTTCAGCACGAAAATGTTTATGTTTAATAGTGCCAACAAATGTGTTTTAGTTTTTTTTCTTAAACACCAGCTGAAGATATTACCAAGATTGTCTGTTTGTCTTTTGAGGCTGAAAAATTGAACAAGTATTTCGTGTTAAGAATTTTGCCGCATTTCGCTGAAAATGACTTCAATATGATCCATCATTCAAGCATCCGTTTCAAACATTTATCTTTGTAGTTTTTCCTGGTTTGTAGCGGTCATTTTACTAGTACTGTTTGCTTTCCACGAAACATTTATTATTCCGAATACGTTTTGGTGACTACTAATTTGTTTTCCATATGCATGTTTTACATTTTTTTATAACTTGAACAATTATGAATTCTGAATGAATTATAGTTTCGATAGCAAGAAATAAACGATGTAATAAATTAAAAAAATCTTGTCAAGTGTCGACCAACAAACGAAAACATTATAGAAACATGAATAAAATCATATTTCGTAGAATCATTTTCAAGATCTACAGTAAAAAAATTTCTATGGATTTGTTAATACTCAATTAATTGAAAATTAAGCTTCATTCGAGGAGTGTGCTTTTGTCTTTTATTTGCATCTAACTCAAGCATAGTAAGTTATCTAATAAACAAGAAAAGTAAATAAATTCAATTACATTATCTTGAAATCTGCAAGGTTAATTTATGTTTGTTTTTCTTTTCTTTTGAAAATCATGTACATAGTTATTGGTTCATGTATCATAATATGATAATGAAATAATAGATTTAAATTACTTTCGAATATGGTATATGGTAAGGAAAGTATTTGGAGCTCTTGTTGACACTTCAAAGGCTATTTTAATTAATTTTGTATAAATTTGTAACAATTGTTTTTATAATTAAATTAAAACTGTTTCAAGTTTAACTTAATATTGAAACTGATATGTATCTTTATAGTTTAATTTTTATTGTTTTTCACGTGTCTATTTGTTTGATATGAGTGTTGTATTGTCATTTGCTACGAATTGCAATTTTTTGGAATCCAAAACAATTCAGTTGTACAATAACATTATTTTGATCATAATTGGTTGATCTGTCAAAGTTTTGAAAAACAAACACTACGAATTCATCATCTGGGGACCATGGCATTAATCTGTTATAAAGTATTTTTAGACTAAATTACTTGTACGTTTGTTTGTACAAAGTTGCTAAATAAATTGGGTAGAAATTTGTCTAATATTTATTTTTGCTATTGATAATTTTAAGATATAGTCATGGTTATTATTTTTCCTTTTTTGTTTTTCAACAGATTACATCCATATGTGTTTCCTTGATATTTGCTTCTCACATATCTTCTGCGCCTGTGGATAATGCCAGCACTAATCTTGTAACTTATGAAAACTCACAAACAAAGGATGGTTATAGATTCATGTAACAAAAAATAATTTTCTTTTATTTGTATTTACTAATTCTTATTTTCAATTTTAGGTATGAGACCAGTGATGGTCAAATTCGCGAAGAAATGGGATTTTTAATGAATCCGGGTACACCAGAACAAGAATTTGTTGTTATGGGTCGATTTTCATATGAAGGTGATGACGAAAATGTTTACACTGTAATGTATACAGCTGATAAAAATGGTTATAAACCAAAACTAATGATGAAATCGAAAAAAATGATTAAGACACCAATGTTAAAAAAAGATATTCTTAAATCACTTATTGGTTAAACTTTTTAGATTATTAGATATGGAATTGTTATATGCAAAATAATTATTTATTAAAATAAAATTTCTTAAAATTTATTGTTTACTAAAGCGATGGTTGATTTGGGTATCATAGTTGTGATATTTTGCTTGCACTTCAGAGCTACCGGAGTGTATTTCTTTGTTCTATACAGAGTATATGTGCTTTACTGAGTGTATGTGCTATTCAGAGTATATCCTCTTGCTCTTTTTTGTGTTACTTAGAATCGGTGCATTTGGTGGAGGTGGATGCTATTTTCAAAGTCTAAAACTAGTCGACTGTAAATTGTTTTCAATGTGTTTTTCAGAATTTTCATTCAATGTCATAATTAACATTGGGTTTTTTTTTTTAACAAAAACTACTGTGTAATAGAGATTTGATAAAAATAATAAAGGGGTTTAGAGTATGTGTCACAACAACACACAAATACCTTTTAAGACCTAGGTCTAGACCTAGGTTCCTCCCTGGGGTACGAACGTAGATTTTTTAATCATTCCAGACTGTGAATCAGCTCGTAGAACGTGCCCAAACCAAGCAATCCAGTTGGAACGGATACAACCTATTATATCTGGACCCTCAAGAAGGTCTCTGATCTCAAAGTTATACGGTCTAGTCAATGTCTTGTATAACTTGAGCTTGGGGTTAGTGAATACATACGGTGATTAAAGTTTCTAATCCGGATATCCGGATATTGAATTATCCGGATTATTCGACCATATTTTAACTATTCGAATATCCGGATACTTTTTTGCAACTATCCGAATATTAAAAAACCCTTTATTTTGCAAAAAAATAATCGAATTGCGTTGCAAAGTTCAAATAAATTGCAAATAAATCGAGTTGCGTTGCAAAATTTGTTAGTGCAGTGAAGTGACTATAAGTTTTAAAAAGTTCTTTACAACTTTAATGTTTTGAAAACTGTAATCATTGAATATTTTATGAAACACTTCGTGAATCTGCAGTGTAAAGATATTTTACTATTATTTATTTAATGCTATATTAATTTAAAAAAAAAATGTTTTATAAACTTGTGGCCCTGTTAATAAAATCTGAAGTGTTGGCTATTTTTTTAAAGTTTATGAGAGCTGTACTTCTAAATTATGACTCTGAGGAAATCACTAATGAAATTACTATTCAAAGTGAAGATGAAGAAAGTCTAAGTAGTGAAGTTTATATAAGAAATCGTGACTGCAGAAAGTACTTGAGAATTCTATTGCTTTAATTACTTATGTTGAGAAGCAGAATGGAGGAAGTTCCATATTGCTGAAAAAAGATTTCATTTATTTAAATAATTATAAAAAACGGACGGGCAATTTAAATATTCTAAATCGCGTATTATTACCAATAAAACTGACACCGACTGCAACGGTGCGGGTATTTTCAATTGCTGGTCTTAACAGGATAAAAACTAGAACTCCACTCAATTCCGAGACATTGTAATAATTAATTAATTAATGCAATAATTTTTCTAAAATATTCATTTTTATAAATGCATCAATAACTTAAATTAATGACGTTATTGATGCATTTATAAAAATGCATATTTCAGAAAAATTATTGCAGTTGCATTTTGGACCTACTTCAGGAATTATTTAGATGATCTTTGAATACACGATTACTCAGCATGTTGTTAATTAAACGAGAGGTGAAGCTACAATGTATTGCATTGAGCAGCTTATATATAATCCCAATTCGCCAGACCATGTCATATGCTGCAGTGAGATCACGGAATACTGCGCCTGTTTTTAATAGACCCAGCTTCGATGTAGGATGTTGAAGCGAGCAGTTGGTCAGTGCAACAGTGATTGGGACGGAAACCAGCTATTTCGACTGGGATCTGGTCATTCAAGATCGGTGCAATACGTTTGTATATGAGTCGTTCTAGCAATTTAAAGCAGGTGCACAAAAGGGCGATCGAGCGATACCTTCCTGGTTCATTGGATGGTTTACCTGGCTTAAGTATCGCTATCACTTTTTGTAGTCTTAAAATGTTTTTGAAGATTGCCGCTTTCTAGGATATTCGAGAAAAATTTAGTTAGCCATTGTTTTACCTTTTTTCCAGCATTTCTAAGAAATTCTGGAAAAATACCATCGTAGCCAGCTGCTTTTCTGTTTTTTGTTTGGGACAGAGTTGAATCTAGTTCCTCGCTACTATAAGAATTCGCATACTTCGATGAAGACGAGCAATTGCGCTTTATTTCTCTTAACCTTCGTTTAATTTTTCTCTTATGAAGGCGATTAATAGAAGAACGAGACATGTTTACGATATGATTTGCAATGTCCTCTGGATTTATTTCATTGTTAGCACGAGTAATTGACTTTGTGCCACCCAGATTGCGAAGGAGACTCCAAGCTTCCCTGCTTGAATGGGAGAAATCAATGTTTCGAACAGCATTAATTCACTTATATTTCCTCGCGGCGCCAAATAGTATATTAGGTCAACAACCACGTCTACCTCGCCACTACTAAGGTACTCCTCATATAATATGTCGCTCTCTCCACTCCCGCTGGGAATGCATTTTTCACGGAAGCCTCTTGGGATGCATTTTCTCTCAGTCGAGATGATGGCTCCAACGAACCTATTTCTAGGAATGGATTGGATCCAGCAAATCACTGCATTCAATTCCGACCTATATTTAGCCCAGTCAGCTTTGATAAAATTCCATCTAGGTTGAGGAGTAGTGTTAACGAGTGGGATTTGGATACCTCCGTTAAAAATTACTGGACTACGTTGAGAGCGTGGAAAGCCTTGTAACACAGTCCTAGATATTGGAATAGGGTGACGCTGTTCGTTTTTTGTGGAAAAACAAAGGTCGGGATTGTAATCACGTCACCATCTAGTAGATCTAACGGTTTTCATGTCTTTCACATCATATACCAGGAACATGTTGTTACCAACCGCCCAGTTAATCAGTTGTATGCACTTGGGATTGTTATTTGAGTAGGACCACTGAGTGTGATGGCTATTGAAGTCACCAGCATATATTGCTGAGTGGTGAAATAATGGTGGGAGAGCAGCTGGTATTCGGTGGCTTGTATACGTTTACAATCTTCATATCCGATATTTCAACAAGAATAAGATGAATGATGATGAATGACATGTCTGTCTGTGTAAGTACATGGGTGCAGTTCTTGATTTCTGACTTAACATACGTGGCAGATCCATTTGCTTGATGGTAAATAACACTAATTAATTTGTAACCAACAATGTTTCCTCTAGAGGTAAGTTTCGCTTCATCTGCTGCATACCTTTCTTGCGATCAACGATCAAAAACGATCTTAGCAATAAGAAATAAGTTTTTTCTGTATTAATTCGGTCTGAAAGACCTAAGTATTACATTCATGAGCCAAAAGTGAAATTTTTACCCCCACTTTTTTGGCATTTCTCGACGTTTTAGGACCTACTGATTCTAAAGAAGCAAAAAAAAATGTATGTCTGTCTGCCGGCCGGCGGGCCGGTCATCATTACCTACGCTGCAGGAACAACCGCTGGAGTGATTTCAAAAAATTTTTCTTTCTAAAAATAGGTATGTTCGATAACTGTACCGGAAGTGTGTCAAAAAAATCATTAAGTGTGTCAAAAACAGCAGATTTTCATATTTTTGGCTTAAAAAAACGTTCATTTTAGATGTTTACGAGTAGGAACATTGAATTTGGAGAAATCTTGATGGTCGGGATTGGTATGTGAGATCAAAAACTAGATTATTGCATTATAGTTTTGTCAAAACAATGTTGTCAAGTGTGTCAAAAGAAAGATTTTTATTTATTTTTTTATGCTCTGTTCTACTAGTATTTTTTATGCACTGTGCAACAGTGCGACGCCACGATAATTGGCACATTTTAGGCGGTCACCTTTCTTATGTAGCTGAAAAATGAGAGCTATTTTCTATTCAGCAGCTAGTTCTTCTTGGTCTCAGATTGCAAGAAAGAACAGGTCTTTAATGTCATCTACTTCATCTTCAGTAGGTGCATGAACATTGATGATCGTTACATTAAATTTTTGAGTGCGGATTCTCTTTGTACATATCCGTATATTAATTGGGCAAAAGTCGATAACATGTTGATTCACGCGACGATGTATGAAAAAACTAATTTCAAATTCTCCTCCGTTTTGATGACCGCAATAGTAGAGAGTGTATCCTTTTGCTGTTTCGTGGATTACACTCCCTGGCCATCTTAGTTCTTGTAATGCCACTATATCCAGTGTATAGCTATCGACTTGGTGTGTGAGTTTTAAGAGGTCTTCTGGTTTTCTAAGGTTTAGCACGTTTTAGGTGCACATTTTTAAATCGTAGTCCGGGTACAGTTTTCGAGGTCATTCTTGAAATGAGTCCGAGATAATCCGAGGCCAGTATACAGAATTCATGACACATAACTTTTTTATGGAAATGGAGTGTTAGCCCTTCGCCCAACCCAAATTTTCGTGAATGAGTTTGTTCTGCATCTTAAGGCCACCAGAAAAACCTTTTTACACGTTTATACAACGAACCGCTTGATCCAAGACAGACGCCCAATCCAAGCCCACTTGAGTTGCATTGGTTTTAAGGCGCCAATTTGCCGTGATGTAGCGTCATTGACTAAGCAGTTTTTACTCTGCTTGTCTCTAATACACCAACCTAATTCTGTCAACATTGGGATCAATCCACCTGTTAATTTGAGAATGGATAAATCCCTGGTCAGCTTCCCAGGAGTAGGATTATCAGTGCCTATTGTCACCCTTTCTGTGGAACTTGGCTAATATTAGCCTGAAACCTGAAGGACATGGCCTTAGGGTAAATGCTTATGCGGATGATGTTACTATTGGCGTCTTCAGAAAATATCCTGTTATACTCTTAAAGATTAAATACTTAACGCCTACTTTATCCCATGAAAACTGACTGATAAATATGGAGAGTAAATTCGCAGATATCGGAATTGGTTCTTTTTTATAGGAAGTGTAAACGACCTGCATTTGACCAACTTTCTGTGCGAAATCTGCCTGAGTGTCACTGGCAAGTCTAATTGCTGGGCAGTTGTTCTAGATAGAAAACAATGCTGGAAACCCAACATGGTCGGAAGAGTAAGGAAAACTATTATAGCCCTTTACTCGTGCAAAGGTGCTTTTGGAGTAAGATCTGTCATCTGTAAGATGATCGTCAGTGACATTTGTTATTTCTTGAGATGCCAGTTACCAAAAAGTGTACCGTTTCACAAACAAATTTTTTTTTTTTCGTTTTATGGGTATTGACCGCTTGTGTCTATGTCTATGTTTAAGACGGTCATTATAACCTAACCTAAGCTGTGTTTACTTAAGTGGAAATTGACTTACTAATATATTTAAAAGACGTTGTTTAGTATAAAATGCATGCTTTTTTAGGAAGTCATTCTGCGATTTAAATTGCAAGAAAAACATCCATCTGCTAATTTAAGATTACGCACGTAGTGAAGCAAGCACGTTTCTTATAAAATGAGGCGGATAATTTTTCGAAAAAACATTATTCGAAAAATGATTTTACAAATCAATACTAGCAATGCAACAGGCCTTGAATTTGTTCCTCCGATTATACTTAAAACATTTGCTAGGGAGCTAGCACCAATCCTCACTAAAATTTGCTATTTGTCATATAAGAAAGGAATTTTTCCTGAAATCTGGAAAATGGCTAGTATATAGCCAGTTTCAAAAAGGGCAGTAAGAGTGATCCTACAAATTACAGATCCATTCCAATTTTATCGGCAGTTGCTAAAATTTTTGAGAAATATGTAAATGTTAATTTAATGAGCAATTCTTAGAGTCTTCCAAATTACTTAATGAAGAAAAGAAAGAGCGACGGACGATTTACTTTCTTTTGTCACTCATATCTGAAACAAGTTGCTTGAGAACTTTGGAGAAACATTCTGTGTTGCACGGTGTTGATATATCCAAAGCATTTGACAGAGCATGGCATAACAACCTTATATGCGAATTGAGATCCAATGGTTTAGACGAGCAGCTTATATCTTGGACACAGAGCTTTATATCTGATCGAAAATTTCGGTTTAATGTTGACGGTGTATCATCGAATACTTTTTCAACAAATGCAAGACTTCCTCAAGCTTTCGCTTTGTCACTAACTCTTTTTCTTATCTATATTAATGATTTGTTAGATTCAACGGTTCATCCTATACATAGTTTTACTGATGATAGCACGTTTCCTGCGTCTCATGAAGCACCTAAATTATATGCTCCCTTAGCGTTTAGTGACTGTAGGTCAAGATTGATAGATTTTCTTAACACTGATCTTCAAACAATTATGGATTTGGGTATTGGTAACAGTGTTGAACTAAATACAAGCAAAATACAGGATTGTCATTTTTCTAGAATAACGGCATTTAATCCTGTCAGACTTCTAGAAGTTGAGATTGAAAATAATATGAAGTGAAATTCTCATATTTTTAATCGGGCTAAGAATACTGTTCAAAAGTTGGGTTTTTAGGGCGATGTCGTAAGTTTTTCAATAGCGAACAACTTCTTTTAGTTTACAAATCTTTTATACGTTCCTGCATGGAATATTGTTCTCACATATGGGGTGAAACTTACATGAGTAATATAAGTGCCTTGATTCTGTACAGCGTAGAGCTGTTAAACTCATTGGTAACTCAAGTCTTACTAACGGTCTTGATTCTTTGCAGCACAGAAGAAATGTTGCTGATTTGACTATATTTTACAAATATATTTTGGATGAACGAGCTTCTGAAGAGATCAAATTGATTTTACCTAAATCAGCAAACCTTTTGCGTCATACCCATCCACTTACGGCTCAAATAATTAGGTGTAGAACTGTAGCCTTCCAACAATACTTTTTCAACAGAGTCTCCCATCTTTGGAATGCCTTACCTTCCTGGGTTTTCCCTGATGAGTTTAGTCCTTAAAGCTTTAAAGTCAACGTTCATAAATTTCTTAGAGAAACTTAATTTGCATTCCATTCTTAACCCTAGTTGGCATGGTATATTCGTAATTAAATAATTAACCCAAAACATGCCTAATTTTGAATAAAACAAAAACAATGCTGTTATGATTTACGAGTAGTTTTTAAATGTTAACAGTCTTGCATTATTATTAATATACAGCTAAATCTTTGGTTTTCATTATTATTAATATCAAATTTGATGCTAGAGACCTTTTGAGTTTTATATTTTTAAATCCACCATAAATTTTCTTACTTGAAGTAAAACAATATTAATTACTTTCCACTATTAACCTTTTTTCATTTCACTTGTTTTTTTCAATAAATGATTTCAACATTTGAAAAGTTTTACCGATCACTCAGATTGCTTTAATTATTTTGATTGTGAATGTATTTGGTTACTTACTCTGTCTTTCTTTAATTTATTGAACAAAATATTTATGTTAAGAAAAATTTCGTATCACTTGCATGAAACTAAGTCAGCTAAATTTGACCTTACAAGTTTTGTTATTTTATTTCTTTAAAAATTATATGTTAATTAATTTAAATCCAGTATTACGGAGTTAGTCAAATTAACATAAAATTAGCTAGCTTTTTCAAAAAAATGCTTTTGCTACACGTTAAAAGAGCATCAAAAAAGCTTTTGTACTAAAAAAATATCAGATGATTTTTATACTAAATTAAAACTCCAACGGTATAGACTTTAATACAACCGGTTCAAAATTTATCGTCATCGATATTTATGATACTACCTACCGCAGTTGTTATAACAAAACTTTCGTTAAATTATATTTGCTTTGCATATAATTGGTATAAACTGAAGTGTGTGTCTTAGAAGTTAAGAAAGAGATATATGAATTTAAAAGCTTTTGATATTACAGATTTATAAAAACTGTTGTTGTAGTTTTAGTAGCCGCTAACAGGTTGTGAAGTGGTAAGTTCAAATAAATTAAGAGTATAAAGTTTATTAAAACTCAAACGTTATGCAATGACTGTTTTTTACTAACAACAAATCCATTAATATTTTATGTTCACTGTCGATAAAATCAATGAAATTTTCTAGTGAGCTTTTAAGATCTGAATTAATTGCTGTATTTTTAGTAAGAATAAAATGTATTGTATTCTCAGGAACATCATCAAAAAGTTTGATAAAACATATCCTACATAAATTATTCATTGAATTAACTTAATTATTTTTATCCAATTAGCAAAATTTTATACATAAGATAAAATGTTGTCAAAATATCAACAAAACATTTATTTCAACACTAAACTTACTTATTATATATTCAATCGACATTTAAGTTATAGCTTATGACTTTTGTTTTATGAATCACATACTGTTCTCGATTTAACGTTAAAAACTAAAATATTCATAAACCATCCTCACCCAGCTCATCTAAGAAAACAATTATTGACATAAAACTTTAATGAAAAACGGGTGAGGCACCAAATAATGTTTTTTTCTATTTTCTTTAACCGTAAGTTTTATTTTCTATTCATTTTTTGAGTTTAATTATAAATATTATTATATAATATAGTAATAATCACATGTATGCAGATATATGTTTAATTTATTGATAATTTTGAAGTTTGTTTCCCAATTAGGTTTTTCATTATGTTATAAATTCGAAATTATGCAAATTTGTTTTGTTTTAGAATTAAAAATTATTTAAATTTTAATTGATATTCGATAAATATTAATTAAGCTTTTTAATGTAATGTGTATAGTTGATTTCAAGTATGAGTTATTACAAAAAACTTACTTTAAGCGACGAACCTCAATTTTATAATGAATTTAAAAATGTTTACCAATAAAGAAAAATTTTTATGATTTGAACTATTTGGATACAATGTATTAATTTAATCAGTTTATGTGAGTTTAAAACAATCTTTTGTTTCTGTTCAACACTCTTTTGTCTAATAACTAACTTGGCAAGTGGTATCTCACTTGTGTTGCCACGGGGTTGTCACACCCGTATAGTAAACAATATACAAATTCACAAAAGCTGATATTGTGGGCTCACATTTGTTTCTTATAATATATTATCCTTTCGGTTGTTTAGGTCATATTTTCTGTTTATGTGAACATAAGGTTCTAATGTCAGCCTGAAACAAATGGTTTTAGTAAATGTTCTGACCACTAAAACTGACGCTGCAATGGTAAACATTTCCTTGAGTCACAAAACCTGATGAGTTAATTCCATTTTTTTACTGTTGTACTTTACCATCAACAAACATTTCATGGATGTTAGCTTGTTCATCTTTTTATTACTACTTTGTACTCAACATGGTTTGCGGAGGGCCCTTTGTAAAAATGGTATTGTTGACCGTCTTTACTTTGGGTTGCAACTAATCTGTCTGGTTTATATGTATAGTGTTTACCACTGACAGAAAAATGCTTTCCGTTCAGACTGAGATATCTGCAACTGGCATCTGACACAAAACTGTCTGAACAGCTCAGAACTATGCTTACTTTACTCGCAAGTATGTTGTCCCTCCTTGACCATTTAGTTGTATTTTCTTTGTTAAAGTTTGTTTTTGTAATAAAATGCGTGTGCTACTATTATGAAAACCAAAAATTGGCTCAGTATACTCATAATTACTATTTTGAGCATTAACTCCTTTGAGAGAGGTTTTATTGTAATATTAATATAATTTTACACCATGGAATCATGATAAGAAGACGCCTTGTTATATATTTAGCTAAAATTTTTATTAAATATCTGTTTAGTTCACCAATCATACATTAAACTATTCCCCATGCAAATTTTTTGGAAATCGATGAACTTAACCAGTTTTATATATTTGTTTATTTTTGTTCCCATGAGTAATGCAGATCTCTGATAACTTGGAGACCACCGATATCTATGTGGCTCCATTCGGTTATGGAATATTTAAATATCGTTCCAGCCAGGCTATCTTCACCATGGGTCGTATAACCCTACCGATCCAGATTTTATATAGTCTCTAGGACTCACACCTGAATTACTTAACTTAACTTAAGATCGCAAACCGCATCAAACTCATTTTTATTCGCTTTCATTCGCTGAAATAATATTATTTTATATTCCTATCCTGTTTTTATCTTCCTTTCCGGCACAATTTCACTCCATTCCAACTCAAAACTTCACAACTTACTATCCTAAAACTTACTTCCAAACTCAATTTTTCAAAACCAACTTATCAGAAAACACAAACATTCAATACACATATTATTTAAATTATGGACAATTACTAAAAAATTATTTTAAAATTTCAAAAGAAAATATTCCTAAATTTAAATTAAAGCTAAAACAAAAAATTTAAAATTAAAGTTACAAAAAAAACTTTTAAATTACAATGAAACTAAAATACCGAAAAAAATAAAAATATACTAAATATTTCAAAATTACAAAAACAATTAACAATGACAAAAAATTTATAAATTTCAAGAATAATATTCTAAAAATTAAAACTAACTAAGCTTATTCAATAAATTTCCGAAATTCAAATAAAAATTCCATCGATGTTTTAAAAACAAGGCCGAAACACTTACACTTACCTACATATTCAAATAAAAACTTATCAAAAACAAATTAAAATTATTTAAAAAATAAATTTAAAAATAATGTTTTTATAAATGTTTAACACAACCGTAAAAATTAAATAAATTTAAATTTTAAGATGTGCTTTAGTCTATAATTTATAATAACTTTGGTTGTTTGTCTTACACAAAAGCGCTTAAGCTCATTTGGTAAGAACTCAGATGATAGACTAAAATATTATTTTAATTGTAATCAAGAAATTAAATAAACATATTTCTTAATTTCCAATTTTGTTTTTATTTGATACGTTTCGATGATTTTTTGTCATCTTTCTCAATCAATCTACAAATTCTAGAAAATACATTGGAATTATTTTTATGTTATTGAAAAATAATTTTTGTTTTTTGGAATTAATCTAAACTATAATGGTTACTAATGTAAAAAACTTACAATATTTTCCTAAATGTGTAAAAGACGTTGTTCACTATAATTTGTTATATTATGTCAGGTTAATTAAAATCACAAAGACAAGAAACACAATAAAAAGAATTTTCTAAATTATCAAAAACGAGGAGAAACAGATACATTTAAACTAATTAGAGATTAAATAAATTTGACTAAAAATTAAAAATTAATTGTAATAATTGATAAAGAGAGTTTGGAGGTCAATGATCTGTTTCCAGAGTTATATCTATTTTGTTTCTCCTTTTTTCCATAATATTAATAATGTTTTTTCTCTCATTGGAATCAAGATGTGTAGGTATTTTTGCGGTTTACCTTTTGATGATTCATCACTATTTCAATCATTGGGCATAAGATTTGCTAAGATTTTCCGTATCCATTCTGAAATTTACGGCTTTCTTATTTGCACTTATAAATAGCATTTCTTTTATGGTGCGTTTGGTTTTATAACGGTCAAAGGACAGAATTTTTGGATCATCAAAATCAAAGCTGTGTCCAGTTTCGATTAGGCTTACCACCTTTGAATTTTTCCAAAAGCGTATACATATATATATTTTGAAATAAAATAATTAGAAGAATTTTTTTTACTCATATATTTTATTCATTTTATTAAAGTTAATTGGAAAAAACGATAACAATATAAACAAAATAATTATATTATAAAAAAGTCTTACTTTAATTGACTAAATAACATATAATAACATAGGGATGGGTTTTTGTGAACAATTAAGCTTAAGTACATATTGGAAATCACTTGAATTTTGCAATTCGAAATAACTTTTCATTTTCTCTAAAATTCCTTCAGAAAAAATGTTTCGTGTTTCGTGTCAGGATTCGAACTCACATTCATCAGAGACACATGTTCAAATCCCGTGTGTCTTACACAACTAAGCCACAACGGCCGATGACGAACCATATTTTAATTTTGATGTTCAGGTAATTTCTAAATTGAAACTTAATCATTTTTCATATTTACTTAAGTTGAATTTTTCATCTATGATTACATATTGGAAATTGCATTTCTTTGGGATTTTTTGTATTAAATTTTTAGATATTACAAATTCATAGGATGAGAGAATATTTCGTCAACATCTAAGTCAACATTCTAATCAACATCCCAAGACATGAGTGTAAAGTCATTATTGATTGTTGTCAATCAATGCAAAACTTAATATCTGACGTAAAGTCAATTTTTTGCTATATTTTTGGTAAGGAAATATAGACAACTTTAGGGGAATTTTTTAATTTGGATGGGTTTTTTGTGAACAATTAAGCTTAAGTACATATGGAAATCACTTGAATTTTGCAATTCGAAAAACCTTTTCATTTTCTCTAAAATTCCTTCAGAAAAAATTTTTTGTGTTCCGTGTCAGGATTCGAACTCACATTCAATTTGATTTTAATAAACGTTTGTATTATTTTCGTATTTTGTATTATATTAATTTTTTTTGCCAGATTTGCACGTTTTTAATAAAAAGCTTAATTTTAAAATACTTGTAAATAACGTGACCTTGAAATTTCAAAAAAATTCGCCTGTGGCGCGCTATTTTTGGTCGCTGCGTTCGTATTTGATAATTTTTTAAAACATATTAGGCGGTAATATGAATTAGCCTATAAGAGGCAAATTTGTAAATCCGCCACTGGACTGCAACTCATCTGTAATTGAAATGCACAAATAATTCTGATTTCACCATATCGGTATGAAGCCTTTTGATTTGTTAGTCCATATAATTCCCATCACGCTAAAAATGCATTCAACAAAACAATTAAATTTATTAATTGGCACTGCAAAAACAAATTTGCAAATTTAAAGTAATTCAGGTGCGTTTGTGTTGATTTTAAAATATTCAGTCCACTTTTCTCTGCAATTCATTCCACCTAATAAGGGAAAAACTTCATTTAGGATACGCATTTCTGAAAACAAAATTTAACTATTTATAACCAAAAAAGTGTATATTTTTGAATATTTTCAAAAAACGTACGTATAGCGTATTCACAAATATTTTTGATAAAAAAAACGTATTATACGCTCCAAAAACGTATAGGTGGCAAGCCTAGTTTCGATCGAATGTTGAACCGCAGCAGTTCCCTGGAGGTTTACATGATTTTGTTTACTGTCAAGTTTGTGTTGTTTCATTCTGTTTTTAAGTTTTTGACCGGTCATCCCTACATAAGAACCATCACTTTTTTCAGTTTTGAAACCAATGCCTTGTGCTGGGTTATTGTATGTGAACAATTTCTTTAAATTTTCTGTTAATCCATTGACGTAGGTCATGCCAAAAAATATCTTGTCGTCATTTGTGGAAATTGGTTGTGTGTGTTGAGAACAGGTTTGCATTAGTTTTGTATTATAATATTTTTTTATTAGAGTTTTGATTAATTGCGTTGGATATCCGTTTGAATTGAGCTGTTTTTGAACTAATAATTTGTTTTCTTCGTGGAACTCCTAAGAGCTAAGGGTGAGTATTCTGGATATGAAAGAGTAGGCTAAATTGGTTTTTTGGAAAGATGGGTGTTTCGATTCATTATTTAGTATTCTACCTGAGTTAGTGGGTTTTTGATAAAAGTTGGTTGATATGGTGTTATTATCATTCTAGATTATAAGCATGTCTAGATACGGCAGCTTTCCATTGTTTTCATGTTCAAGTGTGAACTTTATGTTTTTGTTTATGTTGTTAAATATATTGAAGGTGTTTTCAATTTCATCTTGTGGTCCAATGAGAAGGATGTCATTAACATACTTTACCAATAGTGCTGGTTCAAAACCGGTTTCTGATATCGCTTGTTCAATGATGTCCGTTAGAACAAAATCAGCCAAGATTGTTGAT
The DNA here is from genome assembly GCA_963693315.1 of Diogma glabrata. Taxonomy (NCBI): domain Eukaryota; kingdom Metazoa; phylum Arthropoda; class Insecta; order Diptera; family Cylindrotomidae; genus Diogma; species Diogma glabrata. The sequence goes on from OY856186.1 coordinate 199,790,917, forward strand.
GTGCAACCTCCTATAGTTAACCCTATTTTTTGTTTGTAAACTCTACCTGACCATTGGAAATAATTGGTTTTCTCCACACAGAATCTTACCATCTGGAAGAACATGTTAATCGGTATGGTTGTGACTTTTGATATTTGAGTCCACCTTTTTTTTATTTTAATAATTTAGAAAATTCTTTTTATTGTGTTTCTTGTCTTTGTGATTTTAATTAACCTGACATAATATTATAATAAATTATAGAGAACAACGTCTTTTACACATTTAGGAAAATATTGTAAGTTTTTTACATTAGTAACCATTATAATTTAGATTAATTCCAAAAAACAAAAATTATTTTTCAATAACATAAAAATAACTCCAATGTATTTTCTAGAATTTGTAGATTGATTGAGAAAGATGACAAAAAATCATCGAAACGTATCAAATAAAAACAAATTTGGAAATTAAGAAATATGTTTATTTAATTTCTTGATTACAATTAAAATAATATTTTAGTCTATCATCTGAGTTCTTACCAAATGAGATTGAGCGCTTTTGAGTAAGACAAACAACCAAAGTTATTTTAAAAATAATGTTTTACTAAATATTCCAAAAACTACAAAATTTTAAAATTACAAAACTTATTTACAATTAAAAATTCACCACAATCACAAATTTCCAAAAATTAAAAACATATATTAAATATTAAAAAAAATACAAATTACACAAATTTCAAAAATATTTGCATAAAATATAATTACCAAAAGAAAAAAATTATGAACAAACCCAATAATTCAAAAATTTCATAATTACTAAAAACTTGCATAATTACAAAAAAAATTCATATTTAACAAAATTCAAAAAATTTATTTCAGTATTTTCCAAAAATAATTTAAAATTTTTATTTGAGCTTATTAAGTTTTTTATTTTAATTTAAAATTTTTATTTTTTTTTTTTAAATTTTTAATTTTAATTTAATTTTTATTTTTAAATTTTTATTTCTGCAAATAAATAATGATTTTTTAGACCATGCACATTATTCATGTTCACCAAGCAAATACCACCTTACCGAAAATAAGATTTTTTTAAAATCATAATTATTTTGGTCAACCACTACAAACTGTCGTCAATAAACAAAAATATTGATTTGAACCTTCAATAAGCAGTGTAAAGTTTTAAAATCCGTCGAAAGCCCAGAGTCTGACGAAACAACAGAGGTTGGGATAATACTAGCTAAAGCCATCAGAGACCAACTTGGTGCATCACCTGTTATTTGGTCACCCCTAATCGCTTCAACGAAACAAAAACTTTAGTGAGATTAAAAGGAATCGTAAGTCCCGATAAGCATTAGTCTGAATGGATAACGGTTAATTCTGCAGTAACACCAATAGCACAAAACAAAGTGTCAAAAACAACTTTAAAAAGATTCAAATTAGAAATAATTGTTGTTTATAGAACAGTACTGGTTGGTTCCAAAGACCCAAACATTGTCGCTCTGTAGGCCTCGTCGTACGCCATCTTACATATTCATAAAGTTACTTGAGTTTAATTGCTCACAAAAAATCCCCCAAAAATTTAAATTCCCATAATGTCAGCTAACATGCATTAACATATGATAATAATTGACCAAAAGTCAGTCATTGATTGGAAACAATCAATAATGATTATACACTCGTGTTTTGGGATATTGACTAGAATAGAAATATTCCCCATTCTATGAATTCACATAAAGTAATGTCTAGAAATTTAATGCAAAAATCCCCAAATAATGTAAAAACAGTTCCAAAAATAAAGGAGTAATGACCGTTGAGAATTCAACTTAAGTAAATAAAGTGATAATAGTTTCAACTTCAAAGTATCATCGACTTTGTGGCGTAGTGGCTAGCATGTCTATCAAAAAACTCAAGCTCACTTGCATTGATAAGGTTATGAGTTTGAATCCCAACCGAAACACGCATAAAGAGAAAGGGATAGTTGTAATGTAATATCCAGAAAACCTAACACTGATTTTGATTTAAAAAAATTTAAAGGATTCATAAAGTTTGTATTGAGCACTGAATCTGCTACTGACTAACAAACAAGAAGCAATCAGAAAACTACGTGCCTGGTAAAATTGACATCCGACGAGCTCCTGCAATGTGTGTTCGGACAGTAATATCCCCTTAGTTCAGTACAAATAGTCAAATGTGCACGCAAAGAGACCGTGTAAACAGTATTAAATAAGTAAAATAAAGAAGCAGGGACTCTGAAGATCCCAAAGACCAAAGAAACGGAGAGTATTACATCAACACCACTTTTATTTCAATTGTAACATTTAATCGTTTAAATAAGTCATTCACTCATAGAGTTTGTGTCCCAAGACTTCCGGGCGGGAATTCCCGGAAAATTAGCTATTTTACTAATTCCGATTCCCGGGATTTTTATTAATTTCCCGTATAGTTAACTTATAGAATTAAATAAAATTGAGCTATCGTTTAATTATTTTATATTCTATTAAAACTATATATAATGTTGAACCCAGAGCTTCTGACTTATTTATTGCTTCTGACTTATTTACAAATTATATCAATTGCTTATTGTCACCATAATATGATTAGTTCATTGTTCTAAAATTATACATTATTAGATTATTATAGAGCATGTAAAAACTGCGAGAGTATTTTATAATTTTAAGGGACCGCGACTGTTAAAAGGTTAAGAACCACTTATAAGTATATAGTATTAATTATTTTAGTCATTTTTATGACTGATAATATATTAAGTTTGCAAAGGTTTTTAATGTGCATTTTTGCTTTAAAAATTACTGAACTGTTAAAATTTGAACGAAACTTAAACAAACAAAAATCAAATAAAATGATTACTTTATAATAGATTTTAGATTTAAAATATTTCTCGGGAATCCCGGGACTCCCGAGATTGAGTGTTTTTCAATTCCCGTATCACGGGATTTAAAAAACGACCGGAAAATATAAACTCTATTCACCCACCCCACGAGTTTTGCAGACCCATCTCCTTAATCCAAAGAAAAAAATATGGAGGGGCTGAAATCTCAGTTGGTCAGTTAGTTTTGGCCAGCGACGTACATCAAACATTACTCTTTGTTAAAGTACATGTATTTTTTTATCTCTGTTTAGAAATTTATTTCAAAACTAACACGAAACATCAATACGTTGCCGGAAAATCATAACAGATCATAAATTAACTTAATTTAGTGAAAAGATGATACAATCAGCAAACTACTCGAAAACCTTTCCAATCAGCGTTTCGAGAAAATATTACAAAATCAGATTTCTTAGAAAATTCCAAAAATATTGTAAAAATTAAATAAAATCACTTTTTTCAAAATTCTAAAAATATTCAAAAAATTATTACAAAATCAGATAATAAAACTTTTTTCAAAAATTCTAAAAATATTGCAATAATTATAACAAAATCAAAAATTGAAACTTTTTTCAATTTTCCAAAAATTCGAATAAAATCAAATATTTAATCTTTTTCTAAATCCTAATAATATTCCAAAAACTCTGAAAAATTCAGCTTTCCGAAATTCTAAAAATATTGCAAAAATTATAACAAAATCAAAAATTAAAACTTTTTCCAAAATTCTAAAAATATTGCAAAAATTATTTCAAAATCAAACATGCAAATTTTTTTCAAAATTCCAAAAATATTTCAAAAACTATAACAAATTCAAAAATTTCCATGTCACATTTTTGTCATACAACAGCTAAATTTTTTTTTCCAAAAAATTGGCTAAACAAATAAATGAAATCATTTTTTTGACATACTTGACAATATTTTTTTGACAAACTTATAATGCAATAAAATTCTCAATAATAATAATATTATTTTCTTTTCATACAAATAACTAATTTTATTATTTTCTAAAAAACAAATGAAAACCATTCTTTTGACACGGTTGTCATTATTTTTTTGACAAACTTATAATGCCATAATTCTATATAATAATAATAAAATTTCATGTCATACAAATAATTAATTTTATTTTTTCCAAAAACTTTTACTTGGTAAACCGAAGTAAAATCTTTCTTTTAACAAACTTGACAACATTTTTTTGACAAACTTATAGTGGATTAATCTAATTTTTGATCTCACATACCAATCCCGACCATCAAGATTTCTCCAAATTCAATGTTTCTATTCATAATCACTTAAAATGATCGTTTTTTAAGCAAAAAATATGCAAATTTCCTTGTTTTGACACACTTGACAGTTAACGGTACAGTTAACGAACACATCGTTCTTTCGTCTGTTTCCATTGAGTAAACCTATTTTTAGAAAAAAATTTTGAAATCCGTCCAGCGGCTTTCGAGATTTCTTCGGTTGTGACGGACGGCCGGCATAAATTGATGATGTAACAAAATTATTGTTGGCAATTGTTGAATTTGTCAGAAATATATTAAATGGAGTGCCAAGATTAATATCGGCAATATTTGAATTCGTTGGTAATATACTAATTAACTGATGTAATAAAATATATTCTAATCCAGCTAAAACTAGGATTTTTCAGATAAGCCGTTAATATGCAATGTAAATTTATTTTATATTTTTAATTTATTTTATATTATTTTATATTATTAATAAATGTATATTGTTTTTATCACACAACTTAAAATAAAAAGTTAATTATTTTACGAATTCTATACAACACGCATTTTATTTCACATAATTCTTCTCACTATCTACTTCTCAGCATCAGTTTTAATAAATTTCTGGAACATTCATTAATAACTAATTTCGGACAGGTAGAAATGGGAGAAAAAGTCTATTATGTAAAAAAGCATCCACACCCTCAAATACTTAACTTGTATCCTCAAAATAATCAAATTTCTATAAAACAAGAATTCAGGCGGTTTTATTTAAATAAAATGCATTTTTTAAAAAACAAAAAATTGAAAAAACGGAAATTAAAATTTTGTAAGAATTTTATTTTCAAAACGAGAAGTTATGCCATTGAGACACTTTCGTTTTAGATTACGATCTAATTAAACATTTTTTTTCTGGAAAAAAATGTGGTAAAAGTGAGGTAACCCTAAACAGCGCCATCTTTGAAAATAATATTTAAGTTTAACACAGTTTTAAAAAATTACTAAAAAATTTAAAAATAATTTTTTTATAAGGAGCCCTATTCCCGAACACTTTATCATACAACATTCCATTCCCATGGTTTGTGAGGTGTCAAATTATTATTATAAAAATTAAATTAAATACATAAGTGTCATCACAATATTGTAAATTCACACAATATTGTGAATTTCGTATTATGTAACACCAATTTGGTGAAAATTCAACACAATATTGTGAATCTGACAAGAACAATATAGTTACTGTCAAAATCACAATTTTGCTTTATGTTTTGTGTGATGACTTTTTTATACAAATTTCATCGATTAGCTTTACGCCATTTATAACGCAAAATTAAGTCTTTAATAATATTAAATAATCATATTTTTATATAAATATCATTAAAACATATTTATTTATTAAATATATTTTTATTTTATTTTGCATCTTTTAAGATTAAAAAAGTTAGTTGTCAAAAGTACGAATCTAGTACCAAAAATCTGTTATAATTTTGTATAAATTTGTTATAATTTGTTTGACACAAATATGAGTTACAGAATACCATTTTTAAACAAAGTTGTTAAGCATTTTGGTGAAATTGACAATATTGTCGATTGACAAATATGTGTTCGGGAATAGGGCCCAAGGTTTTTTCCTTTCTAATGAGTTATAAATGACTTAAATCGGGTAAGTCAATCGTTAGCAATCGTCAGCCAAAGATACTAGTGTTTCACCAACCCGTAAAACTTTGCCGCCACCCTGTGTCATCCCCCAGAGCGAAATTTCATTTTTCGAAAGAAATTGTATTTTTATTTTGTCATTGGCTATCTGGGTATGAAATTTCATCGAAATCAGAGGGGTTTGGGAACATCGATATTGTGGTGACGTGAAATTGCTCGTTTTGTATTTTACATATTTGCCGATCGGAAAATGCTCAAACTTATTTACTATTATTTTCTTTTTCTCAAAAGTATTTCGATTTAAATAAAACTGATAATATTAAAACTGAAAATTTGATCGTAACTAAAATTTTATCATGTACGCTTTGGTTTTGTTTTCATTTTAACTAAATTTAGAGTGAAATGGATATTGTTTGATGGTTTACTGTTTCTGGGTGGTTATTTTGTAGTGTTATCTCACTAGGTGAAATAAAAAGTGAGATAAAATATTTGTCTTTGATCGATTATATTAGATAAAAGAAATCATTTAAACATAATTTTTTTATCTCATTATTTATCTCACCTAGTGAGATAACACTACAAAATAACCACCCTGGTTTTGTTTTAATTTAGAATAAAATTAAAATAACATATATAGTATTTGGCAGTTACTTCTTTCTGGCAACAGAAAAATAATAATATATTTTTTTTCTATAAATGGAAAGAAATCAAAATGCTGAATCCTGGATTTTTGTGTTTATTTTTACAGAAGCCTTTTCTTTCGTGGAAATAATTTTAATAAAAAATTTGAATTTAAAAGATAGCCTCAATATTTTTCATAGTGTACATACACAAAAAATATAAAATATTGCTTATCCTGTATATTTTATAATCTAAGGTCCAAACAACTATCAAATGTCCAAGTAAATATCAAAACGGTTTCATGAACTAACATCATACAAAATGAGATAGCAAATGAAACAGGTTGAAAAAAGATATGAACAAAAGACGATATTTTGCCGCAGGCTCATTACTCTGGTATTAATATGTGTAACTAAAATTCTTTACGTTTTTACATTTTTTGCGTAAATAATTACTCTTTACTAATTCTTTAAGTAAACATGTAATTTGTAAATGCACAACTCTGGTTAGACCAACTCTTGATACTAGGTGACCAATGCAGAATGCAATTGATAAAAAGGAGCGAAGATATGTCCAATCCAAAAGATATGTCCAAAGATATGTTACAATCCAAAAGAACTACAAAATCGCTACAGTTTAATGTGTGGTAAATATTGCTGCATCTATCTCCGGCATAGATTTAGTGGAAAATCAATGAGAATTTTTTTAAACGTATTTGAAACCAATATGTCTGACTACAACGATCGTATCGTGAATTTTGTCTATAAAAAGTACTTTCACAAAACGGCAAAGAAAAAAAGGGGAGGAACAAATAAAAACTCGTCCAGGTTGAAAACATGATCAAACTTGTTCGATGTAGGTAAAAGTGTGTTATTAAATTTTTTTAAAATCAACTAATTTTTTTTTTTTTTTTTTTTTTTTTTTTTTTTTTTTTTATTAATATAAAAGAACAACTGAGCTACGCTCATCTAGTAATTTACATTTCATATTTATAGCACATTTTTTGGGGTGTAACCCATTGGTTAGTCCCATTTACATTATTTTATCAAGTATGCTTTTGATTATAAAATCAAATCTACACAGAAAAAAAAGATTGTTTAAAAAATATTTGCGGCAAACTTTCGTATGTTTGGTAGAAAAGAGAATTGTTTGTATCAAATATTTATTTGTCATTACAAACTAAAATGTTTTACTACAAACAGTACATTAGAAATATTGTTTGACCGAAAAAATCATATTTTTTTATTATATTTTTTTAATCATATTTTTTTATTATTTCATACAAACAGTTTACTGTTCATCCCAAACATTTTAGGTGTTTGTCTCTACTAAACTCAAAACTCAAAATAAATAATTTCTCCTAAACATTGAAATCATTCGTTAAAAACACTTCAATTGTTTGGGTTAAATTATATGGCAAAGAAGTGTTTATCGAAAACAACACATTTTTGTAGTAAAATATAGTTGTTATGGGTGAACTTTTTAGTTTTTGAAATATGTACATAGGTACATTTTTGTTTCTTTGATCATGTTATCATTTGTATTGTGACAGTGAGTAAGAAAAGAAGTTTGTTTTTAAAATTTATAACAAAATTTAATAAAATTTAAAATTTTGTATTTCAAAATGCATTTTAATGAAAATTAAAAAAGCTTGTGGGATAGTGTTTTTAAAAACTATTTAATAATATTTATCAAAATTATTATTTTTTTAAAAAAATTTTACAAGCGGTTCATATTAAAATAAAAGTGTGTAAAAATAGGTAATTTCCAAATTTTATAAAAGCTTTTATTGTGTTTATGTGTGAATTTATTATAAATATATTTTATTAATTAAATGTAGGATAAACTACTACACATTCTGCATAAAAAAATAAAGAATTAATGTTGTAATTTATGCATATAATCTACCTGGTATACGCGTGCTATAAACATTTGATGGAGGAATATTTTGAAGGACTGCAATAGTTATTTAAAATAATGCCAGTAATGGATTAAATTTCACAAAATATAATATACACAGCTCATTTGAATTATGCAGATGAAATTGAAGATGAAACAATTGGAAAAGAAATATGTTTAATTTTGGAGACCATCACATTTGATCCATCCTAGCAAGTATTTCAAAATATTGTTAATTTTCTATTTATTCCACTTGTCAAATTGGAAAATTAAAACACTTGTAGTTTATTATGTTTAAAAAGTAAAATAATTTTGATATAATAAAATAATTTGATTAATTTAATTTCATTAATAATTTAATTTAATAATAAAATAATAAAACAATAAAATAATTTTTTGTAAATAATTTTAATTCAAAATTATAATAAAAATATAGATATGTTCTAAAAATTGGAGTTGTTGTTTCTTGTACACCCTATAAATTCAGCAATATTAAAAAATTTTAAAGTCAGCTGAGACAAACACTTATCATATGAATTATCGTTTGTAATAAACTCTTCTTATCTTTTATAAAAAACACTACATGTTTCTGGTAAATACAAATTATTGTTTGGAATAAATATTATAGTATTTTTCACAAACACTTTTATGTTGTAATTGTTTGCCACAAAAGCTTTCTATCGCTTATGACAAACATTTCTTTTGTATAGAAAACAACAATTTTGTTTGTTCTAAACACTTCTTGTTTGTCACAAAATATAAGAATATTTGTAGCAAATAGAAATAATATTTTCCTTGAACAATAATATTATTTGCCATAAATAATATTCCCAAACACTTTTCTCGTTTCCTGCAAAAAGTGTTTGAGACAAACATTTTGTTTTTTGAGTGTAGTGGCTTCGTTCTTTTAAGCCTTCTGTCAGCAACGGGCACATCCATTAGCTGGCGTATTTCAATATTTTCATGTACGCGTATACGCGTGGTGTGTTTAATTGCATATTTTTTTCGAACTCTATCTTTAGGAACGAACTCTATCTTTAGGTCCCTATGGATGTCTTCGTTTCTGATGTACCACGGGGCATTAATAATGCAACGCAGCACTTTGTTTTGGAACAACTGGATGATTTTCGCGTTCGATTTCTTAGTACAGCCCCAAAGCTGGATGCCATACGTCCACACTGGTTTCAGTATTTGACGATACAGAAGCAGCTTGTTTTGAATAGATAGTACTGAGTTTCTACCAAGTAACCAGTACATCTTTCTAAATTTCAAATTCAGTTCTTCTTTTTTCTTTTTAACATGTTCCTTCCATCTCAGTTTAGCATCCAGAGTCATACCTAGATATTTTGCTGTGTTTGCGTAAGCAACTTGTGTTGAGTTGATTTTCAGAGGTATTTGGCTTACTTTTTGGTTAGTGAAGTTAACATGAGAGGATTTTGTTTCATTCAGCTTAATTCGCCATCTTTTTGTCCAGTTGTGGATTTTATTAGTAGCGTATTGCAGTTTGCTAGTTGCTTCTTCTACGGTTTTTCCGGTGGTCAAAATTGCGGTATCATCTGCAAAGGTTGCAATGGTTGTTTTGCTTAGGCCAGGCAAATCTCTTGTATATAGCAGGTATAGTACCGGCCCTAGGACGCTACCCTGCGGAACTCCTGCATCAATCTTTTTCAATGTTGAATAACTATCATCATATTTGACTCTAAAGTGGCGGTCATCCAGATAAGAGTTTAAAATTTCATAAAACTGTTTGGGCAGATCTCTATGCAATTTATACTTTAAGCCATGATGCCAAACTTTATCAAAAGCTTGAGCGACATCAAGAAAGACTGCGGAGCATACCCTTTTGGCTTCAATCGTTTCTTCAATAATATTCGTGATCCTGTGCACTTGTTCAATGGTAGAGTGGTTTTCTCTGAAACCAAACTGATGCGAAGGTATGAGGTTTCTATTTTCTATTATTGGCTTAAGCCTTTTAAGAAAAAGTTTTTCAAAAAGCTTCGATATCGTTGGGAGTAAAGATATCGGTCTATACGAGTTTTTGTCATTTGGTGATTTATTCGGTTTTAGGATCATAATTACTTCTGCTACTTTCCATTGCATAGGCACATACCTTAATCGGAATGCAGCATTAATGATATGAAGTATTTTGCGCATACCTTTACCAGGTAGCATTTTAACAACTTCACTGGTGATTAAATCGTAGCCTGGGGCCTTTTTTGGAACCAAACTGGTACGTATTTCTTCTTTAAGTTCATGTAATGTTACATATGAAATTTCCCGTGAATCGGGTTTGCTCGCTTTCGTTATGTTTTCGTCTTCTGTTAGTCGACCAAATGGCTTGAAGGTGTTCTCTAGTAATTCTGCAAATAGATCAGCTTTTTCTTGAGCACTTCTGTCCCAAGTTTCATCATCTTTTTTAATCGGAGGGATCTGCATTATTGGTCTTTTGAATCCCTTTGTTGCTTTCCAGAGTGAATACTCATTGCTTTTATCACCAGAAAGACTTGAGAGGTATCTGTTAATAGATTTATTTTTTGCTTCTTTAATGGCTGTCTTTACTTGTATGCACAGATTATTTAAGATAGTTTTGTGTTCTGGAGATCGAGTTGTCTGCCAGATTTTACGTGCCTTGCGCTTTGGTTTTATCAATTCTCTTAATTCCATGGGAATGTTTGCGGTAAGAATACGATTAGAATGTGGTGCTGGACTACTTGTCGTTGCTGCAAAGTGTACAGCTTCAATCAGCCTTTCTAGCTCTGTTTCTAGCTGTTCTGGGTTTCTAATTGGTACTTGTAGATCTAATTTCTCTTCTATACACTCACGAAATACATTCCAATTAGTGTTTTTACCTGTTAGTTTAGGTGCATATGTCCGCTTGATTACGTTTTCACTAACTGTCATTATAACAGGAGAGTGATCTGATGACAACCCTTCGTTATTTTCGATATCTATGTAGTTTTTTGACATATTCCTTGTAATAAAGAAGTCTATTAAATCAGGTACCTTACTAAGGTCGGTTGGCCAGTAGGTCGGAGAACCACCGGAGTGAAAATCACACTTTTTTATCTGTCCTGCTTCGTACAGTTCTTTACCTTTTGTTGTGGTGATTCTTGATCCCCAATATGTGTTTTTTGAGTTAAAATCTCCACCAATGATAAATTTACTGCCTAGTTCATTGAAGAGTTTGGAGTAATCATTTTTTTCAAGTTATGTTTTGGTGGACAGTATATAGCGGCTACAACAAGGTTTTTATTTTTAGTAATAACTGTTATGGACGTGACCTGCATTACTTCTTCTTCGATTTTAATACCTTCATGGTGCTTTATGTTATCCCTGACTAGTATTGCTGATCCTCCCCTCGCTTTTTCTGCTGGATGAATTGCATGATAAAGTTTATACCCAGGTATTTTTATATATGATGATTTAACAAAGTGAGTCTCTGATACTAGAAAAATATCTATTTTTTCTAACTTCAAGAACATTTCAACTTCTGGGGTGTGGTTGTTTAACCCGTTTGCATTCCAGGTTGCTATTCTGAGTGTTGTATTCATATTTAATTTTTCTTGGCGATTGGTTTTAAGCTTTCTATCTGCTCAATTTTTTGGAATATCAATTCGTTTAGGCTGCTTTGTTCATCTAACCGCCTTAGAATTACTTCCATGCAGTTCTTGATACTTTCTAATACTTCCGAGTCTTTGATTGACTCTGAGCCTTTTAGTACTTGTGCTTATGATTTTCCATTTTTCGCGCTGTTAGATTGCTCACACAGTTTCTCTTGGTATCGTTCATTGGATCTACCAGCGTTATTTTGCTTGTTTTGTGATGGCTTGCACGTTTTATCTCTTATTTTTTGGAGTTGGATAGCAACTTCGCATCCACGATAGTTTGCTGGATGTTGCCCCTTGCAATTTATGCACTTGGCTATGGTGTCCCTGTTAACTGGGCATGCTTGCGTTTAGTGTTTACCGGCACATTTAACACATACTGGTTCACGTGCACAGTAGTTTTGTGTATGGTTAAAACCTTGACACTTCTTGCATTGTGGTATTCTCATCGAATTTTTCTTTAAAGGTTCAATTTTCACTCTCATATTGAGTATCCCTTTTATATTATAAATTTCTTTTATATTTTCGTTTTGCTCAAAAGTTAACATAAAAAGAGGAAGTCCTCTTTTATATATTGTTTTGGATCCATTTTCGTTGGTTTTTCTTTCTTTTTTGATGATGTTAACAGCATCTAAGATTTTAAGACCTTTACGTGTCAGATCTTCAATTATATCGTCGACCAAACAAGTGGGATGTAGTCCTCTTGCCATTACCTTGATTGGGCGTTTGTTTTTGTTTTCATATGTAACCCATTGATATTTGTCAATGTTTAGTTTTATTGTTAAATTTCTGTATGCATCAGAGTTTGATGTGTTGATCTTCCAGACATCATTGTTAAGAGCAGTAATTTTGTACTCTTTATCCGTTACCATTTTCATTATAGTTTGAATTTCCGCATGACTTGAAACACCCGTTACAGTTACTGGCGGGGGCTTTTTCTCTTTCGTTTCTTTTGTTGGAATAACTTTGTCTTTATCAATTGTATGTGCATCTTGCGGTTGACTAGAGCTTGATGGCACATACTCAGGGGAAACTTCTGCTTTCCTCTTTTTACTTTTTTTACTTGGCCTACTCTTTTTCAGTATCCAATCTGTTTCTCTTTGCAATTCCTCTTCATCTGTTAGATACTCAAATACGTCTTCTGATATCTTTGCCGATATTTAGATTATCAGTCATTTCCGATTCACTCGCTTCTCGACTCATTTTCAGGTCTTGATTTTCTCTTTTTAAAGCACCAATTTCATTGCTTAGCTTTAATGTTATCTCTTCTATTTTGCTTAGTTTTTTCTTGAGCTCTAAATTTTCTTTTTCTAGATGCCTGAGTCCTTCTCTTTCTTCATAGTCTGGTTGACGTTCTTCACTTTTATTTTCCACTTCATTTGTGTTTATATTTAGCAAGATATTGCTTCTTTCTCTTTCAGGAGATCTAGACGTCTTCCTGCTAAGTTGGAATGGATTTTGCACATCAAGTTGCTTTTTATGATTTGGTTTCAGTACTTGACTACTTTCTCTACTAAGTGAACTTGTAGGTGGGGTACCTTCCGATGGTTTGCAGTCGCTTGATCTCGATGGCTGGGAGCCTGCTTGCGCACTCCCTCTAGCCGCCGGCACTGGGTTTCCGAAGCCCTGCACCGTAACGTTCGATCCTTCTTCACTACTCATGGGTGGTTGATAACGGGGTTTGCTCCCCGCACTAAGTTTCATTATAGTCTACCACCTAGCGGAAAAGACTAAGATTTTCGACCGCCCCTAACATGGAGAACAGACGTCGTTTTGTGCCGCTCCATCATGGAGTACAGACGCACAAGGTTCGATTGACTATTTGCTACAATGCTTCACTACTACGAAGGGATTGGGTACCACAACCGTTCGTTCCACATCACATTGCCCAGAGTACGCCCGTATCCGTTGTGGATACTTCGTGGAGGCTGCCAATCCAGTACTCCAAAAATCAACTAATAACAAACTTTTATTTTCAGACTTTCAGAATCACTGCAGTTCAAAAAATAAAAAATAAAAAAATAAAAAAAATTTAATAATTTGTTTAAGTATTGTGAAAAGATGATAATTTTCGCATTGAAAGTCTATCGGAACCGTTTTTCGGTGATTATTCCTCCGTGGTATGTCTAATTTTCAATATTTTTGTATATTTTTGTTATTTTTGTAAAGCATCTATGGCTAGATGTCGTCTTACATGCAAAATTTCGTTTGAAATCTTTTAAAGTTTGGGAGGAGTATACGGAGAATCTAATATCCCAATCGGGGGAAAATGGAGCTTCGCTCCAATGATTTGTGTTTGTTTTCATTTTTGTTTTTTTTTTTAAGAACAGATAGCGTTTTTCAATTCAGAATTTATTTTAGTTTAAATAATATCAAAAACCCCAACCACATTTGACAACTGTAGTATATATTGTACACATTTTTGATTTTTGAATGTTGACTCGAGCATTCGGAATATATGGCAAACTGTTTATTTAAACTTCTTTAACATTAACTCTTGTTTTATGATTTTCACGAAACCTAGTACATAAGCTCTTGATACCATGAGTTGTCACTTCCTTGAACTGACCCATGGTCTGGTATGAGAATGAAATGATTGATTCAGTGCTGCAAATAGTTATTATTTTTGGAAATAAGATCCTTTTTAAGTGATGGCACTACATATAATAGCACCAGACTTAAAAAATGGATTATGAAAAGAGTGATATGCTTTCATTAAGCATGGTTACCATTGATGGTTAGTTAAATCCCTTTACCTCTGAGGTTGTTTAAGACAGTACTCAATTAGTTAAGTTTGATTTGACGATGTTAAATGGCACATTCTAAGTATAAAAAATTATCGTTTGCGAAATATGTCGTGGAGATAAAAATTCAGTCAAGAAGTGTCAAAAATTTCTTCGATTTTTATAACGTGATTGACTAGTAGAGGTTAAAGTTAAACTTTTGCAAGAGAAGCCAAGAAAATTCTGATATAATGGATCAATACTGTTGCCCTGTGCCATTTATCCGGATGAAATTGAACTGAAAATTGAATCAGCAAATCGTATAATGAAATGGGCCATGGCACGACATATGAAGATAACCTTAAAAAATTTTGATTTATTTGAAAAATGAAAATGGCATATTTCGTGCAATATATATCCGATTTATAAAATTTAGGGATATATTTATAAACTGACCCTAATTCACATATTAGAAAGTTATTCAACATTTCAAATGTACTACCAACAATTTGACATTTAAGTTCTTAATAAAACTAATTTTTCTTCTTCTTATTTATAGTGATTCTTTCCACTATTTTAAGTTTTTTTATTTTTCCATAAATTTTCATTGATTTTTTATAATGTTTATTACAAATGTTTTTTGCAATGAAAAAAATTGAAATTGCATCTACATTATAAAAGGGAAATGATGACATTTTTCTTGAACAGTTAACAATTGTATTTCTTTGTGATTTTTTTAGCATTAGTTTTTTGAAGTGTGAATTGTATCAATTTAACAAAAAGAAAATGAATTTAAAAGTGAGTATATTATTTATTTAAATCTTTTTTGCAGTTTTAAGTTTTGGTTGTGATAAAATATTGTTTTGATTAATTATTTTGTGTTCATAAAATTAAATGAAATTAATAATACCTTACAGTGAATTGTGTAACATTTTCTGGTCAAAAATTGAATTTGGAGTGCTATATAAGCAAACAGTTTAATTTTATAAATTTCCACTTCGGACTTCTAATTTGTGTTTAAGATTTTGTGTTATTAGTGTGCATAGTTTTTCCAAAGGCTGCTTTCACACAAATTTGGACAAACTCTCTAGAATTACAAGCACACAAAACAATAGTATTTATATGGATTGCACAAAACTATGTGGTTTTCAAAAAATAATTCCATTAAAACTAAAATGTTCAACGTTTGGTTGAAAGGTTTGGTGAAGTTTGGTTGTTGCTATGGTTACAATATTTTTAGAGTTATTTACTGCTGTTCTAATATCTTGTGATATTGTTTTCTTGGATTCTAAAAATTTTTTAATCAGAGTTATTATAAAAATTATTTATTGATGCTGTATCGCGCTACACCCTGGATTACGCAAAAAATCTATTCAAATTTGGTAGCCAAATATTTCATTTCGAACTCTTGGTTGTGATACAAATAGTGATTGCAAATTACCTGATTTCAAATTACCCGGTTACTCGAATAGTATTTTCCAAATTACCCGGATTACCCGGATAACCCGGGTACTTATAAAAAAATTCAAAGATGAAAAACAATAAAAAAAACCTCACAGTAGTAAACTAAAAATTGATCATTTTTTAATTGTAAAATAATATTTCAAAAATATTAAAGCATTTATGGTAGCTGTACCCATCTGATTTCGTATTTTTTTTTTAAATTCCTGCAATAGAAAAAATCCGCTCTGATAAAGTGGATGTTGGCTTCACGGTCAATAACGATTGATTTAAATTTTCTATCATTTTTTTCGGTTTCCTTTATTTACATACAACATTTTCAGCTCTTTATCAACTGTAGTATCACTGTTATCTATAGTAGATGTTGTGTAGACAGCAATACATTTTTGTAGTTATAAATTTTCAATATTATAATTAGCCGCATCCTTATCCGATTTGATTTTTCATTGCTGACGTATTTCCCCATTTAGTTGAAATTATTCGTGCGCATCCAACTACGTGGCACCGAAATTTATCTGATGACATTTTCTTGAACTGGTCCCAAACTTTCGATGACACTTATTTTAATTATTAGCTTAAATCTTAAATAAAAACTTATCGTAATATATTTACCGTTTCTATTTTAAACTAAATATAAACAAATAACCAATGAAGATCCTTAATTTTTTGTGACTTAATTTTAATTTTAATAAGAACTAAAATTCCATAAATTTTGTTATGTGTTCTTCGTCGTTTTTCTGTTGTTTTCGTAATCCAAACAATAATAATTAACTAGAGGGCAGTTTAATGTTAACGGACATATTGCAATTGGTATGGTTAGAATAGAATGATTTGTCAAGAATAATTCAAATTTGCAAAAAGAGAATGAGCTGAATTTTATTTTGTCAATTTTATTGCGAAAAAACTGGAGCTTTTGTTGTTCGGGTATTCGACCAAAATATCCGGATATTAAATACCCGAAAAATCTTCCTAAATACCCGGATTGCAAACACTAGATACAAACAAATGAACATGAACAAATTTGTATAAAAACCGCCTACTATGATATAAATTAAAAATTATAATTTTCGTTCTCTTTAAAAGATTAGATTTAGCTTTTAATATCATAATTATAGTGTGGTCGTGCACAAAATAGTGCATATATCTCGAAAGAGAGCATGTCATTTCCCTCTGGCTCCAAACACACCTCGGGAGAAAAACAATCACTTCTCTTCCTTGGAGTATTATCTACTGATATATACGAGTATACCGTAAACCAACATTTTTATTCGCCTACATTTTAAAGTGTTACTTATTACTGTAGTTTGAGGCCTTAAAGTGTCACTTTTTAACCATGGATTTTGTTGTCATGGTTACAAAAAAGTAAAAAACATTTAAGTTTGTTTAAATTTTGTAAACAATAGAAATTTTTATCAAAGCAACCGTTTAATTTAAAATTTCATAATCCATCGATTAAAATATATTGTTATTTTTGTTTTGATAGTTATATTAAAGGATTAGTTTGAAAAAAAAATAACAAATATTTTGGTCAAAGGTTATTTGTTCAACATATTTTTATTTCAAAATTTATAAAACTTACTTCGGTTTTGAAAAAACCAAAGTACATATGTATTGAATTCACGAGGAAAAAGTGAAATTCTTATATAACTGTACCGGAAGTGTGTCAAAAAAATCATCAAGTGTGTCAAAACAAGGAAATTTGCATTTTTTTTGCTTAAAAAATGTTTATTTTAAGCGATAATGAGTAGTAACAATAAATTGAAAGAAATCTTGATAGTCGGGATTGGTATGTGAGACCAAAAACTATATTATTGCATTAAAATGTCAAAGTTATTGTCAAGTGTGCCAAAAGAATGATTTTCATCTATTTTTTACCAAATTTTTGTGAAGAAAAAATAAAATTAATTATTTGTATGACATGAAATGTGATTATTGATGAACATGAAATTGAACTCGACTTTGGACTTGGACTTGGATTTTTAGAATTGGACTTGGATCTTAGAATTTTGAAAAATGGTTTGTTTTTTTGATTTTGTTGTAGTTTTAGAATTTTGATAAAAGTAACTTCTGAATTTGAATTTTTGGAATATTTTTAGAGTTTTGAAAAAGTTTAAATTTTTGTTTTTATTATAATTTTTGGAATTTTGAAAAAAGTTTGTTTTTTTAATTTTGTTATAATTTCTGTTTAAATTTTAAAAGTTTAAATTTTTGATTTTATAATAATTTTTGGAATAATTTTCGAAATCTGAATTTTTGATTTTGTAATATTTCTCGAAACGCTAAATGGAGATGTCACCTAACTCAGCCCTGCTATTTTTAAGAAAATTAAAAACAAAGATTGTGCTGTATTGTGCTACAGTTGTGCTGGATGTGCTAGTGAGAAAGAATGCCATATCACCAATGGAAAAAAGTTGGCACGCTTAAACAATTTTTCGAGCAGAAGTTAGCCCCGCCATTTTGAAAAATCTTTAAAACAAAGGTTGTCCTGTATCGTCCTCGAGTTGTGCTGGTTGTGCTATTTAGACAAAAATTCATATCCCTAGTGCAAAAATTTTATAACACTAAAATCATTTTTTCGAGTAAAAGTTAGCGCCGCCATTTTGGAAAAAAGGAAAAACAAAGGGTCTTCTGTACGGTGTTAGAGTTGTGCTAGTTGTGCTATTCAGGAACAAATTTGTACCACCAGCAGAATAATTTAAACACGGTAAAACGATTTTTCGGGTTGAAGTTAGCCCCGCCATTTTGAAAAAAGTTAAAAGCAAAGATTGTGCTGTATTGTGCTAGGGTTGTGATGGTTGCGCTACTCAGAAATAGTTCCATATTATCAATCAAAAAAAGTTGGCACGCTAAAATTACTTTTCGAGCAGAAGTTAGCCCCGCCATTTTGAAAAAAATGGAAACCAAAGGTTGTGCTGTATTGTGCTCGAGTTGTGCTGGTTGTGCTACTTAGACAAAAATTTCGTAGCCCTAACAGAATTTTTTTCCAAAGTAAGCATCATTTTTTTTCGAATAAAAGTTAGCCCCGTTATTTTGGAAAAAATCAAAAACAAAAGAAGTGCTGTATTGTGTTATAGTTGTGCTGGTTGTGCTACTGAAAAAATATCGTATCACCTACAGAATAACTTAAACCACGCTAAAATCATTTTTTGAATGAAAGTTAGCCCCGCCATTTTGCAAAAATCAAAGAAGAAAGGTTGTGCACTGAAAAAAAAATTGAAGTTCATGACAACCTCATCTCGAAGTTGGCAGTTGATTATTCATGCAAAGAAAAATTAAATTCAAACAATTTCAGTGATTGGGACAACTACACAATAACATTTTTCTAACAACAGATTGAGGTTTATTTAAAATATAAAGTGTTATGTCCAATATAACAGTAATTGAATAAAGATAATAACTATTTCCCTGAAAAAAATTTTCTTTGGCCTTATATCATGAATTTTTCATTTTAAAGTTTAAGTATTTGAGATTAATTGAACTATATTTTATTTTCACATAAATATTTCGTGTGATTGTCTCAACTTCATCGATTTATAATTGTAGAGTTGTTGAAGCAATTTCGTAGTTTGATTCGCCATATGTGAACGCACGGTGAGGATGAGACAATTGCATTTCGATTGGAAATAGGACATGTTTTTTTCAGTGTGCTGTATTGTGCTACAGTTGTGCTGGACTCAAAACGAATCTCATATCAACAATGAATAAAAGTTGGCACGCCAGAACGCATTCGAGCAGAAGGCTAAGCAGAAGTTAGCCCCGCCATTTGGCAAAAAAAACAAAAACAAAGGCTGTGGTGTATTGTTCTATTGTTGTGCTTGTTGTGCTACTCAAAAAGAATACCATACTACCAATGTAAAAAAGTTGATATGCCAAAACGTTTTTTCTAAAAATCAGTTTAGTCTGCCAACTTTTATTCATTGCTTATATGCAATTCTTTCTGAGTAAATGGAGAGGTTATTGAGTAGTTTGTTGAGTGTATCATCTTTCACTAAATTATGTTAATATGTTATCTGTCATAATTTTCCGGCAACGAATTGATGTTTCGTGTTAGTTTTGTAATAAATTTCTAAACAGAGATAAAATACTTGTACTTTTACAAAGAGTTTTATGTTTGATATACATTGCTGCCGATAGCTAAAAACAATGTCCTCATAAAAGTTTTATGCCGTAAAATATATCAATAATCCTTAACCAAAACCGAAGTCTTGATATCTCACAAACGTGAGATTTCGGCCCCCTCATATTTTTAATTTTGATTTAGATTAATCAATTTTTTTAAGAAAACTGTTTAATCCATGAATTTTATGGTCTCTTAGTAAATTAATCAAATAAAATTAAATAAAATGGTTGTTAGAAATTTAGGGAAAAAATAACAAAAGACTGCTTGGACTAATTTTCTCAAAACATATTTTGCTAAACTTATATATGCTTAATGCAAATATATGTATTTTTAATTATATATGTAAATAATACAAAATCCTACTCGTACAAAAAATTTAGTATATAAGTTGGGCATAACGTTTGTTTTTTTATAGTAACCAATTTTTAGAGTTCCGTTTTTTATACGGAACACTATTGGTGAAAGTAAAACGAGTTTTTCACATTATATCGATTATCTCGTAAACTATAAATGCTATGGACTTGAAATTTGAGGTGCGTACAAAACTAATCTGCTCACACGAAATGACGGATACAAATAAAACTAAAGTGGTTTTCGTTTAGTTTGCAGGGGTACGATGTGAGACATTTGAGAAAAAATATTTTTTTATAGATTCAAGTAGGGTGTCATATGAAAGGGCTTCATTTCAGTATTCTTTAAAAATTTATATGGGAATTTTACACCTCACCATTTTTTGTATAATTTGGAATAATGACGTTTTTTCGTGTTTGCTTACCTCGATTAGCTCCGAACCTAACTGATCGAAAATTTTCAAATGTATTTGGAATGATAGAAAAATTAGTACGTTTTTAATAAAAAATATAAAAAAGTGTCATATAGTGAGTTATGGACAAAAAAGTGTAAATTTCAGACCGTTCCCCCCCCAACCATACGTTTTGACACTGATTGACAGAAAAATTTGAAAAAATTTACAGAGCTAGGAAATTTAGTAAATTTTGTATGAAAATTATAGCGAGGTCTCAAATAATTATATTTCTGTATGTTTAGGGGACCGGTGTAAAGAGGGTAAAAAAAAAGAACACTTAATTTAAAATTTGTTGCAATTTTTTTTTAGAATTTTGCGGTGCACAGTTTTTGAGTTATGGACAAATATGTGCAAAATTTAGACCGTCCCCCCCCCCTCTACGTTTCGACACTGATTGACAGAAGGAGACCGGTGTAAAGAGGGTAAAAAAAATAGGGTAATTTTTTGACATAAGCGAGTGGGGTGTCATTTGAAAGAAAACTTAATTTAGAATTTGTTTCAATTTTTTTTAGAATTTTGCGGTGCACAGTTTTTGAGTTATGGACAAAAAAGTGCAAAATTCAGACCGCTCCCCCCTACGATTCGACACTGATTGACAGAAAAATTTGAAAAAATTCACAGAGCTAGGAAATTCGGTAAAATTTGTATGAAAATTATAGAGAGGTCTCAAATAATTGTATTTCTGTGTGTTTAGGGGACCGGGGTAGAGAGGGTAAAAGAAAATCTTTTTGGACCCAAGCGAGTGAGATGATCATTTGGAAGAGCACCTAATTTATAAATCATCGCAATTTTTTTAGAATTTTGTGATGTAAAGTTTTTGAGTTATTATCAAAAAAGTGCAAAATTCGGATCGTTTCGCTCCCTACGTTGCGACGATGATTGACAGAAAAATTTGAAAAAATTCGCAGAGTCATAAAAATTTGTAAATTTTGAATGAAAATCATAGCAAAGTCTCAAATAGCTATATTTCTGTGTGTTTAGGGGATGGGTGTGGGGAGAGTAAAAAACCACTTTTGACCCAAGCGAATGGGGTGTCATATGAAGGAGCACTTAATTTAAGAAACATTACAATTTTTTTAGAACTTAGCAGTGCACAGTTTTTGTGCTATTGAAAAAAAAATAATTGTAGTATGTAGCCTCTCCACCCCCCCTAAATTTTAACACTTGATTGACTGAAAAAATATTCAAATTTAAGCCATTTACAAGCTGGTGAATCTTTCTTGAGTTACCATAAACATCTATGGATGAGATTTAACCTAATGTAACATTTTTTGAGTTATTTTTGATCAATGTGAATTTGATTGTAATTTACTATTGACATTTACGATTATATGTGTTATTATGGTTTTCCATATTATAATTTAAGAACTGAGGATGACGTAAGTCAAAATCGATATTCTTTAAAATAAAAAAATAAAAATCAAATTGTTACTATAAGGAAGTTTTATTATTATAAATAAATTTAAAAATAAACAGTAAAAAGTATATTTTTAAATATTGCATTTTAATTTACGATTAAACATTAATTATTTTGTTATGCGTCTATGGTCTGGAAATATAAGGACATTACAACACAACTTTTTGTCAATAGTTTTTTGTGTTCTTTTACATTCACGGAACCCTTGACGAGCGAATTTTATTCGCGCTTGGCTGACTTTTTTTAAAAATTTCAATAATAATTTATTTTAAGCATTTTGTTTTTCAGTTGTGTTTAATCTATTGTATTGCTAAGTATACATAAGACTGGTTGTTAGAAGCTAAATTTTCTCAGAAACTCCCTAAAAAAATTTTTTGTGGTAAAAAAACAACGAGGGCAATTTTTTCTTTAAATGAAAACAACACGTGCCGCAAAATCGTCGAAGCTGATTTTTTGATAAAATCGTAAATATCTAATAAATATATGCATATGAAAAAAAAATCACATTATCATTTTTGAAAAAAATTTTATTCTCTACAAAAAAATTCAAGTCATTTATTTGCTACAACGTATATTTCTGATGATATTTGGAAAGAAAACTTAAAATTTTCGAAACTGGTAAAAACAAAAGATGAAAATTTTCACGAAAAATTACTAATTCTGATTTTTATGGTAACGAATATTTTTTTATTCTTGTTTATTCTATTGCGTAAGAAGAAAATTAGGACTTTTTCGTCATCTCTATCATTTATATTTTTTATAAATTACGATATCATGAGATACGTTTTAGGAAAAAAACACATTCATTTTTTTTGTAGAAAATTAAATTTTCTACAAAATATGTATATGATTTTTGTTTAATCTACATATTTTATGTGATATTTAAAAAAATCTACGATTTTATTTAAAATCAATTTCGAGGATTTTGCGGCACGTGTTCTTTTTATTTAGAAAAAAAAGTATACCCTCATGGTTTTTTGACCACACAAAATTTTTTTACGGGCGTCAGAGAAAATTTTTAACGACCAGTCTAGTATACATACATCCAAGCATTTATTTGTTTGTTTTTTTCCAATTTCTTTAGCAAGCAATTTATTTAACATTAATTGTCTAACAAACCGAAAAACAATTTTCTCATAATAAAATTTCACAAACACTGTCTAAAATATATGTATGTTTTTTTTGGAAATTGACAGGCATAATGTATTTATTTTTCTTTTGAGATTTGAGTGTGTTCAAATAGCACTTTTACGCATTGTTATTTCAATTGGAAAAATAGACTGCTTTAAACCCGATTTTTGAATCGTAAAATTGCATTTGTACAAAAATATGTATTGTTGGTCTTTGTCCAAAATAGTACATTATGATGCAAGGACGTAAATCTAAGGTTTTTGGACGTATGTGGAGTTTGCGAATCGAGGCTCCAGCCAAGATTTGCACCCACATTAAGTCCAAAATGACTTACGTAAGTGCAATCATATACTATTTTTTATTCGCCGCAAGCAAAATATATTAAAAAAAGTTGTTTAATCTAAATCAAAATTAAAATTTTTATAAATTTTGAAATAAAAGTATGTTGAACATAGGGATTATAAATTTCATGAAATTTATGGTTTTGAAATATTTCAAGAAAGTTTTATATAAAAACTAAAATTGATATTAATACTAAACGAATAATTTTAAGAATAAAATTAGGCTTGCTGTATGAATAAATAAATATCCAATTCAAATGGTTCTTTTTATTGGAAACAAAAATAATATAATATATAATCACAGATATAAAATTCACTAAAAACAAAAAAAAAAAACAAATTG
>OY856186.1:199815326-199887221 GCA_963693315.1 Diogma glabrata
TTCCGATTGTAGTTTGTGCTGCGGATATGATGGTTGATTGAAGCGTTTGCCATTCTTCTTGTATGTTTAATGGCATCTCAGATGGGATGTCATGCTCTTCTATGCTTTGCGTTACAATGTCCTGATATCTATTTAGTGTTTCCAGGTGTTTAAATGCTTCGACATTCCAGCGCACGGTCTTTTTTGCTTGCCTATTAAATGTAGATGATAATTTGCACTTATACTTAAAGATGACAAGCATATGATCGGTGTCCATATCAGCACCTCTGTATGATCGAACGTCAGTTACACTTGTAGAGTGTCTCTTAGAAATCATGACGTGATCGATTTGATTTTCAGTTCTTCTATCGTTTGATTTCCACGTTGCTTTGTGGATTCTCTTATGAGGAAAGAAAGTGCTAGAAATTACTAGATCATACATCATAGCCAGTTCAGCTGTGTGAAAGCCGTTATTGTTAGTAGTATGATGCAAGCTGTTAGAGCCGACATGTGTTTTAAGTTTCTGCACTTCTACCAATTTGCGCATTGAAGTCACCTACCACGATTTTTATATCGTGCCGCGGGATGTTATTGATGACTTCTTCGAGTTCTAGAAAGAACAGGTCTTTAATTTCATCTGCTTTGTCTTCAGTAGATGCATGAACATTGATGATCGTTACATTAAATTTTTGCGTACGGATTCTCATTGTGCATATCCGCATATTAACTGGGCGAAAGTCGATAACATGTTGATTCACGCGACGATGTATGAGAAAGCCAACTCCAAATTCTCCTCCGTTTTGATGACCGCAATAGTAGAGAGTGTATCCCTTGGCTGTTTCGTGGATTCCACTACCTGGCCATCTTAGTTCTTGTAATGCCACTATATCTAGTGTGTAGCTATCGATTTAATTTGTAAGTTTTAGTAGATCTCCTGGTCTTCTAAGGCTTAGCACGTTCCAGGTTCCCATTTTTAAATCGTAGTCCGGGTACAGTTTCCGAGGTCGTTCTAATATTGAATCCGAGATAATCCGAGGCCTGTATACAGAATTCATGACAAGTAATTTTTTACGGAAATGGGGTGTTAGCCCTTCGCCCAACCCAAATTTTCGTGAATGGGTTCGTTCTGCATCTTAAGGTCACCAGAAACAACCTTTTTACATGTTTATATAGCGAGCCGCTTGATCCAAGACAGACGCCCGCTACAAACCGCCCCTAACATGGAGAACAGACGCTTGCTACACGTTTATATAGCGAGCCGCTTGATCCAAGACAGGCGCCCGCTCCAAGCCGCCCCTAACATGGAGAACAGACGCTTGAGTTGCATTGGTTTTGTGGCGTCAATGACTCGCCATGGTGCAGAATCATTGAGTATAAGCAGTATTTACTCTGCCCCTCTCAACTACACCAACCTAATTCCGTTAGCATTACCCAGGTAGCACGGCGTGGACGTAGAATTTCAGATTTCACTACCCGATGTTTGCTATCGTTATGGATAAAATTTAAACATTTTCAAAAATTGTATTATTTATAAAGTAATTAATTGTATTTTTATTTTTGTATCTGAAGTTGAGTAAATTATATATTCTAAGCTTTGGGTAAATGAACACCTTCTGGATGAAAACCAAACTCATTTGCAAAATAGTTGAGTCTAAATTCTTGACCATTAGGAGCAATCCATCGGATTGACTCACGTACCACAAGATCTTCATCTTTAATTACGATATTTTTTGCTCTTGTCTTGATATGCCATTAGGGCATGGTTAGATTAATCGATTGTTCGATTAATTGATCATTTCGCAAATTGTTCGATTAATCGAACAAAAAAATTATTAATCGATTAATCTAAATTTACGAAAATGTTTAAAATTTACAAAAATTAATTTAACGAATTTTGTATTAAATTGTGAAAAGGTTTATTGTCTGAAGATGCATTCTCTCTTCCTTACGAATTACTTTTTTAGTTGTTATGGGTACAACACAAAGTACATTAATAACAAAATTTGATCAGAATACAAAAATTTTTACTATGCCTTAAGTAATATTTTTATTATTAATCCAACCAGTAAACTATGGTTTGGAGTATATTGAACTCCATTACTTTCCATTCTGAAGGAAACAGCTTCTTTCTTATCATTTTCAATTAGTACGGTATATTTTCAATCACATAATTTTGTAAGGTCTGAAAACTTCAATGACAGAGAGGGAGATACAAATCCTAGGCTAACGCCTAGAGCAACAATTTCACTCTTATGCAAAAAAGACCTACTTTACGCCCTTAATACATAGATAGCTATTAAATTTTTGTTTATTCTTATGTCATTGTAAAAGTTGAACTTTTAAATATGATATAACGCGCGTATTTGTTTAAAAAAATTAATAAAAATATTAGAATTAGTAAAAAATTTATTTAATCGATTAATCGATTAATCGATGTTAAAATTTTCATATAAATCGTTAATCGATATTTAGTCCCAATCGATTAATCGACCATGCCTTATATGCCATCATATGTCTCATAACTAACATTATCATAGCAATCCAAATTTAAAAATAATTAAAAACATTTCTCTTAAACTATCGTTGTTTATTACTTGCGCAACGCTATATCCATCAGTACTAATGTGTTCGCTCTCATTTCCTAAATTTTTGCATCTTTTGGATTATCCTATGGTTTAGTGAGTGCAACCACGAATAAACCAGCAATAATAATTTCTATTCTCATTTTAGTAATTATAATTGAAACAGTAATTGATAAGAAAAACTAAATCAACTGACGGCTTAAAATTTCTATATTCTATATTCGTTTTATATTATTTTGTTCAGTGGCTTGGAAGAATAATTGAAATATATTGTAATAAGAATAGTAGCTGGACATCTACTTAAAAATGATTTTTCTTGATTAGCGATTTTTTCTTATACGGTTGTTTTTATTTTGTTTTTTTTGGATTGGATTATTTGTAGATTTTAAGAATATCCCTACTATTGTTTCTATTTATTATGCTGCACACGTTTATAACTTAGACAAATTATAATCTTGCCATTCTAAGTGCAATATTTAATTTTGAATTTATATTTTCGATTTTATCTAGCGCATTACAAAACAACAAATTTTTTAGTTACAAACAATTATAAATAATACTATACAACGACACAAATAAACGTTGATATAAAATCATTGGGAGCTTTGTAGTTGTAGAATAAACAAACAGATGCCGTAAATAACGACAGAGAAATGATTAATGCAATAAAGGATGCCTGTTGAAAAAGAGCTAAGAAATAGTAATAATTTTATTATTACCTGCTATTCCATCTCTTTTAGTTTTTAGGTACCATGAAGAAACAGATATATAAGCAAACACATTGTAAATTCTCAGCTCTAACATCTCAGCTATGTTCAGTTTCAACTCATAAGTGGTTCAAATTTAAGTTTGTGGATTGAAAAAAACGATCATTTTAGGAAAAAAGTCAGCCAGTTTAATATTACAGTATAGTTTTAATGTAAAACATATGCCATGGACTCAGAAACTCAGAATAATTCAATTGTTGGTATAAAAATTAATCAATAACAATAAATCAAATTGAATATATTAAACTAAAATCATTAGCAACTTTTAGTTTTATTATTTATTGAATTATAATCTAAGCTCATAAAATTAATTATTTACTATAAAAAATCATGATATCAGGCAAAAAAACATCAGAAATGGTCAAAATTATCTACTCACTAAAAAAGAGTGATACCCTTTATCAAGCAGAAACGAGCATAAAACAAAACATTTTCAAATAATTAGGTGTTCTAAATAATTTGAAATACTTCATAAGAGAGCTAAGACTTATATTTATTAAGAAATATATCCAAAATAAAAATTCTATAGAATAAGTATTAGTATTTTTATAGAATTTATAGGAGTATAAATTATCGAGAATAAAAAATTCTTATTATATAGATGCAATTAAGCATGAAGAGTACTAAAATATTAATTTGAGAATGTTGTATCTTTAAAATGTAATTAAAATTCTCTTATTATATGAAGATTAGAAGTGTGGTATATTTTGAGTGCTTCTTTATTACTCATACAACACAACAACATACCAGTGATCTGGAAGAAAAATACTCTGAATCAAAGATTTGTCTGTTGGTGCGTGTTTGATAAACTTCACATATTAATTATATCAATAATTTAAATTAATTAATTATTACTTCTGAGTCGACAATAATGTTTATCTTTTTCAGATCAACCTTAGATATGAAACATTGCTTAAATTTATAAAAATAAATATGAGTTGCAGACTCAGTTTAAGTACGCCCATTGATTTAATACTAACCTGTTTAACATATCGAATAAGATTTATTGCAATGCAATTTTCGTCGTTGTTGAAAGAAACTGATATGTAATAATGTCATTTTATCACAAAACACAGAAACAAAAATTTTTATATAACTGATTGACGCTTTTTAGAAACAATTTCTTAATAGCGTTTACTCACTGTTATTTTGTTTGCTCTAAGAAAATCGCAACAAATATTAAAATATTTTGTAAATTTAATGATTGGAAAATAAGGTTGAACGACCATAGAAAAAAAAACATTTCCAGCGATAATACCACAATTTCACCAAAAGGTCAAATATTTCCCGCTATATTTCTTAGGTATTCGATTAATAATTTTGTTTAGCCAGATTTGTTGCTTAGCCAGATTGTATTTTTAGCAAATGTTACAAAAATAATCTTGGTATTGAGGTGTTTTCTTCAATCTACCTACATTAATTTCTATTCATGATTATATATAGTCTCTTTATGCTAACTATCTTGCTGTGCTAACTGCTAATTCATACGCCAACTTTAACAGAGCAATTTCTTGAATTGTCCTTAATTTTCTTTAATTTTCTGTACTTGTGTGAATTATCTCCCAAATATATAGTTTAAGCATAAAACTATCTGTATTGTGTTATAGTTCATCTTTTAAATCGTTTTGATCTTTAACCAATTTAATATAGTTTGTTGATAGTTACCTTCTTGTTATCTAGTTTTTGGGTTGTTTTCCACATATTGCTCACATCTACATCACGTATACATCCAAATTAACACTAACTGTCCTGTGATCTAACAAGTACCGTTCATTCATGATCTCTACATTTTCATACCTTTCCACGTAAACATTTCTAACAGTCAGGTTTTTACTTATTTATTTATTTATTCATTTATTTATTATTTTTATTTATTTATAAGTTATTGTCCTTGAACCGGTTCTTAGGGACTGTATACAAAAATTAAATAGGAATATAAAGAAAATCCTAATAGCGGTGTGTGAGAAAAGCTTCTTGTTTTGTGTTAATAACAAAACTAACTGTGGACACCATGATTATGATTAATTTTTCTGTTTAATATAACAAAAGACTCTTTTTTATATCAAAATTGGCTGCATTTTTTAGTCTTAAAGTGAGTGTATTATTACCATTTATTTTGCAAATTTATCCAGATACTCCTGTCTTGAAGCACATGTCACCAATTACGATATTTTAGATTTTCACGGTTCGAAACAAATAGCTCATTTTTCCTGTTCTAAATGGTCGGTTTATACATAAATCAAAAGAGATTAGATTCTAAGATGCAATATTTCATAACGATCTTGCCTGTAAAAATGTACTGAATCACTGCTTCGGTATAGAATCACCGAAGTGGCATAGCAGGCCGCGTACCTAGCGAGATTGTTTTAATAGCCCCAAGCTAGCTTTAGTCCGTGGGGACGAGAGGAAATCCTGCTGCTCCATCACAAATACCGAATTGTATGCGTGACATATAATGCGAACGGTTAGGTAAAAGAAAACAAGGGCGATGAATAGACTCTGGCGACCCCGTATGTGAAAGAACCACGATCACCACGTCCAACCCCATACTTCCACACACAATCACACACTCTCACACTTCATACACTCAAACACTCTCATACACATGCACACTCACACACACGTTCAGTATTTCCCAATAGTCAACTGGCGTTTGTTCGTATAAATGCGTACCTTTTCATCAACCGTCTGATTACTTCCCTCCCTAATGACATAGATGTTACGAACGGGAGATTATAAGCAACTAATTGATTCATTATTGTGTAACCCTCAAATATGAAGTAGTTTGTAAATGGTGATGAAAATAGAATTTGAAATTTTCATTTGTATAAGTAGGTTCATACAGTCTAGCCCAAAACAAAAGAAAATTGGACCAGTCCTGTTAATGCTAAAGATGCGAACCATATCATGAAAGCTATGTCGAGTTTTTAAAGTTGACTCGCCAGATGTTTCACATCTCGCATATCCGTCAACATTGAATTCTTTCCGTTTTACTGACGGACGTCCCAAATTACGTTAAACAACCGATTTCTTTAATTTATCCTGTTTGTTATTCTTCGGATAATATTAATCTTTCTCAATCCGTCGCTTCGGATTCATCACATAATTTGTGACTATTTGTTTGTAATCTTGCTAATAAATTATTGGCAATTTTTTTGTAGCTGCATTCTTTTCCGTTAAACTTTCATTATCGATATTTATAACTTTCAACCAGAAGTTATTATTAATAAATGACTAAATCACCTAAAATAATGCACTAATAAAAATTTAAATAAAAAAACAGATAAATATTATGGGTCTAATCCTATAACGCTAATTTGCAAGTCCAAGCGGCACGTATATCCGCTAGAAATAGGTAGATTTCGGGACCAGACAGCTATGTGCACAAATAGAATCGGATGTGTCAGATTATTTTATATAAAAATTTAAGTAGAATAGTCTAAGTCCAGAATAATCAAAAAAATTTATCAAACCAAACTAAATACATTAATGGAAACTACTTTATCAATGCGATTTCGGAACAGTTTCATTTAATTTGGTTAAAACTACTTTTAATAACATATTAAATCCACCAAAGAGCAAATAAACGTTCTCACAACGTCACAACGTCACACCTACAACACCATCACACATAATTTTATAATTTAAAATTGTCAAACAACTTTTACACCTCAAATAATTCAAATATCTACAATTTAGGAAGACTTTTGTAAATGTGTAATCAATATGCATATAAGAAAATATTCCTTAATTTAAAACAATAATGACTCAGCTTTGTTTTAATTTTTTTTCAAATTTTTGCGAAAAAATATAAAAACTAAAAAAAAAAAACAAAAGGTAATGTGTTTAATATTTGTATGTGATATTTTTTTATTTTTTTGTAATGGAAGTTGTTGTTGTAATTGAATGGCATGCATTAGGTTTAATGCTAATTACATTGAAACCTCTTGGGTTAGAAAGTTGAAAATCTCGGAGGTTATAGTTGAAAAGATTATCTAAAAGTGAGTATGAGTTTACATAACATAAACTCAAAAATGAGGAACGCATGGCCGTTTGCGTTTGATTTCGTTCTAACAGCCCTGGTTTCTCAACCTCTAGACTTGAACTATTTTTTTTTTAAATTTTGGAAAGATTTATGTTCTAGTTAACGTGTGTACATTTTTAAAAGTAAGATTGGCCATTTTCAGCAAAATCAAGGACAACAAAGTTTATTAAATTTTTAAAACAGCTGATTTTATAGGAACCTGGAACGCCAAGGTTGTCATTTGGATAAAAGTGATAGAAATATGTTCAAATACTCAATATTGATAAATTTTATTAAAGTATTATGATTCATACGGAAGTTATAACGCCCTAGATTATTCGACTTTTTTGGCTCTAGCTACTTAACCTTAACCCGGATATGGCCAGTTCGCGAAATTGTCCAAGATATTTTTTGCCGCAACGTATACAGAAAAAATTTTTGTTGTAGGTCAAGAAATGCGATCGTGAGAGTGCCGTAAAATCCGTTATAGCTCATATCGTTATATATATATATATATATATATATATATATATATATATATATATATATATATATATATATATATATATATATATAAATATATATATATATATATATATATATATATATATATATATATATATATATATATATATATATATATATATATATATATATATATATATATATATTTATATATATATATATATATATATATATATATATATATATATATATATATATATATATATATATATATATATATATATATATATATATATATATATATATATATATATGTATATATATATATATATATATATATATATATATATATATATATATATATATATATATATACATATATATATATATATATATATATATATATATATATATATATATATATATATATATATATATATATATATATATATATTTATATATATATATATATATATATATATATATATATATATATATATATATATATATATATATATATATATATGTATGATCTGTACTGTTTCACCGTAGTAAGTTACAGTTACATCTCCATAAGCATTTTTGTAGATAATTTAATCCTGAGTTAGTTGCTTTTTTCCATTTTGAAATAGTATGAAATGCCGTTGAGCTGTAATTTATTTATTAAAAAACACTAAAGTTTACATGTATTTTGTATGGAAAATATTCAAACGCAAAGGCCGAGTGCTAAACATTAATTTTGAGGGCTCATATTTTAGGAGGACGTTTTCTTGGGATTTCCAACAAAATTTCGGTGGGGCTCTAGAAAAAAAGAATTGTCGCCCCAAAAAAAAGCACCCTAATATATATATATATATATATATATATATATATATATATATATATATATATATATATATATATATATATATATATATATATATATATATATATATATATATATATATATATATATATATATATATATAAATTTTTGTTTTGTTTTTTCGTCTCCGCTTATCATTCATAGTCGTTTGGCACCAAAATTTTTCCGAAATTCCGAGATGAAGCCCATTGCAATAGGTAGATTTTTATATGAAATCTACCTAAAATCTAGGCTTGAGTAATATAAAACAATATATTAATACAAAAACAATAAAATAAATATAAAACAATAAATATAAACAATAAAATAAATATAACCCAAATATAAAACAATATATTAAAACAAAAACAATAAAATATGATATTAAAATAAAATTTTAAGATATATTATATATAAATAATTAAATTATAATTATTTTGTTCAGTCAACCCCACATACGCACCTCCATGCACATAAGCCCACGTATTTACACTCGCGCACACATTCATACTTACATACATACCCAGATGATGAACAAAAAAGATATGATTCACCCCATGGTATATCCTGTTCCCGTCACTTACGTCGTCCTCTTACTGCACTGCCTAGCCCATAATATCACTCGGAATCATATCGATCCAACCCTTCATATGGGGTGTTTACCAGTTGAATCCAAACAAATACTTATCACGTTGCAGGTGATTGGAATACCATACGTACCGTATTTTATGTAACAAAATTTATATCATGCATTCGGTGTCGAAAGTTGAAATGTCATAAGATGGAGTAACTGATTTAAAACGGATATAGCCAAATAATTATATGTCGTAAATGGCCATTCGAATCTTGAAACACATGGACAATGCTGGATGGCGAAATATTATATCTGGTATATTTTGGCAAGTGACCTTTATGCATGTCGCTGGTTGCTGATACAGCGCAAACAATAATTGATTCGGTTATTCATATATACGTTGCTGGATGGGGATATGCCGTAATTTATATACTTGTAACGGTAATCCATATATATAAGTAGCGGTCGGCCTAGCACATTGTTCTATACGATGCGAGTGAAAATAGTAAAAAACGAGGCATATATACACTATACGTAATTTAATTTTAATTTTCCTAATGTTTAATTATTTTATTTATTAAATGTACTAACGAATCGAACAAAGGCTTGACTTATCACTAATTATCACTAATAACCTTCAAATATTTTTTTTTGGTTTAATTTTGTTTTATGGACGTACACAACATTTATAGTATATTTTTTTTTCTATTAATTAGGTAATTTTAACAAATATTATAATTATTATTTAGATTAGAATGTTTAGCAGAAATAATTCTGTTCAGTTATATGCTAACTATTATAGTTGCCATAGGAAAACACAGACAATGGACTATAGAATCCAATCCCGGGTACCCGGTACCCAGTTCCCCGGGAATCCCGCAATTTTTCCGGCACACCGAAAACCGGTTCTGACATCAGCCAAATACCGGTTTTTCGATTCTATATTTTTAAACAAATTTTTCATTCATTCATTGAAAAAACAACACAAGCAAATGTAACAAATAACCAAAACAACGTTTTATATTTTTCTTCTATCAATAAGACTAGCTCTACACAGATTTTTATGCTTAAAAGAGTATATTCCAAGCTTAAATTACGTTGATTTTCAACCGTGAATAAGCCAAGTGTATTATCTATCTATCTATCTATCTTCTATCTATATGTAAATAAAATTGAAAGTATGTGTGTTTGTCCTTTATGCATTAATACACCATTCATCCGATCATCATGAAACTTTGAGAAGTTGTTGTATACTAAGTAACTGGCTAGTTTTTAATTTTAACTTTTAATTTTTGAAAAACGGAACCCCAGGACCAAGTGATTTGCAAACGGTAACAATGAATTAATACCAATGAATCTAGTATATGTTCGGGAACATATGTAAAATTCAAATTTTGGATCTATGGGTGTGACAACCGCGCGTACTTTAGTACCTGCTATTGGTAAATCGCTTAACGTGAGATATCGCAGACCACTGGCAATGGCAGTTAGATGACACTGATATAAGGGATAAGAGATATTTTAGTTGTGCAGGTGGATTTCAATCCACGATAGCACCCTTAGTTTTAGTTATGGAATATTCTTTGACATGCTTCTAAGGTTTTGATGGACTAAGGTTTTGATGGAATTTTTTTATATTTTTATATTTTTTTTAAAGAATGAACTTTTGTGCTTGCTCGAAGGTATGAGCCAAATTTTAGCTTTGTTCCTGCAAATTTAAAAAAAAATTGTTTTATTTTTGTTTCCTCCATCCTATCATGAAATATTCCAACGTTCCCTATGTCGTACATTATTATGTGAAAGGATTTATTATTAAGTTTTGCATTCTTAAGAAAAATATAAAAAACAAGAAGCTAAAAAGAAATTTGCGTTCATCAACGTCTTAAAAAGCATGATGTTGTGGAACCTAGGTCTTAAAAGGTTTTATGTGTTGTTGTGACACATATTGTGAATTGTGATTCCAAATATTTTGAAATTGCACAAATTTTTTGGAAATTTTCGGTGAAAAAGATGATGAACAATGCCATTAAAGCCACGATTTTAAATGGAAAATTCGAAGGGGAAGATGTAGTGTTGCCAATGATCCCAACAAATATGGTATTTTAATTCAAACATTTAGTTTCCAGTGCAACTCGCATTTGCTCTGACGATCAACAAAGCACAAGGACAGTTACTGCAAGTATGTGGACTAGATTAGGAGAATCCATGCTTCTCACACGTATGTGACTGACGCGTTAGGAAAACCTTCTGATTTATTCGTATATGCACTAGACGTAATCACAAAAAATATTGTGTACTCACAAATATTTGAATAAATAAATAGAAATAAAACGAGATTTTGAAATTTTTTCTATATTAAAATAAATAAGTTGCAATAAAAATGACACAATGTAAATTGTATATTTTCATAACGAGTTTTCCTGAATTTCCTTTCTTATGAGATGGCGGCAATATGCGACGGGCATAATGTTAAATAAACAAAACTTTTACCCTTTTGGCGTAAAAAATAAAATTTTGAGAGATTTTGTGAGTGATTAAGATCATCTACAGAAAACGATTACATTCTTCAGAAATACATTAAAGAAGAATTTAGTAAAGAAATTCAATTAATGATTGATGTAAAGACACGATGGAACAGCCTTTATCTTATGCTAGAACGTTTTTATAAAGTAAAAAACAGCATTTTAAAATCCTTAATCGATCTCAATTCAAAGATTTTGTTTGAAGAACATGAATTGGAGATGATGAATATTTTGATGACAACGCTTGCACCTATAAAGTTAGCTGCGGAAGCACTATGTCGCAGTGATGCAACATTAATTTCAGCTGATGCAACCATGAAGGCATGATCGATTATTTGGGCAGCAATGGCAAGTTAGAAGCCAAACTCGAATGAATTTATTTCTCATTGGATTTATCAAAGATTTTTTGTTGAATAAAAGGATTTAAAAAAATTAAAACGTTTTTCTAAATTATCATGATTTTTTAATAGTTTTTAATTTAAACATTTTCAGAACCGGATCCAGAACCCTATATGGCTTAACTTTCCGTGATGCGGATAATATAATAAATTTACAACACGTAATTACATTCGATTAACATTTTCGGACGATACACTTCAATAAAAAAATAAAAAATTTTCTAATACACACAACTCAATAACCTCGGAATCGACCTTGGAAATAGAAGTTTCTCATATTAAATATTTTTTTGGTTTTAGGTTATTGATCGATCTAATTTGATATCATTTCACATGAATTTACACTAAACGGCACGAATATTAATTTACCCGATTTTGCATGCAGTATTGATTTAATAGATTTCAAGTATTATCAAAAATTCAATACCATTTTTATTGTCCCGTTTTTGACTATGATATCACCACCACAGAAGATGTCAAAAAAAAACCAAAACAGCTGTTCGTCTAAGCAGACAAAAAGTCGAAATTCAAATGAGAGAGGGAGGACATCTGTCGCGTAATATTTATAGTAGAAAGAATGGTAGCATTATCTGGTAACTTGTTTGAAACCCACCAAAGAGTCTGCACAACTGTTTTATGATAAATTTATACAGAAACTATTGCTATAGACGATCACGAATTGAATATAAGAAATTATATTTGATAAGGGCGAAAATAAGCGAAAATAACTACGAAAGTTTTTGTCAATGAAAATTCAGTGCGTGTAGGAAAATAATGCGGCTCCAAATCACGAAGACTGAGTGGCAGCTTCATTACAAAAAGCTGCTTCACCTTCTGTTTCTCCAAAAGTCCTAAGCTTTCATCGTACAGATACAACAAACTCATTCGTGGAAGAGTAACC
Organism: Diogma glabrata; assembly: GCA_963693315.1. Classification (NCBI taxonomy): domain Eukaryota; kingdom Metazoa; phylum Arthropoda; class Insecta; order Diptera; family Cylindrotomidae; genus Diogma; species Diogma glabrata. Next base: position 199,828,383 of record OY856186.1, read on the forward strand.
CTACACTACCATAATATGTAACTTTAATTGAACTAATCGTTCAATACAAGTCTAAACATTCTCAACTATATGTTCTCATTTCAAACAAATTCCAAACATTTTTTACTTAAGCAATGCAATAGTCGTACTTAATCGAAGAAAGCATAGGAAGAAAATTCATTATTAAAGTTGCGATGATAAATCATTTGGAACAAACAAAACCCTAAAGTCAATATTACTTACTGTGAACAAATTTAAAAAAAAATCATAATTAACATAAAATTATAACTAATAAGTTTAAAAACCGTCACATCAAATCTCCACTTTAATTTTCAAATACGAAAGTTTTCATCCAATTTATTCACCTTGTCCAATCCTTCGTGAATAAATTCATTCTTACCAAAAAACAAACATTCTCATTTAAAAATCAAATTGAATTTGCATGTAAAGAGCTTAAATCAAATGTCCTCTATAATAAAAATATCCTTAAAGGTCATTTAGGAAATAAAATCTTTATTAAAAAATTATCATAATTTCTTAATAATACAAAATTGAGTTCTCTATAATTTTAATGTTTTTGTTTTGAGTAAATTTTGGACGACCTTGTACCACACAATAACTTTTCATACATTTTATTTAATAACTTTAAGTACATATCCCAATATTTCAAAAATTCACAAGAGCAAAATACATAATTACATATCTTCTAATTGTATATTTTAACTTTATATTGTAATTATAGCATAAATATTAAACTATAAAATTATTTCAAGATGCGTAATTAAGCAGGAGAAATCGATTTTTTAAAAATATTTTTTAAAACCTTTTTTCAAAATAAAAAATTAAAAATGACACAACCTTCCGTGAACGAAGAAAATTGCATATTTTATTTTAACCCTACGGGCAATCGCATCGGACGAAATGTATTAAATATACAGGACAAAAATTCGGATGCATTGGACTACTTGGACAAAATTATGGATTCATTGGATTTTTGTCCATTGTATGGATTTAATCTCGGATCACAAACATCACCTTAATATGACGATCATCAGGATACATTGGACACATTGGATAAATTCTGTACTTCATTGGATTTTTGTCTAACGTGTGGATTTAATCTTGGATCTCGGACATCGGTCCAATATGATGAACATAAGGATGGATTGGACTCTTTGGACAAAATCTAGGATTAGTTGGATTTTTGTCTTTCAATAAGAAGAGTAAAGCATAAACCAAAAATCAATAAACTTAATTTTGTTTCTCATTGATATTTTTCAATTTGAAATTATTTCGTTGGTTGCGCTTGTGTCAAATATTTATTTTCACGTAAAAGCTAAATATAAAAAACAAATGATGGTTAACATCATTCGTTTTATAGTTTTTAACACAATTTTTATAAAGTTTTAGTATAGTAATTAATTGTGTGTGTAATATAATATATGTAATGATATACATATATAAATTTGTCAATTCAGCAGTAATTAGAATAAAATGTAAGTACCTTATTTTATAATATCTATATCTAGAATATTATTTCACACAAATGATTTTAATCATTTCATGTTTGAGGTTATTTGTTATACTATACTAGAAGTAATTTATTATTGTATTACTAATGTTAAAAAAAAAATAAATTCGCTTGGCTCATTGTTTTATAAAATATTCAGGATATTATAAGGAATATTTATAAAATTCTGTGTTTATAAAACTGCATTAGGTTTCACAATATAGCCGCACTAGGTTTTTAAGAATGTTTTTTTGAATTCTTTTTACTTTTTCAAATCATTTTGGATTATTGGTCAATAAAGTAGAAATAGTATAGAGGAGAAATCGTTTTTGAGTTTTGTGTATGATATTTTTAGTAAAAGCACATTAAAATTTCTGTTGAAATATTTCAGTAAAGCTTATGATAGTATATTCTTTAGACCGTACTGAGTGCAGGCAAAAACAAAAATGGCTAAATTTCTTTCGCTATAAGTTTAATGAAGTATCTAACATCTTTTTATTTTCAAAACTTTTCCGGCGTGTGGCTAAATTTAAAAAAAAACATTAAACAATTTTGATAACTATTATAAAAGTATTTTTAATTCTAAAATAACTTAACAAATTAAAATTACGTTGAGTACTTGTTACAGTCTGATTTTATTTATTTAACTTAAATTTGCTTTCTTTAATGTGGATGAAGGGAATGTGGTGCTTATGGCTGGGTGAAATTACATTATTGTTATATTTTGTTGTTTTCGTGCGGATTATTGCATTTTTAAAATGGTGTCCAGCAGGGGATTAATTTTGTAAGTCAGTTTGTAGTTGAGCACGTTTTCATTATTGATTTTTGATGCTTTGCATATTTCGAAGTCCTCCATTGTTCCTTTTTGCAGTGGTGTAGTGATATGAAATCTTTATTCTGGGATGTAAGTGGTTTTCTTCACGTATGCGCCTTGCTTAGTTTGATTTCCATTCTAGCAGGTTTCGTGCAAGTCTGATCTGTTTGGCCTATATAGTATGCGTTGAATGTATTTTCTTTTTCTATTTTGTGTACTCCGGTTTGTGTAGAAAGGTTTCTGTTTTATTGAGGTTTTTAAACTTTTTTTGTAAGTTCTCGTTATAGTTTTGCATGAAATGTTATAATAATATTTTTCTACGATGTTTTTATAGAGCGTATGGGATGAAATTGGAATATGGAATAAACATATACTTCCTTCCACCGCTGCTATCTATGTTGTTGTGATATGGGCATTGTTTACACTGCTAGTGATATCTTTTGGGTTAGGATCAGTTTTGTTTTTGTTGTTGATGTGTGCTTTGTGTTTTGTTATTAATTTTTAAATCATTTCCTCTTTGTATTCATTAGTTTTTGCAGTATATTTAATAGTTTTGAATTCTTCGTTGTAGTCATTTCCATTAACATGTGTGTTTAAGTGTCTATTGATGAAAAAGTTGTCAGCGGTCATTTTGTGTTGGTGTGGGTGATGAGAAAATACATGGATTGTTACTTTACTTGTGGTAGATCTTCGGTATATCTTGTATTCGAAGTTATTGTTGTTCTTTTTTATTGTAAGATCCAGGCAGTTGAGTTTGTTGTCTATTTCTTTTTTGTGGGTCAACTGAATATTTTTATCCTGTTTGTTTAAGTGATATTTTAAATTATCTATTTGTCGGTTAGTGCTGTTAAATAAAATAAATGTGTCGTCTACATATCTGCAGTAGAAAACTGGTTTTGGAACTAATTTATTGTGTTGCCATCAGGGATGTATTTGTTTTAAACTCGTTTAAATATATGACTGCTAGTATATCTGAATGTGGGGATCACATGGGCAGTCTATTTCTTAAATAAAGTATTCCTTGTAAGATCGGCAGTAATTTTGTTTCATTATTGTTGTAAGTGTTTGGTTAAGCTCGTTTATTTGGTTTAAACTTTCTGTGTGGTGGTCTTTTAATCTTTGTATGGTTATTTTTATTACTACGGAGATGGGAAGTTGGGTGTACATATTGATGATGTCAAAGAAAACCAATTTATATACCCACCCAACAATTTTAATACTTTGTATTCGGGTACTGTTGTGTAGTTTATGAGTGGTCTTATTGGTTTGATGGGTTTGTGTATTAAGGGTGGTCCTGTTAATACTGGGATTACGGGGTTAAATTGTTTTAACTTTCTGTTTTGCGTTTTGTTTATGAGGTGTGTCCATTTGTTTAGTGAGCTATTTATTATTTTATTGCAACTATGGGTTGTTATTACTGTTCATGATTTCGTTTGTTTTGTTATGGTATTCTTCTATATATGATATAAGGTAATATGGTGTTACTTTTATCTGCTTTTAGTAGTACGGCATAGCGGACAACCCTATTTTTCATTGCATCGAATTTATTGTTATGTTTTAAATTGATGACTTGGTTGATTAGAGATTTTGTTAGAGATTAGAGAAGATTTTGTTTTTGAAGTCGTTTTTTAAATTTTTCCGTCTAAGTGTGTTTTATTTTAAAACTTTATTTAATATTGTTGTTTCAGTTTTTGTGAATTTGATGTTATCAAAGTACAAAGCTTTCGCTTTTTGGTTAACTTTAAGTTGTGTGCAAGGTACATATCAACAAAAACAGATCGAAAGAATTGCCAATAAAACAGAGATAACTAAACTTTTTTATGTAAATAACTTTATATATAAATTTTAATTTTAAACGATAGCTTCGAATTTTTCATAATACATAAAACTTTAAGAATATTGTCCTGAAAGTTTTATAATTTAAGAGGATCGATCACCTTCTGAAAAACTCATCAGTTCGATAAGTTTATAACTGGAATTTGATCATAAAATGTATTTAATTGTTAAAATGAGTACAGGTTGAGCAATACGTTTTAAAAGCTCCGTTAGATTGTATAAAATCTACCTCCTAGTTACCTCCTAGTTACAAAAAATTATGATTGTAATGTACGAACTTAAATATTTTCAGATAGTAGTTTCGAGTTTGAGGCCAGTGAAACAAGGAATGAAAACAGATGCTAAACAGGATCTTAAAATGAAATAATGAAAACAGATGTTAAACAGGATCAAAAACAGGATTTCCAGATTTCATTAAAAAAACAACCATATAAAGGAAAATCACTAGTGGAGCTTCCAACATGTTTTTTATTTATTTTTAGGCAATGCATTCTAGCATTATTTTGACCAAATCATTTAATAACCAAATTTCACAAATATATTTGTTTACATCATTAACTTATTAGTATAAAAGTAATGATCAGGAGCTCTTAAATTAATAACATACGAAAAAACGCTTGCGAATAAATAGTTATATATTTCCTCAGTTTAATGAATATGTAAATGTGATAATAATTTTCGAAAAAATCGTGATCAAATGCAAAAAATACAAAACAGAAAAAACTGAACAGACGATAGATCTATCGGTAAAATAATAATGAGTTGGTATTGCAGTATTTTGTATCTTTTGAATTTATTTATTTGCATTTGATAACGATTTTTCAATAATTAAAACAAAATATCACATATATTTAATGATAGGCGTTTATGATATTTATAATTATCTTCCTTAATACCGTGTACTGTCTATTACTGTTTTTATTTTTCTTACCGTTGTAAGTTAAATGAAAACAATTATAAGCCTTAGATCAATGAACTATTGGTTCGTTTTATTGTTTTTCACATATATTTCTGGGATTACTTATCAGTGTTCTTACTACAATTATTTCATAATTTTAAAAAACAATTGGTCCTAATATGCTAAACATGTTGTGCTTACATAAATTTAAACAAGAACATAAATCTATGATACAAATAAATTAACACAAACAATTTTAAAACAATTAATCTGTAACATCTAAAACATCAATTTACACTAAGACGATCGACATGGCGCTATTATTGTTTATAAATCAATTGATATTGATTGTCTATTTTATGTATTGTACATATAATACATATTGTATGTATAATACAATTTTTAACATAATGTAATTTAACTTTATTCTTAAAATTTTTTCATATATATAGAATAAAATTTTTAAAAATGCGTTTTTAATTTTGGATATTCCTTGAATTTGTCCATACTTTTTGCTGTCATTTTTGTATTAAGGATATAATATAGGATATTTTTTAGGAAAGCATGTAAATATATCCTAAAATAACTATATGTTTATCAATAAAAGTTTTTGTAAATAATTCAATATATTGGTATTTATTTTTGGATATACCTTGATTTCGTCCACAACTTATTACTTCAATATTTGTATTGGACAGTTTTAAGGATGGTATGGATATATGTCTGGACATCGGACGCGTGGACGATTTTGGACCAAACTCATTGAACAAATCTAAGGACAATCCAATCCATTATTGGATTTTTGTCACAAAGTTAATAGGATCTTGAGTCCCCAGTATAACCGAATCGTCCTCAAATTCGTACTATGATTTTGCCGGTAGGGAACATATTATTACATCTTCGCTCGACTAACCTTAGGCGTTTTATTGAAAGTAAAATGATGGAAAAAATTGAATAATCTAATGTAAAGAAGGTTGGAAGAAATAATTAATTGATGATATATGACGATATATGATGATATATTATTTTGGGAACACTTAGCTGACTTCCGTATCCTTAAATGATTAAATTCTATTCCACAAAATTTTAACTAATATCTATATATCGCACCCTCAATGCAATACTACCGTAAGTCAAAAAACTTGCAATTTTAGTTATGTTGCCTAAGCTAATACTAATATGGGTTACTATGTAGTGTAAGACTAAAATATCTCATATTCTAATTTTAAGATTTGGTTTTAATTTTGTAAGACTAACATATCTCATATTCTAATTAATTTATGCAAAAGTAAAACAACTCAAATTTAATTAATTAAAACATCAGAAAATGGTATTTGGGATAGCAATTTTTATTGGTATCAAACACAAAGCAAAAATAATATTCTTGAAGGGTTTAACTAGTGTTTGCAATCTTGGTATCCGGGTACCCTGATACCCGGGTATTTAGGAAGAGTTTTAGGGTATTTAATATCCGGATATTTTGGTCGAATACCCGAACAACAAAAGGTCCAGTTTTTTCTCAATTATATTTACAAAATAAAATTCAGCTCATTCTCTTTTTGCAAATTTGAATTATTCTTTAAGCTAGTTGTTGACAAATGATTCTATTCTAACCATACAAATTGCAATATGTCCATAAACATTAAACCATAAACATTAAACCAACCACATCCGTAAACATTAAATTGCCCTCTTGTTAATTATTATTGTTAGGATTACGAAAACTACAGAAAAACGACGAAGAACATATAACAAAATTTATGGAATTTTAGTTCTTATTAAAATTAAAATTAAGTCATAAAAAATTAAGGATCTTCATTGGTTATTTGTTTATATTTAGTTTAAAATAGAAACGGTAAATATATTAATTTTATGATAAGATTTAAGATTTAAGCTAATAATTAAAACTAGGAGGGCCCGGCGTGCTTCGCTACGCTTATAAATAAAGTTTTTGCGTGAACCACGCTTATAAATAAAGTTTTTGCGTAGACATTTTGTTGACGTAGAAGTAATGATTTCAAAAAGTGGTAATGAGAAATGCTAGCATAAAATTTTTAATTTTTCTTTTTAAATATATGAATGAAAAATAATCAGAACTCTAGCTGATCAGTTCGGATATATGACAAATTAGCGATTAAGTAAGAGATCTAATAAGCTTACTTGAAAACTTATTTGATCGCTAATTTGTCATATATCCGAACTGATCAGCTAGAGTTCTGATTATTTTTCATTCATATATTTAAAAAGAAAAATTAAAAATTATATGCTAGCATTTCTCATTACCACTTTTTGAAATCATTGCTTCTACGTCAACAAAATGTCTACGCAAAAACTTTATTTATAAGCGTGGTTTACGCAAAAACTTTATTTATAAGCGTAGCGAAGCACGCCGGGCCCTCCTAGTCAACATTATTACGCATATTACGCATATGATCTCTTTTATTCCGACGACTCGATCTACCACTCACATCCAATCGTTTACGACGTGGTCTTGGCATCGAAATAAATAAATATATCAATATATCAAAAATATCAAACAAATAATATCAATTTTTATATCAATAAACAAAATATCTTTATATCAATATCAAATATCTTTATATCAATTATCAAATATCTTTATATCAATAAACAAATAATCGAAAAAATATCGAAAACCTTCCATGTACAAAGACAAAAGACGACTGAAATGAAATACACTGAAATTTTATTAGAACGCATACAATACGTTTATTACTACCCACTACCAAAGAAAATATAAAAAGGAAAATATAAAAAAATAACACGATAACACGATCTAACTCAAAACCTATCTCACGCATAAGAAAAACTTCGAAATGAAATTACGTTTCGAAATGAAATAAATGTACGTTTATTCACTTCTAAAGAAATAAATAAACTGAGAAAAAATAAATACATATAAAAAAGAAAATAAATTTTTAAGTTTCGTTTTTGTTGTTCGTTGTTCGATAGCTAATATATAAAAAAGAAAATATAAAAAAATAAAATAAATTTTTAATTTCGTTTTTGTATGTATGCAAACTTATAAATCATATGTATATAAAAAGTTTTTCGTATATAATAACTTTTTTATTTATGATCCGAAAAATCCCAATCCCAATCCCAGACCTAAGTTACAGTAATATCAGTTAGCACTGAAAATTTGAAATCAATCAAAATTCGAATAAAAAAGCCTTGGGCTCCACAAAATTTTGCGTTAGCGTATTAATATATAAGATAAGTGTCATCGAAATGTCATCGAAAGTTTGGGACCAGTTCAAGAAAATGACATCAGATAAATCTTCGATGCCACGTAGTTGGATGCGCACGAATAATTTCAACTAAATGGGGAAATACGTCAGCAATGAAAAATCAAATCAAAAAAATTAAATCAAATTACAATAATATTGAAAATTTACAACTACAAAAATGTATTGCTGTCTACACAAGATCTACTATAGATAACAGTGGTACTACAGTTGATAAAGAGCTGAAAATGTTGTATGTAAATAAAGGAAACCGAAAAAAATGATAGAAAATTTAAATCAATCGTTATTGACCGTGAAGCCAACATCCACTTTATCGGAGCGGGTTTCTTCTATTGCAGGAATTTAAAAAAAAATACGAAATCGGATGAGTACAGCTACCCTAAATGCTTTAATATTTTTGAAATATTATTTTACAATTAAAAAATGATCAATTTTTAGTTTACTACTGTGAGGTTTTTTTTATTGTTTTTCATCTTTTAATTTTTTTATAACTACCCGGGCTATCCGGGTAATCCGGGTAATTTGGAAAATACTAATCGAGTAACCGGGTAATTTGAAATCGGGTAATTTGCAATCACTAGGTTTAACCACTGTGTTACATTGGTATACTAAGAATGAGTTTCTTTTGCATATTCTTAAATTAAATTGCACATTCTTAAATTGCGATTATCTGAAAACTACAAATTTTTAAATGTGTTACTATTGCATTAAGGGTGCGATATGCTTTCATAGCCATGAGCCATGAGTTCTTTGCGGGCTGCGGCAACTCATTTTCAATCAAAACAAAATAACATAAATCTTTAATCATCGATTATTATAATAATTTACATTTTTAAACATCATTACGTTGACACATAATTTCTTATGAGTTGTCTTCTTAAATTTTTAAAGACAAAAAAAACATTAACTTTAACTTAATCATTTTGTTGATTAATTGAAAAAAATTAATAAGTTAAAGTAAAAGAAGATAAAAATCATGTAAGAAATATTTATGTAGGCAGGTTGAATTTTTCTGATAATTGTTTCTGTTCTTACACCGAGTTTATTTATTGCTCAATATTTGCCTTCAAGATATTATAAAATTTATGCTGTGGTTTTAACTTGAAAAGAGTTTAAGGTTAGAAAACAGTTTAAAGAAAAGTAAATTTTATTCTTTAAATACAAAAATCGATTTTGGTTTTAATGATTCAGATGATCATAAATTTTTCATTACATCTTTTGGTAGATATGTTAAATATTATTATTTTAAGATAAACCATGAACTTTCTAGATCTAGCATCTTACTACAGAACCAGATTTGGAGTATATAAACCTCATTCTGTGATGAAATTGTAAACAACAACTGTACTAATGCAGAAGAATAGTAAGGGAAAAAAACTAAACAAAATATGTTTTGCTTCACCACAATTTTAAATTGTGTGAAGTAATGCAGTCTATCGAGAAAAAAAAAACATCTTACCACAAATTTTGTTTTGGACTATTCATTCTCTATCTAAATAGCCAATAAAAATGTTGGTGTATGTTTGTGAGTGAGTGGGTGGGTTTGTGACATTCCTGCATAAGATATTGATGAAACTTGGGCAAATAATCCCAGTTCACTTGAAAATGGAAAATCTGGATTGTTTTCAAAATTGAACAAAATTGCGGGGGGGTCTACCTAACACCTCTAAGTTTAAATCTTCTATAACTTCTAATCCCGGCTTTTGATCTTATTGCAACTTGTTATATAAGGTTTTAGTACTGTTTCCAATATTTCTGCATACCAACTTCCGGTTAAAAAGTTTTTTTTTTCAGGTGTTTATCCCTACTGTAGCCAACAACTACAAATCGATTTTCATTAAATGTTGGTAAAAGGTTTCAATCAATATGGGAAAAATTTTATTAGCTTTTGGGGTAGATTGGACAAAGAGTTGGAGTTCCACCTTCTAACAGGTATGTTGGTTATAACACTTTAAAATAGATGCAAATTGTATGGCAAGGAGCTGATTAGTTTTTGGGCGACATTGAATTGAGTGTTGGAGGTCAAGAGAGACTTATACATCCTGTACAGCCAAATATTAGTCAAACCAATTTCATAAACTGTGTTATGGGACTCGGAATCGACCACATTGCACATCATTTAGTGACATCGACATCGTCTGTCGTTAAACATTATTAGCGATAAGTACAACAGATCGTCAGGTTGTAGTGCTGCTAGAACTAGCTAACCGATTAGCTCAACTTTAAGACCTTTGTGTATCACCAGCATGCTAGCCACTAGGTCACTCAACACGTTGGTAATGGGCAAGATATTTGTTGTCAGTTATACTTCCACTTTCAGTTCTTTTTATCTATGTTTATTAATATAGAGTAGCTCGAAAATGTTATTATACATTTTCAAATGCTTTTACACCTATTTTGTGTGCAACACACTTAATTCTTTCAAGTACACTATTTCAGGGAGGATCGTCTCATATTCTTTTTATTTTAAATTCATTTTTGCATGGTTATGGAAAAATAAAAAGAATTTAAGTTTTTTTCGATAATGGTTTTTTTTTGTTGTTATGGTCATTGTTTTTTTTTTTCTAATCAGTTGGTGGTTGATAATTGGGTTGATCAGTTAATAGTTGGGTTTGAATTATGGAGTTGGCCAGTTGCCTTGTTGGATAGTTGAAGTTGGAGTTTTGGCAGTTGAAACTGGTTAGTTGGTGTGATTCTGGAGTGCACAAAGAAAATTATTAAATATTGTGAGAAAACACTTACAGAAGACATTGTTTGATCAATATAAAGAAAAGTATGTGTCTATGTGTCTATGAAAAGTATGTTAAATAAATAAGCTAAATAAAGTAGTTGTAAAAAGTAAAAGGAGCCCGGCTGAACGTTATTAAGCAGAGGAATACAACATCAGAAATCACTAAGAAACGAGTGATCGGCATCAGGTGAGTGGTTTCAACAATTGGTTTTAGTTCATGACTGGTTACAAAAATTTAGTTTTTTTATTGTTTTTTTTTGTAAATATTAAAGTAATGTGGTAACTTAAACTAAGAATAGGGATAGTTGTGGCATCTCCCTTCTGGAGATTCTGGTGTTTTTTAATGCACGCTTTGTTTTTTTTTTTCTTATTTTAAATTTTCTTGTGTTGTGAGGTAGGTCGCTAGAACCTTGGCTCTATCGAACTAGCGGCAGGGTAAATAGCGTGCGTGGCCACTGGTGGACCTTTGCGGACCACCAGACAAACCTCCTACTACACGTTATCTCCCACATATCTCACATATATTTCGCACATACCCATATATCATCGCTAAATGCTTTCAATTTGATAAAAGCAACTTTAAACATTCACTGAGGAATGATTTAAACTAGCAGAAATAGAATACTGTTTAGTTGTCGCAATAGATGTTGTCTTGTAGCAGCATTTTAGAGAGAGTTGACATAAACATTTTAAATGTATAGAAAAAACAGGGTTTAACATAAATAATAAAATAATCAAAGAAAAAAACCTTATATTTTACTTTGGTTGGTTTTTTTGTGAGCAATTAAGCTTAAGTACATATTGGCAATCACTTGAATTCGAAATAATTTTTCATTTTCTCTAAAACTCCTTTAGAGATTTTTTTTTGTGTTTCGTTCCAGGATTCAAACTCACACTCATCAGAAACACCTGTTCAAATCCCGTGTGTCTCACACAACATCGCCATAGCGATGATGACGAACCATATTTTAATTTTCATGTTCAGATAATTTCTAAATAGAAACCTCATCATTTTCAAATTTTACTTAAGTTGAATCTTTCATCTATGATTATGGTTCGTTATCGCCGCTAAGGCTAAAATGTGTAAGAAACACGGAATTTATACAGGTGTTTCTGATGACTGATGAGTGTGAATTCGACTCCTGACACGGAACACAAAAAAATTTTTTTTTCTAAACGAGTTTTACAGAAAATGAAAAATTATTTCGAATTGCAAAATTCAAGTGATTTCCAATATGTACTTAAGCTTAATTGCTCACAAAAAACCACTCCAAATTAAAATTCCTCTAATGTTGTGTATATTTCCTAACCAAAATATAGCAATAAATTGACCTTGAGTCAGATATTAGTTTCGCATTGATTGACAACAATCAATAATGACTCCACACTTGTGACTTAGGATGTTGATTAGAATGTTGACGAAGTATTCTCTCATCCTATGAATTCATAGTTAGTAATGCCTAAAATTTAATACAAAAAATCCCAAAGAAATTTATTTTACTTGCATAGCTTTCGATAAGGTTCGTTGTTTTCCAGGTCTTTTAATTAAACTCCAATATTATAATCTCAAAACATATATTTATAATCACAAAATTATATCACGACTTATTTTACCGTTCATATTTATGTTTTTTGCTTACACGGCTGCACGTTTTAGCTAGATAATTTCATTGAACTTAATGAACAAAATATGTAGTTTACACAAATGTAATGCAGCATCATTGCAAAACCTTTGGTTAGAGCAGGAATAAATTTGATCCAAAATATCAGACAATTATTTCAAAAGAAAAAGTGTTCCTTCCTTGTTAAAATTTCGATGCATATTGGTATATCAAAGTTAAGTTAAAATTGGTTTTAATCTTTGAAAATTACCGTATAAAAAATCATTTTTTAAATTTGTAAGCACGATTTTTTTAAATACACTTTTTATCTCGAAAGCATGTATAAATGTTACAATCAGACATCTTCTTAAAAAAGAAGAAGTTGTTTTATTTTAATTTTGCCCTAAAGATTGCATCAATTTATCTTAAAACTATTGCGTAAAAGCCTTTCACAAAACTTATATTGATTGGAAGCATATTATGTAGTTCAAAATTTTAACTAGAATTAAGGATGTCAAAAGGAAGTTAGCTATTTATGTTTATAAAATGGATCTCTTACAAGTTTTGTTTTTTGAAAGTTAGTTTGAGGAGCAGGAAGTTGTTTAAAAAACATTGATTTTTTTAAACTATCCAGTAATATTAATTACATATTTACCTGAGTATCTTAAAAATGTGTTTACGAGGTTTAATTTAAAAAAGACATAAATAGTAAGAACGAATCTCATAAAATTTTTAGCTATCGAAATAAATATTTACTAACCCACCCTAATAATGCAACCCACCTACACAAAATTAAAATAAATTTTTAACATTAATTCAATGAACTTATCCTCTAAAACTTATCAGATTTTATTTACAACATTCTTTCATTTTTGTTAATCTTTATAAAATGAATTGTAACATTGAGATTTTAATTTTAATGACCCAAAAAGTTTCCTTTTGTTGTCGACATAATTATATTTTTTGTTAGTAAAATGATTTTTGATGATCTTCTGAGATTAATATCTGATGGTAATGATACCAAAAGATGAAGATGCGCCAAAATTTTACAATTTTAATTGAGAAAAATGTAATTATATTTTTATATTCAGGTCTTAATAAAAGTATTTAAAAGGATTAGTGTTTAATAATTTTTTAATAATATGCTTTGTTTTTTTCACAAATTTGCAATGATTGCTCGTAGCTCACTTGCATTGTTAACTTTTGCTAATGAACAAAATATATCACCAAACGCTATCCCAATAAAATAATACTATCATTCCAACAACAATAACAATTGGTTTAGCTTTGTTTTTAACAACCTTAAATATGTGCGTGATAATGACTAGCAGAACAAAATAAACAGCTGTTAGTTTTTTCTTTTGCATAAAATTTTTTGAATCGACACAACACAATAAAACAATTTATTTGACTGTATTGAACTCTAAAATCCTAAAAAGTGCGTGCACTCAGAAACCTAAGTCTGTTCTGAACTAGACCAAGACATGAACAAGGAAGATGGAGAACCGTTTTTCCTTCCTTGTAATTTCAGTTATGACAGTAATCGTGGAAGAAAACATCCAGTCTGTTCGCTTAATGACCGAGAAGACAGTGTCCCGTAATGACACCGATCAGACGTGGACTAATTCAGTGAAGCCAAGATCTGCCTGGCAATCACACAAATGGTGCTCTATGACCATCTTATATTTGTACGCGTATCTACCTTCTTTTAGAGGAGCAGTTTGCATAGTGCAAATGGTATTCTTACCTCAGCCATACTTGGTGTTACAAAGCAGGATGTTTGAGGCAAGTTCATCGACCTCCAAGTTTAAACCTCGTTAAACCAAAATGTCGTAGGTGGATTTTGGACTGTTTAGTTATCTTGCTAAGAAACGTGGTGAGGCATGACCTTAAAAGCTTTATTGCAGACTGACTGCCCGTAAAGATGTCAATATCTCTTAGTAATATTACTGATATTATATATACTTCACCCAGTCTTAGAGCTCTTTTATTGTTGCAAGTTCAGCCGGAAAGACATCAGGTGGGTGACATCAGGTGGGTGAAAACAGATGTATACATCTAGTTTTTTGCATCATACTCCACAACTGACCTTTCCATTCATTTTCAGCCCATCCGTATAAAAGTTAACAACCCCTAAATATTAGTGTAATTCACTTTTTCAGTCCTTTCTGAAAGTAATAGCAGTTGTGAAACCAATTTCTGGTTATGATTTCTGAATGGAATAGCTTGTGGTCGAAGGAATATTACTACTTACCAGAATTGACGAGTGCCCTATATATTACTACAGCTCTACATCTCGGTAGACTTCAGTCTAACTGGCGTACTGGCTTCTACCGGTTTGCCTAATATGTCGATAGCAGTAGGATGCAGGAGAATTTCTAGTGTTGTAGTGGGTGAACTCCTTAGAGCTCCACTTATGCACAATGATGTGGACCCCTAAAGAGGATCCGTCAAGAGTTTCTGATTGACCATTTTATTTAGGACCAGCCACTTAACCACGATAGCATTTTTGCACTAGTAAAGTCCAATAGTAGCTTTCGTGAATGTTTGGTTCCCAGATTCAAGAATGTTTGGTTCCTAGATTAGTTTATTATCTAGAGTGAGCCCCAAATAATAAGCCTTATTAGTGACACTCAGGTAGATTCCGTTGGGGGTAAGCGGGTCAAATACAGCTGGTTTACGCTTCCTAAATAAGAGAAACACTTTTGATTTCTATGGAATTACCTCCAACCAATAGCAATCTATTCATTTGGAGAGGATGCAAAAAGCGCTTTGCATTAGATGCCAAACAGTGCCATGTTTTTTGCTCAAAACTCAAATAACAACATCATCCACATAACCGACCACCATAAAACCACCTCAACTAGCATTTTAACTTCTTTTAAAACACTAAACATTCTTATCGAAACTAGCTTCCCCACCTTCAAAGTTTTCTTTAAAACTTCTAAGCGATTTCGATAAAGGCCATTTGGAGAAACTTCCCCGCCTTTAACGAAGCTATGATTTTTAAAAGACTTCGGAAATAACCTCGGTATGGTTTTTTTTAAGCAGTTATGCAAGCTTAATAGAATTTATGGTTACACAAGTTATAGCTTCGGTAAAGTGCTTCTAATAGCTCGTTTTAAGTAATCTTTAGAAGTCTTATAGAAGCTATTAAAAAAGGTGACAAAAATATTACAATGTTTCTTATATAACTACACTTTTTTAATGTAATTATTGTTATTGCTATGTTATTATGTGGTGTTTAAATTAAAGTTTTTATTTACGGTTGCATTAAGTTTCGAACTCTGGTCCTTCGATCGTTTGTGCTGCACGGTATCCAATTGGTTAATTTAAATGTTATAAGAAACAATAAATATCTTTGCAAATTTTTAATTTAGATGTAAAAAGTATAGTATAATTCAGAGGCCTACTTTTTATGGAAAAAGGTATGTGACATGTAACTTCAATGGGTTTTTTAACGATGAAATCATAATCTGAGATTTACGGTCCTAAAATATTTTGTTTCCTTCTAATAGACGTAATTAAGAATATTGACAAATCTTTTTTCTATTTGTGTTATTAATTCAAAGATTTTAGGTAAAGCAGCATTAGAGAGTTATATTTTTCGATCACTAACTTTTCGATCACTAACTTTTCGCTTACTTACACCTTTATTTGAACAATATACTTTTTAAAAATAAAAAGTTTTGTAATTGGATTTTTAATATGTGTTACAACAACATGCGTACTAAGGTGCTGATGAACAGAGTTAATTTTTAAAAATGTTATATAAATATAAAACAATAACAATATCCATTTGCTGTAAATTATTTTAATAGAGTGACTAAATTATGAAACTCTGTATCGCCTTAGTTCTTCCTGACAAGTTTGGCTCTCAGAAATGTAAAAAAAATTCATATACCATTATTTATAAAACTTAGCCAAATACTCATTAAATTTTCTCTATTCCACTCTAGTTGATTTTTGATTCTGATTCTCTAGTTGATTATGATTTTGATTGATTTTTTGTCTATTTCAAGACTCTAAATAAAGAATATTTTATATTGTGTAAAATATGTCTAAATAATACATCAAAAAAAACAAAAACGTCCTTATGCACAATGCTTTTCTGTTAAAATGAAACGATTTCAATTTCGTATAAGTTCCTTTAGTTGAAATAATAGAAGCAATAGCTTCTGTCAGTTTGACATTTTTAATTTCCGCAAAACACCCTCGATAAAACTTCTAAGGGTTGGATATTGAAGCAATTTTTAGACTCCTACAACTGTGCTTCTATAAGATCTTTAAACAGTTACAACTGAAACAACTTCAATCCTAATTTCAGCTATAACTTCTATAACCTTTTTTCGGAAGCTTTATTTACTGTTGTGAAGAAAAGTTGCAGTAAAGCTTCTAATATTAATTCATTAGTATTCACCGCGACTATAGCTCTGAATCCCCTGCATGTAAATTCAGCTGACCACAGGATTAAGTTTGTTGAAGGCTCGTTTATCGTATATAACGGATTTTGTAGTTTGGTTTATGAGAGAGTACTAGTCTGTTTCAACAGATTTGCCTTTGCAGTATGCATGTTGAGATGCTGACCATTTTGCAGGTTCTAAACCTCTCAAAAGTCTTCTATCAACCTTTATAGTGTTTTCAAGAGAAAAAATTACTAATGGCTTAAGAGGCCATTGGAGTTGCAATTACATCGCTTGCCCATCTTTAAGCTTAAAGTTTTAACAATTCGCAAGACTTAACCTATGATAATGATTTACTTGAAAAAACCCTGACATGTCCTGTTACCGCGTGTCGCTACAGCAGGTATCTCAGAGCAGTCTGAGAAATGAGTCTGTATCAGAAGTTCTCAGGACTTTGCGCAGGAAATTGTCTTCTGACCACCCGGTCGTTGAATTTAAGCAAAAGAGCAGTGGTTGCTTTTAGCTTTAGCATGAGTAATACCTTCCATCTACACAACCGTAATATCCGGCTCTTCACTTGGGTTAAGATAATACTCATCAGAAAGTTCACAGCACCCATCGCTATAGATAAATCAGTATAGTTTGGACCAAGCCTCACTGTTAGTACTAGTTGTCTAATACTGCAGTATATCAGACGAGTGTCCTACATCAACCGAGGCTTCCTGTATGGAGAAAGCATCCTCAACCGATTCAGTCGCCCATGTCTTACCGTCAGCCTTATCTTTCTCAAACAAGTTCAAGGTGACTGCTCCAAAGCCGAAATTTATTACTTCATTACTTTAAAATAGCTGAGCAAAAAATTCTTTATTTGAAAAAAATGATGGGTGACCTGTCGTCATGCTTGGTAGTCTTAATGTTAACTATCCTCCAGTTGTGTGTAGGAGGCTCCGGTTTGATGTATTTTAGAATTTACAGTACCTTACCCGGATTTTCAAACTTTGCAGGGAGTCAGGCAGGAACTATCGAACGGCTTGGTTTATTCTCTTGAACTAGGATTTTTGCTGATCACTGCTAGAAATGTGTTAGCTATTGCCGTTAACACTTTCTTTCAGGTAACAGGCGTGATGCTGTCGTCATTGTTGGTTCCAGCTACCACTAACAGATCTTTTACTACATTATTTATAGATTTGGGTGCCATCACCTTAGGTATTTTAGGAGGCTTTTAAGAATTTTTCCATTTGATCTTTGCTTTTTGGAAGGAGAGGCTTTAGTATGCTCTCCGGGACCGGCTCTGGTAATATTTTAGCACAGCAAAAGGTTGCTAAATCCCAATCCGTCTTATCCGAGTCCCAAATTTTCTCTAACCGTATCAATGGCTTGCCATGCTTTCGTTCTGGCACTATATGAAATCTTAGGAGGCGTGGAAGTCTTGAAGAAATACCTCGCCTAGTTGATCATCAGCACGAAGCGAAGTGCATGAAACTTTGTTCCTACCTATTTGCAGTCATTTAGCGTGACCCGCTCCACACCTGGATCATTAAAATACCTTCAAGGAAGGAACAAGTGGACCTGGAGGTGATTAGCACTATAGAGCAATATAAATGTTTGTTTGGCCATGTTGTTCCCAAAGTAAGTACAGCCTATTGAAATAGATTTTCGGGAAGTCGGACTCAAAAATAAAACATATCTTCCTGCGGAAAGCTAAGCAAATTCATTGGTATTAATGCGCATTGTTGCCGTTTGCAAATCACTATCGGTTTAGTGCCACCATTTTTAATTATTTTATTTATCATGATTGCCATCCATGTTTAATCATACATAAGTTATGCTTCTTTGTTTAGAATTTATGCGATTTCCGTCTCAATTAATTATTAATAATTTTGATACACAAATGTAATTGTTTCAGCCTTCAGGTTATACTATGTTTCTTACGTTATTTTTAATTTCATAAAAAAATTATGTTCAAAAAAAAAACATTGATCAAAGCAAACTACCGTTTAAAACGATAGTTAAATAAAAAGCAAAACTTAAGCGTACACAACAACTTCATAATTTCAATATTTATTTAGCATGATGACTCGAATGCAAATTGCAAAAGACAGTAGCAATATAACTTTAAAAAACTGCGTTATAGACCAATTTTTTAAAATTCGTATAAAGAAATTTTTATTATTTTTATGAATTAGCACATCAGTCGAGCACGATATCCACAACACAATTTAAAACGTTAAGACATGATAGATTGATAAATTGATATATGATAAAAATGCTGACGGATCAGCGTAACTTACTACCTACAGAAAAATCTGTGTGTGGTGCGCCAAAAGAAGTTTTCACTTCAAAAAGGAAACTTTTACACAATTTTTATAAATATACAACTCACAAAAATTTTTTGATAAAACTACAATCTTTTTCCTTCAAATCCAAAAATAATTTGTAAATCAAAAAATTTTTGGTTTTTCCAAACAATTTTTTTGTAATCTACAATATTTTTGGTGCTTACAAAATATTTGTGAGTTGCATGTTTATAAAAAAATTGTAAAATTTTCTTAGTTTTTTTTTTTGAGTGCCGTAAGAGGTTGGCGTTTGCCTCACCTCAAATGGCTAAATTCACGTAATGTAGAGAGATACTATGAGGAACTACCTTTAAAGAATGAGCCTACTAGGAATTATTTATACATACGCTATAAAACGTTCCTTCCCTTTGCAAGGATCTTACTAGTTTGGCTTGCCTTAATGGAGCAAAACTTGCTTCAACCCAACATTTGAAAATAATTAATGTTGCATTTTATATGTGGGTGGATGATCCTGACACAATTAATCACATGTTCTTGACAAACTTTAAGATAATGTAATGAATTAACAATAAATTTGGTAAGAGTAACAAAAATTAAAGTTTACAAATTCCTAGTCATTTTTTTCAAACATTCATTGAACTTTAATTACAAAAAATTTGACATTTCGGTATACGTAAAAAAATGTTTGTTGCATTGTTGTTAGTTTTATTAATGTTTGATGTTGAATGAAAAGGGTGATTATGATGTTAATTTACAATGAATTGAATAAAATAGTAATTGTCGGCAAAAGCAAAGACTAACAATGTAAGTTTGATTTATTAAGATGAATGACAATGTTTTATTATTTTGGATAAGAATTTTGGCGATACAAGCACAAATTTTGGAAAACTAGGTATCTAGAACATTTTGGTATCTAGAACATTTGTTTGTGTTGTACCTTATTTCGTGTATTGAGAATCTAATGATTTACAACTAATTTTTATAGTGATCATTAGAAAAATGTTAATTCATTCAATTTATGTATAAACAATATTTTTATTTACAAAATTAAATAATTACATTTACAGATATTTATTTTAAAATAGATTCTAGGATTTGACAATATGTGCACCTTCGGCTCTATAACCATCTTTATCAGCAATATAGGTGAACGAGTATGTCTGACCATCTGGAGCAACCCATGAAACTGTTCCATGAACGGCTAATGCTGCATCATCTGTTCCTGCATTTTCGAGCTTAGCTGCTTCCTGTCTTGAAATTCCATTGCTTGTATCAAATCTAACAGTAAAATAAGTGGTTAGTATATTATTATAAATTTAATAAATTAAGCTAGTCTCACTCAAAATTGTATCCATCAATACCAATATTGTCACTTTCGGAACGTAAAATTGATGCGTTTCTTTCATCATCAACTGGTTTAGCGAATGCAATAGCAAGTAATGCGACAAATACAATCATGGATTTCATTTTAATTAAATTTGTTTTGGATTATGTTTTTTCGTTACAAGTAAATTGTATAAAGTGAAACTGTGTAATGATGATCTTAAGAAGATCAACTACATCTTTTATACCAAAAATATTTAACTGTAATTTTCATAAACTTTATTGTTACCAAGAATCGAAAGTGAAAGAGATGATCGTGAACTTAATTTATTGAAATAAAAAAATTCTTTAAATCGAAAAATTTTCGCCTTTTAATCCATCCTTTAATCCAACTTGTATAAGAATTTTATCATATAAAGTAATTTCATTGATATTTTTATTATTATTATATAATAAATAAATATAGATGTAAGTCAGGTAGTTAATTGTTATAATTGTTATATTAAGCTTTTTGCTCTTGAAATACGTGAAAATGATCACACGTGTAAAATTCTTTAAACCATACAAGGTTGGAAATCAAATTTGATAGTAATTAACATTTCTTTCATATGGAATGTGTTCGTATTGCGTTTGAAAAAATTGCGTTCAACGTATTTTCAGATATAAGGAGATCGATAAAAATTCTAAAACTACTTGTTCAATTTGAAACAAGTTTGGGTCAAATGATACAGAAAAAAGTTTATTATATTACAAAATGCAAAAATGGATACTCAGAAATACTGTCCAGACAATTTTCAGAGATATGTTTTTAAAACATGATTTTTGGTTAACATTGAAACATATGTAAACTAAGTTTAAATAAAACGACTAGATCCTAGATCCAACGTTTATATACGACAGAAAATTGCTGCCATAACGAAATCATAGCTTTGATAAAAAAGTTGTGGTAAACAATGTGTATTACGACTTGAAAAACTCGTTTACTCACCTGTCTACTCCCTAGTGAGGACCCAGTGATAGCTCATTTTTAAAATCCTACCCAGCTTAAGAACTTAAAAACAACAACACCTAACAGTATTTCTAGGTTGCATCTATTCAGTCATGAGCATATCATTTGTTTCATTCAAACAACCGCATTAATTTCTTCACATGTCTTAAACCGATGTTACTATTCCCGTTGGAGACCATTTCGTCATAGTTCTACCCTGCATTCTTTGATGGTTAGATATTGTACTTAGCCCACAAATGAGTGGTGGGCTTACGAAATATGTTGTTGTACCGGTCTTATCGGCTTTTTCATTACCTGCTTTACCATGTATCCAGTAAACTGTTACTCTGTTTCTATAACCAAGATTGTTAAATTTTTACACATAGTTTTCAATTATAAAATGTAACAGTGTAAGAGGTGAGACTCTGTGTGAGGCCTCAAGAGGTGACAAAGTGTGTTCGTTACAAATACACTTTGTTTAACCGTAATAATAATAGCCCATAAAAATGAGTCTTATCAACATAAAAGAAACAGACGAACGTTTTTACGAACTTTCAACCAACTATAAGCCTCTAGGGAACTTTAACACGGGTATAAGCTGCCAATATTAAACAAAGGACCATCCTTGGACCAGTATTGGCGAGCCAAGCCTTGGCTAGTTAGCAAGTTGTAAATGTCTAGACTGAACCAAGGTTCGGTTTATTACATTACGCGTTATTAACCAGTGTGATGCATTGTAGGTACGCATGTGCAGGGCATATTTTGTTTATATTTATTTACATATATGTTACTCTTTCCACAACTTCTTTCAACACATATAAAGGAGGTCTGGGAAAAAAATTGGTTTGGTGAACCTGGCCCAAGTCTTATTTGCCAGACTTGGCTCAAGCCTGTTTTGCCAGACTTGGCCTCAGCACATCAGTTCAAGCTTTGGCAGTTGGAAAATGTCAAGCCTGACCCAAACCCCAAAAGCTGTGGCGCGGAATTGGATGTTTGGCCTCTTAGCTTTTTCTTACTCGGGAAGAAGAGAAAAAAAAATTTAAAGATATTGTACGTAATAACAGAACGTGACAAACCAGAAGTTGGTATGCAGAAATATTGTAAACAGTACTAAAACCTTATATACTATAAGTTTCAATAAGATCAAAAGCCGGGATGAGATGTTTTGGAAGATGCAAACATAAAGGTGTTTGGGAAACCCCCCCGTCATTTTGTCCAATTTTGAACTGAATCCAGATCTTCCATTTTCAAGTTAACTTGGACCATTCACCAAAGTTTCATCTAGATCCTATGCATGAATATCACGAAAATACCCACACACAGACATATACCAAAAATTTTATTGTCTATTTATATAGATAGATGTCTATTTATATAGATAAAAGAAGAAACAAAACTTGGGGTATGTAAGATTTTTTTTCTCGATAAAAACGAATGATTCATTTTCTGGAGGATTGAAGCATGGGAGATGGTGAATGTGCGGCATACAGGAATCCGGTTCCAAATTTACACCCTTACTACAACATAAGAATTACGTTTGACAACATCAATCAACTTTGTTAAGTTTGTTGTGCGTTTTCTATTTATATTTTCATATTCTTTTCATATATACATATTTTTATATTTTTCCTGTTTTGTTTTGTAATTATGTTTGTTTGTTCTCATATAATTTTTAATTTACCGCAATTTTAAATTGTGTGAAGTAGTGCAATATATCGAGAAAAAAATCTCACATGCCTCAAATTTTTTAAAATATTGAACAAATTTAATCAATTTTTGCACAACTAAAAAGACTCGATCAAATATAAGTTTAAAAATCAAATTTAATATTGTAAATATGAACTATCATTTCAAATTACATGAATCAACCTATGCATATTGAAAACCCTGAACGTGAATAACAGACTTCACATATACAAAAAGGTGCGCTGGTTCCGTTCCGTAGAGAAAAAAAAACGAGAATAAAATATAAGTATAAGAAAAACACTAACAGCCGAATTGTTAGAATGTAAAGTTAAATTGGTTTCTTTCATTCTCTTTATTCTTGTTTACAGCGGACATCGCATATGCCAATCATTAAGTATCGAATTATTTTTTTAATTACAAATGTTAAGGGAAATATTTAAGTTTATGTGTTAAATGTTTATTTACGTTAGCTGCAAAAGAAAACGTACACCGAACAATATTTGTTGGGCATAACAGAACTTAATTAAATGATAGCGTTGAACAAAAACATAAAACTATTTGATAATTAACTAAGTTGACCATCCTTGTAAATACCACGAGAAAGACTACGAATTGATTAAATGAATGATTTCAACGAGATAGCCATATTTACAGCAAATTGTATTATGATGAAAAACAAAGAGGAAGAATTAAGATGTTGAAAAATCTTTTTTTGACGTTAATATATATCACTTTCACCTATATCCTTGACCGTAGAGGCGAAATGTCTGTTGACCAGCTGTATTAAAACAGTTTTACTAGTCACGTCTCGAAGAAAATCCCCAAAATCTGAGGTAGGTTCTATTGTAAGGAAGAAAATAAATGTTGACTACCACGACCATTAACCGAAGTCCCACCCTTGGGAGCCCTGTCCAGAAATTCCATGCAGAACCGATGGAAGATTCCCTAAAACATCCCTAACATCCCTAACCAAAAATAAATATCACCTAACACTCTTACTGGACAGTAAATACTACGGAAGTGATAGCGATACTTAAGCCAAGTAAACCATCCAATAGACCAGAAAGCTACCAACCGGTCGCTCTTTTGAGCACCTGCTATAAATTACTAGAACGACTCATATTCAACCATATCGCATCCATCTTGAATAACCAAATTCCAGTTGAACAAGCTGGTTTTGTCCCAATGGCGGTTGCACTGACTAACTGCTAGCTTTAACATCCTTTATTGAAGATGGGCATTACAAATAATTAAAAACAGGCGTAGTTATTTAGCGTATGGTTTTTTCGGTACACAACAAATTAAAATCAATAAAACACAAAAATAAAACATGAGTAGCGAACAAGTAAAAAAAAGTAGAAAAAATTGGAGCATTGGACATTATTACACTGGGACATTAGATATTTACATCGAGTGAGTCTAACCATGCTACTACATCGAAAGTGACCAAATGGATGTCTGAGATGTCACCATTGTAATGTCGAATTAGACACACAGTTGCACTGTGTTTTATGGTTTGTTGTGGAGCTCCGCCGTTACATTCAGGGGCTCTGAAATACCCCACTTGTAGAAAGAGTCAGCACAACGTCCATGATTAGCTCTTATTCTTTTTATTATAGTCCAGGTATGACATGGCAGGTTGAAACCGGGTTGAGTAGAAGTCGGGTTAGTAATAAAAAGGTCAAGTGTGTTGAAATGGTTCCAGGAGGTATCCCAAGCATCCAAGATATTAAAATCAGTTGCCAGCAGGCTAGAGGCAGTTTTATGGGGAGGCTTTCTTGACTAAAGTCGACAGGTGCAGTGTTGAGGGCGCAGTGTTCATTGATCTCACCAAACAACAACCAAAGTATCTGGGCATTACTCTCGATAGAACTCTTTCCTTCAAACTCAACTTAGAAAATACGTCAAAAAAACTTAAAGAGAAACAATATACTGCACAAACTTCCCAGGACGACATGGGGTGCTACTCCAGTTACCCGCCACATTATTGCTCTATGTCTGGTGTACTCACTGGTGGAGTACGGAGCACCAGTCTGACTGAATAGCACAGATACTCAAAAAGTTGACCCTCATCTTCATGCCACAATGGGTACTATAAGTGGTACTATCAGGTCCAACTTACCTTGGCTCCCTGTGTTAAATAATATCGCTCTACCATCACTCAGGTCACATGCTCTCGTGCGTGAACATAAAAGGTACCAACAACTTCACTTTACCTTTGTATGAATATTACGGTGACCACACTCTTTGTCGACTGAAGTCGAGACAGCCTCCCCACAAAACTGGCACCACCTGCCGGCATCTGATTTTAATATTTTAATTATATCTTGGATTACAACATACCTGACCTTACTATTATTAACTCGACTTCTACTCAACCCGGTTTTGATCTGCCACGCCGTACCTGGAGCACACTGAACCAAATAAGAACAAATCATGGACGTTGTTCTGAATCTTTCTACAAGAGGGGCATTTTTGAGTCCCCTAAATGTGACATAAAACACATTGCAACTTATAAAGAAGCCTTATGAGGACAACTATATAAAAACCGTTAACAAAGACCAAAGTTTAATATCCTTCTATCCGCCTATGAAAACATCCTTTTTTCTAGTATTATAAGACAAATATATCAGCAACCTACAAATTTTTTTGTTAAAATATCATATGTTAAAAATCAAAAGGTATATATAAAATAAAAAATCTAAATATGCTTCTCAAATCGCTTTGAAATTTAATCCGCATCAACTTTATTGTTAAGGATCTGTTGGATTTGTTGTTACTGGACTCCAATGTTTTATTCACTGTTGTGTTTGTTTAAACTTTTCAAATAACAACAATCAGTAATTTAATTAAATTACATTTATTTTATTATGATAATATTTCACAAAATTGTTTTATAATAATAACTTTGATAACTGAACGATTTTATTTTACTTCTAGTTTATAAAAATGTTTTTATTTTTAAACTAATCAAACTACACCAAGGATGGTCGTATCGAGAATGATTACAAAATTAATTATATTGAAATTAACAAGATCGAAACCGTAAACGAAAAATATTTTCTTTCTTTTGGTGTTGCCGTTGGTTAATAATTTAATTTCGATAAATTAAATTATGCTGCAATGCATATTGTATCGATAGATGTTTAGATGGTAGATGGCATGAAAAAATGATCGTTTGATTGTTTACGTTCGTAGGAATTAATTATTTAAATTTAAATATATTAACCACTACAGATCCTATTTTTCTATATATAACTAGTATTTCAACAGGTATTTTTATTTTTTATTTTTATCATTTGTTATAAATATTTCATCCCTCATTTTGTTTTTGGAAATTATAAATTGGTAAAAAATTTTCATCAACAAGATGACTTTTTTTTTTATTAATTAGTTAGACATGTTTAGCACACTAAATATGGTATATTCATTATTCAGACTCTTTGAATATCAGAAGATACCATGTCAACTATAAAGGAAGGAGATGAGGAAAATGGAAGGAATGGGGATATAGGGATAACTATACTAATTGTTTTAAATGACGATGGACATTTTCTTTAAATGCCTGAGGAGAAAATTCATCGGGAAATACTGAGGAGGGCATTGAGTTCCACAATTTGGCCACACTATTAAAATAGTCGTTCTGGAAGGACGCAGTTCTACAACGAGGTATTTGTACAACAAAAGGACGGGATAACTCGGCAGCTCTTGTTTGTCGATTATACTGCCTGCGCACACGATGGAAGGATATTATGAATTTCCTCAGAGAAGAATTCGCTAAAGTTATATTCATAGTAGATTGACAACTAAGCCACATTTCTTCTGTGCTGGAGTGAATCAAGCTGGTCCGTTAGTTCGGTATTACCAATCAACCGTATTGCTTTTCTCTGTACAGAGTCTGGACATTTTATTGTTGACTGACAAGCACCTCCCCAAACATGACAGCAGTACTCCATACATGGACGAATAAAGGACTTGAAGATTAGCAAAATTTGCTCGGGATTGAAATACTTTTTACATCGACTCAAGAATCCTAATTTTTGCATTGCAGATTTAGCGAGGTTTAACACATGTTTATTTTAGGTTATTTTGAATATCCACTCCAAGAAGTCTAACCAATTCAACCTCACGCAATTCCTTATGGTTTATTTTAATAGGGAAATTTTTATGTCGCTCTATTCGTGAAAGACGGCAAAGTTTGGTTTTGGTTGGATTAAATGAATCAAGATTATAATCACCCCATTCCAATATACGATCCAGATCATTGTTGATAGAATCAATTAGCAGCTCTCTATCAGTGGTAACTGCAGTATGAGATCGAAATTTAGGAGATGCATGTGATGCAAGCAATGTGCTGTCATCAGCAAGACTATGGATTGGGTGCACTGTGGAAATAATTAAGTCATTAATGTATAGAAGAAACAAGGTTGGTGAGAGTGCAGAACCCTAGGGAACCCCTGCATTGGTTGTGAAAATATTGGATGTGGGACCATCTCAATTAACATGAAATGGGCGACCTGTAAGAAAACTATGAATCCATGAGACAGTAAGATGATCTATGCCATAAGATTTTAATTTAGCTATGAGATTTTTATGCCACACTTTATCAAATGCTTTAGAAATGTCAAGTGAAATAATGAATGTTTCACCATGGTTTTCCAGCGATTTGTTCCAGAGATGGGATACGTAGGCTAACAGATTACTTGTTGCATGACTTCTACGAAAACCATACTGTTTATCATCAATAATTCGCGACACTTTCAAATAATCTATTAAATTGTAGTTAACATATTTTTAACATATTTTTCAAACATTTTAGCTAAAACCGGCAGAATTGCAATTGGTCTATAATTGTTACGGTCTATCTTACTGCCTTTCTTTTATATGGGTGAACGCTGGCCAGCTTCCAAGAATCAGGAAATATTCCGGTTTTATAAGATAAATAGAAATTTTTGGTTAAAATTGGAGCTAGTTGCCTAGCAAAGTTTTTAAGAATGAGGGGTGGAATACCGTCGGGGCCAGCAGATTTGTTGATATTGATAGAAAAAAGCATTTTTTTATCGTTTATATATTTAATTAGTTATAACCTAGCCTAGAGTTTTAGAAACGTCTATGGACTATAATTAATTAAAATTTCTTTCTTTATAATCTCAAGGGTTTACTATGTAAGAGCATATTTACTACATAAATGATTTAGAACTGGAGAATTTACCTGATGAAAAGGAACATGTGAAAATTTCATAAAGTATTCAACATTCAAAAAATCGTAGGAAAAATTTATTAAGAATCCTTATAATTTTTCCAGGATTTGAAAGCTCCATGTATTATCCGTAAAATAATTTTAGCTGAAAATTTATGTGTACTGTGTGACGTGGAGCTCACGTTTTTCGATAAAATAATTATTTTTGCACTCATTTGCGATAACTTCAATTAAATTTGAAGGAAATATTGGCAAAACACCCACACCATACCGAAATTAAAAAAAAATCGACAAATAAATGTAAATCTTCGAATAATATAATATTTTATCAAGAAGTAAGTCGTTTTGAACATCTTGCACTTCATATTAAGATCCCATTTAATGTACCATATCACTATCAGCTATCCCCTAACATACATAACAAAATTTTAATAAAAAAAATTATGAGAGAGATCTTCTTTTTTGTTTAAACCTCCTACGATTATCAACCTCATTTCACTTTTTCTTATCTAATACAACTGAGGTAAAAAGTTTGGTTTAAAATTACATAATTTTATTTACGAAATTAAATAAAAAATATTTACAACAACATACAAATATTTTTGTACAACAATAAAATAATTACTAAATTAGGGTTTTGGTAAATGGGCACCTTCAGCACGGAAACCATATTCATCAGCAATATAATTAAGTAAGAATTCTATTCCTTCTGGCGAAAGCCATCTAACTGACCCACGGACAGATAAAGCAGGGTTTTCTGTTTCTATATTTTTTACCGTTGCGGATTCATCTCTCACAATTCCATTGCTTGTCTCAAATCTGTTAAAACAAATTGGAGTTAAATACAAAAAAAATAATTAAAACCAAATATTTACCCAAAAGCATATCCATCAGTTCCAATATTGTCACTAGCGGAACGTACAATTACAGCATCTTTTTCGCTATCAATTGGCTGAGCGAATGCAATAGCAAATAAAGTAACGAAAGCAACGACGAGTTTCATTTTCATACAAACAGTTGAACAACACAAAATTAAATATAACTTTTATGATGATCAACATCATCTTTTATATGGAAATTGTTGGTATTGTTGCGTTGTATTTTTGTTTTGATCACTGCGAACAGTAAGTTACATGTTGGATTTTTAATAAAATAAAATTTATTAATTATTTTATTGATATGAATTATATAAAAATGCATATGAATATCAATTTCATTTGTTATGAGAATTTGATTCAAATGTTGCGAAAGCTTTGGACATTTCATTTTAAATTACAGTTAATACAATTTCCTTAAGTGTTTGTTTGTAACTTGTATCTTACCTTTGTCATAACAAACTTTAACATTAGCATTTGAAGAAGCTGCACGAGTTTGGTAAATGGCAATTTGCGTGTGTTTGAAACAGTGATCTCAGAAATAGACTGGGTTTAATTTACCCTAAGTTGCTGATATTCATAACTCATAAAAATATTTACAACGCCGAAGATTCTGAACCTTATTCTGACCGAATATAAAAAAAATTTAATAAGGGTTTATAAATTCTGTCATATGCAATGTGTTGACTTTATCGATTTTTTAAGCCACCGTCATATAGTAATGACTACAAACTTTAACTATAAATAACAAAAATTTTGTAAGAGCATAATCAATTGCAATTTAGTATTTTTTTGTTTAATTAAAATTAATGTTTAAATTTCTTAGTTTAATAAATTATTTCGGTCTGGAAAACCTTACCATTAAAAGATTCATTAGAAAATTTTCAAAATTTTACTCGCCTTTTTTGCCAAACAGAATAAACATCTGTTAGTCTGCCATCTGGACTACGAAACCGCAAAAATTTCTAGGCAGATGTAAGAAATAATTTTTTCAAATATAAGAAAAGCTTTTTTACGAAATTGGACAAAATAGAAGCAGTGTGGAAAAAGGTGTGGATAGCTTGACCTAATTTCCAAACAACTGTTTATTTAAAATAACTGTATAATCTTGAGTCTAGGCGTTTGACTTTTGGGGTCCTATAAATAAACGGTAATATGAAATTTAAATTATTCTAATTTTTGTTGCATTATTTTGATGAAGCATGGATGCCCGTCGACTTGTTGAAAGCTAATTGAAGTCTCAGTCGCTCTAAATATAATAATTTTTACTTTTTATATAACACTTTGTGCAACTAAAAGTTTCGTATGATACAAATTAAGGATGCATTATGATGACACAATTTCAAGCACTTTACTTTTTTACTACAAGTTTGGTTAATATATCTGATAACCCAAGGTTCATGTTTTGTTCTCGTCTTTATTTTATGCCATTAACAATTTGTGAAAACTCATTTCCCTGACTTTAAAAAGCCATAAGTTAAACTCTTGCCTATTTGTGTTTCTCTGCTTTGAATATTTATGTAATAAAAACTAGTCCAAATAGCTTCCAAAGATATGTTGAAAGTTTCCTTCTCGTTGACTGTCTTAGTTTCTGTGGGTGCATATACGGCAATGAGAGATAATTTGTTGTATAAAATATAAAAGTAAAAAAGTTTCTTCGAAAAGAACGACCACCACCATTAAAATTTGTTTAAATCATATTTTTTTCATACAAACCATTTTTTTTTATATCAAAATATGGACTGCCAATATGAAATATGGCCAGGCGGCAATCCGAGTGAAGACTGATTATACCGATTATGATCCTGATAACAATTCTGCCAAAACAAGTAGTAACATCACGAATAAGCATATTTTTATCGTTGAAAAGCTCAACAACGGGCAGATTGGTGTGATCATACAGACCACTTGAAAAAAAATAATTGAAATATTTATTTTTTGTGTAAAAAAGAAGTTATCCCGAGAACAGTAAAGTTTATTTAATCAATATTGACCAACCGTGCACTGTGGCAAGTCATTCACTTTCCGGTAATTATTATAATCCTTGAATAACTTTTTTTAGTTATATATGGGACCTAGGGCTCGAGAGTATTTATCAATTTTCTTTGAAGAATTTATTCACGTTGATTTTAAAGTTTTGAGGATTAAAATTATCAGGAAAGACTCACGCAGGCAAGACATTTTAGAGATGTGAGACTCTGTTAAGAAAATCACGTTGAAA
Organism: Diogma glabrata; assembly: GCA_963693315.1. Lineage (NCBI taxonomy): Eukaryota > Metazoa > Arthropoda > Insecta > Diptera > Cylindrotomidae > Diogma > Diogma glabrata. The sequence goes on from OY856186.1 coordinate 199,860,014, forward strand.
AGCGACACTTTTACATATTTTCACTCGAACAGATGCCCGTTCATCCATAATGTATTTATAAAATACTGTCAAATCAGCAACATCTCTTCTATGTTGCAAGGAATCAAGCTCGTTATTAAGATTTATATTGCCGATCAATTTCACAGATCTCCGCTGTATAGAATCAAGACAATTAAAACTACTTACGTAGGCTCCACCCCAAATAAGTGAACAATACTCCATGCAGGGACGAATAAATGACTTATATATTAAAATAAGCTGCTTTCTATTAAAAACCTTACGACAACGACTCAAAAATCCTAATTTTTGTACAGCGTTCTTAGCTAGGTTAAAAATATGAAAATTTCTTTCATATTATTTTCAATCTCAAATCCTAGAAGTCTAACTGATTCTTTGTCTTCAAGAACATGTAAATTAAACTTTAATGAAAACGGATTAGGTGTTGATATCCTAGAAAAATGGCAAACTTGAGTTTTACTCGTGTGAATTGAGCACTGTTGGCAACACGCCAATTCCAGATTGTTTTCAAAACAATGTTTAATGACTCTATCAAATTTGATCTGACAACATTAAGTGTTGCTGGTGCATAAAGATTTGGCATTTCATGAGACGCATGAAGTGTGAATCGGCAAAACTATGGATGGGATTAACTGTTGAATCTGGCAAATCATTGATATACAAAAGAAGAAGAGTACGTGATAAAGGGGAACCTTGTGGAACCCCAGCATTTGTTGAAAAGGTGTCTGATGAGACATTATCAACATTAACACGAAATTTCCTCTCAGAAATAAAGCTCTGTAGCCAAGAGATAAGTTGTTGCTCGTCCAAGCCATAGCATCTCAATTTAGAATAAGATTTCTGTGCCATAGTGTGTCAAATGAATTGTCAATATCAAGAGCTAAACTAAAAAATTCACCATGGTTTTTAAGCGACTTGTTTCAGATATGCGTGACAAATCTTCCATCGCTCTTTCCTTACGGAATCCATATTGTCTTTCATTGAGTAATTTTGACGATTCTAAGAAGTTCATAATATTAAAATTAATGTATTTCTCAAATATTTTAGAAAAATACGACAAAATTGATATGGGTCTGTAGTTAGTTCATTGAGATATAAATTACTCTTGGGCATCTTGGGACAACTATTTGATTAGCTTCTGAGAATATTCAAGAAATCTAGAGACTTTAAAAAAAAATTCGTAACAACCGTCGCAAAATCTTGAGAATCTTACCGAATCTTTTGAGCATTTTCAAAAAATCTTGAGCATATTTGACATACAGAGTTTCTTCAGATAATCTAGGGAATTATGCCCGACAAACAATTTCACTATTTGTAACCGTAACAATACCGAAATGTTACCGGTGACTGTTATCGGACATCAACTTTTCAGTTGATTTTAGTAATTTGATGGGCACTATTACGGCTATATTTCAGATATTAGATAGTATTTATGTCGGTTACATTTTGGTTATGTTTGGTAATTTGACGGATACAATTGCGGCTATATTATAGATATTAGATTATGTTTTTCCTAGTTACATTTTGGTAATTTTTAGTCATTGGACGGACATAATTACGGTTATATTTCAGTTATTAGGTGGTGTTTGTGGCGGTTACGTTTCGGTTGCTTTTAGTCATTTGACGAACATAATTACAGTTACTTTTCAGTCATCGACTGCCCATGACTGAAAAGTAACTGTAATTATGTTCGTCAAATGACTAAAAGCAACCGATATGTAACCGACACAAACACCACCTAATAACTGAAATATCTTGGTTTTGATATATATATATATATATATATATATATATATATATATATATATATATATATATATATATATATATATATATATATATATATATATATATATATATATATATATATATACATATATATATATATATATATATATATATATATATATATATATATATATATATATATATATATATATATATATATATATATATATATATATATATATATATAAAACAATAAAAATCTTTTAATATTTATTTTATTTACATTTTCTATTTTCTATTTGTTTTAATACTCTTAATTAAATAATACTTATATCTAAAAAAAATAAAATAATAAATTTATTTAATATAGGTATATGAAATAAAAATAAAATCATTAAATTTATCTCAAAAATATGTAGGGGCTGAAATTTCAAGGCTCTGAGATATCAAGACTTCGTTCTGGGTTAAGGATTTTGATATAGTTTTCAGAAAAAGACTTTTACTTTGACATTGTTTTTAGTTTTGGCCAGCGATGTACATTAAACGTCAAACTCTTTGTAAATATTATCTCTGTGTATAAGTTTATTACAATATTAATAAGAAACATAAATACGTTGCCGAAAAATTATTAAAGATGATACAATCAGCAATTTACTTAATAAGCAAACTATTAAAAAACCTCTCAATTTAAAGTTTTGCAATTTCAACTTTTCAAAACAAAAACAACCCATTATATACCAATACTTAAAATTTTCTATTAGTACAAAATAAATTAAATAAAAAATTATAAATAATAACTAAAATATATAAAAAAAGTTTTTATTTTATTTATGAACTACATTAATTATTAAAATATTTGTCAACGTGATAAAATAATTCATTTTACTTTGTTTTTTTTTTTTATAATTTCATCACAAGTTAAATAAATATTATATATATGTTATGTTAAATAATATAAAAAAATATTAAATATATGTTATATTAAATAATATAACATATTAAAATAAAAAATAAAAATGCAATTATATAAAATAAATTCAATATCACATATGTGTATCACATTTGAAAAAAAAAATTAATTTTATAAAACGAAGTAATTCAAATTTAAAAATATTGCGAAACTTATAACAAAATCAAAAATTAAAACTTTTTCAAAATTCTGAAAATTTTGCAAAAATTATTACAAAATCAAAAATACAAATCTTTTCAACATTTAAAAAATATTTCAAAAACTATAACAAATTCAAAAATGTCCGTGGCCAATTATATTTACGTCATACAAACAACTAAATTTTTTTTTCCAAAAAATTGGTTAAAAAATAAATGAAATATTTTTTTGACACACTTTACAATATTTTTTTGACAAACTTATAATGCAATAATCTAGTTTTTGATCTCATATACCAATTCCTACCATCAAGATTTCTCCAAATCCAATGTTCCCACTTAAACTGAACGTTTTTTAAGCCAAAAAGATGAATAGTTGCTATTTTTGACACACCTCCGGTACAGTTATCGGACCTGTCCCTTGAGTATACCTATTTTTAGAAAAAATTTCTTGAAATCCCTCCAGCGGTTTTCTAGATTTCGTAGGTAATGACGACCGGCCGGCAAGCCAGCCGGCAGACAGACATACATTTTTTTTGCTGTTTTAGAATCAGTAAGTCCTAAAACGTCGAGAAATGCCAAAAAAGTGGGGTTAAGAATTTCTCTTTTGGCTCATGAATGTAATACTTAGGTCTTTCAGACCGAAGTAATACTTTTGAAATGAATCTATAAATTATTATTTAAAACAAACTGAAAAATCTGCGTTCGTTGTGAGTACATTTTTTGCCACTCCATGTCGTCACAAAATAACGGAACTATGATGACCACATGCGGATGCACTTTGACGTCCAAGTGAGAACAGGCCATGACGCACGTGACCACATTGTGCTAACATTGTGTCGCCACAGTGTTTGTGGGGATTTTTGATAACGTCATTGCGACAAATGAAGATTGCGGACGTATTTCGAAGTTGTAAAATGAAAATGTATGTCTGTGATCGCATTTGCTTTTTAAGCGTTCATTTTTTCGCCATTTTTTTAATGATACAATTTAAATGAAAAAAAGCAGAATTCAAAAATTTAATTATCGTTTTTTTTAAGAATCGGGCAGAAAATGTGGTTTTTGGAAATTTTTTTGACTCGATTTTGTGATTTTGGTATCAATCGATCGGGCTTGGCTTTGTTCCGAAAACTTTATGAGATTGGTGTAGTAGGACCCATCCCCACCCCTTTACACTCTCTTTAAGTTTTAGCATATAAAAATCTATATAAAATAAAAAGGAAGAGATAAAAAAATTTAATGGCATCATTATCTTTTATTCAGACCGGCGCAACTTTTGAGTCCAACTCCTAAACAGCTTTTACATACCTTTCGTAAATTTTATTGAATTATAGATATTGAGTTCGTAGGGATTTTTGTGAGCAATTAAATTCAAAATTGGAACGGTGTAAGTTCATGAAACGAAAGCCAACCTAAGAAATACATAGGTGAATATAACAAAATATTAAAAAACAAAAATGTAAAAGAAAATAATAAAACAAAAAGTAATAAAAAATATATACTAAAAATAAAATAAAAAAAAAGTATAATAAAAAACGAAAAATAAAAAAATTGAATAAAAAATAACAAATATAAAACTACAGAATCACGAGCAAGGGAGATGGTTTACCCGGGAAGAGTCCGCGTGTTGCTTGGAAAGTCGGATTTCAAGTACATTTTTGAAATGATCGGGTCGCAATTGACCTGCGAGGGTTTGAAAATCAGAAAATCACCTATGGCGTTGATGTATTGGTCTAAGATATCTCTGTAATTTTGGGTCAATTGTTTAAGTAGTTTCTGAGATATATGGTTTACAAACAGACAGACACACACACACACACGGATACGATTGCAATCGCAAACAACTATCTCTATATGGCATACCATAGTTAATATAACTAAGGAAATAATTTTGTATTTTCCGATTTGAAAGTTTATTTTGAATTTTTTTCAGTGAACATCTTCATTTCTCTTATCCGTGTTCCGAACTAGCATTAGAAGTTTTTGAATTTTTAAGAGATGAAATACAGCGGTAAATTCCAAATCCTAATCACTCCTAGCCTAAGATGTTTATGAAGCGGTAAAGAATTAATGCAAAGTCTTTTTGGCATACAACTTAAGTAAAACTAAATACCACAAATCTTGTGTGCCTATAAAACATAAATTAATATAAAGACGCATTTATCCAATAGAAATAACAAATATCGCCGAAAACCCATCTGGTTCTCATCAGTTAAATATTTTCAGAGCGATTTCAGCAATTTAAAACCTCTAATTCAACATAATTTCTGAATGCCATTTCCGTGAAAAACTTATATATATAGTTAGATAGTACAATCGCTAAACTAGTTAAAATATAAATTAAGTCAATAATTATTCGGTGTGATATTGCACAACAAATACTTTTTTCAATAAATATTACAAATCTGCTAGTTCCGATGATAGACCATTAGTTCATCGTTCACGATGATTATTTTAATTGTGTGGCAGTGTTGTGAAACATCTAACCATCTTTCGCTTTTTTTGATGAATTTTGCAATTCAGACATTTAAAAGAAATGTTCATCGCCATTTAAAGCACAAAGCTACTATATTTCCATACTTTCGTACCCTCTCGTTTTTACAAATTCCTACACATATAATGAATGTGATATACAGTGTGCTAAGCATGTCCAACTTATGTCCAACTGTCCAACAAAAACATGATCAGTATTTTCGGATGGACATTTTTTGGCAAAGGTAGAATTGGATTTGTTTAATATGCTGAAACATCAGGAACATAAACAAGAATCAAGCAAATAGAAGGAATGATTAAATGAGAATACAACAAATAACAATAGTATGTTGCAAACGAATAGACCTATTATTTCGGATACTACTGCTCAACTGTAAAGGCAGGAGATGGAAAATTATTAAAATTGAAGATAAAATTTTAGAGTATCATTCAACATTGTTCCAGCCTCCAACCAACAAAAAAGAATGCGCTGGAAAAGTTTACTTCCTACCTCGAAATACAAAACAAAGAGTATGGAAAGCTATTAAAAAGCCAGATGATATTTGCCGAGCAATCAAGTCATCCACGGTCTTTAGTTTTTCAGCCTATGAAAATCGATTGAGTCATACCAATATTGAAACTGCTAAAGTAGTTGATCAACCCGGTTAGTCTACGATCAACGGTCGCTACACTCATGGAGTGTCAAAACTGATGGAGTTTTAGAAAAAAAAACATAATCACAACTGCCATGCACATAATCACAGATATAAAACAAAGATGATTGAATAAAAAAAACAAAACAAATTATCTTGTCTCTCTAATTCCTTGGCTCTCTTTCGCGTATTTTGATAGCATCATATCGTCGATATAGCAGCAGTTTACTGTGGTAACTGCTGTTATATCGACTCAACTAAAATCTTCCTTCGAACAAATAAGCAGAAATGACTTCCAATTAATTAGAAGCCACCAAACACACTTTGGCTTTCAAAATGTGAAGACAAAATACCGGAAGGTCAAACAAAGACTGCCACAACCAGAAATTATTTCTTATTCAATTTTTAGCTTTATAACCCTACTACTTAACATGCACAGATGTTTAAGTAACACGTCATCATCTAAAAGAAGTACCTTACCATCCTAAACAACTGAAACACTGACAAAGAACTAAAACTTCCTAAGAAAAATCAACCGCCCATCTGTTCCTTACTTGAAATCGATGTGTATTCATAATAGACCACATAATTATTCACTGATTTCCATTGTTAAAAAATGGCTACATGACGTACTTAGAAAACTTCAAACTCAAAAATATTTTGTTGCCGAAAACTAAATTATATTGTGACACTAAAAAGTAAAAATCAACACTTTTGTTATATAACAACACTAATTTTATGTAGAATTAATAATAAAATCAAAGAAGCTACTTCAACACTCTATTTGTTTTTGATACATGTTCAACTGTTGGTTGATATCCATTTTCGTCCGCAATATAACTAACTGAATATGTTTCCCCATCGTCACCAATAAAACTAAATGATCCGCTAACAACAACAGCGGAAGCCTCAGCACCATCTTCACCAGCGATATTTTTTAATTCCCCCTGTTCTTGTCTTGAATGACCATCACTGGTTTCAAATCTTAAATTTAAATCAAAACACATTTTATTTACATATTTAAAGATTAAATTTTCGGCATACTCACGCAAACTTGTATGTGCCAAGACCATTATTATCGTTATCGTATCTTAGGATTGTAACCATCTTAGCATCGTCCACAGGCGCACCAAAAATAAAAACGAAAAATGAACTGAAAACGATTAAGAACTTCATTTTGGTTTCAATAGAATTATTATTATTCTTCCACAGTCGTAACAACAAGTGTTTTTACTGAGTATTAATCTTAACTGATGCTGATGTCAGCAAAATTGTTCTGTTTTATAGTTTTTCTTGTTTATTGTATTTTTTGCTTCAATATTTAAAATTTCAACTATTCAATGAAGTCAAACAATGATTACAATTATCGGGAAGTGAATACTACAAGTACATGATTGACAAAAAACTGATTGACATTATGGAATAGTGCAGACTTATGCATTTTTGTTATTTGAAATTATAGTTTTAAACAGACTCAAACGGTAAAACTATCAAAAACTATTACTTTTAGTCAAACTGTTTACCTCTGGGTGGGAAAACCTTATAGGTTACGGTTGTTAAAAGACAAGCAAGTACCATTTGCTTATAATGTTAATAAATTGCTAAATACAAAATGACTTCCCAAGTAGCAAAATTGGTATTGCTTTGGGATGTCATTTCTTAATTCCTACTTAATCCATTCGTTTTTTGGTATTTTAAATTTTTATTTCTTTAATGCTTCTTAAATCGTTCTTAAAATGGTACTCTTATCTTGGTTTTAAATCGGTATGTAAGATCTCACTTAAAGTATTCTTAAAGACTTCTTAATTTGGTATGCATATCAACATCTTAAATCGGAATGTATGAGCACGCATAAAGAATTCTTAAAGGCTTCTTAATTTGGTATGTATATTAGAAGTATTAAATCAGTATGATGTGCCTTCTTTAATACGTTGAATATTGGTATGTTACATACCTTTAGTTTGTAGTGATGTACACTGAAAAAATATGTTGGTAAATTCTACAATATTAGTTAAACCAAATCAATTTTGTAGCAGCATATATAACTTAGTACGATTGACAAAACGTTTTACCGTTAGACAAATGCTTTGTATGTTGTTCTTAATTTTGATCATGCTACAAAATTAATTTGATTGAACTAACTTATTGTAGAACACCACCTTTTTTTTCCAGTGTACATGTTCAAAACTAATCATACCCAAAATTGTATATATTCGTTCTTGGTTTTCCTCCCGAATTAAGAAGGAATATCAACTTTTTTGGTATTGTGTCATACTAAATTAAGAAGATATTTGAACTTAATTTGAGAATTTTCCTTTTACTTGAGCAAGAACAAAATTCCGCCATATTTTCACACAGCAATTTTTAAGAATCAATTTGAAAAAAATTCCGTTAAAATATAAACATTAAATATTGCACGAATTTTTTATTTTTACTTATATTTAGATAGCTAACAACGATGTGAGTATAAATATGTCGGGGTTTGATCTGCAAATAATTTAAAATATAATTTAGGGCGCATTGAATTTTGGCATATTTTCAACAATTGTAATAAATAAGAGAAATAATGGAGGAGCGTGAGTTTTAAAGGAGCTAGAAGTTCCAATTTCACCATAAAACTGGTTTCGTTTGCAAATATCGGTTTAATATTCTCTTAAAACTGATTTTAAACCTTACAAATAATTTCTATTTATTTATCAATTCTTTCATTAAATTTTAAAACAGCATATTAACATGTCATATTTTTTTGTTTCATTTCAACATTGTCTATTACTTTAATTTAAATCAATTTAATATAGATAAAGAGAGATAGAAAATTCTGCGTCACTCTTTGACTTTGATAGTATATAACAAAAAAATGACATACCGATTTAAGAAAGAGTTAAGCTGGAGTTAAGAAGGAGTTGAAAAATACATACCTATTTAAGAAGCAAATAAGATAAAAATGCGCTTCTTAATTCGTTCTATCGGACCGCCCACATGGGCCTTTTTGTACTTAATTCAAACTTAAATCCTTCTTTAAGAAGGTGCGTTGCTTTGTTTAAGTCTTCTTAAATCTTTCTTTAAGTACTGACAATCACTATTTTTGCTACTTGGGTTAGAACATCATAATCGTCAACTCAAGTGTCGTTAGTGTTTTTTTCTGTCGAAGTATGTGAGTTTGATAAAAAATTAGGATTAAATTGTACACCTTTCTTTTACAATAAGAAACAATTTTCCAAAGACAAAGCTTTTAATTTCCAAAGTTTTAATATTAATGCTCATAAATTAAACAGCGAAATATGTCGAATCGTAATCGAATTTGCATGGTATATTTAGATATTCAAAGACGGTAATTCATAATTTATTAAAATTTACACTAAAGATGCAAAACTTTACATATTAAAAAAAATAACGTAGCATAACGTAACATATTAAAAAAAATAAAGTAACCATAGGTAACTACAAGTTTTGAATTTGAATCCACAATGTTAATACCATTTTAATAAATAGACATGGTTCTGAACAAACGTGCTTATTACTCTATTCATTACCAAAAGTTTATGTGCAAATTTCTGTTCTGAGTAACTCCTCCCACTTATTAATAACGTTGGTAACATCCGTGTATCTTTCATAGTATGTTTTTAAGAAAATATAAGTGTCATAGGAAAAAAAACTTCGATCTTTCTTTTAAACGAAATGCAAAAGTGGACATAATACTTGTGGTTAGTTATGCTTTGTCAATGTAAAAAACTCGCTTCTCTTTTGCATATCTTTGAATAAAGACACCAAAAGCGCAATACGGCCAAAAACTTACCTCTGATATAGTCACAAATGTGGACCTGAATCAAACGTGTTTGGTCAAACCCTAAGTTAGATATTTCATGGGTTATTTTGGCCATACTTGACCGCTCAACCAGTAGTATTGTACATCTGCAAACCGTTTTCATCAATTATATTTTATTCTATCTGAACCTTTCTCATTCAATGTAAAGCGTTATGCAATAACGTGGACACTTTGACTGGACAAAACAAATTAGGTATTTATACGAACGATTGCTGTAAAACTATAGAACCCTAATACTTACCCTAATAAAAACGTTCATTCGACAATAAAGCCTTGTACCTATAGATCTATATAACTGTAGCGCTATAGTCTTGTGGCTATAGTTTTGTAGCTCTGTATAATAACTGCCACTTTGTTGGGTATCGTTGCATTTGTATGATGTTTTACACATTTACAAACAATGTCTGTCCACCTTTAGAAGTATCATGTCAAACTTCTTTGCTATTTTAAAAATAATTCGGTTTTTTATCGGAACGCATACTAAAATAAAACCAACCGGTACAATCTTTGACTCTATGTTTTTTACCAAATAACTGTTGTCAAGTTATCAAGTTAAGCCTTAAATAGATTCTTGACAAACGTCTTTCTGCAGGTGGAAGAAATGATAATGCATTGTAAAAACTCGTGTGCGTACAACAATGTCCTTACCAGAGCGACATTGTTTTAGAATTGGAGTTTCCTGTTACAATTCATCCAAAATAATTTGTTCATTGCGTTTAGATTATAATTATCAAATCACGTAAAATAGAATGGAAAACAGTAGATTATACACCAAAGTAGAAAAGTGCATGTTTTCCTCCCGAGGTGTGTTTGGAGTCCGAGGGCGAAGTCTGAGGGCCACAAATCATTGAGGGAGATAATATAGCGGCAACACTCGGCGAAATCAGCCCAAAACACAAAATATTAATAACGACAACACAAATCAACTGAATTTGATAAAAAAATTTAATTTTTAATAAAGTAATTGTTTTCATCAACTGCCGTTGATTTGTGTTGTCGTTATTAATATGTTGTGTTTTGTGCTGATGTTTGCAACCATGCAATTACAAAAATCAAGATGCAACAGCTTCGCAATCTAAGTGCTCGGGAAACTACTATGTCCCGCTGTTACTACGGCTAACAGTGGATCTACAATTCACGTCATCTTTTTGTTAGGGACGGTTTAGAGTTTTAAAATTTATTAGAGTTTTTAATCGATAGGGGTCCTGAAGTCTCAGTACTACCTCATTCTACATTTCCACATAGCAATAAAGATCCCATCCAAATGCTAACTGCATCTAACGGTACAGCAATTTTCACATATGGTACTAAGCTGTTAAAACTGAATATCGGTCTTCGGCGTACATTCACACAAACTTTCATTCTGGCAGATGTTAACAGGCCTATAATAGGTGCTGATTTTCTCTCCAAATATGACATTTTGGTTGATCTAAAAAAAGGAAGTTAATTGATTCTAAAACATCCCTACATGTGAATGCAATTAATCACCCCTAATTAATAATCACCACAATTATCACCCCTAAACATTTCAGCGTCGACAATCAATTCGGCACTCTCCTTAAAATGTTTTCGTCACTTACCGATGCAACAAAATAAAGCCTTCCATTTAAGCACAATGTAAAGCATTACATTGTGATAAATGGAAAACTTCCAACCATTAATCCAAGGCGCTTGGACCCGACGCAACTCAAAGTTGCAAAGACCAAATTCGAACATATGGTGGAACAAGGTATTTGTCGTCCTTCTAATTTTCTAGTCTCCTCTCTTTTGCACATGGTTCAGAAAAAGGACAAGAACTGGTTATCTTGTGGAAACTACAGACAGCTTAATGCTGCTACTATTCCGGATAGATATTCCATCCCCAATATACAAAAGTTTTCCTTGCAACTAGCAGGATGTAAATTTTTTTCCAAAATAGATCTGGTAAGAGCTTATCACCAGATACCTATGGCCGATGAGGATATTCACAAAATAGCTATAACAACACCTTTTGGATTGTTTGAGTTCACTAGTATACCTTACGGTTTACGAAACTCAGCACATACATTCCAGCGCTTTATCAACGAAGTTGATCGAAAGCCATCGAAAGATAGAGTTACTGCCATCTCAAACTTTCAAGCAATACAGCAATTCGTAGGCATATGGTGAATTATTATCACCGCTTCATACTACGTTTAGCCGAATTGTTAGCGCCTATTCCCGGGAATTTGGCATTACTGATAAAAAAAGCATGAACAAATCCAATTTTCTTGGCCAGAAGATTGTAACGAGTCTTTTATGAAGGTCAAAGAATCTCTTGCTGCTGCTACTCTTTTAGCACATCCGTTGGACAACACACAGTCCAACATAACATCCGACATTAGGTTCATACAATCACAAGGCAGCAAAGACAACATCTAGTGCGAGACATCTTCTGGTTATAATCGACCATACGTCCCACACAGCATCAAAAACACGATTCTCGATAACTTACATGGCTTATCACATACTGGCATACGTGCAATGCGAAAATTAATAACATCCAAGTATTTTTGGCCACAAATGTATGTAGACATAGGGATATGGGCTAAATCTTGTGAATCGTGTCAACGAATAAAAATCCACAGGCACACAAAATCTCCGATTGATAAATTTGAATTACCGAATTGCGGATTTGACCATATCCACATCGACATCGTTGGACCACTGCCGCAATCAAACGGGTACAACTATATACTTACAACAGTAGACCGGTTCACATGTTGGCCAGAAGCATATCCTATAAAATATATGACAGCAAGTACCATAGCATCAACACTGGTACAGGAATATATATCTAGGCTTGGTATTCCTTCGTTCATAACAACAGATCGTGGCGGACAATTCGAATCCAACCTGTTCACAAAGCTCACGAAGCTTCTAGGGTCTCATCGAATCCGCACAACCGCTTACAATCCTAAAGCAAACGGTCTTGTCGAACGCTTCCATCGTCAATTTAAAGCATCTCTTAAGGCGAGATGCAATACCGTTCATTGGAGCACTGAACTCCCACTGGTTTTACTTGGCATCAGAACTTCATTCAAAGAAGACCTCGACTGCACACCTGCAGAACTAGTGTATGGTAAAACTCTTAAGGTCCCTGGCGAATTCTTTGTCGATTCTCCTACAGCCAAAACACTTCGAAGAGTTTATTAAAAGATTGCGAAGTAATATGCAAACGTTAATTCCTACACCTCCCAGGCAACCCAAACAGACCAACATCTTGTTATGCAGACCATTTCATATGGTAGAACCACTCTAAAGTAACAAACAAAATCTACCTCTGTGACGTCCTTGCGTACAACTAATGTAAAATTCCACGAAAATTAATTTCTTTTACACAACAGACAACATTAAAACAAAAAAATAAACGTAAAACGTAATGTCGGACTCATTTCAAGAACGACCTCGGAAACTGTACCCGGACTACGATTTAAAAATGGGAACCTGGAACGTGCTAGACCTTAGCAGACCAGGAGATCTACAAAAACTTACAAACCAAATTGATAGCTATACACTAGATATAGTGGCATTACAAGAACTAATTTTTTTTTCTCTCCATATATATTTATAAATCGACACATATTTACAAATGGTGAAATTGTTATATATTATGTGTAAATAGTTAAATATATATAAGTTTTTCCTTTTATGAACATTAATAATAGTTATTAGAATTAATTCAATTTACTTAAGCTATTCCAAATTGATTCTTTTATTTAACTCAATTATTACTATTATTTTTAGCTATGTTATTATATTTCATAACTTATTCTTAAGTATTCTTAAGCATTTATTATTTTTATTAATTTTTTCTTTAAATTCTAAATATTTCTTTTTGTTTTTTTTTTTTTTTAAATCAATCTTTGTTGTTTGTAATTAAAATTAAGAGACAGCATGTAATTGGATTTTTTCTGTATGCTGTCCAATTATAATAAATAAATAAATAAATAAATAAATAAATAAATAAATAAATAAACTAAGATGGCCAGGGAGTGGAATCCACGAAACAGCCAGGGGATACACTCTGTATTATTGCGGTCATCAAAACGGAGGAGAATTTGGAGTTGGCTCTCTCATACATCGTCGTGTGAATCAACTTTTGCCCAATTAATATGCGGATATGCGCAATGAGAATCCGCACGCAAAAATTCAATGTAACGATCATCAATGTTCATGCACCTACTGAAGACAAAGCAGATGACATTATAGACCTGTTCTTCCTAGAACTCGAAGAAGTCATCAATAACATCCCATGGCATGATATGCAAATCGTGGTAGGTGCCTTCAATACTCAAATTGGTAGAAGTGCAGAACTTAAATTACATGTCGGCCCTAACAGCTTGCATCATACTAGTAACAATAACGGCTTTCGCGCAGCTGAACTGGCTATGATGTATGATTGTAACTAACGATACTACGATACCGTTATGCCAAGATATTAGTAAATCAATAATAAAATAAAACTCAATATGGTCTTCGACCAAGAAAAATCTCTATAAAAGACCCCTTTAATGATTCATATTAGACAAGGATTAATTAAGATCCAATATAAAATTAGAAATAATCATATTCAAAAAAAATATTGCGACGCTGATGCATAGGCTGACTTCACCACAGCTCTGGAAACATAGTGTTCTGGATATATAATGAGCTAATATCCATAAAATACTTTAATTAAAAGCTAACCAATATTATGGACTTCGTAGTTCTAATAATAAAAATATTAAAGCAGGCAGTAGTATCCCAACAAACATAAATTCTGTTGTACGAGAAAAAGTAAAAAAATTTTTATCGGAAGTGAAAAAGCAGAAGTAAGGATGCAGAACTGTTGTAAACCGTACTAAATGTGTATGTACCAAATTTCATCCAACTCGATTATCAGGTACAGAAGTTATTGAGCTTCCAAAATAATAGGTGCTTGGAGGACCCCCTACCACTTTGTTCACTATCGCTAAAAAAACTAATCAGTTCCTTGCCATACATATTTGCATCTTTTTGCAAAGTGTAATCAAAATTACTTAACGAACGAATGTTGTATGCATCCAACAAACATTGAAACAATAAACAGGTGTTCGGGAGGACCCCACCACTTATCCCAATATTGTCCAAAAACTAGTCAGTTCTTTGTCAATAAAGTCTTTATCTTTTTTCAAAGTGCCATTAAAATTGATTGATGAACGAAATCTGTATGCTCCCAACAAACTTTAAAAAAAAGTGTGATAAGTCGGCAGTTGTATGGTAGATCCCCCGCCACTTTGATCAATGTGTCCCAAAAGATGATAATTATCTTCTTACACTAATTGAAACCTTTCCATAAGTTTTATCATAATCACTTCAGTATTGTAAGCTGTAGTGTGCATAAAGATACTGAAAAAACTGCCAACGATTAAAAAAAAATTTTTTTACCGGCAGTAAAAAACCGGAAGTTGGGATGCAGAATTTTTGTAAATCATACTAAATGCTTATGTACAAAGTTTCATCCAATTCGCTTATCAGGTACAGATGTTATTGAGCTTTAAAAAAAAACAGGTGTATGGGACACCCCCTACCACTTTGTTCACTATCGCTCAAAAACTAATCAGTTCTTTGCCATACATGTTTGCATTTTTTTCCAAAGTGTCATCAAAATTCGTTTACGAACGAATGCTGTGTGCTCCCAAAAAACATTGAAAAAATGATGACACAGTAAATAGGTGTTCGGGAGACCCCGTACCACTTATCCCAATATTGTCCAAAAACTAATCAGTTCCTTGTCATTTAAGTTCCCATCTTTTTCCAAAGTGTCATTAGAATTGATTAATGAATGAAGTCTGTATGCTCCCAACAAACTTTAAAAACAAAGTGTGAAAAGTCAGCAGTTGTATGGTAGACCCCCGCCACTTTGATCAATGTGTCCTAAAAGATGATAATTATCTTCTTACACTAATTGGAACCCTATTCCATAAGTTTCATCATAATCACTTCATTATTGTAGGCTGTAGTGTGCATAAAGACACTGAAAAAACTTAAAAAAAGTACAAAAAATTTTTTTTTTACCGGAAGTGAAAAACCGGAAGTTGGGATGCAGAACTATTTTAAACCGTACTACATACTCATGTACCAAGTTTCATCCAATTCGATTATCAGGTACAGAAGTTATAGAGCTTTCAAAAAAACAGGTGCTCCAGGGACCCTCCACCACCTTGTTCACTATCGCTCAAAAACTAATCAGTTCTTTGCCATACATGTTTGCATCTTTTTCCAAAGTGTCATCAAAATTCGTTTTCGAACGAATGCTGTGTGCTCCCAACAAACATTGAAAAAAGTGTGACACATTAAACAGGTGTTCGGGAGCACCCCCACCACTTATTCCAATATTATCCAAAAACTAATCAGTTCTTTGTTACTTAAGTCTCCATCTTTTTCCAAAGTGTCATTAAAATAAATTAATGAATGAAGTCTGTATGCTCCCAACAAACTTAAAAAACAAAGTGTGAAAAGTCAGCATTTGTATGGTAGACCCACCACCACTTTGATCAATGTGTCCCAAAACAAGATAATTATCTTTTCACACTAATTGGAACCCTATTCCATAAGTTTCATCATAATCACTTCATTATTGTAGGCTGTAGTGTGCATAAAGACACTGAAAAAACTTCAAAAATGCACAAAAAACATTTTTTTACCGGAAGTGAAAAACCGGAAGTTAGGATGCAGAACTATTTTAAACCGTACTACATACTCATGTACCAAGTTTCATCCAATTCGCTTATCACGTACAGAAGTTATAGAGCTTTCAAAAAAACAGGTGCTCCAGGGACCCCCCACCACTTTGTTCACTATCGCTCAAAAACTAATCAGTTCTTTGCCATCTATGTTTGCATCTTTTTCCAAAGTGTCATCAAAATTCGTTTACGAACGAATGCTGTGTGCTCCCAACAAACATTGAAAAAAGTGTGACACATTAAACAGGTGTTCGGGAGGACCCCCACCACTTATTCCAATATTATCCAAAAACTAATCAGTTCTTTGTTACTTAAGTCTCCATCTTTTCCCAAAGTGTCATTAAAATAAATTAATGAATGAAGTCTGTATGCTCCCAACAAACTTAAAAAACAAAGTGTGAAAAGTCAGCATTTGTATGGTAGACCCCCCACCACTTTGATCAATGTGTCCCAAAACAAGATAATTATCTTTTCACACTAATTGGAACCCTATTCCATAAGTTTCATCATAATCACTTCATTATTGTAGGCTGTAGTGTGCATAAAGACACTGAAAAAACTTCAAAAAAGTACAAAAAAATTTTTTTTACCGGCAGTGAAAAACCGGAAGTTGGGATGCAGAACTATTGTAAACCGTACTACATACTCATGTACCAAGTTTAATCCAATTCGCTTATCAGGTACAGAAGTTATAGAGCTTTCAAAAAAACAGGTGCTCCAGGGACCCCCCACCACTTTGTTCACTATCGCTCAAAAACTAATCAGTTCTTTGTCATACATGTTTGCGTTTTTTTCCAAAGTGTCATCAAAATTCATTCACGAATGAATGTTTTATGCTCCCAACAAACATAAAAACTTTGTGGAAAAAACCACCTGTTGTATGGTGGACCATAGGCGAAGCGTCTTTGGATGCTAGGGAAGCACTGCTTCCCTTTGAAACAGGCCGCTCTTTTTCAAATTAACGATTCTTTTTTAATAAAGATTTTATCAACCATCATTTAATAAATTTTCAATACTTTAGTATTTATTTAAAGCAAATCTTCAAAGTTTCTGTAAAATTATACAAATATTTCCATATAAATATTTATTATTATTATTATTTAATTATATTAATTCTTAATATTTATAAAAAAAACTTCAACGCAATCAAAATATTTATTTATTTCGTCCAAATAATATACAAGAAGCTGTCCAACTTGCAGCGTACGGAATTATAATATTTGTACGCAAAAAAAAAGAAGAAACACAAATAGGAAAAGAAAAAACGAAAAAAATCAAACAAAAACCATAGCAGTAGATGCTGTGTTGCTTATAGCATATCATATACAATCATAGTAGTGCTATGGTAAATCTGTTTTGTTTTAGCTTATATGTACTGGTTTAATTGTTTTAGCTAAGTTTTACTACTTTACATCAAAGTATGTATTGATTTTTAATAAGAACTTGGATTTATTGTTTGAATTACAAATGTTTGAATAAATAATTATGGTGCATTATTAATTAAAAATTATTGCAGAAGAGTTTCCAAAACAGTTTTGTTTTAATATATCAACATATTTTTCAATAAGAAAATAGAAGACCCACTGATTTCCAAATTATGTAGGTATTTGTTTTCTTTCGAACCATTTTCGTGGTTCTATTTCTCGATTGTTTGTTAGGATAGTACCAATCAACAAATACAGTAATTTTTTCCCTTGGTGAATTTCAATAATATAAAACCATAGTCCGTACTTTGATATATTAAGCAAAGAAATTTTTTCATGTATCTGATGAGATGAGCTGCTTTGTTACAACCATATTTATGTTCCAATATTAGTACATATAAATAAATGCAATTTTAAAAATGGATTGAATTTTGCGTTTCAAACCAGAGAGAGGATCAAGTTTTTACCGCAAAATTTATTTATTTTCCTTGCCGTTTTGTGCATTGATAATTTCATAGCAAACAACTGCTTCGGATATTAAATAAAAACTGTTCCTTTAGAACAGAATAACTTAAAAGCTTTGAGTAGATCACAAATGAAACGCATAAACTTTAAAAACATTTCAAATATAAATACACAATTTTATTCTTATTTTAAAATAATTATTTTGAGCTTATGATTGATCTGACTAGTCCATTATTATTTTGATCTGACTAGTCCATTTTATTATAAAATATACAAAAACATGTTTGTAGCCGCCGATCTAAATAAATTAGTAAAATGAAATGTTTTTTAATTACACAACTTGCTCGAGGAAGAGTAGATTAAAGTGAAACAAGTTTGATCTTGAATGGTAAGCGTCTTTAGTTAAAAGTAATAGAAAAATATGCAAAAGATATATTTTTCTACAATAGCAAATGAATTCCATTTTCATGCAGATTTAATCCCCTTTGAAAATCGTTTTTTCCTCTAGTGCATAAAATCATATTCGCTAGATAACGAAATTGTAGTTGCTATGGTATCTTCATCAAATAGTTTTTAGGACAAAATAACCATGAAAAATAGAATATGAATTTTAAATGGTATGTCGTCGATTTCCAATTAAATAATTTATAATAAACATCATTCACGAAAACGAAGCGTTTCCATATCTTGTAGCAAAATGTACTATGTTTCTTCAAATAGGCTATTTTTGAGTTTTAATAGTAGTTATTATGGAGTATTATTTAGAACGCAGCATCCCATTCTTAAAAACTCGCGCTTCGCCTATGTGGTGGACCCCCCAACCCTTTATCCAATGTGCTCCAAAAGCTGATAAAATCTTTCTCATGTTATTTAAAAGCTTTTCGCAACGTTTCATGAAAATCGATCGGTAATTGTAGGCTACAGTAGGGATAAACACCTGAAAAAAAAACTTTTTAACCGGAAGTGACAAACCGGAAGTTGGTATGCAGAAATATTGGAAATATTGAAATATATCAATAAGATCATAGCCCGGGATCAGAAGTTATTCAAGATTTAAACTTAGAGGTGTTCGGGAGACCCCACGCCATTTTGTCCAAATTTGAAATGAATCCAGATCTTCCATTTTCAAGTGAACCTGTATCATTTGCCAAAGTTTCATCAAGATCCTATGCAGAAAACTCACCCACCCACCCACCCACACACAGACGTACACCAAATTTTTTTTTGGCTATTTAGATAGAGGATGGTCCAAAACAAAAGATAAAATAAAATTTGGGGTATGTAAGATTTTTTTTTTTCACGATAGATGCAATCTAAAATTGTGGTGAAGTAAAAATTATCATTATTCAATTGGTATGATTCCAATTGGTCAAATTGTTTTGATTTCATTAAAATTATTTTCAAATTATAATCACATTTGCTTTGATAAGTTTTGTTCAAAAATCAAATTTTGAGTAATTCTCTTATTTCGTTTAGTTGAACTTGGTTGATTGTATGAGAAGGGCGTTTTTTATCATCATGGTTTTTTTATTAAGAAATTTGATTTATCAATTAAAACAATAAAGATTTATTGTTTTAATTGAAGAAAATGTTTTTGTGCTTGTCTTCTTTAATCTTTAGTCTTAAGGTGTAAGTGCAAATTATCATCTACATTTAATATGGAAGCAAAAAGTCCGTACGCTGGAATGTCGAAGCATTTAAACACCTGCAAACACTGAATAGATATCAGGAAATAGTAACCAAAAGCATAGAAGAGCATGACATCCCGTCTAAGATGCCATTAAACATACAAGAAGCAAACGCTTCAATCAACCATCATATTCGCAGCACAAACTACAATCGGAAAACGCCATCCGAAATCACGTAACGAATGGTTTGATGACGAGTGCCACGAAAGCATTGAGCACAAACAAAAAGTGCGAGAAAAATGATTAACAAGAAACACCCGAAGCTCCCAAGCTGATTATCTATGCGCCAGAAAAGCCTCAGAAAAACTCATACGGAAAAAGAAACGCGAACACATGAAGAGCTGTATCGAAAACATCAACCAACATGCGGCTAATGGAAATTCGAAAGAGTGCTTTGCCAATGCACGGAATCTGACAAAAGATTTCCACCCAAGATCTACAGTCATCAAAAATGGAAACAACGAGCTTGCAACAAGAGAACGTGATGTGCTGGCAGTATGGCGATCCCACTTTCAAGACCTACTGAATAGAACGAATGAAGTTCATTCTATTCGAGCAATTGCTGAGTCAAATAAGGAGATTTTTGTCCCCTACCCAACTAGAGATGTTAAAATACCGTATTTTATTTTTTTTTGTATAATACAGCGTATTATACATTGTATTATACAAAATAAAATACCGTATATTCTGCACTGAAAAAACAGTATGACAACCTATGCTGTGTTTTATGTGTATGCATTCTCATGCACATGAGAGTATTTGCCCCCGTGGCCATTTATAAGATAATTTCTTATGCCAAATAGTTAATTCTTATGCTAATATTGATACAGCTGAATGATAGAGTTTTACATTATTATAAAAACATGTATTATGTTTTCTTTCACAAATCCTCTTATAACAAAACGAATATATGTGAAATATAAATACAAAGAATATAACATAACATGAGAGTATTTCTAATTTATATAATAAAATTTGTCCGCTGTGTATAGTAAACGTTCTTATTATGGACTAGGGGGTATCCCGCGGGCTTCGCCCCCCCCCCCCCCCCCTTCCCTCCCCCACCCCCTCCTCCCGCACGTCAACGCACTTAATCTTTTCATCCAACTTTGTTGTATTAGCTCTTTTATTGTAATACCTCTTTATATACTCTGTTAGGTGTATTATTGCCATTCGCCAAAATGAAAAGATTTGCGGCATCACTAACACGTGAACATGCTACATACAATTGTCCATGGGTGAAGCAACCTTGGTTTAAATCAACACCAGCTCTCTTTAAAGTTTGACCTTGTGATTTATTAATAGTCATTGTGAAGCTAACATTTATGGGGAATTGCAATCTTTTAAATTGAAATGGATAATTTGATGGGATGATAGGTTTTCTAGGTATAAAAACCATTTCGCCTTTACCACAACCGGTAATAATGATAGCTTCGATTATATTCCTTGGTAAAGAAGCTACGCGCAATCGAGTGCCGTTGCAAAGTTGTGGTGGGTTTAAATTTCGAAGCAGCATAATGGGAATACCAACTTTTAGATCTATTTTATGAAGTGGAAGACCAGGAGCAATGATACTGTTCAAAAATTCTACTGGATAATGCACTGCTTGTTCTTTTTGGCATATTGTGTTAATGGATATATATGAAGTTTACTCACCAGGAATTTTTACGTTATACGATTATTTAGTGACAATACTTGGTCATTTCTTGGCGCTAAAATAGATCTTTCACACAACCATACATCCTCTTTTGTGGTAATATTGTGGATGTCGTCATAAATATCAGATATTAAAGCTTCAGTATTTGTAACAATTTGGCATAGAGTAGCTGAAATTTCAATGTCATGATCAGTATTAATCTCTGCATATTCTCCTTCACCAATATCTAAAAAAAACTTCATGCCGAGAATTCCATACCTCTGCTTTGCGCTCTCATGTTTTGCTTTAAATGGAGTGTTTTAAAATGTCTCCATAGTACTGAGCGTTTTAGACACGCATTGACCTCATCTGCTCTTGTACCTTTAACGACAACTGGCAACGTTTGCCTGAAATCACCTGCGAATAAAAAGGTTACTCCACCAAATACTTGATTATTATTTCTTAAATCCTGCATTGTTCTATTTACAGCTTCAATCGATACTTTGTTTGCCATAGTCCCACTCATCCCACACTACGAAAACACAATCATGTAGAACTTTAGCTCTGTGGCTATTCTTTGATATACCACAGACTGGATTTTCCATACGATCAGCTTCAATTGGGATTTTGAACATAGAATGAGCTGTTTTTCCTCCGGGAATTAGAGTGGCAGCTATCCCTGAATTACTAAATACATAAACACACATTCTAATTCTTCTCTAAATAAAAAATCTTCATAAGCAACAAATGAAAAAATCTTGCAAGTCAGGTTTTAAAACATATACAACAAAATAAAAAATGTGTCTCTATATAATAAAAACATACTCATATATTATTAGAACACTTATATAATTAACCAACATTTAGGCAAACTCGTTGCTATGAATTATACTCATATATGTAAATACATCTTCTTATATATTAATACGCTAGATTAAAACTTTGTGGAGCATAAGGCTTTTTTATTCGCAGATGGATTCAATTCAAATTTTCACAGCTAACTGATATTAGTGTAACCTATATTGGGATCCGGATTCAAACAAATCGGATCATAAATAAAAAAGTTATTATATACGGAAAACTTTTTCTATACATATGCATTATAAGTTTACATACATATAAAAATATATTTGCTATCGAACAACGAACAACAAAAACGAAACTTAAAACTTTATTTTGTTATTCTTTTTTATATTTAATTTTTTCTCAGCTGTTAGTATATTTATTTCTTTGAATGTGAATAAACGTACATATTGTTTTTCTATGTTTTAAATTTCATTTCGAATTTTTTCTTATGCGTAAGATAGGTTTTGAGTTAGATCGTGTGAATCCTTTTGTTCGTTCTTTTAAATCAATGCATGAATTTTGTGAAAGACCTGAGAATGTTACTGCTGATGTGTCAATGGTTATAAAAGTTAACAGAGAATGTGATATTCGTCGTTTTAATGATGCTGTTCAAACTGATGTGGTTGCTATTTTTAAAAATGATGAATTTTGTTAAATTTGTCAGATGAAGAAAATTACATGAATATGTGAAACGTCATCTGATGCATGAACCATGTGGTGCTCTAAATCCCAATTCTGTTTGTATGAGAGTGGTAAATGTAGTAATAATTTTCCAAAACCTTTTTCTGAAAATATTAAAGAATATGTGAATGGTTATCCTTTGTACCGTCGACGTGATAATGGTATGAGTGTTGATGTACGTGGTGCATCTCTTGATAATAGATATGTTGTTCCGTATAATATTTATCTTCTTGCAAAATTCAATTGTCATATTAACGTGGAAATATGTACGACTGTTAAAAGTGTGAAATATGTTTACAAGTATGTATATAAAGAGTATGATTCTGCCAATGTTGAATTGAGAGTGAATGGAGAGAATGCAGTGAATAATGATGATGCGATTGTGGGAAATGAAATTCAAGATTTTTTGAATGGACGGTATGTTGGTTCGACTGAAGCTGCTTGGCGCATATTTGAATTTCCAATGCATTTTCAATCTCATACAATTATTCGACTTGATTGTCATTTGCCTAATAGACAAAATGTTTATATCAGGAATGGTAATGTGGCTGGCACAGTCGCAAATGTATCAAGAACAAAATGGTTAGCATTTTTCCATTTGAATTCCATTGATAATTTAGCTAATGAGTTTTTGTATACAGAATTAATTATGTTTGGTATGACCAAAGTAAATCGTGGAAAAGAAGACAACGTGGGGCTGATAAAAATGTTGCTCGATTATATATGGTTACTCCAAAAGATATAGAATTGTTTCATATGCGTTTACTTCTGTTGCATGTTCGTGGTCCAAAATCTTTTTTTGATCTACGTATGTATGAAGGTGTACCCTACCCTACTTTTGTTGCAGCATGTGAAGCTCGAGGTATTGCAACAAATGATAATGAATAGCGTGAATGTTTACTTGAAGCTTCAGAAATTCAATCACCAAAACAGTTTCGTCAATTATTTGCATTTATCTGTGGTTTGAATGTTCCTCCGAATGCTTTAGCTTTTTTTCTTGACAGCTCATGCAGGTTGTGGCAAAACTTTTGTTCAAACGGCAATCATTCATAAATTTAATTCACTAAATCTTTCGTGTATTGTAACTGCCTTCAGTGGTATTGCATCAACTCTTTTGATTGGGGGGCGAACTTTGCATAATGTTTTCAAATTACCAATTCCATTATTAGAGAATTCAATGCCAAATATAACTCCAAACAGTGTACATGGCACATATATTAATAATGCATCAATCATTATTATAGATGAAATTTCAATGTGTTCTATTCATGCTTTAAAATTAACTAGGAAGGCCCGGCGTGCTTCGCTACGCTTATAAATAAAGTTTTTGCGTAGACATTTTGTTGACGTAGAAGCAATGATTTCAAAAAGTGGTAATGAGAAATGCTACCATATAATTTTTAATTTTTCTTTTTAAATATATGAATGAAAAATAATCAGAACTCTAGCTGATCAGTTCGGATATATGAAAAATTAGCGAAGCTTACTTGAAAACTTATTTGATCGCTAATTTTTCATATATCCGAACTGATCAGCTAGAGTTCTGATTATTTTTCATTCATATATTTAAAAAGAAAAATTAAAAATTATATGCTAGCATTTCTCATTACCACTTTTTGAAATCATTGCTTCTACGTCAACAAAATGTCTACGCAAAAACTTTATTTATAAGCGTAGCGAAGCACGCCGGGCCTTCCTAGTATATATAATTATTAAAACAAATAAAAACCAATTGTATGTAATCAACATTTAGGCAAACTCGTTGCTATGAATTAAGTAATGGAGAATTCTAATATAAAAATTATATATTAAAAACTATATATTCTATGAAAATAAGTAGCCTATGACATTCCAGACATTCCTTTCTTTATGTATGTCAAGTTTCATCTAAATCAATTCAGCCATTTCGATGCTTATCCCGAACAGACAGAGAGACAGACAGACAGACAGACAGACATCGAATTTTATTTATATAGATTGCATCTGTTCTCCAATGCAATGGATAGAGTTATATATATTTTACAAACCCTGTGCTAGCTAGAAAAGATTAAGTGTTCTATATTTTATAACATTTTAATGTGTACCTTAACATTCTTTTAAATAAAACAATACTTTTGATTCTTTTGTATTAATTTTATCATAGAAATTTATTTATTTTATTATTAATTTTATAAATATATTATATACAGTAATCCCTCCGACTGTGCGGGTTTTAACTGCGCGATTTCCACTGCGCGAGATGAGTTTTCAATACTAATTTTCGCACTGCGCGATAAAAATTTCACACTGCGCGACGTTTAAAAATTTTTATTAGAATATGTAGGTGAATTTCGTACAATTAAAATGAAAAAAAAAGTAGGTGGTGATATTTTCTGGTTGTACTACAAGTAATTTTAATATGTTTTTATTTATTTAACCTTTTAATAATTTTGACTAATTATATATATAATCTGTATTAGTTTTAAAGTAATTATTTATTTAAAGTATGTTATAATTTTGTTGTTCTGATGATGACGTTTTTTTAAAAAATGACGTCGAAACGCGTAATGCATTAAACAAATATATTTATATATATAACAGGCTATATACCCAATAAAACAAAAAATAAAAATAATAACGAAAGCCTAAGAAAAAATTTTTGCGTTTTTTTTGTTGTAATTTCAAATAAACCAAAACAATATTAAAAAAAAGTACATTTGCCGTATGGGTCATTCTTTTACAAATCGAACAGATTTGAACAAAATCTGACCGACGCATTTGTGATTTGGCTTAAAAAATTTTTTATGGGTATGATATTGAAAAAAATATACGTGTTCGAGGATTTATTTTTGGAAAATAGAGGCGATCTAAATTTCGAGAATTTCGTGATTTTTGGCCTGACGGCTTATTCTTAAAAATTCGCAGATATGAATTTATTAATGATAGAACCTTTTGTTTTATTTTATTTTAAAGTTAAGAGATACAATTTTAATAAAAAAATATATTCAATAAAAATTATTAGCAAATTCCGATTGTTATAAACAAATAAAATGTTAAAATCGATTTTTAGTGATTGCCCTACAAAAATAAAGAGTATTTGATATTCTACGTTAAATGGAGGAAATAGTTTTACTGTTAGAAATAAATTAATTTATCTAGCGCGGGACAACAAAAATTTATGGAATTTTTTGTCTTTCAGCGCTCGATAAATTAATTTATTTCTAATGCTACTCGTACACGAGAGAGCAAAATTGCAGGTGTCAGAGAGAAAGTGTCTGACTTATTGCTAAACTGTTTACACATAGGAATTTGTTAATAATTTTTGTAGATAACAATTTTTTTTAAAGTTCATCTTTTAGCTTTAAAATAAAACAGAAAAAAATTTCTATCATTACCAGAACCGAAGTTATGAATCTTTGCAAATAAGTCTTCCAGCAAAAAATCACGAAATCCTCGAAATTTAGAACCGCTTTATTTTCGAAAAAAAAAAATTCTCGAGCATAACTTTTTTTCTTGGGAAATGGGAATTTGGGAATTTTCCTATATAAAAGCCCTAAAAAAAATTTCAGCCAAATCAAAAATGTTCGGTTTGTAAAAGAATGACCCATATATGTAGCAATTTGCATTAGAAATTCAGTTTATTTTTAACTGTATGGCTGGAACATTCAATATAGACAAATTCAATTTCAAGCCAGTAAGGGTAGAATATTCTAAACAAATTCATATTATTGATATTATTTTTTTAAATTTGAGTTGTTTTTTAAAATGTTTTTATGTTAATTTATCTGTTAACTTATGAAGTGTTTTCTTTTTAATAGTTGTCGGAGTAATACATGTTTTTCAGGCTGTATATATTCATTTTTGTTTAATTATAACTTTAAATAATTTTTTATTGAATTTTTTTCAAAATTTGGAACCGAACTCCCCATTTTCATACAAAATAGGGTTCACATTGCGCGG
>OY856186.1:199887421-200060705 GCA_963693315.1 Diogma glabrata
ATTTTAATAACTGGTGGTGATGTCCGCTGGGAATGACCATACCGGGGAAACCGTTCTCAAAGTTTCATATTTGGATTGATCATTATTGGGTTGATATAATTTTAATAAATCATCTTCTTTGTGGATTGTATTAAATTCTTATGCTTTTTTATATTATATTAGCTCTAGTGGTTTCAATAGAATAAAATAAATAAACAAATAAAATTCTTTTATTTTATACATACAAAAATATTACATACAAAGTATATATTACATACAAAAAAATCAGTTTTTCAAATATTTTGGATCTCATAAATGGGGATGTGTTTTGGGTGTAAATTGCTAAATAGCTATGATGAGTTTGCAGAGTGCATTATTCTTTTGGTGTAAATATATTTCAGAATAATTATAATGAAAGTCCCTATGTTTATGAATTCCTTAGCACACCATGATAAATTATTCAAAAACGCCGCAACTTATTTTGATAATTAAATTATTTTATTAACTTAAAGAAATAACAATGGTAATACTGGCAATATACAAAACAGAGTACAAAATCACAAAAACTTTTGCTAAACAGTTTGTATTTTCTACAGGTTTTGCTAAATGATCTCCTGTGGGTTGATATCCATTTTCATCAGCAATATAGGTGATTGTGTATGTTTGACCATCATCACCAACCCAACTAAATCTTCCTTGTACCAACAACAGCTTTTTCTTCAGTACCCTCTTCATTGGGAATACTTTTTAGTTCTCCCTGCTCTTGTCTCGATTGTCCATCACTTGTTTCAAATCTGTAAAAATATTAAAAGTATACATTCAGTTTCTTTGTTTTGTTTGTTTTGTTTCTTTGTACTCACGCAAAATTGTAGGTTCCCAAGACCATCGTTATCGTTGTCATATCGTAAGATTGTAGCAGTTTTTGGGGTCATCCACCGGTGCAGCAAACGCAACAGCGAATAATGCAACAAAAACAATTACGAATTTCATTTTTGTTTTTAAATAATTATTTTAACACCTTTTAATTTTATAAAAACAAGTAGTTTTGATGATTACCAATATGAACTGATGCTGATGTCAAATTAATTATTCAGTTTTATAGTTTTTCTTTTGTTTAAAATAATTTTGTAAATTTTAAAATAATCAATGAAATCAAATAATCTTTGCACAAATATGATGGAATGTTAACAAAACAACTACATCTACGATAAAATAAATAATTGAAGTTGATGTGTGAAGTAAGGTTGCTTTACGGATGAACTAATTCTGAAGGTGAAAGTTAAATTTTATGATTAACTTCTTCAGAATAAAATTTACAAAATGCCAGACTTGAAACTTAATTTTTTTTACATATGAATTGTCGGCTATTTAATAAGATAAAGACATGAAACTTAAATTATGAAAATATTTTGTAAACTTTAAAGTTCTTAAGTCTAGGTTAAGTGCAGCTTGTTGCTCTGTTTGGAACTAAAACCAATGTCAAAATTTTCATTTAACCGGAGATAAATTTGATGAAATTATATTTTTATTCTGACTTCGGATTGATTTTTTCAAAGTATTTGAGATTTTTAGCTTCTGATATTAATAATTGGGGAAGTCATTAATTTGACTCAATAACGCCACACTTTAAATTTTGTTGTTCATATTTGCAGAATTTTTTGAGACGTCGATTCAATCGTTAATATCAGAGCACCCACCTTTCTCCTATCTTATAAAATAAAATGTATATTTTGTTTTTTTTTTTCTGTCAAAATACTATTTATAATTTACGATCATAGTTACTATAAAATTTATTTACTTTCATTGAAGCTTATAAATTTCATTAATAAAAAAAATAGGTATGATGATGTGGTGTGTCAAAATTAAGAAGAAAAAATCAAAAATCAATGATCGTTTACCTAAGTGATTTACCATTATTTTGGCATGTGATAGCATTTTTAACATTTGCAAAAATTTCCTCGGCTTAAGAACTATTTTCGTACCATTTGATTATATCATTTTCTATAGCTGTGTGCAGAACATAGATGTTATATTTTTAGAAGTTGCTTTAATAAGTCTCTCTGTTTCTAGCCCCTCGGTACTTAATCCTAGAATGGTTTCCTTTGTTGAGTTTTTAATCGGCATGTCGAATAGAAACAGTACTAGGAACATTGCTCTTAACGCGAATGGACATCTTCTGCTTAACCCAATTATACAGACACAGATTGAAGCCAATACTTTTTATGATTGCTTTATACCATAGTTAAGCTGAGTTCCACTGCTCACTATGTAATGGCTGGTTTACCATCATGGTCTACAGTCCACTTAGTGATGATGACCTACACACCAATGTTTTACTCGTAAGGATTTTGCTTATTATGTCTTCAATTACCACCATTCTCAGATATTTTGACTCCCGTGTAGAAACGTTGATGGAACCACTCATGATGAAGTTCATTTTGAGTTAAATTCATTAATTTTCTTTTCGTAAAGTTATGA
Organism: Diogma glabrata; assembly: GCA_963693315.1. Taxonomy (NCBI): domain Eukaryota; kingdom Metazoa; phylum Arthropoda; class Insecta; order Diptera; family Cylindrotomidae; genus Diogma; species Diogma glabrata. Next base: position 199,889,879 of record OY856186.1, read on the forward strand.
AAAGCATCATATTCAGAAGACTTACGCTAGTTATCAAACAAAATGGAAAACTTTCAGAGTACCAAAATCGTTTGACGGTTGATTCAGCTAAGTTTGCAGAACTCTAAACCTCTATAAGGGGAAATAAAAGGTAGGACTTAAAACGTATTGCGCTATTATGATTTTGATACCAACAACTCACTCAGGCCAGAAGAAATCGCATAGTGGTAAAAACTGAAGCTTAGTAAGAGTATCCACGTTATTGAAAATAATCGCCATCAAATGGGGGAGTGCAAAAATTATCAGGTACATATATGTACATAATATTAAAATGCAAAGCTAGCTAAATTTCACAGAATATCACATCACACCGACCACAGGAGAAGCTACACCGAAGTATATTTTGATGTTGGCTTGTGAACATTTGTAAAACATTTATAAAAGAAAGCAGCACAGCAAACGCCTCACATGAAGTAATTTAGGCTTGTAACATATGATCAGACAAAATACTTATAGTTGACGGTGTGGTTAATGATCCGCAATTACTACAACCTCACAAGCTTCATGTCGAAAGCGTATACAAACCCACATAATTAGGGGCAGTAGTTTCGTTTAATTGCTGTTTAACTGTTACGCAATGCGTTAGTTTTAAAACAACTTGTTCGAGTAGCACTGTGACGTAAAGGTTTATTGTGCTTAGACTGGTAGTTTTCCTTAGACTTTCGTTGTAATAAGACTTACTTGATAAGACTTTCAGTGGGATTAATCAACTCAATTGGAGTTACATGTTGTAGCAGTAGGGTGTTAGAATTCTACTAAATAATAATTAAGAGAGAATAATATAACTGTAAACTTAAGGCCAGCTACAGCATTCAGAATATTCCAAATGTACTTAGCATAGAAGATCAAAAAGTAAGTTGACTGGAAAAATTTAGCCATATAGTTATGTAACCGCAAGTGAAATTACTCAGTACCATTGTCCTGAGGAGCTTTTTTCTGCGTATGAGGAATAAAACCTCTCTCTTTAAAAGTAATCCATCTAACTAAGCTAAACTTGGACGTAGAAAGCATATATAACCTAGCTCATGAATACAATTTTTTATTAAACTTTTAGCTATAAATTTATCTTATACAAATCTCAATTGTTTGTTTATTGTCAATGTAGTTGTCTTATTAACTTTTCAATCATATATCTGCAAAGATTGTTTGATTTCATTGAGTTTTTTAAAATTTTGATTAATTTCGCAAAAAAATACAATAAACAAAAGATTTCTATAAAAAGGAAGAATTTAATTGACATCAACATCAGTTCATATTGGTAACCAGTAAATACAGTTGTCATAACAAATTGTGGAGGAGCAGAATTAAATATCTCAACATAAAAATGAAATTCGTTATTGTTTTTGTTGCATTATTTGCCGTTGCACTTGCTGCACCTACAGAAGATCCAAAAACTGCTACAATCTTAAGATATGACAACGATAACGATGGTCTTGGCACTTACAATTTTGCGTGAGTAATCGAATCGTTTTATATCGAAAAATATTGGTGTAAAATGTTTGTTCTTTTTATTACAGATTTGAAACAAGTGATGGACAATCGAGACAAGAGCAAGGAGAATTAAAAGGTATTCCAAATGAAGAGGGTACTGAAGAAAAAGCTGTTGTTGTACAAGGAAGATTTAGTTGGGTTGGTGATGATGGTCAAACATACACAATCACCTATATTGCTGATGAAAATGGATATCAACCCACAGGAGATCATTTAGCAAAACCTGTAGAAAATGCAATTGCTTAAAAAATAGATTTTGTGATTTCGTATTTATATTCGTTGCCAATTTTGTGTTGATTTTATTATTTAATAAAATAGTTTAACTTTTTAAATAAGTTTATTTTATTCAAAAATAAGTATGATAACAGTGAGTCAAATAGTATGTTTAGGACGTTATAATCTTTTAAGACTTTGAATATATGTTGAATTTACAATTCACAAGTTTTTCACACTTCTGTTCTAAAGTTTAACATCTTCAATTTAAAAATACATATGTATAATCAGTGATAAATAAAAGCTATAGCATCATCTTGTTGACAGAAGACAACTTAATTTTATTTAGATTAACTGTGCAAACAAATGATTTAACAAAATCCGCTATAATGGTAATTTTTCACACTAAAAGTAAATAAATCTTTGTTAAAATTGTAGGTGGTTTTCCATAAAATGACATACTTCAACTAAGATTTTAAATAAATAGTATTTTGGATGAAAGGTGACTAGCCATGATATCTAAAGTGTTATGAAGCAAAAACTTTATCAAATTTTAGTCTACTATAGTTTTACATTCTAATAAATGTATAAACATTGAATAGTGAATAATCTTTTAATACTTTAATATGTAAAAGTCGCTTGCAATTAATTGCTACTATGAAAACTCTTCGTTACTAGTAATTAGATGGGGCGCGCTTTTCTCTTCTATTCATAATTTGATGCCAAATTCTAACCAACCTCTCCAACCGCGTTATTTTGTATTTTTTGTATCTTTAATTTTTTAAATTGTATTTTGTGTTGGGCCTTATAGAGGGGTCCATTTTTAGTTTATTTGTACTTTTTTTCTATTTTTGGTCAACGACTATGACAACCTCGTGCACTTCAGCTCCTGAAATTGACATACAAGTAAACGTGAGATATCACACAACACTGGCAATAACAGTGAGATATCGCTGGTCAAAATGATATCTTAGAGGAATACTCCTAGATAATGCTGGAGGTAATCTATGTTTTAATACTTGAGAAATTCAATGCAGGACATTATGAAAGACTATGCTTCTAAAACTAACTAAATAATTTTTGTCTCATATTTTATTTTTATTTTATCCATCCTATCATGTTATATTGACCCATGTCATATATTAATATATGATGGGAATTAGTGGTTAGTTATCCCTTAAAAACATAAAAAAACTGCATTTACCCTTACCTTAGAACGCATGTTGTTATAGGAACTTGTCTTAAAAGATTGTATGATGCTGTTGTGACAAATATTTTAAATCCTATACTACAGATTAAAAACAACATTTTGACATAATAATTTAACAATATTAATTCAAGTTGTGGTACTATAAACGTATAACACATGAGCACAGCAAGGATTTCAAATGGACCGCAACTTGTCATGTGCATGTATTTTGATTAAAGATACATAGTAATGATAATGGCCAATTGCTAATCCCAACCTTTGTTGAACACTTGTTAAACCTAAGGATAGTTTTTGCGGTGATGAGTATAAAAAGCAGTACAAATTGTTGAAGTTATTCTATTAAATTATTTGGTTGTAACCAACATTTTCTACAAATCCTATATATGTAATATTTTTCCATCATGCACTGGCAGTTTTCAAATTCCAGCCTGTCCAGTGATAGAAATGTGATATTTCAAATTATAGACCACTAGCTTTACCTGCATCCCTATCTTAAATATATGAGCATTATGTTAATTCACATATATCCCAATTTTTAGAAGACATTAATTCAAAACCTGATAGCCAATATGATTTTAGAAACAAAAAATCAACAGCAACTCATTTTCAACTATGTAAATCATCGTTAGAACAGCATACTTGATGAAGGTGGTGAAATGTAGTTAATCACATTAAACATCTCGAAGGAATTTGATCGGATCTTGCCCCGGTAAACCATCAAGTCGAAAACAATGAAAATGTTAGTCAATTGATTGACTTTGCTGTCTAATTATTTATTTCGCCTCTGTACTTGTTCATTGTCTACTCATAGCTATCGCAAAGGAAATATATATGTTTTGGTCTTCAATGCTAAGCTCATAACAAAAAAATCATTTTATGAAACTCTGACTTAGAAGCCGGTCTTAAAATAAGACAAAATAGCCTTTTTAAAATATTAGCTCGAAATTCAATCTTTTGATAGGCAGATGAGTCAGTTGCAGAACTTTGGCATGACTATTCATAATAAGTCGAATGTTGTGTAGTAGATTGTGAAACATCCATATTCGACTGTGTATTAGATGGGTTCTATAGTTAGTTGCACAAACTTGACCTCGAAATCTATATTATGGTTGAATGTTGAAGACAGTCAAAGCAAGTCACAGCACTATACTGAACTTTAGTTTTCAGGTTCATTATATGATGAATGTTAAACTAAATTATTGAAAATCATTTTAATAAGTCTATTATTCGGCGGACTTTAAAGCCACTTACACAAATCCGACTAAGAAGTAAGTCTTACGACTAAATATTAAAGTTAAACACAAAAAACCTTGTTTCGTGTTACAATAGATTACAGAACACATACCGATATGCAATTAAATGGATTCATAGGTTCGAGTTGCGGCAACAAGTAAGTACACATTTCGTTTTAAATTTACTATTTGTGATAGGAACTTGCTTTTTACTATCCCAATTTATTAACATATTTAATATCTATCTATATATAAAAACGTAAGCAATATTTTTGCGGTAGAATTTTAAAATATTTGCTCCATCAAAAGTGTGGCAATATGTATATTGTAGGAAAGGTCTTGAGTAGTAGATGTGTCGAAAAATACATTTTTTTGAATTTGGACGAGTTTTTTTAGAAAAAATGGCATAAATGGGATAGGTGTGTTTTTTGAGTTTTTTGTTCGGTTATTTTGTTTTTTTTACTTCACCACAATTTTAAATTGTGTGAGGGTGGGTGGGTGGGTGAGTTTTTTGCATAGGATCTTGATGAAACTTTGGCAAATGATACAGGTTCACTTGAAAATGGAAGATCTGGATTCATTTCATATTTGGACAAAATGGCGGGGGGTCTCCCGAACACCTCTAAGTTTAAATCTTGAATAACTTCTCTTGAATAACTTCTGATCCCGATCCCGATCTTATTGAAACTTAGAATATAAGGTTTTAGTACTGTTTCCAATATTTCTGGTTTTTTTTCAGGTGTTTATCCTTACTGTAGCCTACAATTACCGATCGATTTTCATGAAACGTTGCGAAAAGCTTTTAAATAACATGAGAAAGAATTTATCAGCTTTTGGAGCACATTGGATAAAGGGTTGGGGGTCCACCATACAACAGGTGGTTTTTTCAAGTCGAAAACAATGAAAATGTTAGTCAATTGATTGACTTTGCTGTCTAATTATTTATTTCGCCTCTGTACTTGTTCATTGTCTACTCATAGCTATCGCAAAGGAAATATATATGTTTTGGTCTTCAATGCTAAGCTCATAACAAAAAAATCATTTTATGAAACTCTGACTTAGAAGCCGGTCTTAAAATAAGACAAAATAGCCTTTTTAAAATATTAGCTCGAAATTCAATCTTTTGATAGGCAGATGAGTCAGTTGCAGAACTTTGGCATGACTATTCATAATAAGTCGAATGTTGTGTAGTAGATTGTGAAACATCCATATTCGACTGTGTATTAGATGGGTTCTATAGTTAGTTGCACAAACTTGACCTCGAAATCTATATTATGGTTGAATGTTGAAGACAGTCAAAGCAAGTCACAGCACTATACTGAACTTTAGTTTTCAGGTTCATTATATGATGAATGTTAAACTAAATTATTGAAAATCATTTTAATAAGTCTATTATTCGGCGGACTTTAAAGCCACTTACACAAATCCGACTAAGAAGTAAGTCTTACGACTAAATATTAAAGTTAAACACAAAAAACCTTGTTTCGTGTTACAATAGATTACAGAACACATACCGATATGCAATTAAATGGATTCATAGGTTCGAGTTGCGGCAACAAGTAAGTACACATTTCGTTTTAAATTTACTATTTGTGATAGGAACTTGCTTTTTACTATCCCAATTTATTAACATATTTAATATCTATCTATATATAAAAACGTAAGCAATATTTTTGCGGTAGAATTTTAAAATATTTGCTCCATCAAAAGTGTGGCAATATGTATATTGTAGGAAAGGTCTTGAGTAGTAGATGTGTCGAAAAATACTTTTTTTGAATTTGGACGATTTGTTCAGAAAAAATGGCAAAAATGTGATAATTGTGTTTTTTGAGTTTTTTGTGCGGTTATTTTGTTTTTTTTTCAAGTTATTTGTTTCACAATTCAAAATCTATATCTATCTATATATAAATACGTAAGCAATATTTTTGCGGTAGAATTTTAAAATATTTGCTCCATCAAAAGTGTGGCAATATGTATATTGTAGGAAAGGTATTGAGTAGTAGATGTGTCGAAAAATACTTTTGTTTGAATTTGGACGATTTTTTCAGAAAAAATGTCATAGTTTTGTTTTTTGAGTTTTTTGTTCGGTTATTTTGTTTTTTTTCAAGTTATTTGTTTCACAATTCAAAATCTATATCTATCTATATATAAATACGTAAGCAATATTTCTGCGGTAGAATTTTAAAATATTTGCTCCATCAAAAGTGTGGCAATATGTATATTGTAGGAAAGGTCTTGAGTAGTAGATGTGTCGAAAAATACATTTTTTTGAATTTGGACGAGTTTTTTTAGAAAAAATGGCATAAATGGGATAGGTGTGTTTTTTGAGTTTTTTGTTCGGTTATTTTGTTTTTTTTACTTCACCACAATTTTAAATTGTGTGAGGGTGGGTGGGTGGGTGAGTTTTTTGCATAGGATCTTGATGAAACTTTGGCAAATGATACAGGTTCACTTGAAAATGGAAGATCTGGATTCATTTCATATTTGGACAAAATGGCGGGGGGTCTCCCGAACACCTCTAAGTTTAAATCTTGAATAACTTCTCTTGAATAACTTCTGATCCCGATCCCGATCTTATTGAAACTTAGAATATAAGGTTTTAGTACTGTTTCCAATATTTCTGGTTTTTTTTTCAGGTGTTTATCCTTACTGTAGCCTACAATTACCGATCGATTTTCATGAAACGTTGCGAAAAGCTTTTAAATAACATGAGAAAGATTTTATCAGCTTTTGGAGCACATTGGATAAAGGGTTGGGGGTCCACCATACAACAGGTGGTTTTTTCCACAAAGAAGTGGTGGGGGGTCTACCATACAAATGCTGACTTTTCACACTTTGTTTTTTAAGTTTGTTGGGAGCATACAGACTTCATTCATTAATTTATTTTAATGACACTTTAGAAAAAGATGGAGACTTAAGTAACAAAGAACTGATTAGTTTTTGGATAATATTGGGATAAGTGGTGGGGGTCCTCCCGAACACCTGTTTAATGTGTCACACTTTTTTCAATGTTTGTTGGGAGCACACAGCATTCACAGCAATTTTGATGACACTTTGGAAAAAGATGCAAACATGTATGGCAAAGAACTGATTAGTTTTTGAGCGATAGTGAAGAAAGTGGTGGGGGGTCCCTGGAGCACCTGTTTTTTTGAAAGCTCTATAACTTCTGTACCTGATAAGCGAATTGGATGAAACTTGGTACATGAGTATGTAGTACGGTTTAAAATAGTTCTGCATCCCAACTTCCGGTTTTTCACTTCCGGTAACAAATTTTTTTTTGTACTTTTTTGAAGTTTTGTCAGTGTCTTTATGCACACTACAGCCTACAATAATGAAGTGATTATGATGAAGCTTATGGAATAGGGTTCCAATTAGTGTGAAAAGATAATTATCATGTTTTAGGACACATTGATCAAAGTGGTGGGGGGTCTACCATACAAATGCTGACTTTTCACACTTTGTTTTTTAAATTTGTTGGGAGCATACAGACTTCGTTCATTAATTTATTTTAATGACACTTTGGAAAAAGATGGAAACTTAAGTAACAAAGAACTGATTAGTTTTTGGATAATATTGGAATAAGTGGTGGGGGTCCTCCCGAACACCTGTTTAATGTATCACACTTTTTTCAATGTTTGTTGGGAGCACACAGCATTCGTTCGTTATCGAATTTTGATGACACTTTGGAAAAAGATGCAAACATGTATGGCAAAGAACTGATTAGTTTTTGAGCGATAGTGAACAAAGTGGTGGGGGGTCCCTGGAGCACCTGTTTTTTTAAAGATCTATAGCTTCTGTACCTGATAAGCGAATTGGATGAAACTTGGTACATGAGTATGTAGTACGGTTTAAAATAGTTCTGCATCCCAACTTCCGGTTTTTTGCTTCCGGTAAAAAATTTTTTTTTGTACTTTTTTGAAGTTTTTTCAGTGTCTTTATGCACACTACAGCCTACAATAATGAAGTGATTATGATGAAACTTATGGAATAGGGTTCCAATTAGTGTAAGAAGATAATTATCATCTTTTAGGACACATTGATCAAAGTGGCGGGGGTCTACCATACAACTGCTGACATTTCACACTTTGTTTTTAAAGTTTGTTGGGAGCATACAGACTTCATTCATTAATCAATTCTAATGACACTTTGAAAAAAGATGGGAACCTCAATGACAAGGAACTGATTAGTTTTTGGACAATATTGGGATAAGTGGTACGGCGTCTCCCGATCACCTGTTTACTGTGTCATCATTTTTTCAATGTTTGTTGGGAGCACACAGCATTCGTTCGTGAACCAATTTTGATGACACTTTGGAAAAAAATGCAAACATGTAGGGCAAAGAATTGATTAGTTTTTGAGCGATAGTGAACAAAGTGGTGGTGGGTGTCCCATACACCTGTTTTTTTTTAAAGCTCAATAACATCTATTTCTGATAATCGAATTGGATGAAACTTTGTACATAAGCATTTAGTATGATTTACAAAAATTCTGCATCCCAACTTCCGGTTTTTTACTTCCGATAAAAAAATTTTTTTTTAATTGTTGGCAGTTTTTTCAGTATCTTTATGCACACTACAGCCTACAATAATGAAGTGATTATGATAAAACTTATGGAAAGGTTTCAATTAGTGTAAGAAGATAATTATCATCTTTTGGGACACATTGATCAAAGTGGCGGGGGATCTACCATACAACTGCTGACTTTTCACACTTTGTTTTTAAAGTTTGTTGGGAGCATACAGATTTCATTCATTAATCAATTTTAATGGCACTTTGAAAAAAGATAAAGACTTTATTGACAAAGAATTGACTAGTTTTTGGACAATATTAGTGTGGTGGGGTCCTCACGAACACCTGTTTATTGTTTCATTGTTTGTTGGATCCATACAACATTCGTTCGTTAAGTAATTTTGATTACACTTTGCAAAAAGATGCAAATATGTATGGCAAGGAACTGATTAGTTTTTTTTAGCGATAGTGAACAGGTGGTCCTCCAAGCACCTGTTATTTTGGAAGCTCAATAACTTCTGTACCTGATAATCGAGTTGGATTGAATTTGGTACATAACATTTAGTACGGTTTACAACAGTTCTGCATCCTAACTTCCGCTTTGTCACTTCCGATAAATTTTTTTTTACTTTTTCTCGTACAACAGAATTTATGTTTGTTGGGATACTGCTGCCTGCATAAATATTTTTATTATTAGAACTACGAAGTCCATAATATTGGTTAGCTTTTAATTAAAGTATTTTATGGATATTAGCTCATTATATATCCAGAACACTATGTTTCCAGAGCTGTGGTGAAGTCAGCCTATGCATCAGCGTCGCAATATTTTTTTTCAAGTTATTTGTTTCACAATTCAAAATCTTCTATATAAAAATACGTAAGCAATATTTTTTCGGTAGAATTTTAAAATATTTGCTCCATCAAAAGTGTGGCAATATGTATATTGTAGGAAAGGTCTTGAGTAGTAGATGTGTCGAAAAATACTTTTGTTTGAATTTGAACGATTTTTTCAGAAAAAATGGCAAAAATGTCATAATTGTGTTTTTTGAGATTTTTGTTCGGTTATTTTGTTTTTTTTTCAAGTTATTTGTTTCACAATTCAAAATCTATATCTTTCTTCTATCTATTAAATACGTAAGCAATATTTTTGCGGTACAATTTTAAAATATTTGCTCCATCAAAAGTGTGGCAATATGTACATTGTAGGAAAGATCTTGAGTAGTAGATGTGTCGAAAAATACATTTTTTTGAATTTGGACGTTTTTTTTCAGAAAAAATGTGATAATTGTATTGAGTTTTTTGTGCAGTTATTTTGTTTTTTTTTTAAATATTTGTTTCACAATTCAAAATCAATATATATCTATATATAAATACGAAGGCAATATTTTTGTGGTACAATTCTAAAATATTTGTCCCATCAAAATTGTGGCAATATGTATATCATTGGAAAGAAAAATCAATCAATAATTCAAAATCAATTATATCAATTAATCAAACTCTGAAATAATGTGTTGTAGCTATTTTGTTCGGAGGTTTTTTTACAATTTCTATTTACAATGGTTGAATGTCGGCCACTGGGCGTTTTCTAGTTATAGTTATTGTGTTTGAAATTTTTGAGAAATGCAGAAATGCAGAAATGACCCTTCTGCATTGGATCTTGATGAAACTTTGGCAAATGATCCAGGTTCACTTGAAAATGGAGGTTTGTTGGGAGCATACTAGATTCGTTCTTAAATGAATTTTGATGACACTTTGTAGAAATATGCAAATACGTATGGCAAGAAACTGATTAGCTTTTGAGCGATAGTGAACAAAGTGGTGAGGGGTCCTCCGAGCACCTGTTTTTTTTAAAGCTCAATAACATCTGTAACATCTGTAATTGGATGTTGTAATTGGAAAACTCCATAACATTGGAAAACTCCATATAATTGGATGAAACTTAGTACATAAGCATTTAGTTAATTGAAGCCTTTAAAACAGTTCTGCATTCCAACTTCCGGTTTTTTACTACCGGTAAAAAATTTAGTTTTGTAATTTTTTGAAGTTTTTTCAGTGTCTTTATGCACACTACAGCCTACAATAATGAAGTGATTATGATGAAACTTATGAAAAAGGTTTCAATTGGGATGAGAAGATAATTATCATCTTTTGGGACACATTGATCAAGGTGGCGGGGGGTCTACCATACAACTGTTTCACACTGCACTACATAACAACTTTTCACACTTTGTTTTAAAGTTTGTTGGGAACATTCAGACTTCATTTATTAATCAATTTTAATGACACGTTGAGAAAAGATGCACTGAGAAAAAAAATTTACTTAATCGAAGTATATTTTTAGAGAATACAACTTTGGTTGTGGATTTTAGTTGCGTTAAGTAATATATTCTTGTGCTAAGTAAACTTGTAATGTAACTAGCAAAATGATTTAAGAAAACCTTTATCATCACAAGTATAATACTTGGATACTGACAAGTAAATTTGCATTACCCCAATCATTTCAAAAAGAGTTGTTTATCCCTAAGTATCGTATATGCACGATACAAACTTGTTTGGCTCATATTAAGGATAAAGTTTTGGTTGCCTCAACACAGTAATGGTAGAATCAATACATTCTTTACTTCACTAAGCATGAATTGAGAAAACCTTCATCATCACAAGTATATTATTTTGATCCTGACAAGTAAAATTTCATTACCCAAATCATTTAAGCAAAGAGCTTTCTGGCCCTAAGTAACGTATATGCACTATCAGAATTTCTTTTTCTCAGTTAATGAAAATAGTTTTGGTTGGCTCAATACAGTGTTGGTTGAATTAATAACTTTTAACTAAATAAATATATGTATAAATGGCGACGATTCCGGACAACAAATTAACAACACAATAAAGATTATTTACGAACAAGTTACAAGATTGATGATTATTGTAAGATTGTATACTTATATTTGAAATTATTTAGCTTCCAGTTAGTATAACTATACTAGGAACAATTTTACAACTGAATGTCAAAAATATGTATTAGTTGAGATTTAAAACAAATTCGTTTTCCACAACCCAAATGCTGTAAGAAATACACGGTACTAACAAAAAAAATGTTATTTATCTTTAATTCGAAGAAGATATAAAGAAAAATTATTTACATGTTAAATTTTTTACTGAACAGAAGCTAAAAGTTATTACAATAGGCAAAATAAAGTAATGGTATTGTGACGAGAATTTTACAGTTACTACAAGTATTTTATATGTGGAAATACTTGGTACAACCCTTTAAATTACGTATTACAAGAAATTTTACCAAATTTGGTTTGTATGAAGAATTATTTCTTTGGTGGAATACAATGAATTTTAACTTATTTTTTTCAGTGTGGAAGCTTAAATGACAAAGAACTGATTAGTTTTGTACAATATTGGGATAAGTGGTTGGGGGCCTCCCAAACCCTTGTTTATTGTGTTACCATTTTTTCAATGTTTGTTGGGAGCATACAGCATTTGTTTGTGAATGAATTTTGATTACACTTTGGAAAAAGATGCAAATATGTATGGCAAAAAACTGATTAGTTTTTGAGCGATAGTGATCAAAGTGGTGTGGGGTTCCCCCCGCACCTGTTTTTTTGAAATATCAATAGCACCTGTACCTGATAATCGAATTAAATGAAACTTGGTACATAAACATTTAGTACAGTTCACAACAGTTCTGCATCCCAACTGCCGGATTTAACTTCCGGTAAACATTTTTTTTATTATTATCGTCCAACAGAATTTATGGTTGTTGGGATACTATTGCTATCTTTAATATTTTAATAATTAGAACTGAAATCTATAACATAGGTTATCCTTTAATTTAAGTTTTGATGAATATTAGCTCATATTATATCCAGAACACTATGTTTTTAGAGCTGTGGTGTCAGCCGATGCATCAGCTTCGCAATATTTTTTAATAAAAAGTGTTGTGTAGTAGGAATTACAAAATGTTTCACAACAACACATAGATATCTTTTAAGACCTATGTCCCATAACAAACGTAAAACGGAAAAAGAAAATATTTGAAGCACAATGGATCTGATTTTATCCGAGCACTGCTGGTGATGGTATTTATAAAAAACAACGAGATCAGCCACAGTGGGACGAAATTGTAGGGAATCAAGATTTAATGTTAAATTTCAATCACCAACAACCGTATAGCACACTTTTGAACAGAGCTCAACAGAGTTTAAGATAAAACTGGGCCTTGGGGTACACCAACGTTAATTAATTTAGACTCAGAAGAAAATCCATCTATAGATACCAAAATGTATCGGTTAAGCCGGGCAGTCACATACAACAGAAACAGAAACAGAATTTCATACAAATTTGACAGGAAAAAATTCTGTTTCTGTAAAATTTGTATAGAATTCTGTTTCTGTTTCTGTTTCTGTTGTATGTAATTTCAAGCCTTTAGACAGAAAATTTTAAATCAAATTCACGATCAATTCATGATCAAATTGGCATGCCAGATTCGATCAACTTCTTTTGAGATGTCTAATGTAAGAACGTACGTTTCACCACCTTTATCAAGTATGCTACATTCCACAGATGTGCTACATAGTTCAATAGATCGGTTGTTGATCTTTTGTTTCTAAAACCATATTGCTGTCAGATATCAAATGGTTGTCTTCCAAAAATTTGGATATATGAGAATTAAAATGATGCTCATTTATTTTAGACAGGACTGAGAGTAAGGCTATAGGTCTATAATTTGAAATATCACATTTCGTTTATTTTTTTGGGACAGGCTGGACATTTGCCAACTTCCAGCAGAATGGAAAAATACCAGATTTATAGGATTTATAGAATATTTTGGTGAGAGTTCTTATGAAAATGTTTTTAGAATAACAGAAGTAATGTTGTACCGACCTGAGGCTTTGTCGTTGTTTAACCCTCTTAAAAGTTTTCGACAATTTTGGGTTTGAAATGTAATTGTTTCATATTAACTTTTGAAAACGGGATTTTGGGTATTTCTTTAGGAGTTTCTAAAACTGTCGAATTTGAAGCAAAGCTTTCTGTGAAGAATGTGAACAATGAAAAGGGAACGAATATGTTAATACAGAATTGTATGGTTTCAGTAATATTTTGAGCAGAAACATTTACATCGTCAGTATAAGAACAATGACGATCAAAAAGGAAACCTTGAAGAAAACTTCGCAGACCATCAGTATCCATTTCTGAAAAGTGAAGGATTTTACGGGGTTTAGGAACTCTAGTTTTCTAGTAAATCAGTTTTGATTACTGATGTGATTAGATAATGGTCAGAATTGCAAATTTTACCCTTTTTGACATCAACCCTCGTAATATCTGGTATAGATGTGATATATAGATCTAGAAGAAAACTTTTTTCACCGCCATAACGAAGAGTGAAAGTTGGGCTTTTTACGATTTGGGTCAGGTTGTGCGATGCGGCAAATATTTCTGCCTGCCTTCCATTGTTGCGTCGTTGGTCGTCGTGGAAAGTTCTAACCATGGTTTGTTAACCTGTTTTGTGTTTTCCTTTGTTCATCCTTTCATGAAATATTCGCCTATGTCATGTTCCGTTATATGATTGGATTTATTGCTTAGATTTTACATATATTATTTAAACGAAACACTAAATCCCAAATATAGGCTTGAATCAGCTTCTAAGCTTCATCAAGGTGTATGTGAATACATTCATGAGAGTGTTGCATATAAACGCTTCACAAATTATGAACTATACTTGGTGATGGCTACAACCCAGTAGTATTGTTTACCTAAAATTTCCTATTTCACAATTGCTTCATACCGGTCCCCAAACAAACATAATCCCAATTTTTTTAATCTTCTGACTAATGTTGTGGACGAACATAGAGCAACATTTCCTAATTGCGACTTCAACGCAACTGATTTCAACGTCCACAACAAATAGTGGTTAGAATTTTCTAAGACGACTGACGACAACAACAATGGAAGGCATGTAGCAATATTTGTCGCATCACAGAATCTGAAGCAAATTGTAAAAAGCCCAACTTTCACTCCTCGTAATTGTGGTGATAAAAGTTTTGCTCTAGATCTCTATATTTAACATCTATACCAAATATTAGGAGTGTTAATATTGGAAAGGGTAATATTGGAAATTATGAACACTATATAATCACCTCAGTTATCAAAACTGATCTAAAAACTAGATAGAGTTCCGAAATCACGAACACTGGTCCCTTTCACAAAAATGGACACCAATGGTCTTCGAAATTTTTTTAAAGTTTCACTTTTGATCGTCATTGTTTTTTTTATATTTCTCAACGTTTTAGGACCTTCTGATTCTTAAAACCAAAAACAAAATATGTATGTCTGTCTGCCGATGAAAAAAAAAAATAATTGTCTGTCTGTGCATGCATATGACTGAGAATAAGTGACGCACTTATTATCAGTCACATACATTATACATATACAGACAGACAGCCATCTTGTATTTTAGCCGGCAGACAGACATACATTTTTTGTTTTTGGTTTTAAAAATCTGTAGGTCCTTAAACGTTGAGAATTATGTCAAAATGGGGGAGTTTAAGAATTTTACTTTTGGATCGAGAATGTAATACTTAGGTTGTTCAAACCGAAGTAAATTCACACCGAAGTAATTAAACGTCTATTCTAATAAAAACTATTCTGATTATTTGGGTTAAAATTTTATTTATAAATTAAATAATAATGTTACGATTTGATAATTAGTGGTGGTATATATATAACATAAAAGTATAAATGTTTAAAGGCTTTACACGTTTTTTGATATATGAGCTCCTTCAGGCTGGAAACCATTTTCATCAGCAACGTAATTTACTGTATACTTTTGTCCATCACCACCAATCCAAGAATAAAATCCTCGTACAACAACAGCCTCTTTTTCTGTACCGGCAAATCTTAGTTCACCTTGTTCTTGTTTAGAAATTCCATCACTTGTCTCGAAACTAAAGAAGAAAAAAATAATTATTATTCTCACTTTCTTTTTGTATACATAAAATTAATTTTTCTCACTTACGCATAATTATATTGACCAAGTCCATCATTATCGTTATCATAACGTAAAATTTGTGCATCTTTAGAATCATCAATTGGTGCACTAAGTGCCACGATAAACAAAGCAACGAATAATAACAAAAATTTCATTTTTATATTAAATTTTATTTTTTAAAGTTTAGTAACTTAAGAAACAATTCATATAAGTACTAACAGTGAAATGATGATGATGTACAGATGATCATTTTGTTTTATAGCCAAAATTTGCTGCATTGTTTTCTTTCCAATATTTATGACTTTCAAAGTAGTCATTGTAAGTAAATAAATCTTACACAAGTGTAATATTAAGAAATAATTATATTATTTTATTAATTTTTTTAAACGGCTTACAATAACTAACTACGCATGTTAATTATTTAATGGTTTTAAAAAGGATTTTTTAAAAATACATATATTTTTATGTTACTTGTTATTTTGTCGTCGTTTAGACAATTGTAAATTGTAATGTATTTTACGAGACAATTCAAAACTCATTGGCATTGATAAGGTTTTAGGTTACTATATAGTTGAAATCACAACCGAAACACTCAAAGAAAAATTATGTTTTAATTCAATTAACTGTAAGGTTTATTCATAGAAAACCAAAACTGATTTCGAATTGAAAAAAAAATTCAAATGATTCACAAAGATGCTTGACATATTGTTGCAAAATTGATTTCAAATTGATTAGAAACAATAGATAATAATTAAGATGTAACGGATTAATAATATTCCTTCTATCCTTCGAAATTCACACAAAGTGATGTTAAGAAATTAATAATTTCCTAAAAGTATTAGTATGTACGTTGTTCTAATTTCAGGTTTTGAGATTGCACCAAGGTAGGCTATAAAAATGACCAAATTACATGCCAAACAGCATATAGGTTTGAATGGATCCAGTAACTAGTATATAAGGGACTTTTAGAATTCGTCAGCAAAACAATTTCAATCAGCACTTGTTGAAAAAATTTAGCATGGATGCAGAACAAATGTGATATGTAAGCAGCTTTGATCAAAGCAAAACCAACCAATAAAACTGTTTGGCAAAGTTCAATGTTCAAAGCCAGTCTAATTTGACCAGATTAAAATACTGTTTCTCGTTGTTAAAAACTCTCACAATGAACCCACATTGTATTTTGATTACAAACAAATTCTGCAACCTTAGTCAATTAAGAAAAAAACAATCAATATTTGTTAACCGTTATGTTAGCTCACTTTATTAATTATAGAACATGGAGAAAATCCGGAATATACTCGGTAAGGTTGTGGATTCGTCTCTTTTTGAAATTCGTTTTAACCGTGTTTTGCTTATGATTACATTTTATAGCTACACATAATTCGTACCGGGCTGATGGTTGACTAGGTTGCGAGCCCATTCAAATAGTGAGTTGCAAACGGAGTTACCTGGATACCGGGTGATCTCTAGATGTAATTTGTGGTGTCTAATTTCCTGGATTTCTGCGTAGATGTGTTTGTTGTTTCATAAACTCTACATAATACTCATGAATCAGAAAGAAAAATTTATAAATATCAAAAAGATGTAGCAAGTAGGAGAGTATTCACTTCTTTAAAGGATTGGGACAGGCCAGTGACGGAAAGTCCGACGTTAATTCATTACAATGCCAGTCGAAATCGCTGATTTGGATCGGATCGGATAGCAGATTCGTTGATTTGGTGGGTCCCTCCAAGTCTTCCAGGCCTTTAAAAACGTTAAACAATGCCAGAAGAAGAGCATAGAAAACTCTTCAATGGTTCTATGCCAGGTTTCGATGAAACGGATCGGGATCTATCAACCTCCAAATGGACTAAAAGTATTGCCACATTTAACCCCGAAGATCCTACTGAAGTTTCTGCTTCCAAAAAGCAAAGATCACAAGAAGATACCCAAAAGGCTCCTAAAATACCAACGGTGATGACAGCCAGGTTGTTTAGTGATGTGGTGCAAGAAGAGAAAGAGCTCACGATGACAGCTGTATCAGGTAGACTAACTGGAGGAAAGCTGTAATGGAACTAGCCACATTTCTAGAAATGGTCAGCGAAAAGCTCATTTCCAATGCAGCTCTTAAAACTCCTGAATTAATTTACTCGCGACTTGGATAAATTGGTAGACACGCTGACTGATTCTTTTAGTAAAGCAACCGAGGGATCATCCGAGGTTTCAAGAATTCGTAAAGTTTTATTTACTACTCCCACCATTCCAAGTAATCTTCAACGACTGCATGGTCAGTTGACCATTTCCTACGCGGTGTACTTAGAACTCCTACTATAAACAGATTTTTCGGAATGCTCTGACAAACCTGCGGACGTGACGCATAGTAACAGAAGTTAGTCAGAGCTTTGCCGAACAAATTATTGCCACATGTAAAATCTTACGGGCTGTTAAAAACTGTATGCCCTGTAAGTCTGCTGAACCGGATGGGATCATTTCTGTAGACATTACACAAATTATCGACTTAACCATTCCCTTGCTTAATGCGATTTTTAAACCTTGTACTATTTCACATCGATGTCATTGCAATTCCAATGTCCTTAGGTCCAAACACTTGAAATATTGATACAATAATTTTTGAGATATTCAATTGAATCTACAACCTACACTCACTCATACGTAAAATGGATAAATCTCTGTATTGTAATTAATATTTAATATTCATTTTTGGCTACTTTTTGCCATATTGAGATGACCTTCAACATCTTTAGTCCCGTGCTTTCATCCATACGCTTGTATATTTGAGACTAAAAGAATAAGTTTCGACGGGATAAATTTGCTGCTTATGGATACGGTTATCGGAGCTTGTCTTTGTGAGTATACAATGTGGATTATTGTCTCCATTTCTTTGGAATTTGGTTATTAATTTCATGGTCTTAAACCTGGAAGAATGTGGCCTTAGAGTGACCGTTTATGCGGATGATGTTGCTATCGGTAAATATACTGGCACTATCTGGGAAGTAATGCAAAGCACTCTTTGTATCTTCTCCAAATAGACAGAAAGCTGTAGACTGGAAGTAAATCTAGTAAGTAAACCTATCTCACCAAGCTCTAAGGTTATGTCAAAAATGACATACCGTGAGCCAACCACAAATAGGGTGCTCTAGAATGTCCCACCTGTCGAAATAAAAGATTATCAGCTCACAAACGATTCTGATTCCGCTCCGGAATCGACAATCGCAACTGCATGTGACTCAAAACCCGACAGTAAATCTGACATATCAGCAGTAACCATCACGTCGGATATACCCCGAAAGCAAGCTAATATTCACTTGCTCAGTAGATTCGAATTACGTGACATGAAACCAGATGTCCCTTGATCCAAAAATCAGCCGCAATACGTTCTTGCTACAAACAGAACCCACAAAAGGGCACTAATAAAGAAAGGTGATGAAGAGGAAACCATACAAGTCTGTACCCTTCACAAATTCTTTGACCTGGCTACCCTGGTTAAAGGTGGGATATCTAAGGAGCTAGCTCTAAAGCAAGTAGATAGAAGGAAAGATACAGATACCAAAAGCAGCAAGAAAGTCCGGTTCGTGACATCGCAAAACTCTCTACAGTTAGCTACATCTAGTGTGATCGACCGACCACATCATGGGCTAGGGGACACTGCAAGTGATGTTGCAATTATAACTGTACCTCCAACATTCAGCGATGTCTCCAAGCGCATCAAAATGTACATCGCTGTTGAAGACATTTCAACCGGATGGTTCTGACCAACTCAGCTAGCTAAAACGACAACTCATGAATTTGGTAGAAGAGCAATAATCCGAGGTTTTTAAGCCTCACTCCGAAGGCTGCCACCAAAAATGATTGGTTGCTGCTGTGCCGATAATAACCGAAGATAATGATCGGGATAGTGCGAGTACGTACGCTTTAAAAGGACGAGTTACCTCGACCTCTTAGGCTCATAGCTTACCTACCAGACTGCGCCAAAAAATCAATAAAGAAGATTCTAAGGCCCAAACGACTCGGTGCCCAAAACCCATATATTAGGCCGAGATCATGGACCATCTGAAGCACACTGTTGACGGATCTCGCAATGTTGGTGTTCATTTGGAACCCAGCATCCAAGCAACATCTTAAGAGTTGCAAATTTCGATTAAAATGTCTTCGGTGCGATTCGTGAAAGAATCGCAAAGTTCAGTCCGGGGATTTCAGTCGCAAGTGAAGGTCCATCCACCTCTGCTTCTGTATGGAGCGTTTTCAGCTCGGTGTCTGCTAATCTGCAAACATCGACAACCAAATCCTCCTCAATCAGAGGAAAAAAAACAACCACGAGCCAAAATCACCAACTTAAGCCGAAACGAGCAAACTGTTGTATCCATTGGCACTAAGACAGCAGCACGCAAAAATCATGGCCTACCGAATGCCCCAACTGCACCACCATATATAACCATTTCTAGGAAAAAAATGCCTAAGTAAGTTACGTTCAAATTAACCTGCACAGGTCAGAAACGGGTTCAGCTCATTTGAACCGCTTTATCCAGCAGGATGCTCACGATGTTGTGCTCATCCATAAAATATAGGCAGACAAAAAATTAAAGGTTTATCGACCAACAAAAACATTCAACTGATAAGCTTCTCAGGCCAGGACAGACCCAGAACTGCGGTGCTCTTCAACAAACGCTTGAAAATATTTCCTTTAATTAAATTCATTGGCAAAGATCTAACAGCTGTGCAGATTGAACTCACTTCTTCCTATAGCGGAATTGGCAAGTTCCTTTTAGCATTTGCGTACTTTCTAGGAGATTTTTTTTTTTTTTTTTTATTAATTAGTTAGACATGTTTAGCACACTAAATATGAAATATTCATTATTTAGACTCTTTGAATATCCGAAGATACCATGTCAACTATAAAGGAATGGAAGGAATGGGGATATAGGGATAACTATACTAATTTTTTTAAATGATAATGGACATTTTCTTTAAATGCCTGAGGAGAAAATTCATCGGGAAATACAGAGGAGGGCAATGAGTTCCATAATTTGGCCACTCTATTGAAATAGTCGTTTTGGAAGGACACAGTTCTACAACGAGGTATTTGTACAACAAATGGATGGGATAACTCGGCAGCTCTTGTTTGTCGATTATACTGCGCACACGATGGAAGAATATTTTGAATTTCCTTAGAGGAGAATTCGCTAAAGTTATATTTATAGTATATTGACAATTCAGCCACATTTCTTCTGTGCTGGAGTGAATCAAGCTGGTCCGTTAGTTCGGTATTACCAATCAACCGTATTGCTTTTCTCTGTACAGAGTCTAAACAATTTATTGTTGACTGACAAGCACCTCCCCAAACATGACAGCAGTACTCCATACATGGACGAATAAAGGACTTGAAGATTAGCAAAATTTGCTCGGGATTGAAATACTTTTTACATCGACTCAAGAATCCTAATTTTTGCATTGCAGATTTAGCGAGGTTGAACACATGTTTATTCCATTTCAGGTTATTTTGAATATCCACTCCAAGAAGTCTAACTGATTCAACCTCACGCAATTCCTCTTGGTTTATTTTAATAGGAAAATTTTTATGTCGCTCCATTCGTGAAAGACGGCATAATTTGGTTTTGGTTGGATTAAATGAAACGAGATTACGATCACCCCATTCCATTATACGCTCCAGATCTTTGTTGATGGAATCAATTAGCAACTCTCTATCAGTGGTAACTGCAGTATGAGATCGAAATTTAGGAGATGCATGTGATGCATGTAATGTGCTGTCATCAGCAAAACTATGGATTGGGTGCACTGTGGAAATAAGTAAGTCATTAATGTATAGAAGAAACAAGGTTGGTGAGAGTGCCGAACCTTGGGGAACCCCAGCATTGGTTGTGAAAATATTGGATGTGATACCATCTAAATTAACATGAAATTGGCGACCTGTAAGAAAACTATGAATCCATGAGACAGTAAGATGATCTATGCCATAAGATTTTAATTTAGCTATAAGATTTTTATGCCACACTTTATCAAATGCTTTAGAAATGTCAAGTGAAATACTGAATGTTTCACCGTGGTTTTCCAGCGATTTGTTCCAGAGATGGGATACGTAGGCTAACAGATCGCCTGTTGCATGACTTCTACGAAAACCATACTGTTTATCATCAATAATTTGCGACATTTCCAAATAATCTATCAAATTGTAGTTAACATATTTTTCAAATATTTTAGCTAAAACCGACAGAATTGCAATTGGTCTATAATTGTTACGGTCTATCTTACTGCCTTTCTTTGATATGGGTTGAACGCCGGCCAGCTTCCAAGAATCGGGAAATATTCCGGTTTTATAAGATAAATAGAAAATTTTTGTTAAAATTGGAGCTAGTTGCCTAGCAAAGTTTTTAAGAATGAGGGGTGGAATACCGTCTGGGCCAGCAGATTTGTTGATATTGATAGAAAGAAGCATTTTCCGTACAATATTGCAACGAAAAATAATTGGTTTCATTTTCGTTACAACTGGGGGAATGAGGGTAGGAGAATGGGGGGGTTCAACTATGTTTGAGTTTTCTGCGAAAATACGACCCAATAGATCCGCTTTCTCTTTCGAGTCGCTCACGGGAATGTCATTCAGAACTAAGGTTGGAATAGAGGATCGAGTAAAATTGCTCTGGACTGATTTAACTGCCTGAAAGAAACTACGTGAGCCAGATGGGTGCTCGGCGAATTTCTTTGCTTTCTTCTGGATAAACGCGTCTTTGTCCAAGTCTATTTTGAATTTACTAATATTTCTGGCTTTCTTATAGGCGCTATGGGTTTCAGGTGTTTTATTAGCGTTATACGTCTTGAATGCTTTGCGTTTATTCCTCACTGCCTCATCAACATCCCGCGTGAACCAAGGCTCAGTTTAAGGAGTGATTAATCGATTTGGAATAAACCGCCGCATTCCTTCTTTTATGATTTCAGAAATTCTTATTACCGATGTGCTAGGATCTTGATCAACACAACAAATAGTTTTCCAAGGTGTTTCGTCATAAAAGTTTCTCAGTCCCTCCCAGTCAGCGCGTTTATAGTTCCAAACCCGGCGAGGATTTGCTTTAATTTGTGTCGGTGATGTAAATTGCACTATTGCTGATATTAGTAAATGGTCTGATGTTCCGAGGGGTTGTTCAACTTTTGTCTTCGTAGTATCTGGTTCGTTTGTCAAAAACAGATCCAGCAAATTATTGTTATGATGTGAATTGTCTGCGATTCTAGTGGGACACTCTATCATTTGCGTCAAACCGTGATAATCTGCGAGTATCAGTTCGGCTTGTCTTCCCACGTCGTCAGTGCGCGATGAATACTTAAGCCATTCTTTATTATGAATATTAAAGTCTCCAAGAATGGCCAGTCTTGCTTTGGGGTAGTCCGTGGTAATCTTGTCTAGATTAGCCGATATTTGATCGAAAAAGGGACATCCTGGGGGAGAATTTGGGGATCTATATAATCCTATTATAAACATAGTTTCATCAACACCTGAGATCTTCAGTGCTATAGAATTATGGTGCTTAGAGTTCAACTCGTAGGCCTTAATTCTCACACATGAAAGTGAATCTCGAACAAATACACAGACACCATGCTTGTTATAAAAGGAATGTTCCAATTCGTAACTAGGTATCCGGTATTTGTCGGGATCCAACTTCGATGCTTTGCCACTAACAATTGTTTCGGTAAGAAACAATATGTCAGGTTTATTTTTTTCGATGTAGTGATGAACCTCGTTTAGATTCGAATTGAGACCTCTTATGTTGGTGAAGTCAATGCTAAGCTGTTGGTTCACTCTGCGGCCATTTTGTTGAGACAAAGACTTACCCTTTGACATTGCAGGCATAGCTACTGAAATTCGGCCAGGCCTAAATTTCAACACTAAACAGTACAAAAGAAACTGGGTATCTCTGTCACAAAAACACGGTAGCAAATTTCATGCAACAGTAGCACGATAAGAGAAAAGCAAAAAAAAAAATGGGGACACAAAATACACTAACAAAATTGACGAGCACAAATAAAGGGTTAAATTCGAAATTCCTAACTTTTGTCAAAAAAAACATTTCACTATCAACCAACTGACACTTTCCAACTCCCAAAATAAGTCCGAGGTGGGAGGAGCTAAATCATGTCACAAAACTTCAAATAAAAAAAAAACCCAGGCAATCCAAAAAAATCAATAACAACTAAAACAAGATTTTTGGGTTTCTATTACCAAGACAAATGCTTTAAAATAATAAATAAATTTATTACATCAAAGCAATAAAAGGTAAAATTTTACCTGCCTACCTCTTGATAATAGTGAACACAAAATACCAAATAATTTTTTAATAAAGAACAATCTCACCAATTTTTAAATTACGCGTCCGTTCTTCAACACTTTTATTTTTCATAAACATTAACACAAACACTATAACACTTATTTACTTATTAGCTACTACACTTACTAACACTTATTAACACTTATAACACTATTATTTATCTATTTTCGATTATTATGTTTTTTGTTCTTTTTATTTTAAAATTTAGGAGACGTCGACTCGTCTGACTCCGAATGATGAGGAGAAAATGCCACCTGATAAAGCTAGTAAGTTAATTGCAAGGACAAACACTACAACCTAATAATTGGGTGTGATGCCCGTGCTCATCACACCGTGTGGGGTAGAAGTAACATCAAAACAATAGGTGAAGCTCTGTTCAATTACTTATATACAAATTACATGTTAATGGCTAACAAAGGCAGCAAACGCACTTTTAGAAACGCTAGCAGAAACGAGGTCCTAGACCTAACTCTGAACAATAACATTACCAAAAAATTTATCAGTAACTGCAATGTCATGGTGTAGCTTCTATGTCGGACCACCCACACATATGCTTCAACATAGAACACTAACTGGAGAGTACTCTCCATTTTAGAAACCCCAGGAAGACCTTTTTAAAGTATAAAGTAAAGTTTTGGGATAATGTAGGCGATTGTGGCAGGATAAACTCCACAATGAAGCTCAACTGTGCGGCAAGCGCCAAGTCTTATATGACCAGAGATGTGTCTTGGTTGACCGTCGATTTGAGGAGGATGAGAAATAAAGTTCACAAGCTCTTTAACAGAGCAAAAAGAACAAACACTTGGACATAGTACCAATAGGCTCTTACTAACTATAACAAAAAACTCAGACGATTAAAAAGGAATAGTTGGAGAGGACTATGCGGAACGATTGACATAGGCAACACCGATCTACCAGCTGCAACTCGACTCCAAAAACTGCGGGCTGGATAGTACCTACACTACCAGCTGCAGTAAGACTCTAGAAACACTATCACAGACCCATTTCACGTGCTCCACATGCGTGAGCTCAAATGAGAAGGATATACCAAACTCTAGCCCGTTGGATCCTTAAACTAGGAAGGTTTCAGACCAACTAACCAACAAAATTTTCTCCCCCAACAGAACTTGCAATCGAATCTTTCGAACCATTCAAATCCCCAAGAGGCGACGAAATAATCCCGATCTTCCTGCAAAGAAGTTTAACTACGACTCTCCAATACGTGGAGCGTTTGTTTAAAGATATGAAGAGAAGCTAGAGTAGTATTCATACAAAAGCCAGGCAAGAAATCGAACAAAACCAAATCATACAGGCCAATAAGTCTTACATCTTTTCTTCTGAAAACAATTGAAGAGGGGCTGGACTACTACATTCGACTTGTATGTTTTAAGCACAACCCTTTCAAATAATGTCAACATTCATGCCAAACCGCAAAATCTACGGAAACGGCATTGCATAAAGTCGTGAAAGAGATGAAAAGCACATTGAAATACAAGGATGCACTTGCATGCACATTTATGAACATACAAGGAACCTTTGATAATGTGGATTTTCAAGCTATTGCTGAAATGGTATTTAAGAAAAATCTAAATACACACATTTTGGCGTGGCTTATAAACATGCTACTGAGTCGGAAAATTACAGCTACACTGGGAAATACATCGGATACTATTAGAACTTCTAGCTGATGTCCCCAGAGAGGGACATTTACTCGGTTTCTATGGATGATAGTTGCTGATGATCTTCTTAATAGGCTGAAAATTTTTAGAAATTCCACCACTGTAGGGTACGCCGACGATCAAGCAGTCATGGTGCGAGGTAAACATGACTCTACCGTCGGTGTCGTACGCAGCTATGGTCTGGTCGCCAAAAACAAACCGAATATCTCCTCTACCAGTGCTCACAAAAACACAGAGTCTTGTGTGCCTCTGTGCCACAGGTGCTTTTAGAACCACACCAACATCTACAATAGAGATACTTCCCCTGCTTCCTCCATTGCACCTATGCATCGGATCTGCAGCAGCATCTACTGCTCAGAGTGCAGCAAGTCAAAACACTCAAACCTGGTAACTTAACCGATCGTCACTGGTGCAGGAGTGTTTGGTCCCAGAGTCAAAAAGGTATTAGAACTGGGTATCACTGCAATAATACTTCAAGCCAAAACCTTTGTCATCAACTATTGTGCAATGCTGAGTTTCGAAAGAGAATACAGTAACACTGATATATTTATTATTTCTGATAGTTAGGCGACGCTATTGGCTCTGAAGTCGACACGCTTCAATTCAAAGCTAGTATGGGAATGCTACCAAAATCTACAAAACATTTCAGAAAATAACCGCATTACACTTGTGTGGGTATCTGGTCACACGGGAGTACACGGGAACAGGAACAAAGCTGGGAACGGGAACAAAATAAACAATTATGGAGTATGCAAGAAGGTCTACTGCATTTAAAAAAGTTTCTAGTCAACTTCCCCGTCTTCCCTCTTAAAACAGTCGAGATAGAGTTTCTGAATATATTAATATAATGCGTGACAGGCAGGACACGGTTCGATAAATCACCACCTTAACAAATTAGGCCTTGCTGCTTCCGAAAGATGCAGATTCTGCAACTTGGAGGCAGAAACTATGAAACGCGTTATCTGCAACTGTTCGGAACTGGCATGGCGCAGATACATTTAACCAATTTCAAGGGAGACTAGCACTTCCTCTATCACAAAACATTTATCCAATCCAGCTAATTAACAATGTTAAGGGGTTTGGATTCGACCACATTGCACGTTATGCGATGACATCGTTATCATCTGCAGTATAACAACAACCGGTTTGGCTCAGTTTCGAAATCCCCCAATAAAAAAAATAATAAAATCAATTAAATACTTACGAAATATGTATGATACTATAAAAGAAAATATTATTTAAATAATTGTTAAAATTAAGAACAAAAAAGTTACCTAAATTAAAAATTTATAACTAAATAACATACTATGTTGTTTTGACGTTTATCAAAACAAGTTTTGAATGGCATCGACACATTTCCTCATATAGTCGACAAAATAAATTATTGAGAAATCTGCCATCTGCTGGGAAAAATGCACCAATCTGCCACTTTTGAAAATGCCAGATATGGAATCAGTTCTTGTATGAACAATGAATAAGTGATAAACGAGGAATATATAACGACGTCCATTATGTTAGAGAGTTTCTGTTATGAGTTCCGATGAGCGTCAGCGCTTAGACCCATTGGAGTAGAAAAATGTTGAGAAAGTAACTGTTACGTTTATTCACCAAGTAAAAAAATAAGTGAAGCCAACAACAAAACAATTAATATATGGCATCGAGGCAGCACGGTTGATTCTTTAGGCGTGTATGTCGAGTATAAGATAAATATATCAGCAAGTCACCATTTCTATGAATATTTTGAGAATTTCAACGGTAGTTAGAAGAGGTAAATCATTAAACTATATATACGGAATTAAATTAAAAAACCCGATCCATCGCGGATTATCCCAGAAGTTTCTTCACACGTCATCGGATTTTCAGAAATATAAGTGTTTTATTTAAAATTGATTAATAAATTTAAAGTTAACACAAATAAAATGTTATAATAAATAAAATTTGAGTGATCAATACGTGAGATGTGATCGCTCTTTGACAGCTTAGAGGTTCTAAAGATTTAATAATAATTTAAACACTATATTTTTTGTTTGCACTTTATATTTAATTTAAATATAGTAAATGAATAAATCTATATTTAACAATTTATTTATTAGATAACATTTATTGTAAAGATGCACAAATTATTTGTTCACTTTGATTGTGTCTAATTAGACCGAGATATAATAATTCTTCTGTCTACAATATTATTAATTTTACACAGAAAAAAAAAATCACGACCCATTCGCCAAGTGATTTACGAATACATTTCCAAAAAAAAAGGCATTCGTTCCTAACTTTTAAATGATTGTTATAAAAAAAGTTTACAAAATATCCGTAAAATAGCAACGATATACAAAACAACAAAATTGGTATTTATTGTCTACAATTTAGTGCTATAAGCTAAAATTCTTAAGTACTAATGCATGAAATTTAATTTGTTTTGTGTGATTCTTTTTAACTGTTGTTGTGAAACTTTAAGCCAATTTTGTCATAAAAATTTGTGACTTTATTTAAACATTTTGAGGTTTCAGTAAAATAATACATATATTTTCTTATACTTTTTCGACTTAAATACTAAAGAGCAAAACTAAGTCAGCAAGATAAATATATAAGTTTTATTATATATTGGATAACACTACCCAAAATTTAAATTAAATTCTCATGGGCAATAAATTTAAACATATGGCCTGAAAAAATTGGCAAATTTGCATTAAATATTTGGCATTTATAATTTTTTAATTAGACTCAAGCGTTAATATTTGTAAGAACATGTTCTAATTGACTTTACTCTCCTTAAATTCTACTTTGGTATTGTCAGCGTTGTTTTTCCATAAACCCAATTTCCAAGAAAAAAAAGAAATTTGTTAACAAACAAGAAAACTCTTATTTTGACTTCTCTTCCTACAGTTTTAATTAGTCTTCGACTGAAGCGTGTGTTGTTTGTCCTAGTGCAAGTTTGTTTGTTGTTTGTTACAAAATTATTAAGAAAGTGTAATTACTATTGAAATAAAAATTAAAAAGGTGATAAATATTTATATTTATTATAAATAATAAAATAATGAATTTAGAAAATAAAAAGTATTTGCAAGACGCATTAAATGAAATTAATATGTTGGAATGGTTAGACAAGTTCGTAGGTAATATTTTTTTTTTACAAGAATTAAATATAGTTTAAATGTATATTTAACAAACTAAAAAAAATAAATTTTAAATAAAAAACTTCATAGTAAAGATTTTATTTTGTAAATAAAAGCGCTAAAAAATTTTGAAAGTGTGGCTCAATTTTCATTTTAGAAGAAGTATGTAACAAAGGCAGGCATAAGTTATTAAATAAAACAGCTTAATAAGCCTTAATAGGAATTTTAATTAAAGCCAAATTCTAAATATGAACCGAAAATGAAAAATGAACCAACACATTCAAAATTTTCAACAAATATTCTTTTTAAAGCATTATAACTTGTAATTACCTATGTGTTTAATGTATCACAGAAGAGGAATTTGATAAAGAAGCGTTTGAAAACTTAGATTACCAGACTCTAGCAACCGTTTTAACTAAAGCAGGACCTAGACAAAAATTTTGGGTTGCATATAGGAGACATTTTTTAAAAGAGGTTTGTTTTAAATAAATTGTTTAATGTATATCAAATACAAAAAACATATGAACTTTTAGACAGACTCAACAGCATCAACATTGTCAGCTGCGTCCAATTCTACCAGTATATGTCAACAAGAATATTGTGTCTCAAATATTAATGAGGTAATTCATGTGCAAATGAACACATTTTCAATTGTATTTTTAATTATTGTTTTTTAATAAGTTTTTAGATACTGCTTTCAAAACACTAGACTTTCAATCAACGGATTGTACTATAGTTCCTTTAAATTTAGCAGAAAATATTCCTCAGTTTTACTCAATTTCCCAATATTTAAATTGCGTCGATGGATTATTAATAAAGAGAATTTATGAAAAAAATTTAATTTTGGACCGCTATCATCGCTATAAACTAGCTAATCTAATTATTCAAAAAGAATTTGAATCATTCGGAAGTGAAAGCGAATTTAAAATAAATTCTTCAAAATTTATTATATTAGCCAACTGTGTTAACAGTCATTTTCCAAATGAGAAAAGTGATATATATTTTATTCCCTATAAAAACGATTCAGAGACAAAACAAACAACCGGCCCCAGTGGTATGCTGTATGAAGCTTATTCACAGCTAAAAAAAAAGATAAGAAGGTCCCAACCAACTTTAGGAAAAACAAAAGTTCTGCCAAATGCTTTTACGGAGGATGTTGCTGAAAAAGTTGCATTTTTAAAACAAAATTATGAGCCGTGGGAAACTGTAAAAAAATATTGGATAGAAACTCATATATTTCGTATGGAAACAATCTTTTGTAATGATTTAAAAGTAACCATTCATCAATATTTTCAAACCTACAAAATTTTAAAAACTCAAAAAGGATACAGTTTGTTATGTGAAGATTTTAATATATTGTATGACAATAAAACTAATAAGTTGTTCGCTAAATGGGACGATGTAAATAAGAAAATTATATCATACGCCAGAAAGAACAAACCGAAATTATTTAAGATAAATTTAATTAAAAACTATCAGGAAACGAATATATGCGGTTTTTTGATTCTTGATCATTTGTTGTCACCATGTATATACGTATCTAAAAATACAGCAGTAAACGTTTAAAACTTACTACTCAAGAGGTGCAAGATTCCTTTATTTTATTTACTTCCGTAAGTGGTATTTTGTAATTAAAAATTAACTGCTCAAAAATCTAATAACTTTTTTTTAAGGATTCAAGCACTCTAAAAGAAAAAGTCGAAGAGCGTCGTACAGCTTGCAAAGAAAACAAAGAAACGTTGCAGCCTTTTGTTGCTTTTGTTACAGATTCTTTATGTAATTATTATCTATATTCAAAGTTTTAAATTGAAAAACTCATTTGTTTTTTTTACAGCTTCTATTACAACATCTTATGTGATAATTGATAATTATATTTACAACATACAAAATCCAATAAGTGCGATTGATGTGTGCTTTAAATCTTTTTATAGTCTACATGCACGTTTTCCTGCATCGTGTGCACCAATTTGGCTGTTCCTACAAACTTATGTGTATGAAATTCAAACAACACACGACAAAAAGTATACCACACTAAACTCATTGATCACAGATTTAGATCAAATATAAAAGGTGACATCCTACAGTAGATTTTATTGTAATATTGTTATACTATGTGTACAATTTGAATTCAATATTTTATTTTGATTTACTGGTTATTAGTTTTTAATGAATTGAATTTTTTTTTAATTTTTTTATTTTAAAAACAAAAACATCTACTTCTTCTTATAAAATGTCTTTACAAAGTTTATTTTTATAAAAAATAGTTTATTATTCAATTATTATATTTAAGATGGATTGCTTCGTTTGCAAGAAAACGCATTTAAAATATAAAGAATATTTTGCTCATATTAAACTTTTTCATAAGTACATTAAAGTATATAAGTGTCAATATTGCGAAAATCAAAGAAATTTCTTAAATTTTGATTCATTTAAAAGGCACATTAAAAAACATTTTGATAATTTAGAAATATGTAGTACATCTCACGAATCTTTTGCCGGAGAAGAATTTGTTAATCCACATAATATAATAGAACATACTAATAATAATAACTTTGCTGATTTAACAAATAGAAATAATAATAATTTGCAATGTTCATTAAATTTAAATACACTAAAAACCAAAATCGATGAACAGAACTTGATTCTAATTAAAAAACTATATAGCAACCCAAAAATATGTAGAAAATCAGTTCAGGAAACTATTACTTCGATACACTCTTATTTTAATAATGATATATTCAGCACTGCGGAGTCACTATTAATTGAACAGGGTCAAAGTAGGGACTATGAAAGTGTTAATAACACTTCATTCATTTCAGATATATTTTTATTGCTCCGAAGTAGTTTAAATCTTGTAAATACTGAGCATAAACGGAAAAAAATTATGCGTGGTAAGTTCCATCCGCCTGAAAATCAATCTGTTATTATCGGTGAAAGAATTGATATGACAAAACAAGGAAAGGAACTTATTTTAAAAACTATTGATGTTACAGCAACTTTTATATCCATCAAAAATACACTTAAAACCTTTTTTGAAACTCCTGATGTTTTTCGAAAAACTCAAGAATATATAAATAATCTTCAAAAAAATTCAGTAAATGTTTGCAATATAATGCAGTCTAAACTTTGGAAGTCCAAAACTTCAAGTTTTAATGATTTAACCCCGGTTCTACCTATAATTTTGTATTATGATGAGTTTAACACTAATAATGTTTTAGGATCAAAATCGGGTTTAGGAAACGTAGGTGTAGTTTATATTTCACTTCCGTGTATTCCACCGGAATTTAATTCAAAACTTGATACTATATTTTTAACTATGCTTTTCAATAGCTTAGATAAAAAGACTTTTGGTAATAGTGTATTTCAAAAAGTTATTGATGAGCTTATTGATTTAGAAACTAATGGCATTACAATATTAAATAATAATGTTTTTTTTGTATTGGCAGCTTGTATTGGAGATAATAAAGGACTGAATTCAATGTTAGGCTTTACAGAATGCTTTGTAGCAAACTTTTTTTGCAGATTTTGTAAAATGCATCGCAATGATACTAAAAATAATGTAAAAGAAAACATTTCGTTGATCAGGAACAGAAACAATTATTTAACTGACATTACTTTAAACAACGTTGCACAAACGGGCATAGTTTCAAAATGTGTATTCAATAAAATCTCGAGCTTTCATGTCACTACAAACATGGCTGTAGATTTGATGCATGATCTTTTGGAAGGTGTGTTAAACTTAGAAATATCTCTTTTATTATATCACTTCGTTTATGTTGATAAATTTTTTACTTTACGATCACTCAATGAGAGAATCAACTTTTTTGATTTTAGTTTTTATCAGCATGTAAATAAACCTTCAGAAATAATGGAGGAAAATCTTAAAGCAAAAAAGCTTAGGTACAGTTCTTCGGAGATACTTTGGTTAACAAAATATTTGGGTATCATTATTGGTGATTGGATTCCAGAAGAAAATAAAAAATGGGAAGTATTTTTGGTTTTAAAACTAATCACGCACAAACTTTTCACAGAATTTGTAAATGATAGTTTAATTTCTGAACTTGAAAAATTGATTAGTTACCATCATACCATATTTCTGGAAACTTTTAATACTCATTTACGACCAAAGCATCACTTTATGACTCATTACAGTTCTATTATGAAGCAAGTGGGCCCATTAATTCACTTATGGTCAATGCGGTTTGAAGCAAAACATAAGGTGCTCAAAGACATTGCTAATTCTACCACCTGTCGTAAAAATATTTGTTATACAATAGCTGAAAGATATCTACTTAGCCTAAACCACATGACAGAAAACAGATTAATTGAGAATATCAAAAAATATGGTCGTAAATTACCATTAGATATGTATCTAATTAGAAAATTTGGTTTAGATCATGTTAATTTTTATTCGTGGGTTCAGATTCATAATATTAAATACAGAATAGGCTCAATAATTGAACTAAGATACGACGAAGATAGTTCAATTCTTATGTTTGGCGAAGTTTTATCTATTATTGTATTTAGTGATGGAAAAACTAAATGTGTTGATGAAAATTTTAATTCCCTTTATTACGATTCACACTTACAAGCTTTTGAAGTAGAAAAAACTAAGCATAAAAGCGTAATTAATTTAGAAAATAGATTAAAAATTTACTCTATCCATAAGATGAATAATTCACTTTTTGTAATACCTACGTAAACATTATGTATGTATTTACAGTTTTTATTTTATTGTATTTTATATAAACTTTATAGAAAAGTATAATATAATTAAAATTATAAAAAAAGAATGAAAAAGTATGAAATACTTAAATATGTAATTTGTAAATCAATTAATAAACAAGATTATTTGGAACAGTCAAAATTTTGGTATTTTATTGTGTTATTTGTATAAAATTATATATTTAGTATAGAATATATTACCGTTGTTTCCCAATTTTTGGGGTTTATGGCAAAACTTTTTCTATACGTTTCTTAGAAAACTTTGGTGTTATTGCCAAGTATTTAACGATATTCATAAAAAAATTCTACATCACACACTTTTTTTTTTAGTATTTATGCGTTACTACAAGGAACTTTAGCGAAATATGTACAGAAAAACAATAAAAATTATGTTGCTGCTGTAAACTATAATTAACAATATTATTTTAAAAACTGCGTTCTTTCTCTCAATATTTCTTGTGATGCTTTCTTAAATTTCGTGGATTTACGCAACAACTTTTTCACAACAAGAATAAAAAAGAATAACCACTTTTCAAAAGCATTATGCAAAATTGATTATAAATTAAAAGAAGCTGTTTCGAAACAAATAACAGTTTTTTCCAAAATTATATACAAAAGCAGTTAAATTTTTTTCGAGAATCGCGTAAGAATTTAGCATTTTCTCTGAGTTTTGAATATCTGAATCTGGTTTAAAAAAAAAGCAAAGAATTCGTAAGTTTTTGGGAGAATTTTCCAAAAACGACACAATCCCAAAATCAATCAATTATTTAACAGCATTTACTAAAAAATTTACAAAATACATAGAATAGTTTTTTCCGTGTACATAATCAACTATCAAATTGTTTGATTCTTACAGTTAATATAGAATTACAAAGAGATGATCCATATTTTATTTCTCTTGATATCTTTGCACACACACTCAATATGTAGGATGATTATTTAACATCATGTTCCTACAGTTCCCTAAAATTTATGCTTGAAGTAACACACTATTTTTTTTTGTAACACATGCATAAAAAATATTCAATTGTGTACTAGAATAGAATGAAAGAAAAAACTACTTTTCCTCACATATGACCACAAAATATTTTGTGCACGGGCACGTACGCCGCCTGCATGTGAGATTTGTAGTTAGTTCTATCCATATATCTATCTATTTATAATATTTTTATAGCACTAAAATATCAAAATAATAATTTAAATAACTTACCATATAGTAAAAACAACTTAAACACATTGCATCATTTGAATTGCAAGAAAAAATAATTTATTTAGGTTTTCAAAGTTTATTATTTTGACAGCTTAGTTGGATTACTATGTGTTGTTTTAGTTGGGTTCTTATGTTTATATTTTTGAACTAGTATAATTTACAACTATTACAACGAAGATGGAAAACGCATTCGCACTAGTAATACAATCTACTATTGTATTTGCGCTCGAAATCAGAATGGTGGCAGAACTGTTTTCGATTTTTTTAGAAGTATATATTAAGCACCAAGCAAGACTTATGTATGAAGAAAGTGTTGCTCACAGTGTTGCTCACATATATGGATAAAATAAGCGCAAATTTGGTAATGTTTCCACCAATGCCATCGAAATTATACGATATATCCGAAGTTATGAAATCAAGCTTACAGCGGCATTAAGTGCTATTTAAAAACCAATCAAAGTTTAAACTCTTTCTGAATACTCAGTTTTAACTCTATCTTGATCAGCAATTAAAAACGTTAC
This sequence comes from Diogma glabrata, assembly GCA_963693315.1. Lineage (NCBI taxonomy): Eukaryota > Metazoa > Arthropoda > Insecta > Diptera > Cylindrotomidae > Diogma > Diogma glabrata. The sequence goes on from OY856186.1 coordinate 199,925,151, forward strand.
TAGATTCATAATACGTATAATATATAACACTAATTATTATAACTTAATTACATTATAAATTAATTTTAAAAACAACACCATTGACAGCTATTTACAACAAAAACAAAAATAAGAATTATTTTATAAGCTTTTTTGTATATGAGCACCTTCTGGCTGGAAGCCATTTTCATCAGCAATATAATTAACTCTGTATTGCTGCCCATCACCACCAATCCATGAGTAAAAACCTCGTACAACAACAGCCTCATTTTCGGTCCCTGCAAATCTTACTTCACCTTGTTCTTGTTTCGATGTGCCGTCACTGGTCTCAAACCTAAAATATCAAAAACGATTTTTACTTAAAAATTGAATAACTTCTATTTTTGACTCACGCATAGTTGAATTTGCCAAGACCATCATTATCGTTTTCATAACTTAAGATTTTGGCATTTCTTGAATCATCAATTGCTGGTGCACTTAAAGCAACAGCTGATAAAGCAACAAGCACAATTAAGAACTTCATTTTTTTATTTAACAGATTTAATTTTAACTTCACTTAGATTTTAAATCAAATAGTTTAACTGCTTCAAGTGCAATGATAGTTATGTCCAGATAATCGTTATGCTTTTATAGGAAAAATTCGCGATGTTTTGTATTTTCTTTAATAATAATTTGTTCAATGAAAGATAAATTGAATCTTACATACATCTTGAGTAATAATCTCATTATTTTTGATTATTTGGTAAAATTCGATACAGCCACACAACTACAATCAAACAACCTACTCCTAAAACACCAAACAAAAATTTGCTTTAGGACTTTAAGATGTATTCAGATTATATTTTTTCAAAACATGATGAAACTGTGTTTACCTCTCCAATAATATTTAATTTTTTTAATAAGTGTAATTGTTATTGAATAATGATGTATCAGTTTTTTTAAATATGTTGACATTAAAATTTAGTATCTCTAATAGTTCAAGCAATGGTCAACGGAGAAATTCACTCTAAACGTCAAATACCTATATTCGATTACTTATTGTTAAAATTTTTAAATGTTTGACCAAAACAGTTTTGGTATTGTCTATTAATTTGCACAATTTTGACTATACATTATGTAAAATTCTTAAAGAGAAAACACTCAATCAAATTAAAAGAAAACGATTAATTTTATTTCAAGGTTATGGTCAATTTTTATTTATTAGGGTGGGTCAAAAATTTTTTTTTTTAATTTTAGCCTGAGAGCACAAATTATAACTTACATAAGAAGAAATTTTTGGTACTGAAGGTGTTCCACTAATTTTTTAGATTGATAATGATTAATGAATTTTAATTTTTAATTTTAAAAATTTTAAAGTGTTTTAAACTTAATAATTGACCGTTTAATTATTTCGAATAAATTGAAGAAAAGAGTTGCATGTTTTTAGTTACTTTGCTCATATTTTTTTTTAATTTTTACAAAAGTGTAACACATTGCAGTATGTGTCACAACAAAACATATAGGTACATTTTAATAACTATGAGTTCAAGAACAAAATATTTCCTAAAATTAAAATTAATTTTCCTCCTCAAGGTAGAGAAATAAAAATATTGGCACATCTTAATTGCCATATAGCAAACAAAAGCTTAGATTAATTTTTAAAAATAAACAGTTTGTGATGATTTGTAAATTGTTTGTTAATTTTTTATCAACGGGCTTAACAACCCCTTAAACCTAAACCTCGCTTTTGACATGTGAGCTAACGAAGTACATCATAAACCCCTGGCAATAACAATGAGATATCACCAACTAAGGTAATAGCTTAGTGGTAGCATCATTATTCTTACTAATGAAGTATTTCTTTTGGTGATGCCACGCTATCGCTTGCTTAAAGAACAGAGACGCTGAATAATTACTTTGCATGAAATCTTCAATCTTTGAAGTTAGGAATTTTTATTTCTTGCATCTTTTCATTAATTATTGGTACGATTTCTTTAAAAAAACTTACATTCATTCACATCATGTTGTTATGGAACATATGGTAGAGAACCGATGACGGGTTTTTATATGTTGGTTTTGACACATATTGTGATACTGTAACGACCGGCCTATTTCGATTTCTACTCTAAATCAAAATCTGCAATATCTAGAGAAATTCCATATATTACTTTCTTGTTCTATTTCGATTCCGGCCTTATTTAAGTTGGGTTGCCACCTAGCAGTATTTCATATTGATTGTCAATTTTCGTAGCATCGGGTCAATATTATAAAAAATATTGATATTGACATGTTGATTGTCAATATTTTATCATTCTATACAACTTTTATAGCTTTTCAGCAAATCGTATTTGTTAAATATTTTTTTAAAGTATAATTGGTTATATGAATAAACTTGTGAGTAGTTAAACTCAAATAACTGGATGAATATTAAGAATATTTCAATTTTGAAACCAGTTTTGGAATCCTCTAATTAAACGTTAAGATTTTTAATCAGAAAAAATTTTTACGTGTTTCGTGGAGGTATCGAACCCCAGTCGTCAGTAACACAAATTCGATACTTTGTGTTATACACGCTTTTATCAACTGAGCCATTCAATTGACAAGTTTATAGAAATTTTTTTAGATGGTGAATTGAAACGTCATCAACAATTACAATGAAATCAACTATTTCACAAGGAAAATTGCCGCTTTGCATCGACATGATACCTTAAATTAATTATTTCTAATTAATTTTCCTATCACAATTTTTTAGAGTTTTTTCAATTGAATATTCAAGATACTACTATTTTCTTAAGTATGGTAAGTTATTATTCATCCAGTTATTTGAGTTTAACTACTCACAAGTTTATTCATAAAAATTCTCCCGGCCGATTATGTAGGTCAATAGATTGGTTTTCAAATTAGTTGAATATAACTAATTGTAATGATTCTTCTGCATTAAGGATGTGTATGTTAATAATGAATATCATTAACTTACCATACTTAAGAAAATAGTAGTATCTTGAATATCCAATCGAAAAAACTCTAAATAATTGGTTATATTTTTACAGATGTTTTTTACATTTCCAAAATTGTAGCCAAAACTAAAATTTATCAATCTTTTTAGTGCAAACAGAATTTAAATTTTTTGCATTGCATGGATTCATACCATCAGATACAGTCAAAGACAGTAGTGATAAAGTTTATTTTACTAAAAAAACAAATGCGCAATATTTTAGAGATATTTTTAAAAACTGGCTTCTCAAGGGTTTTACGGACATTACAATAGCTAAGTGTCGATAAAATACCTATTATGAAAAATTTATTGTTGAAATTAGTATATTTTGTTTCGATGCCAAAATGGTTCATTTTACTCGAGTATGAAATTTACAACAAGGGCGTAGTGAGTAGTGTAATAATACGAGCGAAAAATTATCATTTTTGGAAATGACACTCTACTTACTACTTACTAAATAAACTCTACTTACTAAGATCTAAAAACGTGTTTTTATTTATTTAAATGCAACATAACTACACTCAAACTATAATGCATTTCAAACCTCTCTAGGAGGATTTGATTAGAATTTGATCTCAACTACACTAAATATAGAAACGCCCAAGCCATTTAAAGCCAATCCACGACGTGTTTGGAACTACAAAAATGTGGATTGGCAAGACCTCAAAAGTCATTAAAATGGTATTCATATGGAAACAAACTTGCTTAGTTGAACAAGATCCAAATAAGGCTGATGTGACATTTTCTGACGTAATACTGGCAGGTATCGGTCATTGATAAACAAAGAAAAAAACCGCATATGATTCACAGATATACTTGACACTCTGTCGCAAATTGATTTCTAATTGATTGAAAACAGTCAATAATAACAACACAAGTGACATAGGATGGTACGGGGTAATAATATTCCTACTAGCCTTGAAAAATTCACAAATAGTGAGGTTTAGAAATTAATCATTTCTCAAAAACATAAAACCCATAATTGGCCCGTAAAATACTTTACAACATACAATTTTTTAACTGACGAATATAAAACCTCTAAAAAATATTGCGACGCTGATGCATAGGCTGACTTCACCACAGCTCTGGAAACATAGTGTTCTGGATATATAATGAGCTAATATCCATCAAATACTTTAATTAAAGGGTGTATGGGACACCACCCACCACTTTGTTCACTATCGCTCAAAAACTAATCAGTTCCTTGCCATACATGTTTGCATCTTTTTCCAAAGTGTCATCAAATTTCGTTCACAAACGAATGCTGTGTGCTCCCAACAAACATTGATAAAAGTGTGACATAGTAAACAGGTGTTCGGGAGGACCCCCACCACTTATCCCAATATTATCCAAAAACTAATCAGCTCTTTGTTATTTAAGTTTCCATCTTTTTCCAAAGTTTCATTAAAATAAGTTAATGAATGAAGCCTGTGTGCTCCCAACAAACTTAAAAAACGAAGTGTGAAAAGTCAGCATTTGTATGGTAGGACCCCACCACTTTGATCAATGTGTCCCAAAAGATGATAATTATCTTCTAACACTAAGTGGAACCCTTTTAATAAGTTTCATCATAATCACTTCATTATTGTAGGCTGTAGTGTGCATAAAGACACTGAAAAAACTTCAAAAAAGTACAAAAAAAAATTTTACCGGAAGTGAAAAACCGGAAGTTGGGATGCAGAACTATTGTGAACCGTATTACATACTCATGTACCAAGTTTCATCCAATTCGCTTATCAGCTACAGATGTTATTGAGCTTTCAAAAAAACAGGTGCTCCAGGGACCCCACACCATTATGTTCACTATCGCTCAAAAACTAATCAGTTCCTTGTCATACATGTTTGCATCTTTTTCCAAAGTGTCATCAAAATTCATTTACGAACGAATCTAGTATGATCCCAACAAACATAAAAACTTTGTGGAAAAAACCACCTATTGTATGGTGGACCCCCAAACCCTTTATCCAATATGCTCGAAAAGCTAATAAAATCTTTCTCATGTTATTAAAAAGCTTTTACCAACGCTTCATGAAAATCGATCGGTAATTGTAGGCTACAGTAGGGATAAACACCTGAAAAAAATCTTTTTAACCGGAAGTGAAAAACCGAAAGTTGTTATGCAGAAATATTGGAAACAGTGTTAAAATTTTATATACTAAGTTTCAATACGATCATAGTCCGGAATCAGAAGTTATTAAAGATTTAAACTTAGAGGTGTTCGGGAGACCCCCCGCCATTTTGTCCAAATTTAAAATGAATCCAGATCTTCCATTTTCAAGTGAACATGTATTATTTGCCAAAGTTTTATCAAGATCCTATGCAGAAAACTCATCTTGATATATAAATCATATGTATCCGCCCCTGCATGTAGTACTATTCTCACATTTCTCACATCTGAGGTGGTGCAAACCCAACCTCTTTAAAATGTCTAGACACTGTCCAATGGAAAGCAAATACCAGGCTTTAAGAAAATGTTAATCGACTGGTAATAGAGAGAGGTTTGTCAAGAGTATCGAGAAACTTACCACATAATCATGGTACCTTACGGATTTACACTAATAGAGGTTCAGAAGATCTCCGCCATTTTGTCCAATTTTAAAATGATGTTCAAGTGAACCTGGATTATATACCAATGTTTTATCAAGATCCTATGAGTTTTTAACACATTAATTAGTCTTACTCTACAAAACTATATTTTTTTCATTATCTCTTTTCGTGTAATAGAATTGATACGAATACGTTAATCTCTTGCAATCATTCTACCAATTTTTGCTCCATTGCAATCAACATGCATTTCAAACAATATATCTTGATGTTGCCTTAACAAGTTCTATTTTATTGTTTATGTTGTTTAGATTTTTAACGTGGGCTTTTTTATTTATTATAACTCAATTGTTGTACATTAAGTCTTCTAAGTATTCGCAGAATCCCACAGCTTGCTTTACTCTTACAATGGTATAGTTGGTTCTTTTAACCTTCAAAAGGTAATAATTGGATGCAACTCCAATAAATAATAAAATTACACGAATCAGTCACGATAATATTTAAGAGAAAAAAATTAATTATATGCATCAACTCATCTGTAACTTTTTCTGTTCTTGATATTTTACGGATTCAATTTTTATTCGTTATTTTTAAATGTTATATAAATTGTAGTTTTTAACATAAAAAAGTAACAATTTGTTCAGTTTGTTATTATAGGTGCGCTCGATTTGACTGAAACAACTGAAAAAACAACAACAATTGCATTAAATTTTTCAGTTGTATCAGTTGCTTCAGTCAAATCGAACACGGCTTATATTAATTATATTATTTAATACAACTGCGACCTTCTCAATGCTGTGAGCTAATGAGCTAATAAACGCTTCAAATAATTCGTTTCTTTATATTTTGAGTTTACTGGTTTTGTTAAAATCATCTTCAAAAGAAATTATTTTCATTGAGATTGTCGTATTTTGTTTTGTATTTTATCTGTTAGTGCATTGTAAAACTGTTCAGCATTTAAGTTGAATTTTTAATAGAAAACATTCAGGAATTATTAATCAATCAAATTATTAATTAGTTATTTACAGTTATTAATTATTTTACAATAAACATAGCTAGGCAGATTTGGATCAACGTTTCATAAGTATGTATATAAAAACGTGTCATTTTCTTTTTTTATTCCTCCCAATAATGCAGACTCTTACTATATCACTATATTTGCTTTATAGTGGGTGATATCAGCTGAATCAATACTCTCAAGTACCTTCAATTCACAAAAGCTTAAAAAACGTGTCCACCAACACCTCAGATTAAATGTTGGTGTGGGACCTAGGAATTAATTACAGAGACTTCGAAAAATTCGCTTTATGGGACAGATAAATATTATTTTATGTAGATCTACAGTATTTTAACTCATTAGAGTCTCCAAAAACTATTTGATACATGTTAGTTATAATATTTCGAAGAGATTTGACTTAGGGGCGTCAATTGGGTAGGGCTTGGGGGGGGGGGGGGGCATTGGACCCCCCTAAAGATCTAATACTATCAATCCATTGATTCAATAAAACCATCTAATCGTGGTAGAATTGTAACACTATAAAAATTTCAATGCACTGTTATTTTATAAATTCGTCTAGTTTTTAGAAGATTTACTTAGCTAATATACCAATTTTATCGCATACTATTGATTGAAACATATCTGATAATATAATTATTACGTTACATATTATTTTGACCCGACTGAAGTACAGTTCACCGCAATATTCAAACCGTTATCGTTCTTTGTGTCAAGGACTAGAGCGCCACCGATACGAAAGGCGGTCGTATTGCTTCTAATCTTCTGATGAAATCAGTTTTATAAACCAAACAAGATCGTTCTTCGCCGTGGGTGCGTATTTTGACAAAATTCTATCGTACTTTAAGGTGCGCAGCATCACCGCTTTTAGAAGAACGATTGTATTTTTTTTATAAGATATTCGTGTCAGAGGAAACAAACTATTTCATTAGTATAGGGTTCCTCGAGAGTTCATAGTGCAGTATTTAACATTCAAATTTCAATTGTTATTGGCCATTGGTAATTTATGTACACTTAGAAGTAAGTACATACAGGAGAACACAACCTAATTATACCTCACTTATTTGGAGAACCCTGACTGTTTGGCCCTGTTTTTATTAATATCATATATTGTACAAACTTTACAAGGCTTTTTTGTATAGGTATATGTGCAGCCACATGATATTATACATATACATAAACAAACTCACGCATGAAAACGTGTGCATATATGCATATAAAACTACATGGTGTCCGCCGAGAAGGTATACTACTTTGTTTTGCGCTATTTTGGTAAACATTCGTTTTGACAGTTCATATTTAGCAGTCGTGAAGTAGACACGTGGCAAATTTATTATGGAAAAATATTCAATAAACCAACGTGTTTTAATCGTTAAAACATTTTATCAAAATCAATCATCGATTACTGTGACGATGAGAAAGTTACGTGAAATTTTTGGGAGAAACAACGTGCCAACAAAACGTACTATTTATCGTGTAGTGAATGATTTCGAAGGAAGAGGGTCTGTAGGTGATAGGCCCAAGCATGGGCCACAACGTACTGCAAGATCGGCTGAAAACATTACTGCTGCTCAAGAAAGTATTCAAACCAATCCATCAACCTCAATTGGACGCCGTGCTCAGGAGCTTGGTCTTAAAAGAACAAGTTTAGCCACAATTTTGCACAAGGATTTGCATTTGTTTCCATTTAAAATTCAGTTGACACAAGAGCTTCTTCCACAAGACCATTTACGCCGCCGTACATATGCCAATAGGATGTTACAGCTCGCCCATGGCAACCCCGATTTCCATGAAAAAATCATAATGAGTGACGAGGCACATTTTCATTTGAATGGGAATTTTTATTTTTATATGTGAATAAACAGAATAGTCGGTTCTGGGCAATGGAAAACCCTCAAATTATTCAGCAGTCACCTTTGCATCCATTAAAAGTGACAGTCTGGTGTGCAATTTGGTCTGGAGGAATCATTGGACCTTACTTCTTTGAAAATGAAAACGGCGTAACGGTAACTGTAAATGGGGAGCGATATCGTGATTTGATTGAAAACTTTTTAACGCCACAACTGCATGCTTTGGGCTTGATTAACATGTGGTATCAACAAGACGGTGCCACATCGCATACAGCCATAACTACAATGGAATTACTGCGAGACCTCTTTCCTTAACAAGTTATTTCAAGAAATGGTGATGTTGATTGGTCTCCACGGTCACCTGATTTGACTGCTCCGGACTTCTTTTTGTGGAGATATCTGAGAAGCAAGGTTTATGCAAACAAACCAGAAACGCTTGAGCAACTCAAACAAAATATTCGTGATGAAATTATGTGAGAATGTAATGAAAAATGTGCTCAAAAGGGCTCGCATTTGTGAGGCTAACAGAGGCGGACATTTATCTGATATTATATTTCATACATAATTGCCTACATTAAATAAAACATTTATCAATATAAGATCCATTCTCTTTCATTTCATCAAAAATTATAAACAAAAAAAGTAGTATACCTTCCCGGCGGACACCCTGTATATGTGGTTGTATGCACGTACGGATTGGTAGAAAAAGAGACATAGACATTTATATTATGACATATGAGTGTCAAAATTATAAACCATGCGTATGTATGTATTATTATTAGGATATTGTATGTATTGGATTATAGTATACATATTGGATGAAGTAAAATTCAAATATTTTCAATGACTACCCTAGAGTATATATAAATATAGAGAGAACATAGCTTTAAAATTGTATGAAGAATGACATAACAAATCGTGATCACTGATATGTCATATTCAATTTCTCTTTTTGCCATTTGCATTTCTGTTTATTTACAACAACAAACTTTTTTATTAAATTATAAATTAAAACCAATTCTAAATGTAAAATCCTATACCATATCAAAAGTTTTCTTGATAGTTGTGCTAATTTTTATAAAATGAATGTAAATAATTACAGGAGTAATTTATATTTATTGTGTTATTTCCAGTGAGTTTATAGTAGTGAATGTTTTATAATGGACAAGCAATATTTTCTAATGACACGAACAAATATTTAAGTTATGTAAATATTTGCAAAGTATATCATGAAAACTTGCTGACAAATTGTTTTTGCTATATGGACTACTGTGATATCAAAGGAACCAGTAGACAGCTTAATCTATTACACCAATACAGCATAGAACCTTCCATCAATTCACGTTAGAAAATGAATAAAATAACACCACAAATTTCTTGGATTTATCAATCAAAAATGAAGATTCAAAACACATATTCAAATATTCCGAAAACCAGCCCAAACGGATAAAACAATAAATATTAAATCACATCATCCATACAAACATAAACTAGCTGCATACAACCACATGATCAATAGATTGAACAATATACCAATGAATGTAGAAAACTATCAAGACGAATTAAATAACATAAAATACATAGCCAGTAAAAACGGATATAAAAACGAAATAATTGACACATTAAATATAAAACATAAAAAAAATATTGCGACGCTGATGCATAGGCTGACTTCACCACAGCTCTGGAAACATAGTGTTCTGGATATATAATGAGCTGATATCCATCAAATACTTTAATTGAAAGCTAACCAATATTATGGACTTCGTAGTTCTAATTATAAAAATATTCAAGCAAGCAGCAGTATCCCAACAAACATAAATTCTGTTGTACGAGAAAAAGTAAAAAAAAATTTTATCGGAAGTGACAAACCGGAAGAAAGGATGCAGAACTGTTGTAAACCGTACTAAATGTGTATGTACCAAATTGCATCCAATTCGATTATCAGGTACAGAAGTTATTGAGCTTCCAAAAAAACAGGTGCTTGGAGGACCCCTTACCACTTTAATCACTATCGCTAAAAAACTAATCAGTTCCTTGCCATACATATTTGCATCTTTTTGCAAAGTGTAATCAAAATTACTTAACGAACGAATGTTGTATGCATCCAACAAACATTGAAACAATAAACAGGTGTTCGGGAGGACCCCACCATTTATCCCAATATTGTCCAAAAACTAGTCAATTCTTTGTCATTAAAGACTACATATTTTTTCAAAGTGCCATTAAAATTGATTGATAAATGAAATGTGTATGCTCCCAACAAACTTTGAAAAACAAAGTGTGAAAAGTCAGCAGTTGTATGGTAGACCCCCCGTCACTTTGATCAACGTGTTCCAAAAGATGATAATTATCTTTTCACACTAATTGGAACCTATTCCATAAGTTTTATCATAATCACTTTATTATTGTAGGCTGTCGTGTGCATAAAGACACTGAAAAAACTTCAAACATTTACACACAAAAAAATTTTACCGGAAGTGAAAAACCGGAAGTTAGGATGCAGAACTGTTGTGAATCGTACTAAATGCTAATGTACCAAGTTTCATCCAATTCGATTATCAGGTACAGATGTTATTGAGCTCTAAAAAAAACAGGTGTATGGGACACCCCCCCACCACTTTGTTCACTATCGCTCAAAAACTAATCAGTTCCTTGTCATACATGTTTGCATCTTTTTTCAAAGTATCATCAAAATTCATTCACGAACGAATGCTGTGTGCTCCCAACAAACATTGACAAAAGCGTGACACAGTAAACAGGTGTTCGGGAGGACCCCCACCACTTATTCCAACATTATCCAAAAACGAATCAGTTCTTTATTATTTAAGTCTCCATCTTTTTTCAAAGTTTCATTAAAATAAGTTAATGAATAAAGTCTGTATGCTCCCAACAAACTTAAAAAACGAAGTGTGAAAAGTCAGCATTTGTATGGTAGACCCCCCACCACTTTGATCAATGTGTCCCAAAAGATGTGTCCCAAAAAACTTTTTAACCGGAAGTGACAAACCGGAAATTGGTATGCAGAAATATTGGTAGCAGTATTAAAACCTTATATACTAAGTTTCAATACGATCATAGTCCGGGATCAGAAGTTATTCAAGATTTAAACTTAGAGGTATTCGGGAGACTCCCCCGCCATTTGTCCAAATTTAAAATGAATCCAGATCTTCCATTTTCAAGTGAACTTGTATCATTTGCCAAAGTTTCATCAAGATCCTATGCAGAAAACTCAAAACCACCCACACACCCACCAAATCACCCACCCACCCACTCACCCACCCACGCACACACAGACGTACACCAATTTTTTTTTGGGCTATTTAGATAGAGGATGGTCCAAAACAAAAGAAAAAAGAAAATTTGGGGTATGTAAGATTTTTTTTTTCACGATAGATTGCATTACTTCACACAATTTAAAATTGTGCTGAATGAAAAGAAAAATTTGCAAACCCTAACAACATTGAGGTATGAAGAAAACTTAGCAGGCAAAAAATACATAGGTGTAACATATAATAAAACAACATTCAAAATAATGCAAAAAACTTTAAAAAAATATGGATATATTGCAGCTTACAAAAACAAAAATAAAATAGAAAATTATCTAAAAACCAAAAAAACCCAAACCTTAGACACAGGTGTTTATAAAAATACCTGTGATGACTGCAGTAAATTTTATATAGGCCAAACGGGGTGGTCCTTCACAAAAAGATTTATTGAACACACCAGTGAAATTAATAAAAGTGATCAAAAATTCAGATATGCCCAACATTTAAAAATAGAAAAACATAAATACAACAATATCAAGACAAATTTAGCCATATTACATGAAAAAAGAAAATGACCACATCTAGATAGATTGGAAGAAATAGAAATATATAAACATAAAAACAATAACAACATTTTAAATGATAAAATCAACACTAAAACTAACAATATATATGACATAATAATAAAAAATAGCAGTTCAAATAGTATATAAGACAATAATTTAAGAAAAAATTGCAATAATAATTTTAGAACTGAGGATGACGTAAGTCGAAATCGATATTCAATAAAATAAAAAATCAAATTCAAAATTGTTACTATAAGGAAGTTTATATTATTATTAATAAAATAAAAAATTTAAAAATAAACGTATTAAAAAAGTATATTTTTAAATATCGCATTTTAGCTCAAAAGTGACAAAAGCACAGAAACAGTGAATAATATGGAAAACCATAATAATACATATGAGCAATTTCACGAAGATTCAACAACGTTTTGACTTGACCCCTTTTAATTTTGATTATTTTTTGTTTATAGATAGTCTTTGATAAATAAAAAATACAAGTTCTCTTAGAATTTTTTTTTTTCGACCAGGGGTCTTCACAGGCTGCCCCTCAATTTTTTGTTATTTTGTGATGTGAGTGCATTTTGACGAGCGATTGTAGAAAAACTACTCAATCGATAAATGATATGTCGTTGAATAGGTATTAAAACAAAGTTTTTAAAAATGTACACTGTTAATTTTTTGAAATAATTTTTAACGGTGTAACATAAGAAAAAAACGGTGTAATTGAAAAAAAGATGGCATAGCCTTTTTTTGTTTTTTAAACTGATATGAAGCTTATTTTATATCTAACCACTTGTGAAAGTTTAGGAGATGCGATATTTTTTGTTTTAGAGATAAAATTCGTTGTGCATATGACTGTCGGGAATCAGTTTTTTTTTTGTTCTGAAGGAAAATTATAAAAATGGCGTTATAAACTAAGAGATTTTTTTTTATGTTAAATATCAAATAGTTTATTATTAAATGAACTTTTTAAAATATTATAAAAATTATATATGTAGTACAATAAAGAAACTAAATACAATTGTTAAAAATGATTTACGTATTTTACAAACAGAAGTTTCTTTTGAATAGGAAAACAGTTTTGCAATTATTTTCTTTGTATTAGATGGCATAAAAAATGAAATGTTTATTTGTCACTTTTAGTAATCACTTGTCACTCTTATAAAAAATAATTTGACAGTCTCGACTGCAAACAAAAAAACCGTATAAATAACAAAATCTATTTAGGAACTTTTGACTGGAGAAGTATTATGTTCGTATTATGTTATTATGGTCATAAAGTAAAAGATTGTATTTTAACATTAAATTACAAATATTTTATTATTGAATAAACTTTTTAAAGTATCATACAAATTATATATGTAGGTTAAAGAAAATAAATATAGTTATTAAAAATTATTTACTTATTTTACATTTAAAAGTTTCTTTTGAGTTGGAAAACATTTTTGCATTTGTTGTCTTAGTATCTAATGGTACAAAAGAATTAAATTTTTGAGTTCCACTTATAGTAATCACATTTTTATATCGATTTTGTAATTTTGTTTTTGTTAATTGATATTCATTTTTATCGGCGTATCCAAAGTTCATGGTAGATTCCCATTTTAAAACCCATTCGAAAAGTTTTTTTGGTGTATCAATAATATCTTTGCTCCCTATACTATAACGGTGTGCAGCACGCTGCAGTGTACCACCAATTCCATCACAAGGTCCCTTTCCATGGCCGGTAGCATGAAAATGCCATTCTGCATCAACCTTAAAGTCTTTTTTATGGTGGCATAAGTTAATTAGGTTATGTTTATTTTTGTATTGAGAAGGTGTACCGTCAATGTTATAAATTATTTTCGTAATATTAGAATTTATATGCGTTTTGATGAATTCAATAAGTTTTGTAATGAAATGATGGACTGTAGTACTGTTGTGATCGTTTATATCCGAAATGAGTATAAAACTTCGGTGCTGTATATATTCACTTGCGGCACTTTTAAAATAAATGACAAATGGATGAATAGTAGCTTGTGAATTATTATAATAAAAGCCTTGAACCGCATCCTGAATTATGAAGCCGTAGTTTTCAGACAAATCCCCTTGAACGAAGCACTTCCTGCTTCTAATTTTTTTTTCCTCAATGAATGTAGATTGCTGTTTTGCAATAAAGTTGTGCGGTTTCAAAATTTGTAAACGATAAATAAATTTTTTCATACATTCTTCTACAGTTTCTATTAAAGTATCCAAATTGCATCGATCAGTGGTATTCCATTGTTGATATTTGACTTGAAGGATTCCTTTAACGTCAAAATCATTTAGTAATTTTTCTTCCAGTTGTTGAAGTTTTTTTGAACAATCATTGCACTTCAAAGTATGACAATCTTCTGTTAATTCACCACATGAAACAAAGTCAATTAATGTTTTATAATTCTGGAAAGCAGCATCAGTAATTCAAGACATCTTAGAGTGTTGAATCATTAGTTTCATATTTTGATGTATGGTACACACGCACACATTATGAACTCTTTGGGATAATTTTATACATTCTTGTTGTCGAAGGGACGTGAATTTAGTAAATCCTATTTTCACATCAGGAAACTTATTTTTAAACTCCACATAAGCTTCATTTAATGTACATAGCAATAAGCGCTTTTGTATTTTTATGCGCTCATCTCCTTTTTTAAAAGATATTGCATCTCGTTTGCCTGGCAATAATCTACTGATTTCATCGCTTTTATAGAACTGCTCCACAACATTTATATCTGTTGTGGATACACCTCTTTTATTCGTCGCAGATGAATGCTGAAAATTGTTTTCATGTAGAGTTTTAGTTTTTTCAACCAAATGACGCGTAGCATTACTGTTGTTTGTTATTATAATTATATTGTTATTATAATTATATTATTATATTTAAAAAAAATTCTACTTGAAGTCGTATTTTTCATTTATCAAAGGCTATCTATAAACTAAAAATAAACCAAATTAAAAAGGGTCGAGTCAAAATGTCGCAAAATTTTGCTGAACTTGACTGAAATTGCTTTTTAAAAAGTTCATTTAATAATAAAATATTTGATATTTAACATAAAAAAAAAATCTGAATTTAAAAATCGCCATTTTTATAATTTTCCTTCAGAACAAAAAAAACTGATTCCCGACAGTCATATGCACAACGAGTTTTATCTCTAAAACAAAAAATATCGCATCTCCTAAACTTTCACAAGTGGTTAGATATAAAATAAGCTTCAATTTAGTTAAAAAAAAAAAAAAAAAAAAAAAGGCTATGCCATCTTTTTTTCAATTACACCGTTTTTTTCTTATGTTACACCGTTAAAAATTATTTCAAAAAATTAACAATGTACATTTTTAAAAACTTTAATACCTATTCAATGACATATCATTTATGAAAATCGATTGAGTAGTTTTTCTACAATAGCTCGTCGAAATGCACTCACATCACAAAATAACAAAAAATTGAGGGGCACCCTGTGAAGACCCCTGGTCGAAAAAAAAAATTCTAAGAGAATTTGTATTTTTTATTTATCAAAGACTATCTATAAACAAAAAATAATCAAAATTAAAAGGGGTCAAGTCAAAATTTCCCAAAAATTTGCTGAACTTGTGTGAAATTGCTCATTTACTTATAGACGAGGAAATTGAAAATTTGTTCCTTAGGGTAAGAGAGAAAGCGTTTTTAATTTTCTTGTGGAAAAAAAGAGAAAATGTTGTAGATGAAGTTTATAATTTTTATGTGGTATTTTATAAAAGTGTTGGAAAATTCTGAGCATAAAAAAAAATAAAATGTTTTATTTCGTTTTGGAATCCTAGTTTTACAATCATCCAGCCTGGTCCACCAAAACATTTAAACCATTACTTTTTAAACTAAAGATACTCTTCTTTTGTAATATCTTAGAAGCATGGGCAAAAAATTTGGTTGTTGTAATTCATAGTAATATTATCTTATAATACTTAATCAATGATATATCTCATAGGTTTTTATATTTTTTTTATGCTTACTTTAGAAACCACTAACAACGCACCTTTTTTATTTACAATTCCACATGTTATGTATTTTATAGCAATGACCTTTGAAAGAAAAAAAAAATATTAAAGAAATAAATTATTCACTTGTGTTTTCATTGTAACTTAATTTTATTTTTTCTGAGATTCTGTTCACTTAGAGTTTTCTTTAGTTGTTAGTTTCATTTAACTTACCTGGTTTATGCTCGTCACTACGAATCAGCTTATAACAGCTGATTTTTCATTCATTAATAGGATATTTATTAATGATGTCTTGATTAAAATTTTTGTGATGACAATTTTATATGAAGTTGTTTGTCTTTTAACTATTTTTGTACTTTTATATCGAGTAATAAGCAACTGTCACCAAGGAGAATAGAATGTTAAGGTTTTATTATTATTTTTTTCTCAGATACAATATCCAAAAATAATTTTATGTTTTAATGATTTATTATAAGTCGTTTAGACCTTAGTAACCGAAATAATAATGACATTCTTAATTCCCAAGGGAATTATAAGAGGGAGTTATGGATTCTTAATAGACCTAGTTTTCAATATAAATTTTTGTTTCGTTTATTTATAAACAACATTATTTACATAAAGCATAGTAACAAATAACAATACCCCAGCAATACAATTTGAAACGAAAAATAACTAACTTGATCAATTAAAACGAAAAATCATTCTATCAAATACTTGATAAAAATAAATGTTTTAGTTTAATAAATGTTTTAGGTAGTAAAAAATAAAATTGTATCACGTGAATTATTAGATGTCAATTGCCTTGTAAAACTTACTAACCCTCGGGCCAGAGGCTCTCGGTAAGTAAACGTTTCCCTCGGTAATTAACATCCTTATAATTCCCTTGATACATAAATAATTATTTGTTCATTTAAATTTAATTAAAATTTTAGTATATCCTAATCATAAATAAATATTTGATTAGAACTAACATTTATTTAATATATTTTGATTTTGTTGTTCTCATAAAAGCTTATACCATAGTGGATTCACAATTTATAGTAATTTTTTTATTTTATTTTACGATTGTTGACATACTGGTTATTATAATTAGACATGAATGATAACTAAGTCACACTTAACCTAAAAATTATAAATATAAATGATAAAGGTCTATGGATTGTTAATCAAAACTTTTCAGATTTTAGAAATTAAAAACCAATTAAAATCTATAGGGATTTTGAAAAAATAAAGAAATGATCTTGCAATTAGATACAAAGATTGGTAATTTAATTTGTATACCAAGGTGAGTGGAAGGGCAGAAATATATTAAGAATTATGTAAAAAATTCTTTCCACCAATACAATTACTACACAGAAAAGGATGAGATACCAAACCATGGAGGACCTGGACTAGCGCAGTCGGTGTTAAAACTAATAGTTTAATTAGCTTCGGTACAGAAACAGGTGATCAGAAACTGCTCATGGTTCGATAGATATAGCCTAAGTATTCTAACAAAAAATTATAACAAGACTAAGGAAACAAACAAATAAAAATAGTATCATTATGGGGCTTAAAGTTTTCTCCAAATCCCAATATAACAATCAATTTCTTGCAATTCCATTGCCATATTCACTAAACATTTAACACTTTTAATTTCATTTTAGCCCCAATTAAAAAACATCAATGCTGGTGTGAATCAAAAACTGAATAACTATTTAAACATCTAACGTTATTTAATCAAATATTTCAATAGCTTTTGAGTTTTGACGTAAATAAAAATTTGAAGTTAATTAAAGAGTTAATCCAAACAATTTGCATATTCGTTTTGATTGCTTTTGTTATTTTTTAACCCCATTTTTTTTTTAAATTTTGTAATTAAACTGTTCACAAAAGAATGAATTACAGTCAAGTGGGTCATAAAATGTTGGCAATCTTAACATCAGCTGTAAACTAAGAGATTGAGTTGCCTTAGATTTTGTTATAAAATTGTTGGCTATTGTTTTTCAAAAATCTGTTGCACTGCTTTTGTTCTAAGTCTTGCTATCAATAATAGCCTTAAGTCTCCATTCTTACTCATGTACGTATATTTGACTTCGAATGCAAAACAGCAAAATGTTAATGAGAGTTTCCATACGGTTTACATGGAAATCTCATGCCTCCAATTTTATTTAAAAGAACAAAGTATTAAGCCTTGTATGTCAAAATTTTATAATTTTAACATTTTATTCGAACTTTATAAATGCAAACCCAGATGTTGAACCATAAGTCAAAGCATTTATTATCAACTAGAATAATTGTAGATTTCATACCAATTTAATTCCAACACTCGTTATCACTATGTTCAAAATAATTTTATTTTGCTATTTATAGATTTTATAAAAAAAATCACGCTGGTATCACATTTTTCTTTAATTATGCAAATTATGAGATGATGACATAATGGATTAAATTGAATATTTTTTCGCTGATGAAGTTCAGCAAGTTTGTAAATTTTAAGATTATACAAATTAAATTAACTGTGGTTCTATATAAGTTTGTTTCAACCTCAATATCTACCGATTTTGTTTAAAAAAGGCTTTTTATGCACATCTGCATGTCAATTAATTTTAATTTTTTTTTTAATAATATGTGCCGTGTAACAGGAATCACAATACGTTTCGGCACAACAACACATAATAGTACATTATGATGCTAGGACGTAAAGCTAAAGATTTTCGACGTATGTGGAGTTTTCAAATCGAGGCGCTAGCCGAGATTTGCATCCACATTAAGTCCAAAATAGCTTAAGTCCGTGCATCATATACAATTTTTATTCGCCGCAAGCAAAATGTTTTTAAAAAAATGTTTATTCTAAATTAAAATCATGAATTTGCATAGATTTTGAAATAAAAATATGTGGAACAAGTTGCCTTTGACAAAATATTTGTTATTTTTTCCAAATTATTGTGTAACTATGACAACAAATGATAACAACTATTTTAATTGGATTATGAAATTTTGAATTCAAGGGTTGCTTTGATAAAAAATTTTAATTTTTATAGAATTTAAACAAATACAAATGTATTTACTTTTTTGAACGTAGCTATGACAACAAAATATATGGGTAAAATGTGACACTTTAAGGCCGCAAATCACAGGAATAAAGTAACACTTTAATATAAAGGCAAATAAAAAACCTTTTAAGACCAAGATCCCACAACAACATGCGTTACAAGGTGTTGATAGAATTTAATAATAATTTATTTAAAATAAATTTAATAATTTTTCTTTTACAACTTTTTTAAATATTATTTTGTTACATGTTTCAACCATAAATGGTCATTCTCAAACATTTGAAAATAGTATGAATCAAACAAATCATTTTTCATTCAACAAAATTTTTTGTTTGATAAAAATCATACTAAAGAAAATTTTTTATTTGAAATAACTTGAATAAAATTTATTTTTATAAACAAATTTGAGAAGCTTACTATTTTAATTTTATGAATGAAATTTGTTTTTTACAGGAATTTTAATTGTATTAATCCAAAACAGAATTGTATAAAATATTTGAATTAAAAGAAAGTTTGTCATTTAAAAAATTTGGTTGTGTTTTGAATCCTTTGTAAATTTCAAATTCTTCAAGAGAGTCCATTAAAACACCTTGATTACATAAATGTAAAGCCTTCAGATTTTGTTCGAAACTTGTATAATTATGATTGTTATCGACTAAATGGTTTGCAAATAGTTGTTTATGTAACAAGTATGCAAAATATGGTTTTAGCGGACGAATCGTAATGTTTCCGGACGAGGCGCTAGCCGAGTCTGTAATATGAAGATGAGTCTGCTAAAGCCATTTGCGTACGTGTTGCATACAACGTTTTTTTGTATTAGCTCTTAGGATTTTTTTTCTAATTTATTGCTTAATTTGTATTCTTGCGTACCTAAAAATTTGATTTTTGAACAAAACTTATCACAGCAATTGTGATTATAATTTGAAAATAATTATAATATAAAATGAAAACAAATTTTGAATCCGCTAAAGTGTGTTCATAACGACTTTAAGTACTAGGCCGCTAAAATACAATTTTGCGGACTCTAAACAGTTCTAAAAGTAATCGTTTTTCGAAGCTAATACTAAAAAATAGATTTTAAGTTTTGTTTGTTTTTCTTCATTGGAAGATGTTCTTTGAATCTATCTTTGAAGAAACTTCCGGTTTTTTCGATGTAAAATTTTTCACAAGAATCACATTTTATTTTATGAATTCCCGAACAAGATTCTAATTTAACATTTAATTTTGGTTTTAACAATTTATATAAATTACTGTTTGTGCGAAAGGATATTTTATACGTATATTTTTTAAAATGGTTCCGTAAAATATTAGGTAAGATATTTGTGTATTCCATTGATACATATTTTATATTATTTTTATTATTAATATTTTGATTGTTTAATTTGCTTAAATTCTTTGTATGTAACTTATCAATAAATTTAGAATCATATCCATTATTTAATAAATTTTATAGTAGCTGCGTTTTTTTCATTTGGGTCAGGGTCAAGGTTTGAAAAAAACGATGTGGGTCAACCAAAGAAAAAAAATATTGTATTTTAAATTGTTGGCAACACTGAGCTGTGAAGAAAAAAAATGGTGAACTTGTAGCGCCATTTTGAAATTAAAGCTCAATATAAAAAAATTCAAAAAATATTTAACGTCTCTTTAAATATAAAACTTCATATAAAAAAAATTCAAAAAAATTTAATCAGAAACACTAATCCCTTTTTTTACATATGGCAGTGTTCATTGATTATTGCAAATGGCGTGAAATAAAATGAAATAAAATAATTGATAATTAATAAAAAATTGTAAACATCTAATCTTTGAATAATATGGATTTTATATCGTGGGTATTGATTTAAAATTAATTTTAAGCAAATTTATTTAAATCATGTTGAAAACAAATCATATTAAAATTGATTTTAAACAAATTTCATAAAGTATCTCTGACAGTTTTTTTATTTTGATTAAATTTTCTTTGACATTTATCAGTTTTAAAATGACCATACCAACCTTATAAAATCAAAACCTACGCCATCTCTTGCAATTTTATGTAACCAAAACATTTTAGATCATTGATGGGAGATTTTCCATCGGGGTGATGTTATATCACAAATAATTTACTGAATTAATCATTGATTTAGACCCAGATAAATATTTGGGTTATGTTGTTGTTGTTTTTACATGTAAAAAATAGAGTTGATCTAGACCTTGACTCTGACCCAAATGAAAAAAACACAGCTAGTGTTTAATACATCTTTAAAATTTTGAATATTCATTGGAATATTTAGCAGACGATGAATAAGTGAGTTAAATGTTGCTGCTTTTTGTGAAATTTGGTGATGTGATGTATTATTTATTGTAATACTTGAAGTTGTAGGTTTTCGGTAAATACTATATTCAAATTTATTATCATTTTCCAAAATTGTTAAATCCAAAAAATTTATTTTATTATTATCTTCAATTTCTAGAGTAAATTTTATATTAGTATGAACATTATTCAAATATTTTTTTTAATTGAAACAAACACTTAGGTTTAAATTAATTTTGGATTTTTGAGATCAATTAAACTCAAGTAAGTAAAGAAGTAATTGGAATTTTTTCAATTCAAAGGTATGGTTTGACGTTTCTCAGAAAAAACTCCACTTCACATTTTTCGTGTTTCGGTTGGGATTCAAACCGACCTTGTCAGTGCCCGGCTCGAATCCTTGGGCAGACACGCTATCGATTACGCCGTTGAGGCGATGACAATGTTAAAGTTGAAATTTTTTCATCACTTCTTTATTTTTACTTAAGTTGAATTTTTCCACTATTTTTTTTTTTTTATTATAATTAGTTGGACATGTTTAGCACACTAAATATGAAATATTCATTATTTAGACTCTTTGAATATCCGAAGATACCATGTCAACCATAAAGGAAGGAGATGAGGAAAATGGAAGGAATGGGGATATAGGGATAACTATACTAATTGTTTTAAATGATTATGGACATTTTCTTTAAATGCCTGAGGGGAAAGTTCATCGGGAAATGCAGAGGAAGGCATTGAGTTCCACAATTTGGCCACTATATTAAAATAGTCATTCTGAAAGGACACAGTTCTACAACGAGGTATTTGTACAACAAATGGATGGGAAGACTCAGCAGCTCTTGTTTGTCGATTATACTACGCACACGATGGAAGGATATTCTGAATTTCCTTAGAGGAGAATTCGCTAAAGTTATATTTATAGTAGATTGATAATCCCGCCACATTTCTTCTGTGCTGGAGTGAATCTATAGTTTTACAGACTATGTAAACTATATTGATAAAATAATGTTTACCAAATAAAAGAATTTTTTATTTTACACTTTCAAGTTTTAATATAACAAAAGTAAAAACAAATTTTATTTAAACAACTTGAATAATTATATAAATGAACACTTCAGTTTTAATTGTAACAACAGAATGATTCTATGTTATTTTTAATTTCATACAATCCAATAAGTTTTTATTAAATATACAAATATTGGTGAGGCCAACAAATTAAATCTAATTGAACAGGTGAGACACAACATATCCAACATTCCTCAATCCACGCACATTTCTTTATTTGATTAGAAAAACCAACTTTGATTAGAAATATCATTATTTTATTTATCTCATTTCAATTTTACTTTCTTTATTTTATTCTTTCTTTTTTTATGTTGAAATACAAAATTGCTTGAATTTATGTTTGCTAATTATTAATGTTACAAGATTTATTATTTGAACGTGAATAGGATATATATTTTATTTTTGGCCTGACGGAATTGAATCGAACAGGAATCTGGTTCCTACAACACTCCCTTCCTTTAAAAAGAACAAAAGGAGATGAGTTAACATCTGATTTTGTTCTTAGCTATAATGTTAGAGTGTTACGTAGGTAACTGAAAAGTTACTTTTCGGATATGTGATTGTCGTTGAATTGTGTCGGTTATGTATGCTGGTTTCAGTCTGTCAATTGAAATCGTCTGGTTTTTACCTTTGATTTCAACGATAAAACTTTTCCGGAATCGTCTGACAACTTTAAATGGACCCTCATATGGTGGTGATAAACTTGGTCGTACCTTATCCACCCTGACGAAAACATAATCGCATTCGTCTGAGGATCCTTCCTGGTATCTTTAGGAATTAAAAATCGCATCCATTGCTGTAAATGGTCAACCAGATTCGCTGGTTCTATTGGATGTAAATCTTCAGGATGTATAAATAGTTCCTCTGGAATCTTCAGACTTTGTCCGTAGACAAGATCCGCAGGAGTACACCCTAGATCAGATTTGATCGAAGACCGAATGCCTAGCATGACAATGGGGAGTGTATCACTCCAATTGGTAGTATTACCATGAGATTCAAGTGAAGATTTGAGCTGTCGATGGAATCTTTCTACGATTCCATTGGCTTTTGGATTGTAAGCCGTCGTCCTTATTTTATGAGAACCCATGATGTTCATAAGTTCCTGAAATAACTTTGATTCGAAATTCGCTCCGCGATCAGAAGTTATGTTTAACGGCACACCAAATCTTGAAATATGATTGGTTAAGAAAGCTTTTGCTACAGTCTCAGCTGTTCCATCCACCAAAGGTATTGCTTCCGGCCACCGAGTGAAACGATCGATTGCAGTCATGATATACCGATATCCATGAGATGGAGGTAAAGGACCTACCAAATCGACGTGAATATGCTCGAATCTGGCCGACGGCACAGGTATCTGGCCGTATTCTGAATGAGTGTGTCGTTGAATCTTACATCTTTGACATGATAAGCATGTCTTAGACCAAAATCCAACATCAACACTCATTGAAGGCCAGAAATAACGTTTAGAGAGCATCTTCCGGGATATCTTATACCGGGGTGGGAAAGACCATGTAAAGAATCGAATGTTGATCTTTTTAGGGACTCAGGTAAGTATGGACGAAATGTTTTTCTCAACGTCTCACACCAAATTGGTTTCCTGTGCATTTTTGTTGTGATGGGTTCTAACTTCCATTTAGAACCTACGACCTGTCGATTTTTAATTAAATTTTGGAGTTCTGGATCGATCTCTTGAAGTGTGACGAGTTTATCGACACCTAACCCAGTAAAATTGATAGCCATTTCCTCAGTTCGTGAAAGAGCATCTGCCACTACATTATTCGTGCCAGTGATGTGTCGAATATCAGTTGTAAACTGGGAAATGAAATCAAGATGACGAGCCTGACGGAGACTTTTTTCTGTTTTTGAGGCGATTGATGTTACAAGAGGTTTATGGTCTGTGAACACAGTGAACATACGACCTTCTATGAACTAACGGAAGTGTTTAATAGCTAGAAAAATAGCCAATAATTCGCGATCAAAAGTGGAGTAGTTTTTCTCTGCAGGCGAGAGTTTTCGGGAGAAAAATCCTAATGGTTGCCAACTTCCTTTGTTTAATTGTTCTAATACTGCTCCTGTTGCAGTACCTGAAGCATCCGTTTTTATACAAAAGCTTGCATTTTGTAACGGATGAGCCAAGAGTGTGCAGTTTACAAGCGCCAGTTTGACATTGTCAATGGCTGTACTGCATTGGAGGGGCCAGACAAATGCTGACTTCTTTTTTATCTTGGCTAGTTCAGCGAGATAGCCATGTAGAGGAGCAATTAGCTCGACTAAGTGGGGTATAAATCTATGGTAATAGTTTACCATTCCCACAAATCGCTGAACTTGGCGAACTGAAGTTGGCTGTGGAAAATCTTGTATGGCCATGATTCGATCTGGGGATGGCTTTATGCCTCCCTTTGTGATTTCATGGCTCAAGAAATCAAGAGAAGGAACGCCAAATACGCATTTAGAAATTTTGATTTTAATATCGAAATCAGATAATCTTTTGAAAAGAATGCGTAGGTGATTTTGGTGTTCCTGTTGAGAATTACTTGCCACCAAAACATCGTCGGTATATACAAATACAAAGTCTAGTCCCTTGAGCACTTCTTCCATAAAACGCTGGAAAGTCTGAGCTGCGTTTCTCAGACCATAAGGCATTCTAAGGAATTCAAAGAGACCAAACGGAACAGTTATCGCAGTTTTGTGGATATCTTCCGCAGCGACTGGTATTTGGTGGTAAGCCCGGACAGGATCGATTTTGGAGAATATTGTGCATCCGTGAAGATGCATGGAAAAATCCTGTATATGTGGTATGGGGTATCGATCTGGGATGGTAACATCATACAGACGTCGATAGTTCCCACAAGGTCTCCAGTCATTTTGATCCTTCTTTGGAACCAAATGTAGTGGAGATGAAGCACAAGATGAGGATGGTTTAATCAATCCTAGCTGGGCCATATGCGAAAATTCGTCTGTTGCAATTTTGAATTTATTCGCTTCTAGTCTACGTGGTCGAGAGAAAGGTAATTGTCCTTTTGTGATAACTCGATGAACCACGTTGTGTTTGACTGGAGCGTTATATTTGGGTTCCTGAGTGAGAGATGGGAAGTCATGGAGCATGTCTCCATAACTGCCTTGAATATTATACAGTCGCAGTGAAGGCGTACTATCAGAGCACGAAATAGTATTCACTGCTAATTGTGTGCTAGTATCTAGTAAGCGTTTACGCTTTAGATCGACAATCAATGAGAACTTGGTCAGAAAGTCAGCACCTATAATAGGTTTACTTACTGTTGCTACGACAAATGTATGCCGTAGTTCTCTACGGAGACCCAAATCTAAATTCAATAATTTAGTACCAAAAGTGTGGATCATAGATCCATTAGCGGCTGTCAGGACATTGTGTTCGTCTTTAATTAGGTTTGAGAAAGATTGACACGGGATCACTGATACATCAGCGCCTGTGTCAATAAGGAATTCAAGATTCGTATTGAAACACCTGACGAACAGACGGCTTGTAGTCTGTATCCCAACGTTAGCCGTATTCACGTTAGGAACAGTTAGTTTCCCGAAGTCAATGTGATGTTTACGGAGCTAGAAGATTTGTAGGAGCAATTTCCTACGCATCTTGCAGCTTTCGGTCCAAATGTTCGATGATACCAACAAATGTTTTTAGATGAAGGTGATCTGTTTCTAGGTCTAAAGTTGTTTCGTCGAAAAGACGAGTACCTAGAAGGTGATCGAGATCTTGACCTCTGGAAGTTGTTTTCCCAGTTGTCTAGACGTGACTTCATATTGTTCAAAGAAGATGTTAGTTGTTCTAACATCTTCTCAAATGGATATTGTGGTTGTTGCCAGATCCCTGTAGATGTCGAAGGTACATTGGCCTTTTCGACATTGGACTGGTTTATGTTACCACAAGAAGGGGAACCGTTTATTGCTTCCCAAATCCTGTCCGCGACTGGTAGCAATTTTTGGATATCGTCGCTCTCTACTGCAACGACAACAGTTTTCACACCTTTAGGAAGTCGAGATTTTAATAAGCTCAGGTGTAACCGCGGTAGAATCCCCAACTATAAGAAGTAGCTGGTCGTAGAATGAAGAAGGTTTCTGATTACCAATATCTACAGTTTTTAAAAGTTTTTCTATTCGATTTTGTTCTGACTCTGAAAGATGGCTAATGATTTTAGCTTTAAGAGTTTCATAACGATTCTCCATGGGAGGGTTTATCAAAAGGGGGCGAACGATCGCAAGAACCTTTGGTTTCAGTGAAGCTAACACTGCACCGAACTGTTGTTTGTTGTCGGTAATGTCTTTGGTAGCTAATATGTTTTCTACCAACAAAAACCACAACCCTGGGTCCGATTCGATAAAATCTGGGAGTGTTATATTCGCCATATTCCTCGCAAACTTCGATCGCAAACTTCTTTTTGTGCTGGAGTCCAACTCCGATTCACTCATTCAAGCTGAGTTATATTGCAGAAGAACCACACACACTAAAACCAAAACGTAATCACACTCAAAAAAAAAAACGTAAGGATTCAAAAAAAAAATATTTTGTTTTGTTTAAAATGCGGTAAGTAAACTCAAAAATAAATATAATATAATGTTGGAGCTATTTTCGTTGCTCAACAACTGTAACCGAAACAATTTATGTCAAATATTAGCAATATAATATAATATATGAATAAACCCAAAAAAAAAAAATAAAAACAATATATATCGAGCAATTTTGTAAAAATATATTCGAAAAAAAAAATATATTCAAGCAATTTTGTGGCTCAAATACGACCGCAATAAAAAAATTTTCAATATTTTTAAGAAAATACAATCAAATACAATATAATAAGGTAAATATAATATAATATATATAATATAAAAATGCAACAAATTCTGGTTCGCTTTATTATTGAATGGCGTGAATCGAGGAATATAAAATAAATATTTGTGACTCACCCTATTTCTTCTTTGTAGTTGAGTTGATTTCTGCTCTTCTTGAATTTTATTTTATGTATGATAGTTGTATAATTGTTGTATAGATGTTGTCCAAATCCAACTAATTGTTGTTATTATTTTTAGCTTACGGCAAAATAATTTTCTTTTTAAAAATATCCCACGCGGCTTTTTGTTTGTTTTTTTTTTTAAATTCAGCGAAAAAAAATTTTTATCTAAAATCCCACGTGGTTTTGTAATAACTTTTACGGCTTGTTGCAGTATTTTACCGTTGTTCGTAATACAGTACCAAAAAAAATATCGGTATTGATTAAAATGCTCACAAAAACTATTTTAATATTAGGTATTTACCTGTTATCTGATGCAATATAATATTGCACCAGATTTCCAAAAAACACGGCCTGAATTTTTTAAAGAAAAATAGTGTTTTTTCCCTATTATATTTGTAAGCTGCTACCTAGTTGCTTGTGTCCAAATCGGGGTCACCATTTATAGTTTTACAGACTATGTAAACTATATTGATAAAATAATTTTTACCAAATAAAAGAATTTTTTATTTTACACTTTCAAGTTTTATATACAAAATTTTTTTATATATATGTTATATACAAAAGTAAAAACAAATTTTATTTAAACAACTTGAATAATTATATAAATGAACACTTCAGTTTTAATTGTAACAACAGAATGATTCTATGTTATTTTTAATTTCATACAATCCAACAAGTTTTTATTAAATATATAAGTATTGGTGAGGCCAAAAAATTAAATCTAATTGAACAGGTGAGACACAACATATCCAACATTCCTCAATCCACGCACATTTCTTTATTTGATATAGAAAAACCAACTTTGATTAGAAAAATCATTATTTTATTTATCTCATTTCAATTTTACTTTCTTTATTTTATTCTTTCTTTTTTTATGTTGAAATACAAAATTGCTTGAATTTATGTTTGCTAATTATTAATGTTACAAGATTTATTATTTGAACGTGAATAGGATATATATTTTATTTTTGGCCTGACGGAATTGAATCGAACAGGAATCTGGTTCCTACAAATCAAGCTGGTCCGTTAGTTCGGTATTACCAATCAACCGTATTCTTTTCTCTGTACAGAGTCTAGACATTTGATTGTTGACTGACAAGTACCTCCCCAAACATGACAGCAGTACTCCATACATGGACGAATAAAGGACTCGAAGATTAGCAAAATTTCCTCGGGATTGAAATACTTTTTACATCGACTCAAGAATCCTAATTTTTGCATTGCAGATTTAGAGAGGTGAACATATGTTTATTCCATTTCATGTTATTTTGAATATCCACTCTAAGAAGTATAACTGATTCAACCTAACGCAATTCCTCGTGGTTTATTTTAATAGGGAAATTTTTATGTCGCTATATTCGTGAAAGACGGAATAATTTATACGGAATAATAATGATAAAATCAATTAGCAGCTCTCTATCAGTAGTAACTACAGTATGAGATCGAAATTTAGGAGATGCATCTGATGCATGCAATGTGCTGTCATCAGCAAAACTGTGGATTGGGTGCACTGTGGAAATAAGTAAGTCATTAATGTATAGAAGAAACCAGGTTGGTAAGAGTGCAGAACCTTGGGGAACCCCAGCATTGGTTGTGAAAATATTGGATGTGATATCATCTAAATTAACATGAAATTGGTGACCTGAAAGAAAACTATGAATCCATGAGACAGTAAGATGGTCTGTGCCATAAGATTTTAATTTAGCTATGCGATTTTTATGCCACACTTTATCAAATGCTTTAGAAATGTCAAGTGAAATACTGAATGTTTTACCATGGTTTTCCAGCGATTTGTTCCAGAGATGGGATACGTAGGCTAACAGATCGCCTGTTGCATGACTTCTACGAAAACCATACTGTTTATCATCAATAATTCGCGACATTTCCAAATAATCTATCAAATTGTAGTTAACATATTTTTCAAATATTTTAGCTAAAACCGACAGAATTGCAATTGGTCTATAATTGTTAGGATCTATCTTACTGCCTTTCTTTGGTATGGGTTGAACGCTGGCCAGCTTCCAAGAGTCGGGAAATATTCCGCTTTTATAAGATAAATAGAAAAGTTTTGTTAAAATTGGAGCTAGTTGCCTAGCAAAATTTTTAAGAATGAGGGGTGGAATACCGTCGGGGCCAGCAGATTTGTTGATATGGATAGAAAGAAGCATTTTCCGTACAATATTGCAACGAAAAATAATTGGTTTAATTTTCGTTACAACTGGGGGAATGAGTGAAGGAGAATGGGGAGGTTCCACTATCTTTGAGTTTTCTGCGAATATACGACCCAAAAGATCCGCCTTCTCTTTCGAGTCGCTCACGGGAATGTCATTCAGAACTAAGGTTGGAATAGAGGATCGAGTAAAATTGCTCTGGACTGATTTAACTGCCTGAAAGAAACTACGTGAGCCAGATGGGTGCTCGGCGAATTTCTTTGCTTTCTTCTAAATAAACGCTTCCTTGTCCAAGTCTATTTTGTATTTACTAATATTTCTGGCTTTCTTATTGGCGCTATGGGTTTCAGGTGTTTTATTAGCGTTATAGGTCTTAAAAGCTTTGCGTTTATTCCTCACTGCCTCATCAACATCCCGCGTGAGCTAAGGCTCAGTTTTAGGAGTGATTAATCGATTTGGAATAAACCGCCGCATTCCGTCTTTTATGATTTCTGACATTCTTACTGCCGATGTGCTAGGATCTTGATCAACACAACAAATAATTTTCCAAGGTGTTTCATCATAAAAGTTTCTCAGTCCCTCCCAGTTGGCGCGTTTATAGTTCCAAACGCGACGAAGATTTGCTTTAATTTGTGTCGGTGATGTAAATTGCACTATTGCTGATATTAGTAGATAGTCCGATGTTCCGAGGGGTTGTTCAACTTTTGTCTTCATAGTATCTGGTTCGTTTGTCAAAAACAGATCCAGCAAATTATTGTTATGATGTGAATTGTCTGAAATTCTAGTGGGGCACTCTATCATTTGCGTCAAACCGTGATAATCTGCGAGTATCAGTTCAGCTTGTCTTCCTACGTCGTCAGTGCGCGATGAATAGTTAAGCCATTTTTTATTATGAATATTAAAGTCTTCAAGAATGACCAGTCTTGCTTTGGGGTAGTCCGTGGTAATCTTGTCTAGCCGACATTTGATCGAAAAAGGGACATCCTGGGGGAGAATTTGGGGATCTATATAATCCTATTATAAACATAGTTTCATCAACACCTGAGATCTTCAGTGCTATAGAATTATGGTGCTTAGAGTTCAACTCGTAGGCCCTAATTCTCATACATGAAAGTGAATCTCGAACAAATACACAGACACCATGCTTGTTATACAAGGAATGTTCCAATTCGTAACTAGGTATCCGGTATTTATCGAGATCCAATTTCGATGCTTTGCCACTAACAATTGTTTCGGTAAGAAACAATATGTCAGGTTTATTTTTTTCGATGTAGTGATGAACCACGTTTAGATTCGAATTGAGATCTCTTATGTTGGTGAAGTCAATGCTAAGCTGTTGGTTCACTCTGCGGTTATTTTGTTGAGACAAAGACTTACCCTTTGACATTGCAGGCAAAGCTACTGAAATTCGGCCAACACCTAAATCTCAGCACTAAACAGTACAGAAGAAACTGGGCATCTCTGTCACAAAAACACGATAGCAGATTTCATGCAACAGTAGCACGATAAAAGAAAAGCAAAAAAAATGGGGACACAAAGACACTAACAAAATTGAAGAGCACAAATAAAGGGTTAAATTCTAAATTCCTAACTTTTGTCAAAAAAAAAAACATTTCATAATCAACTAACTGATATTTTCCAACTCCTAAGATAAGTCCGAGGTAGGAGGAGCTAGATCATGTCAAAAAACTTCACAAAAAAAAAATCTCAACCAATCCAAAAAAAAAAAACTACGAAAACGAAATTTTTTGTTTTCTGTTGCCAAGACAAATTTATGCTTTACAATAATAAATAAATTTATTACATCAAAGCAATGAAAGGTAAAATTTTACCTGCCTAACCCTTGGCAACAGTAAACACAAAATACTAAATAATTTTTTAATAAAGAACAGTCTCACCAATTATATAATTGTACGCGTCCGTTCTTCAATACTTTTAGTTTTATAAACACTAACACAAACACTATAACACTTATTAGCTACGTACTAGCACTTATCAACATATTTTATTTTTTTCTATTTTCGATTATTTTTGTTGTTTTTGTTCTTTTTCCTTTATAATTTAAGAGACCACTTTCTTCGTCTGACTCCGAAATAAGAATGTCATTAGACTTCATATTATGGAAATGTTTTTACATTATATGGGATTCGTTGCATTAGGTTTAATTTAAATTTTATAATTAATTTTAGTTATTTGGATTAAACTTAACTGTTACTATACTGTTTGCAAAACAACAACAAGTGGTTGTTTCAATTAAATTATTAATCATGTTTTGCCAAGTGCCGTCTGTGAATACAATAAAGTATATTAAATCGGCAGATCTAGACACTCTCACTGCAACATACAAAAAATTGCTGAAGAAAGAAAGAAAAACCGGAAATCATCTATGGCTTAATACAACTTGTAAGCGATTAAATATTTCACCCAAATACATAAAACTGTCCGCTTCTGTCTCAAAACCACAAGCACAGAAAGCAATTCGAATTGGACAAGCAACATGGCTACAGGCGGCGATACATTATTTGTTTGCCACTAGAAATAATCTCGCAGCACACCAAAAGTTTCCCATACTGAGCTTTCTAAAAGACTACATCCAGTAGAGTTTGATGTTTTGGATTCAACTTTACGTGAAGAAATAGGAGAGATAAGCCATGTACATTATTTGAAACAAAAGGATAAGATCACCAGAATTCTGGGCCGGGCAGTAGATGTTCAACCAACTGCAACTAATGAGTTTTACCAACGTGTTGAAAATTTATCTGATATACAATTTACGGATGATGAAAAGGAGCTATTAAACTATTACATTTCCTTAATTAAGGACTTAATTACGCTCCATTTGATAGCAATGTACTGAGATCGACATTTATGCTGGCCATTGACGCTGAAGTGAATTGGCGAATTAGCGCTCTACAACCAATGCGACTCAAGCGTCTGTTCTCCATGTCAGGGGCGGCTTGAATCAAGCGGCTCGCTATATAAACGTGTAAAAAAGGTTGTTTTTGGTGACCTTAATATGCAGAACGGACCCATTCACGACAATTTGGGTTGGGCCTAAGATTAACACCCTAACCCCGGAAAAAACTAATATGTTAAATTTGGTTATCAGAAAGAGAAAAACAGACCCGGAAACAACAACAGAATTTTACCTGGACGTTAAAAGGGACCAGACTACCGAATCGCAACGTAGAACGTGCGCAACCTGAGCGCTCTTGATGCTCTTTTAAGTCTAGAAACAGAGGCTGAGAGGTATAGGATGGATATTATTGCTCTACAAGAAATTAGACAGCCGATAATCGGAAAACAAGATTTGGATAGTCACTCTCTATACTGTAGTGGTCATCCTTCTCAAAGAGAATTTGGAACTGGCTTTCTTGTTGGTGCACGCATACGAGAAGCCGTGATGAAATTCATCCCGGTCAGTGAGAGGATCTGCTACATACGTGTACGCGGTACATATAACAATATTTCTCTTATTGCCGTGCATGCACCAACTGTCATTCACAGTCTGGAATGATTAGAAAAATGTACGTTAGTACCCCAGGGAGTGGTATACCGCGAGGTAGACCACGACTACAATGGGAGACTGACGTAATAAACGATCTTAAAAAAATTGGCTGCCATGGTAATTATGTCGCTGTTGCGAATGACCGTGGTGAATATTCAAAGCTGATCAACCTGGCAACGCTCCTACATGGAGCATGAACGCCTTAAAAAAAAAAAAAAAAAATGTCATATTTTGTCAGTGATAGGATTTTTTGTTTAGTTATCCATTATTTAACAAAAAATATAAAAAAATAAAAGATTTACGTCCATCAACACCTTTGAACGTATGTTGTTGTGGGACCTTGGTCTTAAAGGTTTTTATGTGTTATTGTGACACATATTGTAATTCCTACTACACAACACATTTTATTAAAAAGAAAAAAAATCAATATTCAATAGTTAAATTCATGTTCTTATTTCAATAATTTTGATAGGAAGATACTTTGATAGTTTATGTATTTTGTTGTTTAATAAGGTGTAAGTTGTAATTATATTATTTTTATTTAATATTAAAATAAATCGAATTTTTTAGGGTTCCGTTTTTTATACG
The DNA here is from genome assembly GCA_963693315.1 of Diogma glabrata. NCBI lineage: Eukaryota > Metazoa > Arthropoda > Insecta > Diptera > Cylindrotomidae > Diogma > Diogma glabrata. The sequence continues at coordinate 199,958,980 of OY856186.1, forward strand.
GAACACTATTGGTGAGAGTAAAACGTGTTTTTCACATTATATCGATTATCTCGTAAACTATAAATGCTATGGACTTGAAATTTGGCGTGTGTATAAAACTAACCTGTCCACATGAAATGACGGATACAAATAAAACTAAAGTGGTTTTCGTTTGGTTTACAGGGCTGAGATGTGAGACCTTTGAGAAAATACATTTTTTTATAGATTCAAGTAGGGTATCATATGAAAGGGCTTTATTTCAGTATTCCATAAAAAATTATTTTGGAATTTTACACCTCACCCGTTTTTGTATAATTTTGAATAATGACGTTTTTTTCGCGTTTTCTTACCTCGATTAGCTCCGAACCTATCTGATCGAAAATATTCAAATGTACTTGAAATGATAGAAAAATTAGTACGTTTTTAATAAACAATATAAAAAAGTCAGACAAGTGCGAATAAAATTTGCTCGTCAAGGGTTCCGTGAATGTAAAAGAACACAATATCAAAAATTATTGACAAAAAGTTGTGTTGTAATGTCCTTATATTTTCAGACCATAGACACATAACAAAATAAATGTTAAATTGTAAATGTCAATAGTAAATTACAATCAAATCTACATTGATCAAAAATGGCAAAAAAAATGTTAATTCAGGTTAAATATTATCCATAGATGTTTTTGGTAACTTAAAAAAGATTCAATTACACCAGCTTGTAAATGGATTAAATTTGATTATTTTTTCGGTCAATCGAGTGTTGAAATTTAGGGGTGTGGAAAGGCTACATACTAAAAATATTTTTTTTTAATAACACAAAAACTCTGCATTGCAAAATTCTAAAAAAATTGTAACATTTCTTAAATTAAGTGCTCTTTCATATGACACCCCACTCATTTGGGTCAAAAATGGTTTTTTTCCTTCCCCACACCCATCCCATAAACACACAGAAATATAATTATTTGAGTCTTCGATATGATTTTCATTCAAAATTTACCAATATTCCTGTCTCTGTAAATATTTTCAAATTTTTCAGTCAGTCATCGTCGAAAGGTAGGCGGCGGCACGATCTGAATTTAGCCCTTTCTTATCCATAACTCAAAAACTGTGCTGTAGTTTTCATACAAAACTTACCAAATTTCCTAACTCTGTGAAATTTTCCAATTTTTTCTGTCATTTAGTGTCGAAACGTATGGAGGGGGGATGGTCTGAATTTTGCACTTTTTCAACAGTAACTCAAAAACTGGGCAACGCAAAATTCTAAAAAAAACTGAGACGAATTTTAAATTAGATGTTCTTTCAAATGACACCCCACTCGCTTGGGTAAAAAAAAGTTTTTTTTTACCCCCTCTACCCCGGTCTTCTAAACACACAGAAATATAATTATTGGAGACTTCGCTATAGTTTTTGTACAAAATTTACCAAATTACCTAACTCTGTGAATTTTTACAAATTTTTCTGTCTACCAGGGTCGAAACGTATGGGGGGGAACGGTGTGAATTTGCATTTTTTTCACAATAACTCAAAAACTAGGCACCAAAAAATTCTAAAAAAAATTGCAACGAATTCTAAATTAGATGTTCTTTCAAATGACACCCCACTCGCTTGGGTCAAAAAAATTTTTTTTTTACCCCCTCTACCCCGGTCCTCTAAACACACAGAAATATAATTATTGGAGACTTCGCTATAGTTTTCATACAAAATTTAGCAAATTTCCTAACTCTGTGAATTTTTCCAAATTTTTCTGTCAATCAGTGTCGAAACGTATGGGGGGAACAGTCTGAATTTTGCACTTTTTTGACAATATCTCAAAAACTGGGCATCGCAAAATTCTAAAAAAAACTGCAACGAATTTCAAATTAGGTGCTCTTTCAAAAGTTTTTTTTTACCCCCTCTACCCCGGTCCTCTAAACACACAGATATATAATTATTGGAGACTTTGCTATAAATTTCGTACAAAATTTAGCAAATTTCCTAACTCTGTGAATTTTTACAAATTTTTCTGTCAATCAGTGTCGAAACGCATGGGGGGGGAACGGTCAGGACTTTGCACTTTTTCGATAATATCTCAAAAACTGGACACCGCAAAATTCTAAAAAAAACTGCAACGAATTCCATATTAGATGCTCTTTCAAATGACACCCCACTCGCTTGGGTAAAAAAAAGTTTTTTTTTACCCCCTCTACCCCGGTCCTCTAAACACACAGAAATATAATTATTGGAGACTTCGCTATAGTTTTCGTACAAAATTTAGCAAATTACCTAACTCTGTGAATTTTTACAAATTTTTCTGTCAATCAGTGTCGAAACGCATGGGGGGGAACGGTCTGGACTTTGCACTTTTTCAACAATAACTCAAAAACTGGCCACCGCAAAATTCTAAAAAAAATTGCAGCGAATTTCAAATTAGATGCTCTATCAAATGACACCCCACTCGCTTGGGTCAAAAAAAGTTTTTTTTACCCCCTTTACCCCGGTCCCCTAAACACACAGAAATATAATTGTTGGAGACTTCGCTATAGTTTTCTTACAAAATTTAGCCAATTTCTTAACTCTGTGAATTTTTACAAATTTTTCTGTCAATCAGTGTCGAAACGTAGGGGGGGGGGAACGGTCTGGACTTTGCACTTTTTCGACAATATCTCAAAAACTGGGCATCGCAAAATTCTAAAAAAAACTGCAACGAATTCCAAATTAGGTGTTCTTTCAAATGACACCCCACTCGCTTGAGTAAAAAAAAGGTTTTTTTTACCCCCTCTACCCCGGTCCTCTAAACACACAGAAATATAATTATTGGAGACTTCGCTATAGTTTTCTTACAAAATTTAGCAAATTTCCTAACTCTGTGAATTTTTACAAATTTTTCTGTCAATCAGTGTCGAAACGCATGGGGGGGGGACGGTCTGGACTTTGCACTTTTTCGACAATAACTCAAAAACTGGCCACCGCAAAATTCTAAAAAAATTACAGCGAATTCCAAATTAGGTGCACTATCAAATGACACCCCACTCGCTTGGGTCAAAAAAAGTTTTTTTTTACACCCTCTACCCCGGTCCCCTTAACACACAGAAATATAATTATTGGAGACTTCGCTATAGTTTTCTTACAAAATTTAGCCAATTTCCTAACTCTGTGAATTTTTACAAATTTTTCTGTCAATCAGTGTCGAAACGTAGGGGGGGGGAAGGTCTAAATTCGACTTTTTTAACTATAACTCAAAACCTGGGCATCGCAAAGTTCTAAAAAAAATTGCTTTGTTTTTTAAATTAAGTGCTCTTTCAAATGACACCCCACTTGACCACATTTTAAATAGTGTTTTTACCCCTCCTCATTTCCACCCCCTTAATAAATCTAAGTATGGAAATATGACACTTTTTTATATTGTTTATTAAAAACGTACTAATTTTTCTATCATTCCAAGTACATTTGAAAATTTTCGATCAGATAGGTTCGGAGCTAATCGAGGCAAGAAAACGCGAAAAAAACGTCATTATTCAAAATTATACAAAAAAGGGTGAGGTGTAAAATTCCAAAATAAATTTTTATGGAATACTGAAATAAAGCCCTTTCATATGATACCCTACTTGAATCTATAAAAAAATGTATTTTCTCAAAGGTCTCACATCTCAGCCCTGTAAACCAGACGAAAACCACTTTAGTTTTATTTGTATCCGTCATTTCATGTGGACAGGTTAGTTTTATACGCATGCCAAATTTCAAGTCCATAGCATTTATAGTTTACGAGATAATCGATATAATGTGAAAAACACGTTTTACTCTCACCAATAGTGTTCCGTATAAAAAACGGAACCCTAAAAAGTGTCATATACGTGTCCATACTTAGATTTATTAAGGGGGTGGAAATGAGGAGGGGTAAAAACACTATTTAAAATTTGGTCAAGTGGGGTGTCATTTGAAAGAGCATTTAATTTCAAAAACAAAACAATTTTTTTTAGAATTTTGCGATGCCCAGGTTTTGAGTTATAGTAAAAAAAGTGCGAATTTAGACCGTTCCCCCCCCTACGTTTCGACACTGATTGACAGAAAAATTTGTAAATATTCACAGAGCTAGGAAATTTGCTAAATTTTGTACGAAAACTATAGCGAAGTCTCCAATAATTATATTTCTGTGTGTTTAGAGGACCAGGGTAGAGGGGAAAAAAAAACTTTTTTTGACCCAAGCGAGTGGGGTGTCATTTGATAGAACACCTAATTTGGAATTCGCTGCAATTTTTTTTAGAATTTTGCGGTGGCCAGTTTTTGAGTTATTGTTGAAAAAGTGCAAAGTCCAGACCGTTCTCCCCCCATGCGTTTCGACACTGATTGACAGAAAAATTTGTAAAAATTCACAGAGTTAGGAAATTTGCTAAATTTTGTAAGAAAACTATAGAGAAGTCTCCAATAATTATATTTCTGTGAGTTTAGAGGACCGGGGTAGAGGGGGTAAAAAAAAACTTTTTTTGACCCAAGCGAGTGGGGTGTCATTTGATAGAACAACTAATTTGGAATTTGCTGCAATTTTTTTTAGAATTTTGCGGTGGCCAGTTTTTGAGTTATTGTCGAAAAAGTGCAAAGTCCAGACCGTTACCCCCCCATGCGTTTCGACACTGATTGACAGAAAAATTTGTAAAAATTCACAGAGTTAGGAAATTTGGTAAATTTTGTACGAAAACTATAGCGAAGTCTCCAATAATTATATTTCTGTGAGTTTAGAGGACCGGGGTAGAGGGGGTAAAAAAAACTTTTTTTGACCCAAGCTATGGGGTATCATTTGATAGAGCACCTAATTTGAAATTCGCTGCAATTTTTTTTAGAATTTTGCGGTGGCCAGTTTTTGAGTTATTGTCGAAAAAGTGCAAAGTCCAGACCGTTCCCCCCCCATGCGTTTCGACACTGATTGACAGAAAAATTTGTGAAAATTCACAGAGTTAGGAAATTTGCTAAATTTTGTAAGAAAACTATAGAGAAGTCTCCAATAATTATATTTCTGTGAGTTTAGAGGACCGGGGTAGTGGGGGTAAAAAAAAACTTTTTTTTACCCAAGCGAGTGGGGTGTCATTTGAAAGAGCACCTAATTTGAAATTCGTTGCAGTTTTTTTTAGAATTTTGCCGTGCCCAGTTTTTGAGATATTATCGAAAAAGTGCAAAGTCCTGACCGTTCCCCCCCCATGCGTTTCGACACTGATTGACAGAAAAATTTGTAAAAATTCACAGAGTTAGGAAATTTGCTAAATTTTGTATGAAAACTATAGCAAAGTCTCCAATAATTATATTTCTGTGTGTTTAGAGAGGGGTAGAGGGGTAGAGGGGGTAAAAAAAAAATTTTTTTGACCCAAGCGAGTGGGGTGTCATTTGAAAGAACATCTAATTTGAAATTCGTTGCAATTTTTTTTAGAATTTTGCGGTGCCCAATTTTTGAGTTATTGTGAAAAAAGTGCAAAATTCACACCGTTCCCCCCCATACGTTTCGACACTGGTAGACAGAAAAATTTGTAAAAATTCACAGAGTTAGGTAATTTGGTAAATTTTGTACAAAAACTATAGCGAAGTCTCCAATAATTATATTTCTGTATGTTTAGAAGACCGGGGTAAAGGGGGTAAAAAAAAACTTTTTTTTACCCAAACGAGTGGGGGTCATTTGAAAGAACATCTAATTTAAAATTCGTTGCAATTTTCTTTAGAATTTTGCGTTGCCCAGTTTTTGAGTTACTGTTGAAAAAGTGCAAAATTCAGACCGTCCTCCCCTCCATACGTTTCGACACTAAATGACAGAAAAATTTGGAAAATTTCACAGAGTTAGGAAATTTGGTAAGTTTTGTATGAAAACTACAGCACAGTTTTTGAGTTATGGATAAGAAAGGGCTAAATTCAGATCGTGCCGCCGCGCCGCCTACCTTTCGACGATGACTGACTGAAAAATTTGAAAATATTCACAGAGACAGGAATATTGGTAAATTTTGAATGAAAATCATATCGAAGACTCAAATAATTATATTTCTGTGTGTTTATGGGATGGGTGTGGGGAAGGAAAAAAACCATTTTTGACCCAAATGAGTGGGGTGTCATATGAAAGAGCACTTAATTTAAGAAATGTTACAATTTTTTTAGAATTTTGCAATGCAGAGTTTTTGTGTTATTAAAAAAAAAATATTTTTAGTATGTAGCCTTTCCACACCCCTAAATTTCAACACTCGATTGACCGAAAAAATAATCAAATTTAATCCATTTACAAGCTGGTGTAATTGAATCTTTTTTAAGTTACCAAAAACATCTATGGATAATATTTAACCTGAATTAACATTTTTTTTGCCATTTTTGATCAATGTAGATTTGATTGTAATTTACTATTGACATTTACAATTTAACATTTATTTTGTTATGTGTCTATGGTCTGAAAATATGAGGACATTACAACACAACTTTTTGTCAATAATTTTTGATATAGTGTTCTTTTACATTCACGGAACCCTTGCCGAGCGAATTTTATTCGCACTTGTCTGACTTTTTTAGTAGTTAATAAGCTCCCGTAGATGGTGTAACAACCGAAATCGATTTGAGCGGTTAGGTTTAATTTAAATTTTATAATTAATTTTAGTTATTTGGATTAAACTTAACAAATATAATATAAATTCTAAATATATATATATATATATATATATAAAATTCAAGAATTCTATTTTTTTCAAAATTCTAAAAATTTTGCAAAAATTATAACAAAATCAAAAATTGAAACCTTTTTCAAAATTCCAAAAATATTCCAAAAATTAGAATGAAATCAAATATTTAAACTTTTTCTAAATTCCAATCATAATCCAAAAATTCTTAAAAATTCAAACTTTTTCCAAAATTCTAAAAATATTGCAAAAATTATTACAAAATCAAAAATTGAAATTTTTTTCAAAATTCCAAAAATTATAATAAAATCAAAAGTTAAAAATTTTTCAAAATCCTAAAATTATTCCAAAAATTCTTACGAAATCAAAAATTAAAACTTTTTCAAAATTCCAAAAATATTGCAAAAATTATTACAAAATCAAAAATACAAACTTTTTCAAAATTCCAAAAATATTTCAAAAACTATAATATATTCAAAAATTTCCATGTTCAATTTCATTTTCAATTACATTTACGTCATAAAACAGCTACATTTTTTTTCCAAAAAATTGGCTAAAAAATAAATGAAATTATTTTTTAACACACTTGACAACATTTTTTTGACAAACTTATAATGCCATAATTCTCAATAATAATAATAAAATCTCATTTCAAACAAACAATTTTATTTTTTCCAAAAAATTGGGTAAAAATAAATAAAAATCTCTATTTTGACAAGCTTGACAACATTTTTTTGACAAACTTATAATGCAATAATTCTCAATAATAATAATAAAATCTCATTTCAAACAAACAATTAATTTTATTTTTTTTCCAAAAAATTAGGTAAAAACATAAATAAAATCTTTCTTTTGACACACTTGACAACATTTTTTTGACAAACTTATAATGCAATAATTCTCAATAATAATAACAAAATCTCATTTCAAACAAACAATTAATTTTATTTTTTTTCCAAAAAATTAGGTAAAAAAATAAATAAAATCTTTCTTTTGACACACTTGACAACATTTTTTTGACAAACTTATAATGCAATAATTCTCAATAATAATAATAAAATCTCATTTCAAACAAACAATTAATTGTATTTTTTTTCCAAAAAATTAGGTAAAAAAATAAATAAAAATCTTTCTTTTGACACACTTGACAACATTTTTTTGACAAACTTATAATGCAATAATCTAGTTTTCGATCTCACATACCAATCCCTACCATCAAGATTTCTCCAAATGTAATGTTCCTACTCGTAATCACTTAAAATGAACGTTTTTTAAGCCAAAAATATGAAAATTTGCTATTTTTGACACACATAATGATTTTTTTGACACACTTCCGGTATAGATATCGAACACAGCGTCCTTTCAGACCTGTCCCTTGAGTATACCTATTTGTTGAAAAAAAAATTTTTGAAATCCGTCCAGCGGTTTTCCCTGCAGTTTAGGTAATGACGGCCGGCAGACAGACATACATTTTTTTTTTGCTTTTTTAGAATCAGGAGGTCCTAAAACGTCGAGAAATGTCAAAAAAAGTGGGGGTAAGAATTTCACTTTGAGCTCATGAATGTAATACTTAGGTCTTTCAGACCGAAGTAATTTACTGAATTAATTGTTGATTATGTGTCAATAGACACAAGGGAAGACTAGTCATCGTCTTCTCGCCGAAACGAGCTTGTTATTCAATACTAGTATGTCTAGAGTATAACAAAACAGTGATCACTAGAGAAACTAATTGACTAAACCTAAATCTATTAAATACATGTTTATGTAAATTTTTTGTTTTTTTATACTTCGCTAGAGATGTAAACTAATTTTTGGTTTATATAAGCGTTGACATTTTTTGATAGTTTATCTAGTCGGTTAGTCCTGATAAGAATGATAAACTTTTTTAAACTTTAAAATTTTCTCATTGGTTCGAAACTAGATCGGTCGAAAACTGTACGGATTGCAAAAAATTTCATAATTTACCATAATTTTTTAGATTCAGTTCTTATATTCATGATGGGAGATTTTCCATCGAAGTGATGTAATGTCATAAATAATTAACTGAATTAAATATTTTCTAGTCTAAAAAGAGTTACTAAATGTTACTAAATAAAGTCCAGATCCAGGATGAATATTTAAGTTTACCCAAAATTCTACGCTATGGTTTGTTTCTCAGGTTTTCTGAATATTTTTATACTTTTAAGAAATTTTTCAATGAAAAATGTACATAACTCCACAACAAATTAGAATTTTTTTTGTACGATTTGAAAATAATGTTCCTGTCATCTATCGTAAATTGGATTTAGTATATTGTGAATTCATTTGTTAGGCAATTTAAACTATTCAAGTAAGTTCCACCCCATATGTGAAAACAGTATTCCATGCAGGGACGTATAAAAGATTTATAAACTAAAAGAAGCTGTTCGCTATTGAAAAACTTACGACATTACCCTCAAAAACTTAACTTTTGAACAGCATTCTTAGCCAGATTAAAAATATGAGAATTCCATTTCATATTGTTTTCAATCTCAACTCCTAGAGGTCTGACAGACTCATTCTCTAAAAGATTTTTGGGGCCAAACGTTAATGGAAAAGGATTAGGTGTCGTCATTCTAGAAAAATGACAAACCTGTAATTTGCTCGTATTGAATTCAACAGTGTTAGCAATACCCCAATCCATAATTGTTTTAAGATCAGTGTTAAGGGAATCTATCTAATTTTGACCAACAGTCACGAAGCGCTAAGGGTCAAGGGTGTATATAATTTGGGTGCTTTAATAGATGCATTGAACGTGCTATCATCAGCAAAACTATGCATAGAATGAACCGTTGAATCTAACAAATCATTAATATAAATAAGAAAAAGAGTTGGTGTCAAAGCGGAACCTTGAGGAACTCCTGCATTAGTTGAAAAAGTATTCAATGATACACCTTCAATATTAACCCAAAATTTTCGATCAGATATAAAGCTCTATGTCCAAGATATAAGCTGCTCGTCTAAGCCATAGGATTTCAATTTGCATATAAGGTTGTTATGCCATACTTTGTCAAATGCTTTAGAAATATCAAGAGCAACACCGAATATTTCTCCAAAGTTCTCAAGCGACTTGTTCCAGATATGAGTGACAAAAGACAGTAAATCTTCCGTCGCTCTTCCTTTTCGAAAGCCGTATTGTCTCTCATTAAGTAATTTGGAAGACTCTAAGAAGCTCATTAAATTAAAATTTACATATTTCTCAAAAATTTTAGCAACTACCGATAAAATTGAAATGGGCCTGTAATTTGTAGGATCAGTCTTACAGCCTTTTTTTGAAACTGGCTGTACACTAGCCATATTCCATATTTCAGGAAAAATTCCTTTTTTTTATGACAAATAGATAATTTTAGTGAGGATTGGTGCTACACTTAGAGAATTTTGTTAGTAAATTTAATAACCGCCCGTTTTAAAAATGTGTAATAAGTTATTTTATCAATCTAATAACGATTATTATTAAAGTAATTGCCACATTCGTTCGATTAATACTTTTTGTTATTATTTTAACAAAAATGTTTATCAAAATAAAAATACGGTCAATATTATTAAAAAAATCACAACGGTTGATTAAACTAATAACCAATTCTTATTAAAATGATGAATTCAGACAATCAAATAAAAAATTATGTGATTAACGTAGAGCTATTAAAATAAAAACATAAATTATTATTTTTGTAGTTAATTTTAATAACCATTTTATTAGATTAATCATCGACGTTTTTACTTTCAAAACGTAGGTTATTAAATCAATAATAGTATACATTAATCTTACTTTAGGTTATTATTTTTAATAACGATTAATAAAATATTGGTAAGAATCACAGTTTATATCCAGACGCTGAATAAACAACTTTAAAAAATATTTAAAAGTTTTGTGAAAAGTTAAAAGTGTTAAGAAAATTGAAAAAGTAAGATTATTTTATTAAACGATAACGTTTGGTATGTGAAACTTTGTAAATTTTTGTACTGTCTGTGGTGTGGTAAAAAAAATTGGTTTTTCTGTTCCTGAAGCAGATTCATCAGACAGAACATGTAGAAATTTTGTTCGATGAACAGAGTAGTTAGGCTAAAATTGAGTCTGCATGGGACAGGACTAAACAACTGAGACTCAGCGACATTTCAAAATTAAAATCAACTTCGGAAATTTTAACCAAATGTAAGCAATTTAAATTACCGCTTGGTTATAAACTGGTAATTAATAATTCAATATTAGTATATTTCAATAACATTTTAATTATAATTATAATAATATATATATAATAATTATAATTAATTATAATAATATTCCTTTTAAAATTTTCAGATAGACATTTATTTTAAAGCAATGTTTCCGAAAGCCAGCGATTTTGGTTGTAAATTACCAACCATTTATTCAGAAAACTCAGCCCATTTTTGAAGAACAAATTAAAGATGAAAAGTTAAGAGAGATGGTTGAAGAACTTCGCAATACAGAGAATATGACAGAAAGTAAGTTTTTCAAATTTGGTTTTTGGCTCCAAAAACTTGAAAATCACATACAACAGAAGCAGAATTCCATTCAAATTTTACAGCAACAGAATTTTTTGCTGTCAAATTTGTATGAAATTCTGTTTCTGTTTCTGATGTATTTGAATACCCCGCTATAAGCTAAAACGTTGTTTTTGGACATGTCATTTGTAATTTTTTTGAGTGAAAACAATTAAACCTATCCAATGTTAGATTCTGTAATAATATAATATTTTTCTGTTTTATATTATTTAGATTATATTCTGCTATCAACTATGTATTTACTGCACAGGATACTCCGTCAAACCAACAAAACTTTATAGCACAAAATTTATAAGAAATACACTGTTCGATATTCTTAAAACAGTTTTGCCATTATAGGCGAAACTGTTCAAAATGATGAAGAGATGTTACAAAAGTATTCCGATAAAAAATTACCAATTCAGCCTCTTTTGTTAATTAGTGGGTCTATAATAAAGCCAACTAGTATGCTTTGATAATGTACGGTATGAAGTTTATACAACATGGAATAGTAGATTCTTGTATGAGCTTAGAATAAAGGCAATTCTTCACGAGGATGAAGTTTCCCGAAACGAGCGTAGCGTGTGGAGGAAATCCTCAGAGTGAAGAATTGCCATCATCCCAAGCGAATACAAGATGCTATTTTATCCACGACTGTAAAATATTTCGTTTAATTTCCAGTTTTCATGCAAACATTTATATCGCCATATTGAAATAAAAACATCAAAGATAGCGAAAAACAAAACAAGTTTGTTGTTTAATTTGTTAGGGGAATATTTAATAAACTCTAGAGCTGTTAAAGAATTTTAATCAAATTCACTAGTTGTGGAATGAATACAATTACAATGGAAGACATACGCATGGAAAGCATATATTCTTTAGTCGTGGATAAAGTAATTGATGTGTGCTTCAAAATATTTTTTCTATGCGAAAAGTCGATTCACTAGTGAAAAAGAATAACAAATTATAGTTGCTATAGTTTTTCATATAATTTTATAAAGTATTTTAAACAACGTAACCATGAAAAAATAGAATATGATTTTTGAATGTTTTGTTGTCGATTTATAACTTTATAATTTATAGTAAATATCGATTATATATATACTATCATAGAAAAAATTGCATTTCCTACGCGAGATAAAAACGTTTTTCGTTCGTAAATATGTCTCACTCGACGCTAACGCGTCTCGTGAACATATGTTTACTCAAAAAACAATGTTTTCATCTCTTGTAGGAAAATATACTATTATTTATTCAACTTAAAATATCCGCAATCAGCAACCAATTTTGGAATTTTATCCAAAAGTATTTTTATACATTGAAAGGCGATAAAGAAAGAGCATATAATTCGGTCAATTTGTTGATTGATTTGTTAAATTCAAATCAATAATATATATTATTAGTTTAGCTATGTAAATTTATTTTTTAATTAATAAAAAATATAGTAAAATATAATAAATATTACTATATTTTTTATTTTATATACGCACATAGACTCCTTTTGTTCTTTATTTTTGTCACATATAAATTTGAAAATACTTTAAAGCAAAATTATGAATTATTTTAAAATTAAAATTGTGAAATATAAATACTTTAAGAATTAATGAAAATAATTGAAATAAATAAAATCGTTAATAAAAAATGTATGCTCTCTTTTATTTAAAAAGTGTAAAATATAAGTTCCATTATTAATTTAATAAGTTTCATTATTAATTTAATAACATCTTATTATTGATTTAATAAGAACCTATTATTAATCTAATTAGATTGTATTATTAATCTGATAACCTAATATTATTTTAAAAACAACTTTATTATTAAAATAATATATGTCATTTATCCAAGGGATACCTAATATAAATGTAATACATTATGTTATTATTTCAATAAGAATTTTTATAAATATAAAAGCTATCGTTTTTAGATTTAAAATTTAATTTTTTTTTGTTAGTAAATATTACGAACAAATAATATTAGTTTAATAATGCCTGTTATTACGAAATTAGTGAAAATAATCACAAGTTGTGATTAGCTGTATAATAATCACCAAATTATTAATCTAATGGCTATTTTGATAGTTTTTAATAACAGAATTCTCTGAGTGTAGATCCCTAGCAAATGTTTTAAGTATAATCGGAGAAATAAAATCAGGGCCTGTTGCCTTGTTAGCATTGATTTGTCAAAGCATTTTTGAAATAATGTTTTTTCGAAAAATTATCTGCCTCATTTTATAAACAACTTTAGAAATAGGTTTAGGTTGGAAATTAGGTTCTTTTAAAGTAGAATTTATGGAGAAATAATGCCCAAGCAAATTAGCGTTTTCTTTTGGATCAATGATAAGTACATCTCTATCAACAAGAGGTGATAGAGAAGATTTACAAAAATTGCTTTGGACAGCCTTGCGGCTTTTTTTTAATAGTTCAGGTTAATCACTTAGGTTATAAACTTCTAATGTGAAAAGCCATTGGACTTTACATAAAAATAAATAGAAACATACCTATTTATCCCAGGGTTGTTAATTCTAAACGATATATATATGAACGGGCCATGCGCGGACTCCAACACTAGAAAGATCTCTAGTGAAAAATATTTTGTCATCTTATTTTGACTTCTAAAACAAACAAAAATTTTCTATATCTAACATGCAATACAAAACTAACATGTGAGAGACGTAAATTAAAATAATATTGATTGAAGTCGGTCACAAATTGTTTTTCTAAAAAATCACTCCTCCAAATATTTAGAGCGTTATCCATAAAGACATTGTTGGCTTTCACAAAGTCATTCCCAAAAAACCACTCATATAAAAATCTGTAGTGTCATCCATAGATGCGTTGTAAAATGCAATACGCCATGTTAATCACATCACAGATGAATAAAATCAAAAGATGAGCCAGCACGACAATTATACATATAATAATCATTTCCATTACAAATCATTTCTGAGCATATAGTCTTCCAAATTATAGCTTGATGTTCCAAAAAAAAAATTGTACATACATGTTTTGCGTTGAAATAAATCTATCTCGATAAATAATGAGGATGAGCTAAATTTGTAGGCGCTAATTTACATATTAAGCTATATACATTATTTATATACAACTTTTCATTCATTCCCATGCGAAGAACATTAGATTAGTTATTTTTACTCTTTGATCACAATTTCGCTATCCAATTTATATTTATCAGTTGCATTATTTTTTCAGCAGCCACTATTCAATTAATTTGTTTTTTTTTTCTTTCTAACAGCACCAGCTAAAACTATTTTTTTATTCAAAAAGAAAACACAAAACTTTGCCGCTTTTTATAATATAATTTAATTTAATTTAATAATTTTATTTATAAACCAAGTTGGAAAAACAACACATAATATAAAACACTTGAGGCACTATGCTAAAGACAACTTTTCTATTGATTTTGGTTTACAACTCAACAACATTTTGCAAAAATGTCACTATAAATACTGTTGTGATCACAAATTCTGCCAGGTGACGTTTGTGGAATTGAGGTGGGTTGTCGGGAAGTCGGGACTGGACAGGTCAGACAAATAAACCGTTTGCATTACCAGCAAAGGCCGGCATCTTGATAACTCACCCTATATTCCTCATTCTCCAACTATAATATTGCCTGCTTCGCGTTACATAAGTTTTGTTTAACATGTATCTAAATAATCAGTTGAAAATGTGATGAATCTTTTATCGTCCAGCGTGTATTTTCCTAAACTCATTATGTACTGATATCATTGTGGTTATAATTTGTTTACATTTTAATGTATACTAGCAGGATCCGGCGTGCTTTGCTACGCTTATAAATAAAGTTTGTGCACAGACATTTTGTTGACGTAGTAGCAATGATTTCAAAAAGTAATAATGAGAAATGATAGCGTAGATTTTAATTTTAGTTTTTAAAAATATGAATGAAAAATAATCAGTACTTTAGCTCATCAGTTCGGATATATGAAAAATTGGCGATCAAATAAGTTTTCGAGTAAGCTATAAAAAAATTTAAATGACTTGTTGGATTAGTGGAGGTGTGTCATCACTCATCTCTATATAGAACATTATACAGAACAAAAATAGATTCACAAATGTTCACAGTGCTCATGCATTGTATTTGTACCCGACACGAAACACACAAAAACTGTTCTAAAGAAGTTTTTCTAAGAGAAAATGAAAAATGCTTTCAAATTGCAAAACTCAAGTGAATTACAATAATTACTTTGATCTTAATCACACACAAAATCTCTTAAAATTTTATTTGTACACCAAATAGCGTAAAGAATTGGTTTATTTAACTATTTGGCATATTGCCGCTATCTCATAAGAAAGAAAACTCGAGAAAACTCGTAAAGATAACTTTCAATTAACATTGTGTCATTTTTATTGCAAATTATTTATTTTAATATGGAACGAATTTTAAAATGTCGTTTTAATTCTATTTATTTATTCGAGTACTTGTGGGTACACTTTATTTTTTGTTTTTCCGTCTGGTGCGTACACGAATAAATCAGAAGGTTTTCCTAACTCGCTAGCCACATAAAGTTGTCCATGTCCATATGAGAAGAACGGATTCTCCAAGTTGCACTGGAAACTAAACGTTTAAATCTGTTGGGATCATTGAAATATGTGGCCTGTCTGTCGTGGCAACACTACATCTTCCTCTTCGAATTTTCCACTCAAAATTGTAGCTTCAATGACATTGTTCATCATCTTTTTCCCCGAAGTTCAAAAAAGTTTGTGCAATTTCAAAATATGTGACATATTTGAAATTACAATATGTGACACAACAACACATATAAACCTTTTAAGAAAGAGGCTCTACAACATAATGCTTTTTAAGACGATTATGGACGCAAATTTCTTTTTTTTATATTCTTTTTAAGGAATGGAAAACTTAATAATAAATCCTTTCACATAATAATGTACGATATAGGGTAATAGTTCATGATAGGATGGAGGAAATAAAAACAATATACTGTTTTTTTTTTCAAATTTGCAGGAACAAAGCTAAAATTAGGTTCCTAATTATTCTAGTGCTGGAAGCATTTACCAAGATCATATAACGCATTGTTTACCTCAAGCCAGCGTATATAGTAATTATATGGAAGCTCTTTTATTCGAGCAAGCAAAAAGTTCATTCTTTTAAAAAATAATTACGTTCATCAACACCTTAGAAAGAATGTTCTTATGTGTTGTTGTGACACACATCGTAATTCCTACTACCCAAAACATTTTATTTTAAAAAATATTGCGACGCTGATGCATAGGCTGACTTCACCACAGCTCTGGAAACATAGTGTTCTAGATATACAATGAGCTAATATCTATCAAATACTTTAATTAAAAGCTAACCAATATTATGGACTTCGTAGTTCTAATAATAAAAATATTCAAGCAAGCAGTAGTATCCCAACAAACATAAATTCTGTTGTACGAGAAAAAGTAAAAAAAAATTTTATCGGAAGTGACAAACCGGAAGTTAGGATGCAGAACTGTTGTAAACCGTACTACTAAATGTGTATGTACCAAATTTCATCCCATTCGATTATCAAGTACAGAAGTTATTAAGCTTCCAAAATAACAGGTGCTTGGAGGACCCCCTACCACTTTGTTCACTATCGCTAAAAAAAACTAATCAGTTCCTTGCCATACATATTCGCATCTTTTTGCAAAGTGTAATCAAAATTACTTAACGAACGAATGTTGTATGCATCCAACAAACATTGAAACAATAAACAGGTGTTAGGGAGGACCCCACCACTTATCCCAATATTGTCCAAAAACTAATCAATTCTTTGTCATTAAAGACTTCATCTTCTTCCAAAGTGGCATTAAAATTGATTAATTAATGAAATCTGCATGCTCCCAACAAACTTTAAAAACAAAGTGCGAAAAGTCAGCAGTTGTATGGTAGACCTCCCGCCACTTTGATCAATGTGTTTCAAAAGATGATAACTATCTTCTTACACTAATTGGAACCTTTTCCATAAGTTTTATCAAAATCACTTCATTATTGTAGGGTGTAGTATGCATAAAGATACTGAAAACACTGCCAACAATTTACAAAACAAAAAAAAAAATTTACCGGAAGTGAAAAACCGGAAGTTGGGATGCAGAATTGTTGTGAACCGTACTAAATGCTCATGTACCAAGTTTCATCCAATTCGATTATCAGGTACAGATGTTATTGAGCTATTAAAAAAAACTTTGTTCACCATCACTCAAAAACTAATCAGTTCCTTGCCATACATGTTTGCATCTTTTTTCAAAGTGTCATCAAAATTCGTTCACGAACGAATGCTGTGTGCTCCCAACAAACATTGTAAAAGTGTGACACAGTAAACAGGAGGGGACAGTGTTCGGGAGGACCCCCATCACTTATTCCAATATTATCCAGAAGCTAATCAGTTCTTTGTTACTTAAGTTTTCATCTTTTTTCAAAGTGTCATTAAAATAAATTAATGAATGAAGTCTGTATGCTCCCAACAAACTTAAAAAACAAAGTGTGAAAAGTCAGTTGTATGGTAGACCCCCACCACTTTCGTCAATGTGTCCGAAAAGATGATAATTATCTTCTCACACTAATTGGAGCCCTTTTCATAAGTTTCATCATAATCACTTCATTATTGTAGGCTGTAGTGTGCATAAAGACACTGAAAAAACTTTAAAAAAGTACAAAAAATTTTTTTACCGGCAGTGAAAAACCGGAAGTTGGGATGCAGAACTATTGTGAACCGTACTGCATACTCATGTACCAAGTTTCATCCAATTCACTTATCAGGTACAGATGTTATAGAGCATTCAAAAAAACAGGTGCTCCAGGGACTCCACACCATTTTGTTCACTATCGCTCAAAAACTAATCAGTTCCTTGTCATACATGTTTGCATCTTTTTTCAAAGTATCATCAAAATTCATTCACAAATGAATGTTTTATGCTCCCAACAAACATAAAAACTTTGTGGAAAAACCACCTGTTGTATGGTGAACCCCTGAACCCTTTATCCAATGTGCTCCAAAAGCTAACAAAATCTTTCTCATGTTACTTGAAAGCTTTTACCAACGCTTCATGAAAATCGATCGGTAATTGTAGGCTACAGTAGGGATAAACACCTGAAAAAAAAACTTTTTAACTGGAAGTGACAAACCTGAAGTTAGTATGCAGAAATATTGAAAACAGTATTAAAACCTTATATACTAAGTTTCAATAATATTATAGCCCGGGATCAGAAGTTATTCAAGATTTAAACTTAGAGGTGTTCGGGAGACCCCCCGCCATTTTGTCCAAATTTAAAATGAATCCAGATCTTCCATTTTCAAGTGAACCTGTATCATTTGCCAAAGTTTCATCAAGATCCTATGCAGAAAACTCACTATTGCAAACGTGTTGCCTGCTAAGGGCCACATTTTTAATTAGTTTGTTTATCATACTTGCTATCCATGTTTGATTATACATAAGCTATGCTTCTTTGTATATTATTTGTGCGAATTCCATTTCGTAATTTTGAGCTTTTAATCGATGTTATCAACTATATTTCTTAGTTGAAGAAACATGCATTACATATACAATTGCAAACCAATAACATATTTAGTTTATTACCAATAACAATAACACATTGTATAGATGATAAAATTTGTAACATCATTATGTGTTTAATTCAAATACATATAGTTGATATGATATACAAATGTAATTGTTTCAGATTATACTTTCATTTTTCAATTACATTAAATTATGTTCAACAAAAAAATTGATCAAAGGAATCTAACCGTATAAAACAATTTTAAAGAAAAATCAAATTAAATTATTATCAACATTTAGGCAGAACCCCTAAAGATAATTATACTGGCCCTCCCTGGGGTTCAATTAAAAAAAAATTTGCCTGTTAAAAAATTTGCCTATGCGCAAGTGTACACAACAACTTCCCAAAGTTTCATGATGATCGGATGAATGGTTTATTAATGCATAAACGACAAACATACATACTTTCAATTTTATATATATAGATAACCTAATACACCTATCCCCCGTTTTACACGGTAGATACGTTCCTGATAAAAACGTGTTAATCGAAAATATAAATTTTGTATGGAAAACCGTGTTAAACGAAAAACGTGGGTTTTTGGTCATTTCTTGCAACAAACAGATTCGGTAAAACATAAAAGTACCAGTTCAATCACATAAGATATCGACATAATAGTTAAATTCATTTTCAAAACGAAACATGTAACATAACCAATAAGAAATTTACGGAAAAATAAAAAGTAATTATGCATGCACATACTAGCATTTTGACCTAAATCAAAGCTAACTTTACTTGATTCAGTTCGGTGCGACTTGGAAGTTAAATTTGTAATTAATAATTGTGCTTTCTTTTTAGCTAAATCTTGCAAACACCTTCATATTGACTTAAAAATTCGTTGACAGTTCGCAGAAATCGGAGAGCTAGTTCAATATTCGGATCATGTTGTTGAAAGTAGCTGCATTATTTATTATCTTCTGGTATAATGATTGCAATAAAGAAGTTTTAATTTTGGGTAGAAATACAATTTATCCATTTGTAAGCTGCAAATGTTGAGGGTGACATGGAGCATTGTCCAGTAAAAGAAGAACCTTAAGTATTATTTTGATTAAATACTATTTTACTTGTGGTACGCAAGAGTTATGAGACAAATCAATGAACAATGTGGTTTTAACCCAAGCTTTTGTATTGGCATTCCAATAAATGGAAGTTGTCTATTCCTTTTTACTTGAACGCTTTGCCACCTAAGCCTAATCGCTCTTTAGTATTGCAAACCTGATCAGCAGCCAAATTCTGTAATTGTGAAGCGGTGAAGTGATAAGTTTTTGAATGAACAGAAACGATGGAATTTTTAACGCTGCAGGACAGTAAGATGTACCGCAATTAATTTCAGTCAATTTTAGTAGGTACTGTTGTGCGCTTTTCAATTTTAAATTTTTGCAAAAAATGCCCGTGTTTAAATATTTCGAACCAACCATGACTTGCAATAACACTGCAAAGACATATCATTAATTTATTTTCCATTGTTTTTATTTTTTTTAAATAAAATGTGTTGTGTAGTAGGAACTACAATATGTGTCAAAACAACAAATAAAAACTTTTAACATCACGGTCACCGCAACAACATACGTTCAACGATGTTGATGGACGCTAATTTTTATTGTTTGTGTTCTTTAAATTTTTTTGAATTGATAACTAAACAATAAATCCAATCATTTAATAAAATATGACAGACCCAATATTTCATTATAGGATAGAATAAGATCTCACTGCTATTGCCAGTGTTGTATAATATCTCACGTTAACTCGTATGTCAACAGATAGAATTATTTACTTACAAATTAACTATGATCATTGATACACCTACGCATTTTGTATCTAGCTAATAACGATCTATTGCTTAAAATCAACTGATTTGCATAGAGAATCTCTTACATCCCTTTGCTGATATACATCAACATGTTATTTCAAAATTTTGCTTTGAACACTCGCAGGCGTTTTTTGTTACAAGTTTCTTGCTTTCTTGTTTTAATTAAAACCTGTATGTATATGATCATAAGTGGTATACTGGTATACCAGAAGGTTTAATTAAAATAAAGTAGATATAAGTGCGTGCAATACCAAAATTTGTCTTTTTTATTAATTTTTTTTTTTTGGCAGTTCTGATTTCAAAAACCGTGTAAAGTCGAAAACGTGTTAAGTGAGTGCCGTGTAAAGCGGGGGATAGGTGTATATACATTACTATTTCAATTTTTTTTATCAAACGAATATAATGAAATGATGACGCACCTTGCATTTTATAAAAAAAAATATATCATATTAAACGTAATCATATAACTTTCCTTTGGAAAGTTTTTTTTCTGTTATACATTTAAATGAGAAAAAAATGAAACAGACATATTCTCTTGCCAATGTTTTTTTATGCTTTAATACTTCAACAAAAACTGGTTGTATGTTTCGATGATAAACGAATAAAAGAGACATAATGACCATGAATCAACTTTTGTCTATTTTTAGTCATAAAAATAGAAATATTATTAGCACAGGTTGAGTTTTTGGTTCAGAGTTTTTTTGATTTCAAACCGATAAATTGTTCATCAAAAATTATAATTTTGGTTCGGAGTGCAGTGGAATCTCAAATTATTTGTTAATTAATGTTGGCCTTATTGATTCCATACAATTTTTTTAAAAAATAAATAAATTTAAAATATAAAAATAGTTCTACGGAAAGTGATGCACACATGTATGGAGCAAAGTTTTTTCCAATTCAGAGGAAAGATGTTTAAACAACATGTCGGAACAAGCATGGGCAGCAAAGTAGCTCCATACTTAAGTAATGTGTTTCTATGCCACCTTGAGAAACGATTACAAGAAACTTCGATTTTGTTTCCCCGAATATGAAAGAGGTATGTAGATGACATCTTTGCAGTTATAAAAAGAAACGAAATCGCAACAGCTTTAGAGCCTCTAAATAACCAATACCCGACCATCAAATTTACAATTGAAGAAGAACACAATAATTCTCTACCCTTTTTGGACGTCAAAGTGTTAAGAAATGGAAAAAAAGTAACTTTCGGTATTCACCGCAAACAAACAAATACAATGCGCTTCATAACGGCAGACTCGTTTCACAACGGCAGTCACAAAAAAGCTGCATTTAATTCAATTCACAGCACATAGACTGTAAAACATACCAATGAACATCCAAGAGTTAATTAAGGAGAAAAAATATATAATGAAAGCAGCAAAAATTAACGGGTATGATTCCAAATTCATAAAAAGAATCCTGCACAAATTTGAGGCAAAGCGAGAGAAAAGAAAGTTAACCACGCTATGTCCAGAACAAGAGAATTCAACAAGAAGGATTTGCTTACCATTTTATCCATCCATTACTAACAAAATAGGAAATATTCTTAAACAGCACAAGATTTAATTAACAACCAAGTCTACAACAATAGGAAATTTACTCAACAACTATAAGGACAAAGTAAAACCAGCCGAAAAATAAGGAATTTGTCAAATTAGTTGCCTGAATTGCCCTAATAAATACGTAGGACAAACATTGAGGAAATTCTGTAGCCGATTAGACGAACGTAATGCCGCCGTAAGATCCAACAACATAAGCAAATCCAGCGTACATATGCAGGAAAACCCTACACATAACATTGATTTAGTAAATTCTAAAATCATAAAAACAATTAGGAATAATTGGTATCTTGACGCGTATGAATCTTTCTATATAGATAAGTTTAAACCTGATATTATGAATTGTGAAGAGAGGCAAAATATTATTACATCCGATCTTTTTAGATTAGTCAAAAACAATCCCAGATAATGGGAAAATGGAAAAGGATCCGCTAAATTAAAAAAAAAAAATTTTTTAATAATTCCATTATGTTATGGTTGTTTTTTGGATTTTCCAATTTTTCATGTCTTTATAATAATATTCAACTGTAATATCTAAATACAGTCAAACTTCCATAAATCGAACTTCTATTATTCGAATTTCTCTATAAATCGTATTAATATTTCGAATTAAAATTTTGAATTTCTTCTATATTTCGAAATTTCCCTAAATCGAACTAAAATTGATGGCTTTTGGTGGTTCGAATTATGGAAGTTTCACTGTAATCAGAAAACACTTTACCTCTTATTTTGGGAGGAGTGTTTTCATTACTTATAATTAAGTTTTTATTGTCATATAGTTTTTTCTATTTATTTGGTATTTTTTAAGTTTGGAATACCAATTAGTTCATTAAATTTTAACATGTCAGTTTAATTCAGTTGCAAATTGTCTCTCTGAAGATGATACGAAACTAGTAAGAGAAATTTGTTTTTATATTTTTTTAAGAAATAAAGTTATCTCAATAGTTTTACAATAAAGGAAATCTAAATTCAAATCAGCGTTTGTGTTTGTTTTTTTTTTTTGCATTTGCTGTAAGGAGTTGATGTGACGATAGTTTTTAAAAAACTTGTGTGGAATAAATAAGGCCGTTTGCCAACATTAATTAACAAACGATAAATTGTTATTTCTGAAAGTTGGTGTTAGATTATTTTAATCAAAAATAACCAAATAAAAAAATTAAATTCGGTTAATGTTTGATTATAGATCAAAAAAAATTTGGAAAATTTACAAATTAAAAATTAAATCTAGTAGGGTAATTGTGTATGGATTGCCTGAATCCTTGGTTAAGATTCGAAAAAATGCAACACGCGGCTATTTTTTTTCTATTCGTGAAATAGGTTGTGTACTGTTTTCAAAAGAATTAAATTAAAAAAAAAATACATACGATAGTAAATTTAGATACAGTCATATGTACGATTTTAGATAAAAAAAAAGAAAGAATTAAAAATTTTCCTATGTAAGATATATATATATATATATATATATATATATATATATATATATATATATATATATATATATATATATATATATATATATATATATATATATATATATATATGTATATATATATATATATATATATATATATATATATATATACATATATATATATATATATATATATATATATATATATATATATATATATATATATATATATATATATATATATATATATATATATATATATATATATATATATATATATATATATATATATATATATATATATATATATATATATATATATATATAGAACAGTTCCATATGAAAACGCACAAGAGTTGCACCGACCCATTTATTTTTCAATAAAATTTACCTGTATCGAAAGGTTATCAAAAAATGTGAATTAACAATTTGTTTTTATACTTTTAGAGTTACCCTGTCGGAAGTTATAACACAAGGTAATTCAGAAATTCTATTTATCCTGTCACTATTTAAATAGCTGTAACACGTGAACGCGTTATCCGATGTTTATTTTTTTGGTGTCAATTGAAAGGTTAAATTAAACAGAAAATTACTAAAAAATATTTCAAAAAATAAAATCACAATACAGTGTTGCCATAATCAGATTTACGCTAAAAACCAGGATAACATACCGAACGCCCCCAATTTTTTGAAAACTAATATTTTTATTGAAAAGAGCACATTTTTTTACATAAAATATGTTAAAACTAAAATACCCTTTTTTCCCGTTATGTTAGTATGAATTACTTTGTAATTAAGGTTCAGGTTTTTATATTTCCAATTTTGTTATGTGTTTGAGAGCAATTACAATTTTATCTCAGGACCACAGTATGCCATAAAAAACCTAATGCAATGTGTTCTAAATACGGGAAGCTTCAAATTTCACCATTTTTAAAGCTCACTTTTTATCACTTTACTTTTTACTTCTTCATTACAAAAGCTTAACAAGTCAGTTTTAGAAATAGAGAAGATAATAAAACGCAATTCTCTAATATTATTTCTCTTTTAAAACATAAAAATAATGTCCAGCAATTGAATCATTGCAACAAAAGCTATCAGCCCAGTTTCATAACGTAGTTATTAGTGAAATTAGAATGAAGCAATGGTTGATAAATGCTGGTAGATGTACACTAGAAACTGTAAACAAAAATGCAGATGGGTTTTTAAAATATTTTACAATGAAGTTATATGAGTTGATACCACACCATTTTATATCTTCTGAACAATCAAAACTTTTAAAATAAACAAAAGAGTCACTACGTTCGGGAGAGTTTATTGTAGTATCGGATTTTGCGGAAAATCATTCGTTTAGTGTACAGGAAGAAATTCAAGTTTATCATTGGGCTAACCCACAGTGCACTATACATCCATTTTGTATTTATTACAGAGAAGGAAATGATCTCAAATGTACTAGCATGGTGGTCATTGCGGAAAGTTTGGAGCATAATTATATTTCTGTGTATTTGTTTCAACTTAAGTTACTTGAATTCGTGAAGGAAACATTTCCAATAATAAGCAAGATCTTTTTTCTCAGACGGATCAGCAGCACAATACAAAAGTAAAAAAAATTCTATAATTTGTGTGAAATAAAGGCAAAAGAAAACATTGATCTGGAGTGGCATTTCTTTGCCACCTATCATGGAAAATATCCATGTGATGCGATTGGAGGTACCATAAAAAGGATGGCACCAAAAGCTAGCCTTCAACGGGTGCATACAAACCATATTTTGGACGCCAAAGACTTTTTTGACTTTGTCAGTGCCAATCTACAAAAAAAATAAAGGTAAAATTTTGTCAAGTTAAAGTTAATACTATATGTAAAGTTAATACTATACCAGGCACACAATCATACCTTTAATTTATTCCAATAACAAGCAATGAATTAATAGTAAAAAGATTTTCTATCTTTACTGATAATTGTAAGTCTTTTTTGAAATGAATATTTAATTATTTTAATTTTTATTGTTAATCAAAATGAGTTTTACTCCTTTAATGTTCCAATAAAAAATGAAATATAATAAATGGCAATATTATGTTTATGTTTTAAGAGTAATAATATTAGAGAATTGCGTTTTATTATCTTCCCTATTTCTAAAACTGATTTGTTAAGCTTTTGTAATGAAGAAGTAAAAAGTGAAGTAAAAAGTGAAGTGATAAAAAGTGAGCTTTTAAAGTGATGAAATTTGAAGTTTCCTATATTTAGAACACATTGCAACAGGTTTTGTATGGCATACTGTGGTCCTGAGATAAAATTGTAATTGCTCTCAAACACATAACAAAATTGGAAATATAAAAACCTGAACCTTAATTACAAAGTAATTCATACTAACATAACGGGAAAAAAGGGTATTTTAGTTTTAACATATTTTATGTAAAAAAATGTGCTCTTTTCAATAAAAATATTAGTTTTCAAAAAATTGGGGGCGTTCGGAATGTTATCCTGGTTTTTAGCGTAAATCTGATTATGGCAACACTGTATTGTGATTTTATTTTTTGAAATATTTTTTAGTAATTTTCTGTCTAATTTAACCTTTCAATTGACACCAAACAAATAAAAATCGGATAACGCGTTCACGTGTTATAGCTATTTAAATAGTGACAGGTTATATAAAATTTCTGAATTACCTTGTGTTATAACTTCCGACAGGGTAACTCTAAAAGTATAAAAACAAATTGTTAATTCACATTTTTTGATAACCTTTCGATACAGGTAAATTTTATTGAAAAATAAATGGGTCGGTGCAACTCTTGTGCGTTTTCATATGGAACTGTTCTATATATATATATATATATATATATATATATATATATATATATATATATATATATATATATATATATATATATATATATATATATATATATATATATATATATATACATATATATATATTCAATGCATGAACGAATAAATCCCGTTCGGAGAGACGCTGCCATAAATGTAAACGAGGACCTAAAAAAAGTCGCCGATTGGGGTGACAAAAATTTGGTCAATTTTAATTCCACCAAAACACAGCTATTGATTGTTTCCAGATCAAAGACCGAGTTTCCCAACGATATTTCAATTAATATGTGTGACGACCAAATACGCGAATGTGAAAGCATTCGTTTATTGGGAGTCACAATATCCAATGACTTACTCTGGAACGATCATATAATGGCCATGGCAAAGAGCGCGTCAAGAAAACTCGGCCTCCTCAATAGATGTAAAAAATATTTTACTTCGCATCAATTACTCCACATTTATAAGTCCTATATTCGTCCCTGTATGGAGTATTGTTGTCAAGTTTGGGGCGCTGCATCTGTTACTATCCTGGCTCTTTTGGACTCTGTTCAAAAGCGAGCTATACGAATTGTTGGTGATCAAGATTTAACATTAGGTCTTGATTCCCTGCAACATCGTCGCACTGTTGCTGATCTCGTTGTTTTTTATAAATATCGTCACCAGCAGTGCTCGGATGAAATCAGGTCCATAATGCCTCAGACATATGTTTTTCCCCGTTTTACTCGTCAATCGGTGTGTGCGGGCGGTCGAACTGTCGGGATTACTCACTGTCATAGTAATAGAATGCAAAGGGATTTCTTTGTGCGTACATCGTATACATGGAATGCTTTGCCCGAATCAATAGTCTCGAGTGCTTTCAATCCACAAAGATTTAAAAAAAGCGTCCACCTATACCTCAAGACGCATGTTGTTGTGGGACCTAAGTCTTAAAAGGTATCTATGTGTTGTTGTGACACATTTTGTAATTCCTACTACACTTATTAAAAAAAAAAAAAAAAAAATATATATATATATATATATATATATATATATATATATATATATATATATATATATATATATATATATATATATATATATATATGTATATATATATATATATATATATATATATATACATATATATATATATATATATATATATATATATATATATATATATATATATATATATATATATATATATATATATATATATATATATATATATATATATATATATATATATATATATATATATATATATATATATATATATATATATATATATATATATATATATATATATATATATATATATATATATATTGAGTCACGTATAAAAGTGGAGTGATTTTAGTTTATAAACAAAAATATTGAAAATAAACAAAAAATAGTTTCACGATATTTTGAATTGCCAGTAATAAATCGTGTGCATAATTAAATTAATTATCATAGTTAAATATGTAAATTTTACGGTAATTTGTTTACTACTGAAAAACAAAAAGAAAATGTTTTAAATATAATATGTACACTAAATTTTCATAAAAAAGCAAAATAAATATAAATTTTTGGTTGAAGAAGAAAAATACATTTATTTTTTTTTTTTTGGAAAAATTTATTGAGTTGACTTTATTGGTTGTGTTGGAGAAACCGATATCAGCTGATTTGTAAATTCTTTGGATAAACTGCCTGTTTTATAATGGTGATGAAGAAACAAATGAAAAAAAGTTAATATGGGAAATTGGATTTATGGTTGAAACACGTTTTGGAATATTTAAAATTTAACAAGCTGTTTGGATATTAGACCTGAATTGGACATCTACCAACTATTATAAGAGAAGTCTTTTGTTTAATTATTATTATATAAAAAATTTTTATTTTAGATTTCTTTTTCTGTTAATGTTATGATCCTCATGGTTTGCTAAGCAAAACTAATTTGAGATTTTCGTAGGGAAAGGCCATATTGGTTTCCTTTTTTTAATCTTGCTGATTAACCCAAACGAGGGAGAAGAAAGTTGATTGCATAGCATCCTCTCGTTTTGTAGCTTTTGATATGATTAATACAATTACATCAAAACCGGTTAACAGATTGGTTATATCAAATGCCTATTGTTTTCAGCTAATTGAAAGATATAAACAAAAATAAGAGTAACTCTCTGTTAAATACAATCATACTATTATTTAATCTGTTGAAAATATAAAATCATATATCGAAAAAAATTCAAAGTAAATATTTAGAGTTTTCAGGTTTTTATACATCTCATCTCTTTTGTTTCGTTTTAATATTAAAATAAACAAACAATAATAATAAAAAACTAAATATATCTATGTAGAGATGATGTGAATACATAACAATAATAAATTTATGAAATCATAAAGTTGATGGGGCGATCAAAAAGTTTTTTGTACTGTTATTGCATTAATGATAAATTATGGTATTGCAAAACATGTAACGTTAGAATCAAGGAAGGAAAATTGAAAGGCATTTTGCGCCGTTGTTTTTTACTGTTAGACGTAACTATAAAAATATTTAGTGTTGAATATTTTACGTCAATTTTGACAGTAATGAGCATAGCATGTAACTATATGTAGATTTTTTTTTGGAAAAACACCAATCGATTTGCTCAGTTTCGAAATATTTGGAATTTTTAATGAATAAAAATTAATATTAAAGAAACTGAGCAAATCGATTGGTGTTTTTCCAAAAAAAAATCTACATATAACTATAAAAATCTAAATCCTTTGCCAACACCTTTACTCAGAACTCAAATTGTTCTGTATCAGATTGTAGAATTTTCCAAATGCTCCATGTTGGACATCACACAATTAGTGGGCATAAGAAATGCTTGATGCACGTGTTAACGTAAGAAAAGGAAATTTTAAAGTTTGTATTTAAGAACTTGGGATAGGATTGGAGCAATAGTGTAGTATTGCGGATGCAAAAGCTTATGGATTGTACATAGCAAGGAAAACATTTTTTTGTAATCAATTCCACCAGTATACGGAACGTGAAAGGAAGGAGTTATTATTATAGCTAGTTGTTCTCACACATGAGACTTCTAAGGTATGCTTATAGGAATGTGAAGATAGTCTTGTGGCTCGTGAATGTCTACGCAATGGAGGTATTAGTTTATTAATTTCGTTAGAGAATTTACCGTAGTAGTATCTATAAAACAGTGTAAGAGCTCCAACCACTCTTCTATGATGAACCGAATCCATACTTGATGTTAACATTGGATCATCAACCAATTTCAAAGCACACCTGTGAACTCTGTCAACAAAATCTAAAGAGGTTTCTGATGCTACAGCCCATAAATTTGAGTCCAACTCCAAAATATGCTGTATAGATCGTAGTAATTTCCGATGGAGATGACAAAAGCTTTCACAGCGACGTACGAAGCCAAGTTGTTGGCACTCCAATTTCACCACGGAAAGAATATGTTCATGCCATTTCAGTTTGTGATTGATATTAGTACCCAACAGTTTAAGTGTAGGTGAGTTTAATAATGGTTGCCTGGAAAATGTTACATTGCCGTTATAGAGTGAGGTTTTATGGGACAAAACGCACGACATCGTCTCCATAGAATTAAATATCACAAGATTCCATTTACCCCAGTCAAGGATTAATTCAAGATCTAATTCATATTATATGATTATATGCTTTATAGAAATTGCGTAAACCAGTCGGATGTTCAGCGAATTTATATGCTTTTTTCTTATTAAATAGATGTTTCTCTTCATCTATTATCTTTCGACATAAATTTCTCTCTTTGCAAGACTGTCTAAGGTTTTCATCGGTTTTGTTTTGATTAAACTTTCGAAAAGCCTTTTTTTAACTTTTATTTATTTTATTTATTTTAACTTTTTTACATTTACTAGAAAACCATAGATCAGTCTTTGGAATGATCAATTTATTAGGTTTAAATCTGCGCATACCATCAATTATAGTTTCAGAAAAATTTGATGCAGCTATGTCTGGGTCTTAGCCGGTTTAAATTAGGGTTCAATGTGACAAACAAATACATTTATATGAAAATTATTTTACATTTATATGAAAAATATACACATTGGCAGTTGGCTTCCAATACATTGAGTTGCAACTGATATTTCTAATATATATCAAGTATATTTGATAGAAATTAGAAGTTTGCAAATAAGGTTTGCAAATATATATTAAACATGTTTCTATTGGCATTTTGCACCAATGTGATAAAAATAAGCATTGCTTACATATAGATGAAAAACGTGATCTACGCAGGTGAAAAAGTCGAGATTTGAACGTGACCATTCATTTTTGATTTTCCTGAAACTTGGCATATAAGTAATATGGACAAAATAGAACTTTTATACCGATTTCATCAAATTTTTTTTTGTTTGATAGCTGATTAGTTAGTCGTTTGAAGAAAAATTAATTTATTGTTTTTATAATTAATTTTTAAATAAAAATATTAAAAAATTTTTTTAAAGATGGCGCTAAGGTCGAAGATCAATTGGAATTTAATTAGATTTTTTACTGAAAATAGTTCTATCCTTACTTTAAAATATATCAAATTAACAGAGATGCATAAATTCTTGTTCTTGAGATATTTAATTTAAAAGATTTTTAAACCGATTAAAATTCTATTTGTTCATTATTTTCTCGAACTTCAGTGGTAAAAACTTTTTGATGATAAAAATTGTTCCAAAAAATAATGAACAATTAGAATTTTAATCGGACTGAAAATCTTTAAAATTAAATATCTCAAGAACAGGGATTTACGCCTCTTTGTAAATTTGATATATTTTAGAGTAAGGATAGAACTATTTTCAGAAATAAATTAATTAAATTCCAATTGATCTTCGACCCTAGCGCCATCTTTAAAAAAGTTTTTTAATATTTTTTATTTAAAATTAATTATAAAAACAATAAATTAATTTTTTTCAAACGACTAACTAATCATCTATCAAACAAAAAAAAGATTGATGAAATCGGTACAGCCGAAGAAGTTTAAGTTTTTGAAGAAGTTTAATTTCAAAGTTACATCGGATTGGCAGAATTTTCATTTTTCATGCATGTTAGGGTGCTATGCTCAAACTATGCATTTTAAAAAATTTTTAAATTAAGTCGTATTTTTTATTTGTCCATACTACTTATATGCTAAGTTTCAGAAAAATCAAAAATGGTCAAGTTTTCACAACTCTGTCTAGAACACGTTTTTCATCTATATATGATTAAACAAATCTTAAATCTGCTTGCATTATCAGAACTGCCACCACATCCTGTTCTGAAAATTGGAAATTAGCGTTTCCCTCCCTCTTTTTAAAACCATTGATACACTAAGTCTTTGCGATGGCACCTTAGAAGCGAAGAAAAATATTATGAACAATAAAATCAGGTTTATAGTTTCTTACTTATTAAGGATAATATGCTACTGTCTAGCATACGAATGATGGTCACTGATGGGGTGAGTATGGATGAGTTATATGAGATTTCATTTACTACTTTTAATACATTTTAATTTTGCAATGACCATAAACAAAGCGCAAATATGTATTAGGCATGTGTGTGCATGTGCAATAGAAATGTACGAAAAAAACACGTAGATGCTGTAATTCTTAGACCGGTTATTAGTTTAGACTAAAACTTCAGCACAGTGCATGTCTTGGTCTGCTATTTCATTTTATATGCCATTCCTCAGATGAGAGTAGAAAAACAAAAATTATAAGAGTATTTAGATTATTAGAATATTTTAATGTAAAAAGCTACTCCAGCAATAAAACAGTTTCTAACCACTTATTTGGAAAGTACGGGTATCACCGTGCGGACACCTTCTAGTAATAAATAAAACAATCCATTTGAGAAATCAAATTTGTATAATAAAACTGAAAAGTAATAATTTTACTGAACACTTAAATAATTGTATAGCATGTTTATCTCAAAATTGTAAATAAAAATAAATTGAATTGAATTGAACAATGCTGCATGAGTAGCATGAGAAAATTAAATAGTAAAACATCGCTGACTGTCGTCGACTGTACGATCCAGTTACTCTTCAAAAGTGTTATCACGAACGATAAAAAAGTTGTTTATCGATGTCTTTCTTGTAGAGTTTTGTAAATTGCTGCGCTTTTCCTGTGGTGCTGATAATTTGCTTTCTGTACTTTTAAATAACAATCTCCTTACAGGTTTAATTACAATCTTATGAATATATGTTATATGTTTATGGAGGGAACTTGTTGATAAACCTGAAGTCTTGAATTGTTTCTTACATAAATATTTCATTTTGCAAACTTGTCTTACATATGTATTTCATTTTGCAGAGCTCAGAAGTATTGTTACCGTTTCTTTTTCTAAACAGGGGTCCTATTCCCGAACACATAAATGTGAATGGTAACGAAATGTGAACGGTAACGATTTTCCGGAAAACGAATTTCACATTATTGTCTAAATTTAATTTAGACAATATTGTTAAATTCGTTTTTCGTAAAATCGTTACCGTTACCCTTTAATGTTACGCAATACAAACTTCACAATATTGTCCAAATTTACATTTATGTGTTCGGGAATAGGGCCCCAGTTGAAAATTAGAAAACCAAATAACATAATCTCAAAGTACGAGCTATTTTCAGAAATGAAATAGAATAAATGTTCAGAATTACCAAACGCACGTTTTATTTGAAATTTCCAAAACATGAAATTTAAATTTTCTGTACCGAAAAAAAGTGTTTTAGGAGTTGTTTATTTTTAAATTTTTATTCCGATGATACAAAACTTCAGTTTAGAAAATTTAGATGGGTTCATCTCATAAGAGCATTGTGTTTAGCGGCTACCAGAGATTACACCTGGAGTATCCAGATAGATCTGTTTTTTGACTGAGGTAAAGCCTAAAGAAGCTTGAAAGAGTTTATAAACAGAGAAGCTTCCAAAAGTACTTATAATGAATTTAAAATTTTAATAGCCAATTTTTTAAATTATTTAACTAATAAGAGGAACAAATCTTAAACAAAATGTCTTGATAGAAGTAGAAAGTTTTGTGTTATCATTATTATTTGAAAATGCCCCTATTTTTGGCAAAGAATTGTAAGCAAACTTTACTTAAGTTGTATAAAGAGCGAAATAGAACGGACCAGTTTACTGAAACTTTTATTAAATAGAATTATTTCTTTTACTTATATTTTTTATAACTGATGATCTGATTTTTATCAGTTGTAATTTCCCAAGGGCGGTGATAATTCGAAATAATTTTTGGCCAAAAATTTTGAAAGCAAGTATATTGATAAAGCACGAGGCCGTAGGCCGAGGGCTATTATCAATACCACTTGCTTGAGGAATTTTCCAAAAAATTATGAGAATATATCAACGAACGAGGGGAATTCGTTTAGAAAATTTTTTGGCTTAGTTTTATTTTAATATAACCCAATGAAATCCTCTAAAATGTAAGGACATCATTCAATTTCACCAATTACATTTGAATTATACTAATAACAAATAGTTATACGTCTAGCCTACAGGGATATTAAAAATTATCAAATATTTTTTGAAATAGTTAGCTGACATCGTAGTAGGCCAACGTATAATTCATAAAAAATATATAAAGAAATGAAAAATGGCCAAAAATTTTCTAAACGAATTCCCTTCGTTCGTTGATAAATTCTTATAATTTTTTGGAAAATTCCTCAAGCAAGTGGTATTGATAATAGCCCTTGGCCTACGTCCTCGTGCTTTTATCAATATACTTGCTTGCGAGATTTTTGGCAACAAATTATTTCGAATTATCACTGCCCTTGGGAAATTACAACTGAAAATTTTTGCCATTTTTCATTTCTTTATATATTTTGTATGAATTATACGTTGGCCTACCTGTGATATCAGTTAATTATTTCAAAAAATATTAGATAATTTTTAATATCCCCGTAGGCCAGACGTATAACTATTTGTTATTACATAGCATAATTCAAATGTTATTGGTGAAATTGAATGACGTCATTACATTTTAGAGAATTTCATTTGGTTAAACTAAAATAAAACTAAGGCAAAAAATTTTCACTGATATCAAATCTATAGTATAACTGATTCTCTAATTTTGGATTTTTGAGATCAATTAAACTCAAGTAAGTAAAGAAGTAATTGGAATTTTTTCAATTCAAAGGTATGGTTTGAAGTTTCTCAGAAAAAAACTTCAATTCACATTTTTCGTGTTTCGGATGGGATTCGAACCTACCCTCGTCAGTGCCCGGTATGAATCCGTGGGCAGACACACTATCGATTACGCCGTTGAGGCGATGACAATTTCAAAGTTGAAACTTCTTCATCACTTATTAATTTTTTTCACTTAAGTTGAATTTTTCCACTGTCATTAGACTCCATATTATGGAAATGTTTTTACATTATATGGGATTCTTTGCATTAAATTTCTAGACAATACTTTGTGTGAATTCATAGAATGGGGAACATTTCTATTCTAATTAACATTCTAAGTCACGATTGTATAGCCATTATTGATTGTTTCCAATCAATGTGAAATCAATGGCTGACACTTGGTCAATTTGTTGTCCTATATGTATTAACATTAGACTACAATAAGGGAATTTAAATTTATTTTGGATTTTTGAGATCAATTAAACTCAAGTAAGTAAAGATGTAATTGGTATTTTTTTTTAATTCAAAGGTATGGTTTGAAGTTTCTCAGAAAAAAACTTCAATTCACATTTTTCGTGTTTCGGATGGGATTCGAACCTACCCTCGTCAGTGCCCGGCTCGAATCCGCGGGCAGACATACGATCGATTACGCCGTTGAGGCGATGACAATTTCAAAGTTGAAACTTCTTCATCACTTATTTATTTTTTTCTCTAATATTTTGATGCAATCCCGGTAAATAACTGCAGTTTATAAATTTAGCAGATCAGCAAAAAAAAAATAAATACCAGTATGTATTGCTTTAATCATGGTGGCTTTGGCAGGGAGCAGGTAACAAAGGGGCCTTCAAAGTTTCGTGAAAGTATAAAAGGTTATTTTTTTATATATTCTTCGGGATAGTATTAGAAGTCACGTCACCCATTGCCAGACACTTACTATCATGGTAACCTCCTGCCAGACACCCTTAAACTTTAACAAATTGATAAAGTTTAAGGGTGTCTGGCAGGGGGTTGCCACGATAGTAAGTGTCTGGCAATGGGTGACGTGACGTCTAATACTATCCCGAAGAATATATAAAAAAATTACTTGTTATATTTTCACGAAACTTTGGAGGCCCCTTTGTTACCTGCTCCCTGCCAAAGCCACCATGACCCAAACTTCATATGTCGCTAATCGTTCCTACCTGAGTAGGGGGTATGCGCAGAGAAACTTTCAGCTCTTATAAAATAACGAAGGTCTGGCCGTCGCGGGCTCTTAGTCTACTATAAGTCGTTTAGACCTTAGTTACCGAAATAAT
Source organism: Diogma glabrata (assembly GCA_963693315.1). NCBI lineage: Eukaryota > Metazoa > Arthropoda > Insecta > Diptera > Cylindrotomidae > Diogma > Diogma glabrata. The sequence continues at coordinate 199,994,669 of OY856186.1, forward strand.
AATGACATTCTTAATTCCCAAGGGAATTATAAGAGGGAGTTATGGATTCACAATAGACCTAGTTTTCATTATAAATTTTTGTTTTGTTTATTTATAAGCAACATTATTTACATAAAGCCATAGTAACGAATAACAATACCCCAGCAATACAATTTGAAACGAAAAATAACTAACTTGATCAATTAAAACGAAAAATCATGCTATCAAATACTTGATAAAAATAAACATTTAAGCTTAATAAATGTTTTAGGTAGTAAAACATAAAATTATTTATGTATCGCGTGAATTATTAGATGTCAATTACCTTGTGTAACAAACAAACCCTCGGGCCAGAGGCCCTCGGGTAGTAAACGTTTCCCTCGGTAATTAACATCCTTATAATTCCCTTGATACCTAAATAACTATGAAACAATCTTTTGAGAAAACATGTTTGTTCCCGTTCATAGTTTGTGTAAAAATATGATTAACGAAAATAATAACTTAAATATACAATAAATAAGTCTCGTTTTGATTAAACCACAAAATCAAGGGACGGTTATCCAATCGTGACTCCGGATTAAACAACGATCTAAAGCGTGTATGCATTTTGGAGACACAAGTTTAGAATGAGGAAGTTGTTTATGGTTTAAAATCCTTCAAACACCGGTCTTGTCAACTTTTGACCGTAGTTTAGATTTTATGCATAATAAAAACTTCTTGAAATTAAGTCAAAGCAAAAAACCTAACTCGTTTTTCTGACATTAGAAAGACTTTAAATTTAAATTAGTAGAAAGAAGAGCAACTAGTTGTTGTAATCAAATGTTAAATCTTGGTGATATCAATAAGTAAAAGTCAACGTTAATATAAAAAGATCAAAGCATTGTTGAATGTCAAATAATTTCCCATACATGTATTTTTGAAGTTTGCCACATTGTTTAAATATTTAAAAAATTCTGTCTTTTATTGTGTTTCAAAAGTATAAAATGATGACCAATTCATTTCGAAAAGCATAACACATTTTTAATTCATTGGATAAACTTCAATATTCCAAAAAAATCAAAATGAAATTCGTTATTGTTCTAGTTGCTTTGTTCGCGGTAGCTCTTGCTAAACCATTAGACGACCCAAAGAACGCACAAATTTTACGATACGAAAACGATAACATTGGAGTTGACGGATATAATTTTGGGTAAGTGAAAGCTATTTTTGAATTAAAATAAAAAATAATTATTCATATTTTATTGAACTTCAGATTTGCACAAAGTGATGGACAAGAACGTGACGAACATGCTCGATTTGAAAATGTTGGAACAGAAGATGAAGGGTTAAAAGTCGAAGGTACATTCAAATGGTATGATGGTAATGGTAATGAACATCTGACTACTTTCGTTGCTGATAAAGATGGTTACAGAGCATGGGGAACAGATATTGTACAATAATACGTAATTTAACTCTGTGTAAATATTTAAATAAAACAATGAATTTCGACCTATTACAAGTTTAGTTTTTAAATGTTCTTGTTCTTTAGTATGCGTTTTGGTCCTTTAACTCGCCACTCAACAAATTATTTACAGTTATGACTGCCAATATTTAAATTTTCAATAAATAACAAAATCCACTATACAGAAGATTTTCAAGATCAACAGTCAGTTTAAAAATAAGTTGTTCTACAAAGATTTTAAAAAAGAAAGTGTTTGTTATCAAATCGTTGAAAATTGTGCACTATCAACATTCTGTAGGTAGCGTCATACCATACATCAAAAACGACGTAGCAATGGAGCTAATGTCACAAATAAAAGTGCCGCAAGATTAAATATGTATCGCAACTGTAGCTCCATTGCTTGCGACTGAAAAACCAGAATTTACGATATATTTTGTAACAAACTTGGTCTCAATGCGTCGAAAAATGTGTTATAGTTATGTTTAAAATGTGTTGTTGTAACAATCCGCATAATTTATTGTTTTGTTAAACAAATAAATGTAATATGTATTTGATAACTTTTTATGTTACATTTCAGTTATATTAACGTAAAGAATATTTTGGTTGTTTGTTGTAGTGTTCTTGAACTGTTTTTAATAAGTTGTAAAGGAAAACTTATTAAAAACAGTATTATTATATTATTATTATTATTATATTATTTTTATTGAGTTTTAATAGCCAGGACCCGGCGTGCTTTGCTACGCTTATAAATAAAGTTTGTGCACAGACATTTTGTTGACGTAGTAGCAATGATTTCAAAAAGTGGTGATGAGAAACGATAGCATAATTTTTAATTTTTCTTTTTAAAGATATGTATGAAAAATAATCAGCACTCTAGCTAATCAGTTCGGATCTATGAAAAATTAGCGAACAAATAAGTTTTAAAGTAAGGAATAAAAAAATTTAAATGACTTGTTGAATTAGTAGAGGTGTGGCATTCTATATAGAATATTACACGGTACCAAAAATAGATTTTCAGTGGTCATGTTGTCAATACGATTTCTTTTCTGGCAGGCTATTGAAAAATTGCAAACAAATTGTAATTGTGATTTCATTTTGTGGTCAGCAAGGGCAGTAAGAACATCGACAAAAATTCGATGAAGGTGTCTACAAATACATTTTCAAATTTTAAACATACTCATAATAATTAAAAACAGATGGCGATAGATAGCGTTGCAAAAAATCGAAATTTTATTTCAAACATTTTATGTATTTAAACCAAAAAGTGTAAAAGTTTTGTTTATTTAACATTCATTACGTCGCGCGTTGCCGCAATCTGAGAAGGAAGAAAATTCGAGAACACTTATGATAACATTAAATTTACAATGTTTCACTTTGTTGAAACTTATTCATTTTAATATGGAAAAAATTTCAAAAGGTTGTTTAATTTTATTTTTTTATGCAAGTGCTTGTGGATACACGATATTTTTTGTTTCTGGTGCATAGACGAATAAATTTGAAGGTTTGCCGACGCATGAACTTGCCACATTAGTTGTCCATGTGAAAAGAATTCTCTAAATCAAGTCCACACACTTGCAGTAATTATCCTTGTGCTTTGTTGATGATCATTGCAAAAACGTTGAGATGATTGGAATACATGGTAACAGTACATCTTCCCGTTTGAATTTTCTATCCAAAATTGTAGCTTTGATGACATTGTTCATCATCTGTTTCACCGAAAGTCTTGTGCCGTTGCAAAGTCGTGGTGGATTGATGATTCGGAGAAGAATGATAGGCACGTCAATTTTTAATATTAAAATGTTTGGTGGCATGCCTGGTAAATCCAGTGAATTCAAGAATTCCGTTGGATAATTGACAACTTCGTCTTGATTCATCACAGTATGGATGGAATTATGCATTCAAGCTTTGCCTGGTATTCCGTTTATATCATGATGTCGTTTACATCATTGTTCGTAGCTGCTAATATAGCATGTAAACTGAGCCACTGACTATCTTTGCAATTCTGCGTGATATTAGGAAAAACCTTTTGAATCAATTCGTCTTGTGTTGATTTCTTCTCACAAAAGTTTATTGGCCATGAGATACATTGAGTAGATCTGTCGATTGGCATCTTCCCCTTCCCACTATCCAGAAATTGTTTTGCAAAACGCAGATGCATCATTTTGTAGTTGAACACGCATATTGGTTTTCAGAGTAAATTTCTTTACATGTTGTCATTTATGATTTAAGACATACATTAAGTTCATCAGGCGGCATTGAACGTGGTATAACTGGCAGAGTTTGTCAAAAATCACCAGACAATAAAATAATCGCTCCACCATGATTAGTTCACATGTTTGGAGAACTTTTTCCATTCTAGAATTTTTGGTAATATTGCAAGTTGGCGTCTCAGTGGCTTGCAAATTCAACCACCATCTAAAAGTGTTGCCGCAATTCCATATGATGGAATTCCCAGTGAAATTTTTCGGTGATCGTTTGCTGGCCAAAATGATTGAAATTAAAAAAGTTTTGCCTGTACCTCCTGGAACTTCTATGAAGTACGATCTGACTTTTTATTGCTGCATGATTGTGACGTATACAAAGCGTTGTTCTTGAACCAATTTCGGGAGATTTTTTTCAATAAATGAACCCAAATTATCGATTTCCAACTGCAGCAATACTTTGTAGATAGAAAGCAATGCCTTGTTACCCTCGTCGTTTGGTGTGAACTGCATGTCCAAATTCATTGCTCTAAACGACGGAGGATGTCTTAACTCATGCAATCTTTGTATTTTCCCCAAATATTTTTTTTATTGGATGGGAAACACGTGGTAAATATTATCGCAAATAACGAGTGTATATGCTGTGGCTGAGCAGTATTCGATGCATCAGCGATTGCTGTATCCCAATGGGCATCGTTTTCAAGAAGATTTAATTTGTGACAAGGTTCTCGATAGGTCGCATATACTTTACCATGTACTGGTGTCAGTTCTTGGAAGAATTTCGAGCCACGTACGTTAACTAACAGTAATCGCAAGTAATGTAATTCTTGATTGTTTGGATGAACTGTATACAAACGGCCTAATATGCCAAACGAATACAAATTCGGATGTCCTTCAGCTGGTGTGCCTTAATTCCGACGTTGAAACTTTCCCGCTGATACATTCCATGTGTAGTATTTTGGCACTCCTGAGTAAAGTAGATTTCTTGAAAACAAATCGTCCATCCACAATGAGAAGAACGCATTTAACGTTATTTCCGATGGCGAAAATTCTGCTGCATAAACGTTTTGTTTGTAAAATACACGTGCTATCCATTTTCAAGATGAACCGCCAAATAAACAACTATTGGATGACGTTCATGAATTGGAAATGAGAAAATATGCCAAACAGCTTCATTGCTACTAATGTAGCGTCCCAATTGGTATTTTATTGATTTCACTGAGTTGCAATACTTAACATTGATGTGTGCTTTTAATGCCTTTGAGAACAATGGTGAATACGGCACCCCCCAACGATTATCGACTTCAAAGTCATTGTTGCGTACTTTTAGAGTGATACATTTGCCACCATCTTTAGTTGATCGTTGACGATATTGCGGATATAAATCATTTCCAGTAATAGTTGCGGCGTTTAAGTCTCTTGGATAGCGTTTCGTGCCTTTACCGTCCTTCATGCACGCGGAATGGCTGTTGATCGCGCCACATTGACCATGAATCATGTTTTTGATAACGACTTCGAATAAGTCTGGATAAATTTCGGCCTCTGGTAATTCTGCTGAGATAATTTCATCAATTGTGTCTGGTGTAATTTTGTAGATTAAATAAATCAAAATATGTGCATGAGGCAATCATCTTTTCTGCCACTCAATGGAATACATTCAACAGCGTGTCTCCCAAAAAACATGATGTTTGACAATGAAATTCTTCAAAGATTTCAATTTTTGTTTACACACACGTTCGATGATGTCATGGCGAACCGAAGACGATTGTCCAGGCAACAGATATTCTTTAATTCCATCCCACTGTAACGATTGAATATTTCGAATATTTCTCTAAAAGTAGAAATATTCATATATAAAGATTTAATTACTTCGGTCTGAAAGACCTAAGCATAACATTCATGAGCCAAAAGTGAAATTCTTACCCTCACTTCTTTGGCATTTCTTGACGTTTAGGACCTACTGATTCTAAGAAAGCAAAAAAAACATGTATATCTGTCTGCCGGCCGGCTGGCGGTCTGGCCGTCATTACATACGCTGCAGGGAAAACCGCTTGAGGGATTTCAAAATATTTTTTTAAAAATAGGTATACTCAAGGGACAGGTCCGAAAGCACACTGTGTTCGAAAACTGTACCGGAAATGTGTCAAAAAAATAATTAAAAGTGTCAAAAATAGCAAATTTTCATATTTTTGGCTTAAAAAACGTTCATTTTAAGTGATTACGAGTAGGAACATTGAATTTGCAGAAATCTTGATGGTCGGGATTGGTATGTGAGATCAAAATCTAGATCATTGCATTATAAGTTTGTCAAAAAAATGTTGTCAAGTGTGTCAAAAGAAAGATTTTTATTTATTTTTTTACCCAATTTTTTGGAAAAAATAAAATTGTTTGTTTGAAATGAAATTTATTATTATTATTGAGAATTTTATGGCATTATAAGTTTTTCAAAAAAATGTTGTCAAGTGTGTCAAAAGAAAGGTTTTTATTTATTTTTACCCAATTTTTTTAGAAAAAAATAAAATTAGTACTTTGTTTGACATGAAATTTTATTATTATTATAGAGAATTATGGCATTATAAGTTTGTCAAAAAAATAATGTCAAGTGTCAATAAAATCAAGTGTGTCAAAAAATGATTTCATTTATTTTTTTAGCCAATTTTTTGGAAAAAAAATGAAGCTGTTTTTATGACGCAAATGTAATTCAAAATGAAATTGGACATGGAAATTTTTGAATTTTTTATAGTTTTTGAAATATTCTTGGAATTTTGAAAAAAGTTTGTATATTTGATTTTGTAACAATTTTTGCAATATTTACTTCGGTCTGAAAGACCTAAGTATTACATTCATGAGCTCAAAGTGAAATTTTTACCCCCACTTTTTTTGCATTTCTCGACGTTTTAGGACCTTCTGATTCTAAAAAAGCAAAAAAAAAAATGTATGTCGGTCGGCCGGCCGGCCGTCACAACCGACGAAATCTAGAAAACCGCTGGACGGATTTGAAAAATTTTTTTTATAAGTTTGTCAAAAAAATGTTGTCAAGTGTGTCAAAAGAAAGATTTTTATTTATTTTTTTACCTAATTTTTTGGAAAAAAATATATATTAATTGTTTGTTTGAAATGAAGTTTTATTATTATAATTGAGAATTATGGCATTATAAGTTTGTCAAAAAATGTTGTCAAGTGTGTCAAAAGAAAGGTTTTTATTTATTTTTTACCCAATTTTTTTAGAAAAAAATAAAATTAATAGTTTGTATGACATGATATTTTATTATTATTATAGAGAATTATGGCATTATAAGTTTGTCAAAAAATAATGTCAAGTGAATGTCAAAAAATGATTTCATTTAATTTTTTAGCCAATTTTTTGGAAAAAAAAATGCAGCTATTTTTATGACGTAAATGTAATTGAAAATGAAATTGGACATGGAAATTTTTGAATTTGTTATAGTTTTTGAAATATTTTTGGAATATTAAAAAAGTTTGTATTTTTGATTTTGTAATAATTTTTGCAACATATTTAGAATTTCGGCAAAAGTTTTAATTTTTGATTTTGTAAGAATTTTTGGAATATTTTTAGAATTTTGAAAAATTTTTAATTTTTGATTTTATTATAATTTTTGGAATTTTGAAAAAATTTTCAATTTTTGATTTTGTAATAATTTTTGCAATGTTCTTAGAATTTTGGAAAAAGTTTGCATTTTTAAGAATTTTTGAAATAGTTTTGGAATTTAGAAAAAATTTAAATATTTGATTTTATTCTAATTTTTGGAATATTTTTGGAATTTTGAAAAAGTTATTTTAACTTTTAATTTAATTTCGGATTGGTTTTTGTGAAACAATTAAGCTTAAGTACATATTGGAAATCACTTGAATTTTACAATTCGAAATAACTTTTCATTTCCTCTAAAATTCCTTTAGAAAAAATTTTGTTGTGTTTCGTGTTAGGATTCGAACTACATTCATCAGAGACACATTGTTCAAATCCTATGTGTCTTACACAACTTAGCCAAAGCGGCGATGACGAAACATATTTTTAATTTTGATGTTCAGATAATTTCTAAATTGAAACTTCATCATTTTTCGTATTTACTTAAGTTGAATTTTTCATCTATGATTACATATTGAAAATTGTATTTCTTTGATATTTTTTGTAATTGATAATTTAATTTTAATTTAACAATATTTTTGGAATTTTGATTATAATTTTCCGGCAACGTATTGATGTTTCGTGTTAGTTTTGTAATAAATTTCTAAACAGAGATAAAAAATACTAGTACTTTAACAAAGAGTTATGTTTGATATACATCGCTGCCCAAAACTATAAACCATGTCCTCATAAAAGTTTTTTGCCGAAAACTATATCGAAATCCTTAACCCAGACCGAAGTCTTGATATCTCAGAGCTGTTAAATTTCAGCCCCTCCATATCTTTAGAATTTTGGAAAAAGTTTGAATTTTGTAAGAATTTTGGGATTATTATTGGAATTTAGAGAAAAATTAAATATTTGATTTTATTCTAATTTTTAGAATATTATTGAAATTTTGAAAAAAAGTTTCAATTTTTGATTTTGTTATAATTGTTGCAATACTTTTAGAATTTTTGAAAGAAATCTTAATCTTTGATTTTGTAACAATTTTTGGAATATTTTTAAAATATTGAAAAAAGTTTGATATTATTTAATTTTTTAAATGTTTTTGGAATTTTGAAAAAAATATGAATTTGTGGTTTTGTAATATTTTCTCGAAACGCTAAATAGAGAGGTTTTTGAGTAGCTTGCTGAGTTTATCATTTTTTCATTAAATTATGTTAATTTATGATTTGTTATAATTTTCCGGCAACGGGTTGAAGTTTCGTGTTAGTTTTGTAATAAATTTCTAAAAATAGATAAAAAATACTTGAACTTTAACAAAGAGTTATGTTTGATATACATCACTGCCCAAAACTTAAACCATGTCCTCATAAAAGTTTTTTGCTGAAAACTATATCAAAACCCTAAACCTAGACCGATGTCTTGATATCTCAGAGCCTTGAGATTTCAGCCCCTTCATATTTTACCAATTTGTTTCAACTCGGGCTTTTTTTCCTAGAAGGAAACAGGCATCATAAAAGTTTTTATTCTCTTCCATTTATTAACATTAGCTCTATTTGTATGTTTTTTCAATAATAATAGTATGTATTATTGTATTATTTTCTAACCTATAGCCTAATGAACTTAACCTATTGCCTAATGAAAAATTTTTCTATTAAAAAATTATCATTATTCAATAGGTATGATTCCAATTGGTCAAATTGTTTTGATTATTTTAAAATTATTACTTCGGTCTGAAGGACCTATGTATTACATTCATGAGCCAGAAGTGAAATTCTTACCTCCACTTTTTTTGGCATTTCTTGACGTTTTAGGACCTACTGATTCTAAAAAAGCAAAAAAAAAGTGTATGTCTGTCTGCCGGCCGGCCGGCCGTCATTACCTACGTCGCAGGGAAAACCGCTTGAGGGATTTCAAAAATTTTGCTAATAGGTATACTCAAGGGACAAGTCCGGAAGGACGCTGTGTTCGATAACTGTACCGGAAGTGTGTCAAAAAATCATTAAGTGTGTCAAAAACAGCAAATTTTCATATTTTTGGCTAAAAAACTTTCATTTTAAGTGATTACGAGTAAGATCATTGATTTTGGAGAAATTTTGATGGTCGGGATTGGTATGTGAGATCAAAAACTAGATTTTTGCATTATAAGTTTGTCAAAAAAATGTTGTCAAGTGTGTCAAAAGAAAGATTTTTATTTATTTCTTTACCTAATTTTTTGGAAAAACATAAAACTAATTATTTGTATGAAATTAAATTTTATTATTATTATTATAGAGAATTATGGCATTATAAGTTTGTCAAAAAAATGGTTTCATTTTGGTTTTACCCAATTTTTTGGAAAAAAAATTTTGCTATTTTTATGACGTAAATGTATGTAATCTCTATATATATAAAAATTATTGTTTGTTTGTGTGTTTGTTTGTTCGTATTTGATAATCTCCAAAACCACTGCACCTATTTGAAAAAAAATTCTTTCACTATTTGAAAGGTACATTATTCAAGATGAACATAGGCTATATATTATGTAGATAAATGGAACCCCAGGGCTCTTATAATTAACTTAAAAGGGGTTTTGCCTATATTATTTTTATCTAAATATATTGTTTTATACATTTGGGTTTCTTTGATCAATTTTTTTACATTGAACATAATTTAATGAAATTAAAAAAGTATGATAATTATGTTTATTTATACTGAATTTACAGCGATATAGCAAATTAGTAGATGTAATTTAAATCTGTGCTTTAAACACTTTTTATTTTAAAAACTTGCAACTAATTTGATATTTAGGCTTCCTAAAATTACAAACGATTCAAATACTAACGATTCAACTTACAATCTACGTTGTAAACTCATATTAAATATGACAAGATGCAGATTATATTATACTATCTACTAATTTGCTATGTCGCTGTAAATGCGGTATTATATATCAAAATTACATATATTGGAATTTAGCACATGATCAAATTGTTTTATCTACACTAAATATGTTGCTGGTATGCAATTGTGTGTGATACATATTTCTAAAACTAAGTGAAGATAGTGGATAACATCGATTATATCGATTTAAAGCTCAAAATTACGAAATGGAATTCGCACAAATACTATACAAAGAAGCTTATGCATGCAGCTTATGCATGCAGCTTATGCATAGCTTATGTATGCATAATCAAAAACGGATGGCAATCATGATGAACAAACTAATTAAAAATAGTGGCACTCAGCTGGCAACATGTTTGCAATAGTGATTTGCAAACGGTAACAATGCATACCAATAAATTTTATATATCTTGAATTGAATTCTATATATTTTCTATGAATTCTATGAATTTTATATAAATTTTTTATCTATGGGTGTGACAACCCCGCGTACTTTGGAACCTGCTATTGGCAAATCAGTTAACGTGAGATATCGTATACCACTGGCAATGGCAAAAAGGTATCACTGATATAAGAGGATAAGTGATATTTTAATGGTGATGAGAGATAAACTTTTTTCAATCAACGATAGCACACTTAGTCTTATAGTTATGGAATATTCTTTGGTGATGACACGCTTTTTTAGGTATTTTTAAATAAAATATGTTGGGTAGTAGGAATTACAACACAACGTGTCACAACAACACATAAGAACCTTTTGAGAACAAGGTCCCACTACAACATGCTTCTAAGGTATTTATGGACGCAATTTTTCAATTTTTTATATTTTTTTTAAAGAATGAACTTTTTGCTTGCTCGAAGAAACGAGTTTCCATATAACTATTATATATGCTGGATTGAGGAAAACAATGCGTAAACTTACAAATTTAGTAACCCAATTTTAGCTTTGTTCCTGCAAATTTGAAAAAAAAAAGTATTTTATTTTTATTTCCTCCATCCTATTATGAAATATTGCCCTATGTGGTACATTATTATGTGAAAGGATTTATTATTTGGTTTTCCATTCTTTAAAAATAACATAAAAAACAAAAAAAAAAGAAATTTAAGTCCATCAACGTCTTAAAAAACATGTTGGTGTGGAACCTAGGTCTTAAAAGGTTTTTATGTGTTTTGTGACATACATTGTAATTCTAAATATGTCAAATACTTTGAAGTTGCACAAATTTTTTTGAAATGTTCAGGGAAAAAAATGATGAACAATGTCATTGAAGCCACAATTTTAAATGGAAAATGCGAACCGGGAGATATAGTGTTGCCACGTATTCCAACAGATAAGGCATTTGAGCTCAAACGTTTCGTTTCCAGTGCAACTCGCTTTTACAATGACCATCAACATATCACAAGGACAGTTACAGCAAGTATGTGGACTAGATTTGGAGAATCTGTGCTTCTCACAAGGACAACTGTATGTGGCTAATGCGTTAGGAAAACCATTCCGTTAAACGGAAAAACAAAAAATAAAGTGTACCCACAAGTACTCGGATAAATAAATAGAATTAAAACGACATTTTGAAATTCTTTCCATATTAAAATAAGTTAATAAAAATAAAAATGACACAATAGAAATTGAATTTTATCAAAACGAGTTTTTTCGAATTTTCTTATGACATAGTGGCAATATTCGACGAGCATAATGTTAAATAAACAAAACTTTTACACTATTTGGTGTAAAAAATAAAATATTGGGAAATTTTGTGAGTGATGTAATGTAATTCTATTGATTGTAATTCTATTTTTGTTCTGTATAATGTTCTACATAGAGATGACACACCTCTACTAATTCAACAAGTCATATAAATTTTTTTATTGCTTACTCGAAAACTTATTTGATCACCAATTTTTCATATATCCGAACTCAGCTAGAGTGCTGATTATTTTTCATCCATATTTTTAAAAAGTACAATTAAAAATTATGCTATCATTTCTCATTACCACTTTTTTGAAATCATTGCTACTACGTCAACAATATGTCTGCGCACAAACTTTATATATAAGCGTAGCAAAGCACGTCGGGTCCTGCTAGTTGAAAATGAAATTGGACATAGAAAATTTTGAGTTTGTTATAGTTTTTAAAATATTTTTGGAATTTTGAAAGAAGTTTGTATTTTTGATTTTGTAATAATTTTTGCAATATTTTTAGAATTTTGGAAAAAGTTTTGATTTTTGATTTTGTAAGAATTTTTGGATTGTTTTTAGAATTTTGAAAAATTTTAAATTTTTGATTTTATTATAATTTTTGGAATTTTGAAATAAATTTCAATTTTTGATTTTGTAATAATTTTTGCAATATTTTTAGAATTTTGGAAAAAGTTTGCATTTTTAAGAATTTTTGGAATACATATTATTGGAATTAAGAAAAAGTTTAAATATTTGATTTTGTAATAATTTCTGGATTATTTTTGGAATTTTGAAAAAAGTTTGATATTATTTAATTTTTACAATATTTTTGGAATTTTGAAAAAAAAAATATGGATTTGTGATTTTGTAATATTTTCTCGAAACGATAAATGGAGAGGTTTTTGAGTAGTTTGCTGAGTGTATCATCTTTTCACTAAATTATGTTAATTTATGATCTGTTATAATTTTCCGGCAACGTATTGATGTTTCGTGTTAGTTTTGTAATAAGCTTCTAAACAGAGATAAAAAAATACTTGTACTTTAACAAAGAGTTATGTTTGATATACATCGCTGCCTAAAACTAAAGACGATGTCCTCATAAAAGTGTTTTGCCGAAAACTATATCAAAATCCTTAACCCAGACCGAAGTCTTGATATCTCAGAGCTGTGAGATTTCAGCTCCTCCATATTTTTCAAATTATAATCACAATAACTTTGATACGTTTTGTTCAAAAATCAAATTTTAAGTTGAATTCTCTTATTTCTTTTAGTTTAATTTGGTTGATTACATGGGATGGGAGTTTTTTTATCATCAGGTTTTTCTTGAATCAAAAATTTGATTTATCAATTAAAACTATAAAGATTTATTGTTTTAATTGAAGAAAATGTTTTTATTTGACATAATACATAATTCTTTGTCAGAGAATAAAGTTGTGTAATCAATTCGTGTCTAACGAATTTTATTCTCTCGCAAATTTAAAATTTTTGCTCGTACCTCACTCAAATTTTAAACTTTTGCTTGAGAATAAACTATTCATTACACACTTATTGATTAAATTACTATTATGTATGCTACAAGTCAGTCAATAATATTTTAACGTTTAAGTTCATTACACTCAATACTAATTAATATTACTATTTGGGTCTATTACATGTTTAATGAATACAACTGTTCAATTTGTTTTGTTTGTAAAGCAGTTGTTTCGTGGGATGATGATACATAGAAGTTTAAATTATTAATTTATATGCGATGCAAGATACAATAAAAAAGAGACAAAGAAGCTACTATTTATGATCGAACATTTTTGATCCAGGATTATTACATATGTAAATTGAAATTGAATATAGTGAAGATTATTATTATAAAAAAAAGTATAGATTCTTTATGGATTGTTGATGTTAAATTTGTGAAATTAATATATTCTCGAAATTGGTGTTTTTATTTTAATAGTGTTAAGTTTTCGTTGCATTTCCATTATGTTTTGTGTTTTAAAAAGTTTAACTAGTATCAATTTTTAAATAAAAAAAAACAGAGAGTGTGCTTGAGACCGCACGGCCGAAGTGAAAACTTCATTGGCAATCGCAATCAATTGATATCGTATTAGTAGTATTTGGATCGTATTAGTAGAATAAATGAGAAACAAATCAGAACGATAAACCGCTAACTACACACACTAACCTCACAATGTAAGCCAAATAATTGTCAAAACAGCACTCATATGCCAATAGCAGGGACTAAAGTACGCGTGGTTTTCACACCCATAGATCAACAAGTTTAAATTTTACAAATCTTCCTGCGGAAAGCTAAGCATATTCATTGGTATTAATGCGCATTATTTTCGTTTGCAAAATCACTATTGGCTAAGTGCCACCATTTTTAATTAGTTTATTTATCATGATTGCCATCTATGTTTAATCATACATAAGCTATGCTTCTTTGTATAGAATTTATGCGATTTCCGTCTCGTAATTGTGAGCTTTAAATCGATATAATCGATTTTATCAAGTATCTAGTTACAAGTATTAAGTCTTCACTTAATTTTAGAAACATGTATTACATACAATTCCAAACTGACAACATATTTAGTGAAGATGATAAAATTCCAATACATATAATATTGATATACAAATGTAATTGTTTCAGGCTTTACTATCTTTCTTACGTTATTTGTAATTTCATAAAAATTATGTTCAATAAAAAAACATTGATCAAAGCAAACTACACTTTAAAACGATAGTTAAATAAAAAGCAAATTAAGTGTACACAACAACTTCCCAAATTTTCATGATGATTAATGTATAAATGCATAAAGGACAAACAGACATACTTTCAATTTTATATATATTCAATATTTATTTAGCATGATGACTCGAATGAAAATTGCAAAAGACAGTAGCGATATACTTTAAAAAACTGCGTTATAGATCAATTTTTTAAAATTCGTATAAAGAAATTTTTATTATATTTATGAATTGATTAATGAATTGATTTATGAATTCATTAATAAAAAAAAATAATTTTAATGGTATTTAATAAAAATAAAAAAAAAAATAAAAAAATATGTACTATATCAGGAATTGAACTCACTACCCTTCAGCAAATCAGTCGAGCACGATATCCACAACGCAATTTGAAACGTTAAGAAATGATAGATAGATTATTATTATTTATTATTATTTCGAGTCTTTCACCTCAGAGCGTGACGGATCAGCCTAACTTACTACCTACGGAAAAATCTGTGTGTGGTGCGCCTAAAGAAGTTTTCACTTCAATAATCCAAATATATTTCAACATTTTTAATTGATTTTAAGTAACATATTTTTGCATTTCTAAATATGAGCATGTTTCTATTAGAAAACGGCTTTGAAAATAGCGAAACAGTTGTTTTACCTTTCCGGTTACTGGAAAATAATTAAATCGTTAGTACCTAAGAAAAATGCAACGGATGAATAGTGAATATGAATAGGATGACCGAAATTGTGTTTGAAAGGTGAAAATAACTCGTCTAAAGTTCTTCGCATAAAAATAAATGAAAAGTTGAATAAAAATAATATATTTAGCTGAATTTGTAAGATAGCACAGACAAATTTAGCTCGTCGTCTATATTTGAACGTCATAGATTTATTTCAACGCCAAACATATGTGTACAAATTAGTGTTTGAGGAATTTTAAACATTACAAAACACAACATTCAACTTTTGTCATGACATCACGTTTTTTTTATTAGGGCATCAAGAGATGATTTGTTAGATTATTATATGATAATAATGATAATATAATAGTAATATTATTATATTATTATTATTATTATTATTATATGTATGATAGCTGGTTCATCTTTTGATTTTGTTCATCTTTAGAGTGATTAACATAGTGAATTGCGTTCTACAAAGCGTCTATGGATGGCGCTCTAGATTTTTTGGATAAGTGATGGGATGCAATTTATAACAGCCTACAATCAACACATGTTCCACAGGACTGGATTTGGAGGAAAACAAATAAATTAATGTAAGCCTTTTGTATTTTTATTTATATAATTTTTGTTATTTTTGTTTTGTTCTGTTAATTATTTCCTCTGTTATATCCTGTGATAAAAAAGAGATTTCCTGGGTCAGGGCTTCTGAAAGATATTTTTACAAAAGTCCATTTCTCTACACCACGTAGGGTTGCAGGTAAATGTAATGAAAACATCTAAACATCCGTATGCACAAACATATATTATCTTGTGCGTATACGAGCTTGTTATTCAATATTAGTATGTCTAGAGTATAACAAAACAGTGATTACTAGAGAAACTAATTGACTAAACCTGAATCTATTAAATACATGTTTATGTAAATTTTTTGTTTTTTTATACTTCGCTAGAAATGTAACCTAATTTTTGGTTTATATTAGCGTTGACATTTTTTGGTAGTTTATCTAGTCGGCTAGCCCTGATGAAAATGATAAACTTTTTCAAAGTTTAAAATTTTCTCATTGGTTCGAAACTAGATCGGTCGAAAATTGTATGGATTGCAAAAAGTTTCATAATTTGCACCATAATTTTTTAGATTCAGTTCTTATATTGATTCTTTATATTATGTGTTTCTTTCGTTGTTTCATTTTTATTTTTAACATAACTATTTTCACTTTCTTTCAGTCTAAATTCTAATTTATGGAATGTTTCTTGATGATAAATCAGGGTTTTAATAATTTAGAAAGGCAATGCGTCATATAATTAGTGAATATGCTACTAGCTGAATTATTTACAACCCGATTCTAGTTTTCCCTGCAACTTTTTTAAACAAATGGATTTTTATGCAATTTGAAATATTAAAGTAACCAAATGTTATATACGAAGTGATTGAGTTTAAAAAAGTGAATTTTTCTTCGTAGATTACTAGTTTGCCTCCAGCGGCTTTAGCACTTCAAACTCTATAAAGCTTTTTTAGGTAGATTAGGTAAAACAACATCTGCTCCAACAAAAAAGTTTGCATCAAACAAAATGCTTTTATAACAACCGGTACTCTCACGGTCGCATTTGTTGAGCCGATTTCTGGAAATATGTGATTAATTTATATCTTGAACAAGTTTGTAAATTAGCAAAATCCAACACATGTTTAAGAAACAAGAGGCTTTTTATTAAAAACTTGAAATTTTAAAACCATTATATCGGCCGTTTGGATACTAATATCTTAAAAATTTCATAAATCTAGAATCATTGAAAACATTTTCATCTGTTTCTTTTAAATATAGACCTCTGCAGTTAGAGGTTTTTGAGTTGTTGGCTTCAACAAAAAATTTGAATAGAAGAAAGCAAGTTTTTCTTAGGAATAAACTATTATGATATTTCGTAGCAATTGCATAACATATGATATGGAGTAGGCTTGTAGTGTGTTTTTCATATAGTGTCATACATTGTCACACATATGTTCTGTGGTAGATTTGATATTTATTTTTCGTTCGTAGAAACGTTCCAAAATTCCATAGATGTAGTTTTGCTTATATGTAACTAATTTTCTATTTAAAATTTGTTTAATATCTGTTTGTAATTTTTTTTTATTCAAACTAATCTGATACATCATATTCTACTTGTAAACTATTTGATCCTGAAATCTACTTGGACGCCCTACTGCCGCTTGGACTTTTTTGTATTTTATAGATGTTGTCGTTTCTATATGTGCCCAGCTTTCTGACAATGTCAATAGCAAATAAATAAATTTGTTTTCATCAGTCAATGTTTCGCTTGCATTTTTATTTATTTTTCAAATATTTGTTTTATAAACTGTGAAGAGTTTCGTAGCGTTTTCGTGTTCTCTGTATTTTAAATCCAACAATTTTCGTTTTTATTGACGAACTAGTATTTATTTTTTTGGTTTTACTAGTATAAACTTTTTTGGGCCCAAACGAGTGGGGTGTCATTTGAAAGAACACCTTATTTAAGAAACATTGCAATTTTTTTTAGAATTTTGCGGTGCACAGTTTTTGAGTTATTCTTAAAAAAGTGCAACTTTGAGAACGCCCTCCCGCCCTAAGTTTCGACAATGATTGACAGAAAAATTTGAAAAAATTCACAGAGGTAGGAAGTTTGGTAAATTTTGAATGAAAATTATAGCGTTGTCTCAAATAATTATATTTCTGGGTGTTTAGGGGACGAGGGTGGAGAAGGTAAAAAAATCTTTTTTCACCCAAGCGTTATTTGAAAGAACACCTAATTTAGAAATCATTGCAATTTTTTTTAGAATTTTGCGGTGCGCAGTTATTGTTTTATTTGAGTTATTGTCAAAAAAGATCCACTTTCAGACCGGCCCGCCCCCTACGTTTCGACGATTGTTAACAGAAAAATTTGAAAAAATTCACAGAGACAGGAAGATTGGTAAATTTTGAATGAAAATCATAGCAATATCTCAAATAATTATATTCCTGTGTGTTTAAGGGATGGGTGTGGGGAGAGCGAAAAAAACATTTATGACCCAAATGAGTAGGGTGTCATATGAAGGCACTTAATTTAAGAAACATTACAATTTTTGTTGGAATTTTGCAATGCACAGTTTTTGTGTTATTGTAAAATTGTAAAAAAATATTTTTAGTATATAGCCGCCTCTCCACCCCCCTAAATTTCAACACTTGATTGACGGAAAAAATAGTCAAATTTAAACCATTTACAAGCTGGTGTAACTGAATCTTTCTTGAGTTACCATAAACAGCTATGGATAAGATTTAACCTAAAACAACATTTTTGTCTCATTTTTGATCAATGGAGATGTGATTGTAATTTACTATTGACATTTATGATTAAACATTTATTTTGTTATGCGTTTATGGTCTGGAAATATATAAAAATTACAACACAATTTTTGTCAATAATTTTTGATATTGTGTTCTTTTACATTAACGGAACCCTTGGCGAGCGAATTTTATTCGCACTTGTCTGACTTTTTTAAAGTAGTGGTATTGGTCTTGTGATAACATCTGCTAGCTATGTTTCTTGCTTGCCGCTGCTTTGATTTTCTCTGGACGCCACAGTTGGTACGTTTAAACTTTTTTACACGTTCACATAGTAAACTGCTTTATCTAAGACAATAACATATTCCAAACTACCCCTAACATCGATAACTATACAAATATTCTATTTTTGGGTCATCCTATATTTCTACAATATTTACATCCTATTAAAAAGTATCAAATTTGAGTATGATTTTCAACCTTGGATGGTTTGAGAAATGTTTATCGTATGTTTATGAGTAGCGTTTTAAAAAGAATGAAAGAGTACAAATAATAATATTTTATTAAACTTAAAGATATTTTATCTACATAAACCCGAAGAGCGGTTTTTATTTAAATTCTTTTTGGAATGTGAGCTCCTTCTGCGCGAAATCCCTTTTCATCAGCAATATAATTAACTTCATACTCCTTACCATCTTTATCAAACCATGAATATTTTCCTCGAACGCCAAGACTTCCGATACTTGTAACTCTCGCTTCCTCTATACGCGTTGATCCATCATTTGTTGCATATCTGTATGAAGACAAGAATAATTTTATTCATATTATAAAAACAAAATAATAAAATAAATAATTTTATTATTACTTCATCAATTAAACTTCTAATGCAAAACTTACTCAAAATTGTATCCTTTTTGACCAATATTGCTACTATGAAATCGTACGATTTTTAGAGGGTCTGGTACTGAGTCTAAAGGTATACCTAGAGACACGCTGAATAATACAACAAGTAACACAACCAATCTTATTGATGTTAATATTTTGTTTGACATCGTTCAAGAGAATTTTTTCTATTAAATAAATGTTTATCTCTATACAACTGCTTATTTATATTTAAATATCAAAACATGATTTTATGATATAGTCATCACAGTGTGTTGAAGGCTGTTTGTTTGGTTAGTTATTTCAAGTTTGGTTACCATACAGTAGCATTCGTCTCTTATTATGCATCTTTTACCTTGTTCTACTATGTAAATAAGTTGATTTTGAATAACGTTTCATCCGGTGTTAGGCATGAAAATATTTATACAACCAGTTTAATGTCAACAAAACCAATAATAAGAAAAAAGTTTTAACGTTGCAATACGTTCAGCAGCTCTGCACTTGCTTGGAGTAGATGTTTAGTATCAAATTTTGACAATGTTTGTTTGAGAGATTTCAACAAATACATCACTACACAGGAGTTAATATGAAATGACCCTTCTTCAAATAAAAGCTCTGAAAAAACTTTTAAGCAACTGCGGGCGGTCATCAAGCGTTTGTCACTTGTATTAATTTTAACAATTCAATTTATTTTCCTGGTTGAGTTTCACTTGAAGACTTTGAAGACTAATTTAATTATTTTTTATATGGAAGATCCACATATACTGCTTAACATATTTTCAAAATATCTTGCACTAAATATAACCAAATTTTTTACCAATCTTATATTTCTAGTATTATTCCCATTTTCTGGAAGTTGGCCAATGTTCGAACAGTTCCAAAAAAAGAACATTCTGTGATATCTTAAATTTTAAGCCTTTAATTAAAATAAACTTTTATTTATTAAAAAATAAATGAAAGATATTTAATAACTTATTTATTTTTTTTTGTTATTTATTTATTTACTGTCATTATTGTGGTAATTCGAATCAAACCAACTTATTGGTTTTAGTTAAACGGAATTAATTTATTTAATAATAAATTGTGAAGAGACTGACTTTTTCTTTTGAATACTAGCTTTAAAATGCCAGTTAAATAAAAATATATTGATACATTAATAAGTTGCACAAATATTTGTTTACCTGACTTACAACAAATACACGCAAATCCTATTTCAATCAAAAAGTAATGATTATGATATTTGTATAACGAAAATAGGTTGTGATGATAGGTGGATAGCCTAGTTATTTTAGCGATCAACCTCGAAATGAGAGATAATAAGCAGATTTTTCGTATATACCATCATTTTGACGTTCTAAACGTTGCCTCAAAAGTCTAATGAAATCTCTTGTCTGCGTCGTAAGTTTTTCAAGGTCAAAGGTAACAAAAAACAGTTTTTCACGATTACCTCGGTTTTCATTGCTTCAATTCCGTTAACATCTTTAATAGAAAATGTGGAGCATAAAATTTGCAACAAAATTTGTTTAAAATATTTTCTCATGAGCTCATCCGTTTTTGCGATAGAGGGCGGTGAAGCAGTTTTCTTTTTTTCTTGACTCTGCTGCTGCATCAGCTGTTTGGTCACAAAATAAAAACAGTTTTTTAAATCAAACATTTCATTCCTTTTTTTTACGAGGTACACTGGGTGATGATAATGGTTGATCTCCTTCTAAGCGTCGTTTCGATTCCGCTATGGAATTTTTACTGATGTACACTTTTCGACACACAACATGCACATTCACAGAAGGTAAAATATTTAAGAAGTCTATGTCACCATCATTTCAATCGATACTTGCAGTTTTTTTAAGTTTTCAAGCCACGCATCACATTATCAAAATCACCTTCTGCAAGTGGTTTCTCACAGATAAAACACAAATTTAGCCGTTATTTTCAAAATTTTGCGTCCGTCGTTGCCCGAGATCGGAAACGAGAATAATCGACAATTATTAAAATTTCAAGGTAATATTCACAGATATTCACGGTTGACCTTGCATTACAGTACGTATGACTGAGTGCTGTGTGCTCACCGCCTTCTATCGCAAAAATGGTTGAGTGCATAAAAAATGTTTCTAATAAAATTGGTCACAAATTTTATGTTCTACAATTTTGGTAATAGAGGTTAACATAATTGGAGCAATAGAAACCGAGATAATCGCTAGAAACTGATTTTTGTTACCTTTGACCTTGAATAACTTACGACGCAGACACGAAATTTTATGAGACTTTTGAGGCAACTTTCAGAACGCCAAAATGAGGGTATATACGAAAATTCAGCTTATTATCTCTCTTTCCGAGGTTGCCCTATTTTTATGATAAAATGACAGGACTATGAGTTTTAAGTAGGTTAAGCAATTTTTAAAAAAGGTTACGAAACATTACCTTGGGATACTAAATGTGTTTGTAAAATTTTTTTTGTATCGAGAAACTTATTCAAAACAACTTTCACAAATATTTGAAAACAGTTATTTTTTTTTGTGGCGTTCATGCTGCATGAAGGAGCCTTGCCAAGCTAATCAGCTTCAAATATTCAACACGGTCATACGCAACAACGGCATAATTACCATGGTAACAGATTTTTTTAGTTCGTTCATTACGTCTGTCTCCCATTGTAGTTGCGGTCTATCTAGCGGTCTCCCACTCCCGGAGGTTGATGATATACATTTTTAAACAAACCTGTTGGAACTGATGCAACCTATTATATCAGAACCTTCAAGAAGATTTCGGATCTGAAAGTAATATCAGGCTCTGTACTCTTCAAAGTCTGATCTTACGCTCAGACCCATACATCACCACCGGTCTTGTGTATCACCAACGTCTTGTATATAACATGAGTTTGGTATTTAAAAGATTCAACTCTCTCAATTTGTTCAAAGCCGCACATCAAATCTTTCTTCTCAGCCTCCCTTGAAACATTCATATGTTTGGTTTAATCGTAGTTAATATGAAGATCAATTTTTCTAGCACCATTTTCAAGCGACTTGAAAGTCTCACTCATAACAGCTTCACCTCGGCCGATGATGACAACATCAGCAGCGTAAGCGATCATTTGTACAGAGTTTATTGACAAAATATTGTTGTTAATCGATAGCATTTTTGGCGGCCTACATGTTCCAAGGCTCAACTAGAAAGTATAGGAGAGATGGAATCACCTTGTCTTAAACAGAAGTCGATTTTAAAAAACTAATATTTCATTTTCTTTTCTTACACAGCATTTAGAGCATTGAGTTTATTAGGTATTCCCATTGATACTAGAGCAGACCATGGAGTCTCCCGTTCGAGAGTTGTAGGCCTGCCTGAAATCAATGAAGAATTGGTACACAGGTATGTGGATCTCTCGACACTTTTTCAAAATCATTATTATCGAGAAAAGTGCATCGGTGGTACCTCGGCCTTGCAAAAGACCACGCTAATATTGCCCAAACATTTGTGCAGCAAAAGGATTGATATATAGGCAGCAAAATGCAAGAAGAAATTTTATATGATGTGCAGAGAAGAGCGAATCCCCTGCAGTTGGCACATTATAGGTGATAAACTTTTTTACGGATTGGTATCAGCATAGCAGAATTTTAGTCCTGTGGCATGGTTTCAGTCCAAAAGATTATTTGAAAAAGTTTATACAATCTTGAAGATATAGTTTCACTGCCGTGTACAATCATTTTGAATGTTATATTGTCGATATCATGTTGCTTTATTGCGTTTTAATTTTGATCGCGTCGTTCGAATTCCTCTTTTGTAGATTTCTTTCCATGTACCGAATTGCTACTCGTTAAGTAAGTTGAAAAGCGGCCTAAGTATCTAAAATATTTTTAAGGTCTACTTGTAGCTCTTCATCATCATTTAGTCGATTTAATTTAATGTGCCCCTTTAAGGTTTAACCTGTTGAAATAAATGACGCGATTCATGTTTCTTATTAAAGCTGTCAATCTCTTCACACTTTCTCTTCCACCACACTCTCTCCGTTTGTCGACAAAGCTTGGTAACGGCTAGTCTTGTTCGTTTGTATTTCTCTTTTGTGGACCTGATGTTGGGTCTTTGTAGACATTTCAGATACAAATATCTTTTGTATTGAATTATGTCAAGGGAGCTCCATAAATGGTTGCTTTTCGGATTCGGCATTCCTTAGTGATGAGATGTTAAAACGATTGCAATAATTAAATTTTGGAATGGCTGTATTTGGAAAGTGGAACCTTATCTTAGCACATACAAGGAAGTGGTGGCTTTTAATGTATGCACCTCTTATGGTACGCACAAACATCCGTCTGTCCTTTTTTACGTCAAGGTAAAATTCTGTTTTGTTGTTCGTGTCTGATTTTCTCTTACTGATTTTAAAATTTAACAAAGTTTTTTTTCGGGTTCAGGGTGTTAACTTTAGGCTCAACCCAAATGCTCGTGAATATGTCCGTTCTGATATAAAGGTTATCAGAGAAACCTGTTTACTCATATAACTATAGCGAGCCGCTTAATTCTAGACAGACGCTCGCTCCAAGCCGCCCTTAATATGGAGAACAAACGCTTGGGCCGCATTGGTCTTAAGATGCCAATTTGCCGTAATGTAACTTCATTGACTAAACAGTTTTTAATCTGCCTGTCTCCGATACACCAACCTAATTCTGTCAGCATTACCCAGATAGCATGGCGTGGACGTTGAACTTCGGATTTCGCTATGCACTAAATTTATAATCAACCGTTAATATTTGTTGCAACAATTTGAATTACATAATGAAAATGCAGTTCTGTCATTTTGTTGCTATTAATCTTTGTGTTGCATAAATTATTAAACCTTTTATATTTAATAAATAATGTTTAAGCAACTTCTCACAATCTTCATCCTTATAGGGCAAAAAAGTTCAATAGAATACAAAAACCAAGAATATAATTCTTTCAAAACTTGCAATATTTTTAAAAATTAAGCTACAAAATTATAATAATTATATGTTACCTTATTATAACATAATGATTACGTTGATTAGTGATTAACAATTACATAAAATTTTATTTTTAATTATTGCTTAACATATCAGCATTAAGCGAAAAGATTAATTAAAAATGTAATTAGTTAATTAATAACGGTAATCTTAATTAAATAATACAAAAACCAAAATTAATTAGTTTTGAAATCGTTTATGTAGAAGTTCATGTCCTTTGAATGAAATAAGTCAATTATTGTTGATCATTAGTGATGTTTGCAGACGGTTGATGCCAAAATTATTTTGACTGATGTACGTTCATGATTAATATACATATTTTTTTTTGTTGGTTTCAACCAATATGATATGGATTTCGTTAGGTTTTTAGGTGATTTGAACAATGTAGTAAAGATATGCATATAAAACTAATCTGGAGGTTTACTATATATCCAAAAGGCGAATGGAAAGTAAAAAAGAACGAAAATTGAATATGAAAATCAAATATGTTGGTACTATGGTACATTTTCTAATCAGATGTAATTAAGAATAAACATAATAGATGGCGCAACAGTATATTCGACAATATTCAAAAACTATTTTGCATATTTTTAACCGACTTAAAAAAAAAAGGAAGTTCTATGTTCCACTTTGGGTTTTTTTATGTTTATTTATGTTTGTTCACCGATTTCTCGAAAACGGCTCATTCGATTTAGATGATTTAAATTGTACGCTATTTAGGTAGATGAAATGGACCGAAATGGTCCGATATTTTTTTCTATGACGTGAAAAGTACAGTTTTTCAGTAAATTGGAAAAAACTGTATTTTTTATGTCTGTTCACTGAGTTCTCAAAAATGACTAATTCGATTTGGATGATTTAAATTGTGTTCTATTAAGATAGAGGCAGAGGTGGTCCCATATTTTTTTCTAAGGAGCAAAAGAGCTTTTTTTGCGGAAAATTGGAAAAACCTGTATATTTTTATGTATTTTATTCGAAACCGCATATATGGTTTGAGCTTTATTACATTGCTATAAATAACGAGGTGGTCCAATACTAGGTGACCAATGCAGAATGCAATTGATAAAAAGGAGCGAAGCTATGTCCAATCCAAAACATATGTCCGAAGATATGTCCGAAGATATGCTACAATTCAAAAGAACTACAAAATCGCTACAGGTTAATGTGTGGTAAATATTGCTGCATCTACCTCCGGCATAGATTTAGTTGAAAATCAATGAAAAATTTTTTAAACGGATTTGAAATCGATATGTCTGACTACAACGATCGTATCGTAAATTTTGTCTATAAAAAGTACTTTAACAAAACGGCAAAGAAAAAAAGGTGAACGAACCAAATAAAAACTCGTCCAGGTTGAAAACATGATCAAACTTGTTCAATGTAGGTAAAGGTGTGTTATTAAATTTTTTTTAAAATCAACTAATAACAAACTTTTATTTTCAGACTTTCAATATCACTGGAGTTCAAAAAAAAATAAAAAAAAAAAAAAATAAAAAAAGTAAAAAAAAAAAAATAAAAAAATATATAAAACAATAAAAAAAAAACAAAAAAAAATTTAATAATTTGTTTAAGTATTGTAAAAAGATGATAATTCTCCCATTGAAAGTCTATGGGAACCGTTTGACGGTGATTATTCCTCCGTGGTATGTCTAATTTTCAATATTTTTTTTGTAAACCATCTATGGCTAGATGTCGTCTTACATGCAAAATTTCATTTTGATATCTTTAATAGTTTGGGAGGAGTATGTCCTCAAACGAAAATCCGAATCGGGAAGAATGGAGCTACGCTCGCTTCGCTCCAATAACTTACTATGACAAGAAATATGCCGATTCTTTCAAAAATTTGTAAAACCATAAATTCCTTGATTGTCATTGATGAATACTTGCCAGTTGCCGGGATTTTAAGTTATTACTTCAACAACGCTTTATTAATCTACAATTGGTTTTATACACTAAAAATGTAAAAATAAAAAAACTTAAAAAAAATAGAACCGACTTCAAAATTAAAAAAAAAACATAAAAAAATGAAAAATAACTCAATTGTTTTTAGAGACAAAAATACAGTTAACTATATTGATTTATTTAATTATATTATTTTTAATTATTTAACTACAGACAAAAAAATTACGGTTTTAAACAAAATTGTTATGCTTATTATAAAATATAATTTATATTATAGAATTTATTTGCTATTATAATTATTACAATTATTATAGTTGTTGTAATATTATAAAAGTTATTTTTTTTTTTTTTTTAAATAAAATGTGTTGTGTAATAGGGCTTAGAATATGTGTCACAACAACACATAAATACCTTTTAAGACCTAGGTCTAGACCTGGATCCCACAACAACTGGCGTTCTAAGGTGTAGATTAACGCTTTTTTTAAACATCTGCGGGTTGAAACCACCTGAGACTAAGTGTTCCGGCAAACTATTCCATTTGTACGCAGTTCGGTCAAAGAAGTCTCTCTGCGATCTGCCAGTATGACAGCGCGGGATCTTTACCGTTTCACCGGTTGTGGCAGCTGATTGCCGAGTGGAACGGGGATAAGAATAAGTTTGAGGCATGATGCCGCTGATTTCATCTGAGCACTGCTGATGACGATATTTGTAAAAAACAACGAGGTCAGCAACAGTGCGACGATGTTGTAGGGAATCAAGTTTTGATGTCAAAGTTCGATCACCCACAATTCGTATAGCCCGCTTTTGAACAGAGTCCAAGAGGGCCAAGATGAAACAGAGGCAGCACCCCAAACTTGACAGCAGTACTCCACACAGGGACGAATATAGGACTTATAAACATGGAGCAATTGGTATGGAGTGAAACATTTTTTGCATCTATTTAGGAGGCCGAGTTTTTTAGACGCGCTATTTGCCATCGCCATTACATAATCGTTCCAGAGTAGGTCATTTGAAACTGTGACACCCAATAAACGAATGTTTTTGCATTCACCTATTGGTTAATTTTAGCACAAAACTTTCGAAGTCGGTGCCACATTGACGAAACCGTGCCACATTGACGAAAAACCATATCGGGCTTGGCACCGATTTCCAACAGTTTTGTGCTATAATAACTTTTAAAATGTAATAACTATTATAACAACTTTAATAATTGGAATAATTATAATAACAAATAAATTCTATAATATAATAACTTTGTTTAAAACCATAATTTTTTTGTCTGTAGTTAAATATAATTAAATTAAATAAATCAATAATTAGCTGTATTTTTGTCTCTAAAAGCCACAATTGAGTTATTTTTCACTTTATTGTGTTTTTCTGATTTTTTGAAGTCTGTTCTATTTTTTTAACATTTAATCTTCTTATTTACTATTTTTATTTTCGTTAGTTTATATCAATATTAAAATAAATAGTTAAAATTCAATGATTGTTAAAGAATTGCATGAATTTGTTGTTTTGTAAAGATGGAAAATCGAATCAAGACACCGATGTTGTGAGCCCGGCCTTTTCCGATGTTTTTGAAACTTCGTAATCGTTAGTACACGAAAAAAATAAAAACGTGTTTTTATTTTTTTATTTATGGGTGGCACACAGGGTGGCTCGAAATTTTTTATGAAATTTAGTGACAATCAAATAATAAAGTTAAATTGTGTTCGAACGGGTTATTCGATTTAAATAAATTTTGCTTTGATCATTAAAATTAAAAAAAATCATCTAAGAACATAACCTTTTTTATCAGTGTAATATTTTTATAAAATACCTTTCAAACAAACAAAAAATTTACTCAAATAACCCGTTCAAACACAATTTGACTTTAATGTTTGATTATCACTAAATTTCTTAAGAAATTTCGTGCCACCCTGTAGCCACCCTGAAAGATTATCTCATTGACCCGGATGAATTTCATCACGGCTTCTTGTATGCGTGCACCAACAAGAAAACCAGTTCCAAATTCTCTTCGAGAAGGATGACAACTACAGTATAAAAAGTGACTATCCAAATCTAATTTTCGGATTATTGGCTGTCTAATTTCATGCAGAGCTTTAACATCTATCCTTAACTTCTCACCCTCTGTTTCTGGATTTATAAGAGCATCAGGAGCACTCAGGCTGCGCACGTTCCACCTTCCGATTCGGTAGTCTGGTCCTTTTTCACATTCAGGTAAAATTTTGTTGTTTTGTCTGGGTCTGATATTCTCTTTCTGATTTCCAAACTTAACAATTTTTTTTCCGGGGTCACGGTGTTAACTTTAAGCCCAACCCAAATTCTCGTATGGGTCCATTCTGAGTCTTTAGGTTAACAGAAACAACCTTCTAGCACGTTTATATAGCAAGCCGTTTGATGCGAGACAGATGCCCGCTCCTAGCCGTCCCTAACATGGAGAACAGACGCTTAAGTCGCAGTGGTTATAAAGTACCAATTTGCCTTGATTCAGTGTCATTGACATTGTCATATAAGTTTAATTTATTTATATATATTTAAACTAAAGAAAATGTTTTATTTAGGATATACAAATTGCCCAAATTTAATTTTAAATAACGAAATTCTTTTTTTCATTTGAATAAAGAAATTCAGTTTTCGTTTGAAAAATCGGGACATTTTTAAAATACCGCAGGACGCGGGACAAATTGTTAAAAGTCCGGACTGTCCCGCCAAAAGCGGGACGTCTGGTCACCTTACGAATGATGGATAACAACTGAGCAAATAAGAGCGAACATCTAGTTCCATTCATACATTTATAGTAGTTGAAACACATCGAACAAAAATTAACCACAATTACAGCCGGTCTCATGCAGCTTCATAACAAATAGTAACACTAAAAATGGAAATTTATATGCCATTGCATGTTATGTTTTCGAGTTTGAATATAAGAAAAAAATCTACAATTTAGAAGGTTAAAAGTAAAACAGTAACCTTGAAATATTAATGACGGCTAGTTAATAGGTTCGCCTACTTAGATTGCTCGAAATATAGAGAATGACAGGAATGATGATATAAGCCATACGCGAAGCGCGAGTTTTTAAGAATGGGATGCTGCGTTCTAAATAATATTCCACAATAACTACTATTAAAACTCAAAAATAGCCTATTTGAAGAAACATAGTACATTTTGCTACAAGATATGGAAACGCTGCTTTTTCGTGAATGATATTTATTATAAATTATTTAATTTGAAATCGACGACATACCATTTAAAATTCATATTCTATTTTCCATGGTTACTTTGTCTTAAAAACTATTTGATGAAGATACCATAGCAACTACAATTTGTTATCTAGCGAATATGATTTTATACACTAGAGGAAAAAACGATTTTCAAAGAGGATTAAATCTGCATGAAAATAGAATTCATTTGCTATTGTAGAAAAATATATTTTTTGCATATTTTTCTATTACTTTTAACTAAAGACGCTTACCATTGAAGATCAGACTTGTTTCACTTTAATCTACTCTCCCTCGAGCAAGTTGTGTAACTGAAAAGCATTTCATTTTACTAATATATTTAGATCGGCGGCTACAAACATGTTTTTGTATTTTTTATAATAAAATGGACTAGTCAGATCAAAATAATAATGGGCTAGTCAGATCAATCATAAGCTCAAAATAATTATTTTAAAATAAGAATAAAATTGTGTATTTATATTTGAAATATTTTTAAAGTTTATGCGTTCCGTTTGTGATCTACTCAAAGCTTTTAAGTTATTTTGTTCTAAAGGAACAGTTTTTATTTAATATCCGAAGCAGTCGTTTGCAATGAAATTATCAATGCACAAAACGGCAAGGAAAATAAATAAACTTGATCCTCTGGTTTGAAACGCAAAATTCAATCCATTTTTAAAATTGTATTTATTTATATGTACTAATATTGGAACCTAAATATAATTGTTACAAAGCAGCTCATCTCATCAGATACATGAAAAAATTGCTTTGCTCAATATATCAAAGTATGGACTATGGTTTTATATTATTGAAATTCACCAAGGGAAAAAATTATTGTATTTGTTGATTGGTCCTATCCTAACAAACAATCGAGAAATAGAACCACGAAAGTGGTTCAAAAGGAGACAAATACCTACATAATTTGGAAATCAGTGGGTCTTCTATTTTTTTATTGAAAAATATGTTGATATTTTAAAACAAAACTGTTTTGGAAACTGTTCTGCAATAATTTTTAATTAATAATGCACCATAATTATTTATTCAAACATTTGTAATTCAAACAATAAATCCAAGTTCTTATTAAAAATCAATACATACTTTGATGTAAAGTAGTAAAACTTAGCTAAAACAATTAAACCAGTACATAATACATATAAGCTAAAACAAAACAGATTTACCATAGTACTACTATGATAGTATATGATATGCTATAGGCAACACAGCATCTACTGCTATGGTTTTTGTTTGATTTTTTTCGTTTTTTCTTTTCCTATTTGTTTTTCTTCTTTTTTTTTGCGTACAAATATTATAACTCCGTACGCTGCAAGTTGGACAGCTTCTTGTATATTATTTGGACGAAATAAATAAATATTTTGATTGCGTTGAAGTTTTTTTTATTAGGAATTAATATAATTAAATAATAATAATAATAAATACATATTTATATGGAAATATTTGTATAAGTTTACAGACAGTTTGAAGATTTATTTTAAATAAATACTAAGGTATGGAAAAGTTATTGAATGATGGTTGATAAAATCTTTATTAAAAAGCAATCGTTAATTTGAAAAAGAGCGGCCTGTTTCAAAGGGAAGCAGTGCTTCCCTAGCATCCAAAGACGCTTCGCCTATGATATAAGCAAAATAAAAACTTTATTCATCGTTGCGGCTGTGTTTTTGCGGCACCATAACAATCTTGATCGTATATTTGGTTTTAGCGACGTTTTACCAAACATAGTTTTTGAAAGTATGTGTATATGTTACATGTTTTCAGAATTATTATGTAAAAGCAAAGCCGAAAAGGAATGTACAACAACATAATACCTCAGATTTTAGGTAGATTTCATATAAAAATTTGCCTATTGCAATGTGTCTTATTTTGAAATTTAGGAAAAATTTTGGTGCCAAACGACTATATATGATAAGCGGAGACGGAAAAACAAAAAAAAAATATATAATTTATAAATTATAAAATATATATATAAACGATATAAGATATAACGAAAACGACCGGCACTCTCACGGTCGCATTTGTTGAGGTAGATCAAAAACAATGTCTGTACATGTGTGTTCAATTAATATCTTGGACAAAATCGTGAATCAGCAAAATCCGACCTGTGGTTAAGAAACTAGACGATTTTGCAAAAAGTTTTGCTTTAAATTTGCTAAAAAAAGTTTCGAATTTGTAGAGCCAGATCACAAAACCTTTTCTAAAAATGTGAGATTTATTAATATCTTGGACTGGTTCGTAAATCAGCAAAATCCGACGTATGGTTAAGAAACTAGAGGCTTTATAATAGAGAAAAAATTGGTTTTTAAATCTATTATAATGGCCGTTTGGAATGTCACCTAACTTAGCCTCGCCGTTTCTAAGAAAATTAAAAACAAAGATTGTGCTGCATTGTGCTGGATGTGCTACTCAGAAAGAATGCCATATCACCAATGGAAAAAAGTTGGCACGCAGAAACAATTTTTCGTGCAGAAGTTAGCCCCGCCATTTTAAAAAATCTGAAAAACACAGGTTTTCCTGTATTGTCCTCGAGTTGTGCTGGTTGTGCTATTTAGAAAAAAATTTCATATCCCTAGTGGAAAAATTTTATAACACTAAAACCATTTTTTCGAGTAAAAGTTAGCCCCGAAATTTTGGAAAAAAAGAAAAACAAAGGGTCTGCCGAGGTGGTCCCATATTTTTTTCTAAGGAGCAAAAAATACTGTTTTTGCGGAAAATTGGAAAAACCTGTATATTTTTTTGTATTTTCTTCGAAACCGCATATATGGTTTGAGCTGTATTACATTGCTATAAATACTGAGGTGGTCCAATATAATTTACTATGACAGGAAATATGCCGATTCTTTCAAAAATTTGAAAAACCGTTAATTCCTTGATTGTCATTGATGAATACTTGCCAGTTGCCGGGATTTTAAGTTATTACTTCAACAACACTTTATTAATCTACAATTGGTTTTATACATAAAAAATGTAAAAATAAAAAAACCTAAAAAAAAAATAGAACCGACTTCAAAATTAAAAAAAAACACAAAAAAATTAAAAGTAACTCAATTGTTTTTAGAGACAAAAATACAGTTAACTATATTGATTTATTTAATTATATTACTTTTAATTATTTAACTACAGACAAAAAAATTACGGTTTTAAACAAAATGATTATGCTTATTATAAAATAGAATTTATATTATAGAATTTATTTGCTATTATAATTATTACAATTATTATAGTTGTTATAATAGTTATTATATTATAAAAGTTATTTTAGCACAAAACTGTTCGAAGTCGGTGCCACATTGACGAAACCGTGCCACATTGACGAAAAACCATATCGGGCTTGGCACCGATTTCCAACAGTTTTGTGCTAAAATAACTTTTATAATGTAATAACTATTATAACAACTTTAATAATTGGAATAATTATAATAACAAATAAATTCTATAATATAATAACTTTGTTTAAAACCATAATTTTTTGTCTGTAGTTAAATATAATTAAATTAAATCAATAACTCGCTGTATTTTTGTCTCTAAAAGCCACAATTGAGTTATTTTTCACTTTATTGTGTTTTTTTAAGTCTGTTCTATTTTTTTAACATTTAATCTTCTTATTCAATATTTTTTTTTTTCGTTAGTTTATGTCAATATTAAAATAAATAGTAAAAATTCAATGATTGTTAAAGAATTGCATGAATTTGTTGTTTTGAAAAGATGGGAAATCGAATCAAGACACCGATGTTGTGAGCCCGGCCTTTTCCGATGTTTTTGAAACTTCGGTAATCGTTAGTATACGAAAAAATAAACACGTGTTTTATTTTTTTATTTATGGGTGGCACACAGGGCGGCTCGAAATTTTTTATGAAATTTAGTGACAATCAAATAATAAAGTTAAATTGTGTTCGAACGGGTTATTCGATTTGAATAAATTTTGCTTTGATCATTAAAATTAAAAAAAATCATCTAAGAACATAACCTTTTTTATCAGTGTAATATTTTTATAAAGTACCTTTCAAACAAAAAAAAAATTTACTCAAATAACCCGTTCAAACACAATTTGACTTTAATGTTTGATTGTCACTAAATTTCTTAAGAAATTTCCAGTCACCCTGTAGCCACCCTGAAAGATTATCTCATTGACCCAGATGAATTTCATCACGGCTTCTTGTATGCGTGCACCAACAAGAAAACCAGTTCCAAATTCTCTTCGAGAAAGATGACCACTACAGTTTAAAAAGTGACTATCCAAATCTTATTTTCCGATTATTGGCTGTCTAATTTCTTGCAGAGCTTCAACATCCATCCTTTACTTCTCACCCTCTGTTTCTGGATTTATAAGAGCATCAGGAGCGCTCAGGCTGCGCACGTTCCACCTTCCGAATTCGATATTCTCTTTCTGATTTCCAAATTTAACAATTTTTTTCCGGGGTCAGGGTGATAACTTTAAGCCCAACCCAAATTCTCGTATGGGGCCATTCTGAGCCTTTAGGTTAACAAAAACAACCTTCTAGCACGTTTATATAGCGAGCCGTTTGATCCAAGACAGATGGCCGCTCCTAGCCGTCCCTAACATGGAGAACAGACGCTTGGGTCGCAGTGGTTGTAAGGCGCCAATTTGCCGTAATGCAGTGTCATAGACATTGTCATATAAGTTTAATTTATTTATATATATTTAAGCTAAAGAAAATGTTTTATTTAGGATATATAAATTGCCCAAATTTAATTTTAAATAACGAAATTCTTTTTTTCATTTGAATAAAGAAATTCAGTTTTGGTTTGAAAAATCGGGACATTTTTAAAATACCGCAGGACGCGTGACAAATTGTTAAAAGTTCGGACTGTCCCGCCAAAAGCGGGACGTCTGGTCACCTTACGAATGATGGATAACAACTGAACAAATAAGAGCGAACATCTAGTTCCATTCATCCATTTATAGTAGTTGAAACACATCGAACAAAAATTAACCACAATTGCAGCCGATCTCATGCAGCTTCATAACAAATAATAACGCTAAAATGGAAATTTATTTGCCGTTGCATGTTATGTTTTCGAGTTTGAATATAAGAAAAAAATCTACAATTTAGAAGGCTAAAAGTAAAACAGTAACCTTGAAATATTAATGACGGCTAGTTAATAGGTTCGGCCACTGAGATTGCTCGAAATATAGGGAATGACAGGAATGATGATATAAGAAAAATAAAACTTTATTCATCGTTGCAGCTGTGCTTTTGCGGCACCATAACAATCTTGATCGTATTTGGTTTTAGTGACGTTTTACCAAGCATAGTTTCTGAAAGTATGTGTATATGTTACATGTTTTCAGAATTAATTTTTATGTAAAAGCAAAGCCGAAAAGGAATGTCCTACAACATAATACCTCAGATTTTAGGTAGATTTCATAAAAAATCTACCTATTGCAATGTGCCTCATCTTGGAATTTCGGAAAAATTTTGGTGCCAAACGGCTATATATGATAAGCGGAGACGGAAAAGCAAAAAAAAGTTATGTAATTTATAAATTATAAAATATATATATATAAACGATATAAGATATAACAAAAACGACCGGCACTCTCACGGTCGCATTTGTTGAGGTAGATCAAAAAAAATGTCTGTACATGTGTGTTCAATTAATAACTTGGACGAAATCGTGAATCAGCGAAATCCGACCCGTGGTTAAGAAACTAGAGGATTTTTGCAAACAGTTTTGCTTTAAATTTGCTAAAAAAAGTTTCGCATTTGTAGAGCCAGATCACAAAACCTTTTCTAAAAATGTGAGACTTATTAATATCTAGGACGAATTCGTAAATCAGCAAAATCCGAAATATGGTTAAGAAGCTAGAGGCTTTATAATGGAGAAAAAATTGGTTTTTAATTCCATTATAATGGCCGTTTGGGGTGTCCCCTAACTTAGCCGCGCCATTTCTAAGAAAATTAAAAACAAAGATTGTGCTGTATTGTGCTGGATGTGCTACCCAGAAAGAATGCCATATCACCAATGGAAAAAAGTTGGCACGCTGAAACAATTTTTCGTGCAGAAGTTAGCCCCGCCATTTTAAAAAATCTGAAAAACAAAGGTTTTCCTGTATTGTCCTCGAGTTGTGCTGGTTGTGCTATTTAGAAAAAAATTTCATATCCCTAGTGGAAAAATTTTATAACACTACAATCATTTTTTCGAGTAAACGTTAGCCCCGCCATTTTGGAAAAAAAGAAAAACAAAGGGTCTGCTGTACGGTGTTAGAGTTGTGCTAGCTGTGCTATTCAGGAACAAATTTGTACCACCAGAAGAATAATTTAAACACGCTAAAACGATTTTTCGAGTTGAAGTTAGCCCCACCATTTTGAAAAAAATTAAAAGCAAAAATTGTGCTGCATTGTACTAGGATTGTGCTGATTGTGCTACTCAGAAATAGTTCCATATTATCAATAAAAAGGTTGGCACGCTAAAACGACTTTTCGACCAGAAGTTGCCCCGCCATTTTGCAAAAAATGAAAACCGAAGGTTGTGCTGTATTGTGCTCGAGTTGTGCTGGTTGTGCTACTTAGACAAAAATTTCGTAACCCTAACAGAAATTGTTTACAAAGCTAGCATCATTTTTTTCGAATAGAAGTTAGCCCCCCAATTTTGGAAGAAATCAAAAACAAAGAAGAGCTGCATTGCGTTAAAGTTGTGCTGGTTGTGCTACTGAAAAAATATCGTTCACCAACAGAATAACTTAAACCACGCTAAAAGCATTTTTCGAATGAAAGTTAGCCCCGCCATTTTGCAAAAATCAAAGAAGAAAGGTTGTGCGGTATTGTTCTACAGTTGTGCTGGATGTGCAACTCAAAAAGAATCCCATATCAACAATGAATAAAAGTTGGCACGCTAAAACGATTTTTCGAGAAGAAGCATATTTTCGAGCAGAAAGCATTCGAGCAGAAGTTAGCCCCACCATTTTGAAAAAAATGAAAAACAAAGGTTGTTATGTATTGTACTCTAGTTGTGCTAGGTGTGCTACTCAGAAAGCATTGCATATAAGCAATGAATAAAATATGGCAGACTAAACCAATTTTTCGAGCAGAAGTTAGGCCTGCCACTTAGAAGAAAATGAAAAACAAAGGTTGTACTGTATTGTGCCTGAGTTGTGCTGGTTATGCTACTCAGACAAAAATTTCGTATGCCTAACAGAAAAATTTTATAACGCTTCGAGGATTATTTTATAAGACTTAATAGTTTAACCCAATAAACCAATTAATTAGTTTTATTAATAATTCATTACAATAATATATACTTCATTTTAATCTTTCCTTAATTTAAATTTTTTTTATTAATGATTTTTTAAAAAATAGATTAATGATTATTTTTAACTATCTTAAATTATTTTACATTAAATAATTAATTTTAAAGAAAAAGATTTCTTACCTTGTAAACTATGTAAAATCTAAATCTATTTGTAAAATTTAAAGACGCAAGAACACAACTTCTCTCTTCAAATTGAAATTAACACTGAGCAATAAATGTTTGGAGTAACGAAAAAAAAGTAGCTGATTCGTTCACATAAGTAGTTTGAAATACAAAGAATACCAGTACGTCTATTCCTGCATTTCCTTGGGAATTGGGAATTGAGAAAAAAGTGCGATAAATGAAATAAAGGAAATTTTCTAATACGAAATTGTTATTTCCCGCGGCACGGAATACTAGTTATGAAAAAATTGCTGTAATTTATTTCTCAATTCCTATTTCACGATGTACAGGAATAGGGATACAGATGTACTCATAAAGAAAGAATAGTAGACAAAATTGTAGACCAGTGGGCATAAATAAAAGACGCCGGAATAGTACATTATGATGCTAGTACATTATGCCACATTAATTCCAAACTAGCTTACGTCCGTACATCATATACTATTTTTTATTCGCCGCAAGCAAAATATTTAAAAAATTGTGTTTATTCTAAATAAAAATTATAAATTTGCATAAATTTTGAAATAAAAATATGAGGAACAAGTTACCTTTGACATAATATTTGTTATTTTTTCCAAATTATTGTATCACTATTTGTTTTTTTATTTAGCGTATGGTTTTTTTTGTAACTCGTTAAAAATTAAACTTAAAATAGGTAGACTCTTCTATGAAATCTACCTAAAACAAAACATGGATACACATTAAATGAACTTACAATCGATTTGATTGCGCGTCTTTTAGTAAAAAAGTAAAAAGTAAAATATTTGATCGTTGGGCAGTACATTTGAACATTAGATGTTTACATCGAGCGAGTCTATCCATGCTACGACATCGGGAGTTGCCAAATGGATGACTGAGATGTCGCTATTGTACCGTCGAATTGGACACACAGTTGCAATGTGTTTTATGGTTTGTTGTGGAGCGCCGCAGTTACACTCAAGGGACTCTGAAATACCCCACTTGTAGTCCAGATAGGTTTAGTGTAGTCCAGATATGACGTGGCAGATCGAAATCAGGTTGGGTAGAAGTCGGCTTAGTAATAGAAAGGCCAGTTGTGTTGTAATGATGCCAGGAGGTGTCCCAGGCATCCAAGATATTAAAATTAGTTGTCATCAGGCTGCTGGCAGTTTTATGTGGAGGCTTTCTTGACTTCAATCGACAACGAGTGTGGTCACCGTAATATTCGTGCAAGGGTAACGTGATGTTGTTGGTTACCTTTTTATGTTCACGCATGAGAGCATGCGAGCGTCTGAGTGCAGGTGGAGCGAAATTGCTTAACACAGGGGCCAAAAAAAAAGGGGTGGATCTAATAGTACCACTTATAGTGCGCATCGTGGCATGCAGCTGGCAGTCAACTTTTTGAGTATGTGTGCTAGTGAGTATGTGTGCTATCACTGTGACAATATAGTGGGGGGGTGGGGTTCTGTGGAACGAAAAGAAAGCAACTGTTCAATTCATTCGTAAGATACCAGGGAAAAAGAACTTAATATTAAAATATTAGAGCAATTCTTCTAGAATACAGAAACTTTCAAATTTCAATGTTTTCAAACCCGATTAAGCCCGTATGTCGCTACGCCACTGGTATGTATTTGTATGTATTATTGTATGATAAATATTAATTTACCTAAATATAAGTACATGTGTTCAAATATACTAAGCAAATACTGAACTGTCATTGACAATCTACCAGCTCTGATCCATCGTATTTTAACGATCAATCGTACTATTTTAGTATGATGGGCTGAAAGGGAAATCAAAATTAATTAGTACTTAAAATATAATTTAATCATTGGAATTAAGAATATACTAAGCTTGTGTTGTTCACAAACAATAACAAAATATGTGTCATCTTGAAATTTCATTACATTAAAGCAGTTTAATTGGCTGCAGTCAGTTTTTTCATTCATTATTGCTTCTGTTATATCACAAGTTGTATTCTAAAGGTTGGCAATTATGGTTTAGAACAGATGTATTTCCATTTCTAAATGATATAAATAATAAGATTTTTCTAGAATACGGATTAGTTTAAATTATTCGACTTAAGTTAGTCGAGTTCTACATTTTGTTTTGTTGAGTGAACAGTGAAGTTATTTCTTGAAAAAATTGTCTTGTTGAAGGCAAATAATTCTGATGTGTAGTTAAAAATAAATTCATGCTGATGTTAAGTATTCTTTAAGTAATTAGTTTTACCGGTTTATGTAAATCTATGTGTAACTGGTACAGCTATTGTTGAATGTGAAAGGATGTTGTATTAACTATTTTTATTAATACTGTATTATTAATTGTATTGACATTTGTTAATTATTCATGATGTTTAAAAATAAATTGCTATCCTAGAACTTATCTTCTGTTAATGAACTAGTGGCTGATTGCTGATGTATGTTATCATTTGTGTATTAATGATTTGTTCTTTCTTTTCAAATTCATCACGCCTGATTTGAGATCTCATCACGTCAAAATCAATACAGAATGCTACATGTGCTTTCGTGATTTGGAACGCTCATGTCATATTTTTCATAATATATCGTCTATTCATCGTCATAAACGCCACCACTTATTGTAAATTGTGAATTTTGATGAGAGGTTATAAAAAGCCCATTTCAAACATCATTTATTAGTACTTGGTTATAACTCTTCGAGCATCGATAACCAGTATCGTCAACAATATATTTCGTAATCTTCAAGAATTTTTATATCATTATTTTGTTATTATGCTATGATTATCAACAGTTTAATAGTACTTGGTTATAATTCTTCGAGCATCGATAGCCAGTATTTTCAACAATATACCTCGTAATCTTCACAAATTACTATATCATCAGTTTTGTTAGTTTATTATCAACAGTACTTGGTTATAATTCTTCGAGCATCGATATCCAGTATCATAGATAAACAGTTTTCGTAATATTCAAGAATTATTATCATCAGTTTGTAATTGGCTATAACTCGTCAAGCGTTGATAGCCAATCTGTCAAAATTTAACTTCATGACTTCAAGCATTATTATTATATCAGCAGTTTTGTAATTGGCTATAACTCGTCAAGCACCGATAGCCAATCTTTCAAGATTTACCTTCATGATTTCAAATATTATAAGTATCAACAATTTACTAGCACTTGGATAATTCGTCGACCATCGATAACCAGTGCAACAATATACTTCGTAAACTTAAAGGATTATCATCATCAGTTTTATTAGTATTACCAGTCAACATCAACATTTTATTTTGTATTGTGTCAACATTCTGTAAATGCTAATAAATCATTAAACATCAAAAAGTATCATCCAACATTATTGTTACTGGTAGTATTATCCGTGGAGTTGATGCACCATCCAAGTCAAATCATACATTTCACTACCCAACACAAGCGCATCATTCTTCAAACCCAAAAAAAATATTTTTACGTTAGCATCATTTATTCTTGTAGGAATCAGTGTAATCATTAATTTATAAGTACTAATAATGTAAGTGACACCTGGTGTCCAATAGCATAAATGAATCTTGCCTGTTTTGTATACATATATAAAATAAGGGAATCACAAAAATATATGATTTTGAAAAAAATTGTATTCACAAAGATATATTTACTGTATTCTCACTAAACAATATATGCTACATTCAATTGTGTTTATTCATTCAACAAAATAAAACGTGATTTTTAATAAAAACTTTGAGCATTTATTAGTACAATATCGTTCATCGGTGAGTAAAGTTTTAAGAGAATTGTTTAACATTGTATGAGCAGTATGAACACAGTACAAACACAGTATGAACAAAATTGCAGCGCGGAAAATGGGTCATTCAAATCTTATGGATTTTCATATGAATTCTAAAAGTTCTTAGAGATGGAGAAAAAATTATATAAAAATTTAAATTTGTTTCCCGGTTTCATTAAGTTTTTTAGTCTAAATCTGTTAGAAACGCGTACAGACTGGTTCAATAAGCTTGCAGACTGGATCAACACAACTGTCAAACCTCAAGTTAAATAAAAGTGTGTAAAATGAAGGCCAGATTTCTCTACTTCGCTTTACCTACTTTCGACTTATAAGAGACATAGGCTAGGTGAGACTAAGGATAGTACATAGTTTGACTCTTAAAATTTTGTACTGATTTCTCTTAGAAAAAAAATGGTCACCCTCAACATATGTAACGTAAATGGTCACCCTAGACATATATTCGTTTATTCCATCCGGCACCAAATGTCACAAATTTTTATTAGTGCTAACACTAATATCTACTTGAAAAATAATGCAATTTCTTTTTCAGCAGCTAACTAAAAAAATTTTAAATCACTGCATATCTAAAAAACATCTGTTTTTTATTTTTTCGTGCATGGCGGAGCCAACTTCTAATCGAAAAAATGATGATAGCTTTACACAATTTGTCCATGGACGTTATGAATTTTTTTCTAAGTAGCAGAACTAGAGCACAATACAGCACAACCTCTGTTTACATTTTTTTTTTAAGTGCCAGAGCCTAACTTCTTCTAGAAAAAACGTTTTAGCATGTCAACTTTTTTACATTGGTAGTATGGTATTCATTTTGAGTAGCACAACAATAGAACAATACACCACAGCCTTTGTTTTTTTGTCAAACGGCGCGGGGGTTAACTTCTGCTTAGCCTTCTGCTCGAATGCATTCTGCTCGAATAATCGTTTTACCCTGACACCATTTATTTATTGGTGAAATGAAATTTTTCTTGAGTAGCACATCGAGCACAACTGTGGTACAATACAGCACAACATCCTTTGATTATGTTCTGTTAAATGGCGGGGCTAACTTCTACTCGAAAAATCGTTTTAGCATGTTTAAATTTTTCCGTCGGTGGGTACGAATTTGTTTTGAAGTGGCACAATTCGCACAACTTTAACACAATACAGCACTCAATTCAATTTTTTTCCAAAATGGCGGGGCTAACTTCTATTTGAATAAATGATGTTAGCGTTATAAAATTTTTCTGTTAGGAATACGAAATTTTTGTCTGAGTAGCACAACCAGCACAACTCAAGCACAATACAGAACAACCTTTGTTTTTTATTTTTTTATAAGTGGCGGGACTAACTTCTGCTCGAAAAATCTGTTTAGTCTGCCAACTTTAATTCA
Organism: Diogma glabrata; assembly: GCA_963693315.1. Taxonomy (NCBI): domain Eukaryota; kingdom Metazoa; phylum Arthropoda; class Insecta; order Diptera; family Cylindrotomidae; genus Diogma; species Diogma glabrata. Next base: position 200,036,665 of record OY856186.1, read on the forward strand.
TTGCTTATATGCAATTCTTTTTGAGTAGTACAACCAACACAACTAGAGTACAATACATAGCAACCTTTATTTTTCATTTTTTTTTTCAAAATGGCGGGGCTAACTTCTGCTTAATCTTCTGCTCGAATGCTTTCTGCTCGAAAATATGCTTCTTCTCGAAAAATCGTTTACTTTTATTCATTGTTGATATGGGATTCTTTTTGAGTGGCACATCCAGCACAACTGTAGCACAATACAGCACAGCCTTTCTTCTTTGATTTTTGCAAAATGGCGGGGCTAGCTTTCATTCGAGAAAATGCTTTTAGCGTGGTTTAAGTTATTCTGTTGGTGATACGATATTTTTTCAGTAGCACAACCAGCACAACTATAACACAATACAGCACTTCTTTTGTTTTTGATTTCTTCCAAAATTGGGGGGATAACTTCTATTCGAAAAAAATGATGCCAACTTTGTAAAAAAATTCTGTTAGGGTTACGAAATTTTGTCTAAGTAGCACAACCAGCACAACTCGAGCACAATACAGCACAACCTTCGGTTTTCATTTTTTTTTTCAAGATGGCGGGGCTAACTTCTGCTCCCGAAAAGTCGTTTTAGCGTGCCAACTTTTTTTCATTGATAATATGGAAGTATTTCTGAGTAGCACAACCAGCACAACCATAGCACAATACAGCACATCCTTTGCTTTTAATTTTTTTCAAAATGGCGGGGCTAACTTCAACTCGAAAAATCGTTTTAGCGTGTTTAAATTATTCTTCTGATGGTACAAATTTGTTCCCGAATAGCACAGCTAGCACAACTCTAACACCGTGCAGCAGACCCTTTGTTTTTCTTTTTTTCCAAAATGGGGGGACTAACTTTTACTCGAAAAAATGATTTTAGTGTTATAAAATTTTTCCACTAGGGATATGAAATTTTTGTCTAAATAGCACAACCAGCACAACTCGAGGACAATACAGGACAACCTTTGTTTTTCAGATTTTTCAAAATGGCGGGGCTAACTTCTGCACGAAAAATTGTTTAAGCGTGCCAACTTTTTTCCATTGGTGATATGGCATTCTTTCTGAGTAGCACATCCAGCACAACTGTAGCACAATACAGCACAATCTTTGTTTTTAATTTTCTTAAAAATGGCGGTGCTAAGTTAGGTGACATCCGTTTGGATACTAATATTTTTAAAAAGTTCAAAAATTTAGAATCTGTGGAAACATTTTAATCCTTTTCTTATAAATATAAACTTCTGCTGTTAGAGGTTTTTGAAATGTCAGCTTCTACAAAAAAGTTTGTAACAATCCCTAACAACAACAATTTGCAAAAATCTTATAACAGTCAATGAAAAAAAATAAAAAGATTTGAATAGAAGAAATTGATATTTTTTCTTAAAAATAAACTATTTTGATATTTTTCAGTAATTGCACGACATAAGTTTGCCGTGAGTTTTTCATATAGTGTCATAAATTGTCACTCATATGTTCTGTGGTAGATTTGATATTTGTTTGTTGCAAAATTGGATAGATGTAGTTTTGCTTATATGTATCTAAATTTCTTTTTAATATTTGTTCGATATCTGTTTGTAATTAGTTTGTTTTGTTTAAACTAATCTGATGCAACAGATTCTACTTGTGCAAAAAACTGTCTGATCTCGAAATCTACCTGTTTCTAGCGGACTTCTTGCCGCTCGAACTTTTTTTATATAAAATGATGACAATTTCCACTTGAACATTTAAACAAATATTTAGTTCACTTGTTAACATCAAGTACATACAAAACCAAAGTGAAATTCGTAATTGTGCTTCTTGTCTTATTCGCTGTTGCTTTCACCAAGCCATTAGACCAACCTAAAGAGGCAGTAATTACACATTGGCTACAACTTTCAGTAAGTGACAAGCTTTTATTGAATTAAAATCAAACTGGCAGTTCATATATTATTATTACTTTTAGATTTGGACAAAGTGATGGACAGGAACGTGAGGAACATGCTCAACCTGAAAATGTTGGAACAGATAATGAAGGTTTGAAAGTGGAAGGTACATTCAAATGGTATGATTTAAATGGTGTTGAACATCTAACTACTTTGGTTGCTGACAAAGACGGTTATAGACCATCAGGAACAGATGTTTTATTGTATAATACGTAACTTAACTCCGAACAAATATTTAATATTTAATAAAACGATATGTTTAAATATAATAGAAGTTTTTGTATTATTTTCTGGCCGTTTCAAGAAAGGCTGAGAAGAAAGATTTGATGTGTGGCAAAGAACAAATTGAGGTAGTTGAATCTTTTCAATATTTTTGATCCATGCTTGACTTAAACAACAGAATACTTACAAATATAAAAGCTAGAATCGCTGCAGGTAATCGAACTTCCTACTCAACTAAACCTCTCATTGGATCACCGTATGTATCAACTAACACCAAACTCAAGCTAAACAAGACGTTAATTAGACCGGTGGTGATGTACCTATGGGTCACAGACGTAGACCATAAAATGACGAATGACTCAAACAACAGCAAACTTACAGATATAAAAGCTAGAATCGCTGCAGGTAATCAAACTTTTCACTCAACTAAACCTCTCCTTGATCACCGTATATATCAACTAACACCAAACTCAAGTTAAACAAGGCGTTAATTAGACCGGTGGTGATGTATGGGTCACAAACGTGGACCACAAAATGACGAATCACATTTATCTGTATTTGAGCAGAAGATCCTGTTTTTGAGCGTAAGATGTCGTTGTTGCGAATGGCCTTGGTGAATATTTGAAGCTGATTAGCTTGGCAACGCTCCTATATGGAGGATGAACGCCACTAAAAACGATCGAACTATTACTATTTTTGCTAAGCACTATGGGTGTATATAATTTAGGTGCTTCATAAGACGCATGAAGCGTACTATCATCAGCAAAACTATATCTAGGATGAACCATTGAATCTAACAAATCATTAATATAGATAACAAAAAGAGTAGGTGACAAAGCAGAACCTTGAGAAACTCCTGCATTAGTTGAAAAGTATTCGATGATACACCGTTAACATTGACCCGAAATTTTCGATTAGATATAAAGCTCTGTGTCCAAGATATAAGCTGCTCGTCTAAACCATAGGATCTCAACTTGCATATAAGGTTGTTATGCCATACTTTGTCAAATGCTTTGGAAATATCAAGAGCAACACCGAATTGCTTCAGATATGAGTGATATAAGACAGTAAATCTCCCGTCGTTCTTCCTTTTCGAAATCTGTATTTTCTCTCATTAAGTAATTTGGAAGACTCTAAGAAGTTCATTAAATTAAAATTGACATATTTCTCAAAAATTTTAGCAACTACCGATAAAATTGAAATGGGTCTGTAATTTGTAGGATCTTAGTCTTACTGCCCTTTTTTTAAACTGGCTTTAGACTAGCCATTTTCCATATTTCTGGAAATAAAAAAATTTCTTCTAAAATTCCTTTCTTATATGACAAATAGAAAATTTTAGTGATTATTGGTGCTAGCTCCTATTGCCTTGTTTGTATTGATTTGTAAAAGCATTTTTCAAATAAAGTTTTTTCGAAAAATTATCCGCCTCATTTTATAAGAAACTTTAGAAATAGGTTTAGGTTGGAAATAAGGTTCTTTTAAAGTAGAATTTATGGAGAAATAATGCCCAAGCAAATTAGCTTTCTCTTTTGGATCAATGATAGGTACACTGAAAAAAATTGTAGGTAAAATACAACAAACAATGGTCTGTTGTATTTATTTAAAGGATACGTTATTTGATTTTCTATTGTTTTAACAAACATGTTTGTTAATTGCCAGTTTTCAACAAACATGTTTGTTAAATATTTTTAACTACCTTTACAGGCAGTTCGTTGATTTTCGTTTGTTGAATAAAATAGCCAAACACCAAAAATATAAAACACAAATATGAAAAAATTCGAGTAGGGCTTGGAACTTTTGCGTGCAATTCAGCATTTGTACTGGGTTGAGAAAAGCCATATTCGAATTCACAGACTGAAACTAGTCGGAAATTAAACATTTCATATCACGCAATTCCTCTAATATTCCTGAGAGGGATTTCACTATCCGGAATGCACAATTTTTATTGCAGTTCAAAGGACGGAGGAACAAACAAACAGTTCATTATTAAGCAAAACTTTCACCATCTTGGCCCGGTTAGTGGTACTACTACTACTACAGATGATCAAATGTCACCCACACATTATGAAGAGGCAATAAAGTATTTATAAGAATGTTTGAATGAATATAGTTCCATTGCTCATAAATTGAGCTTTTTGGGACGATAACTTAAGTTTTTTAATAGCTATAAGCTTCTTTTAATATACAAATCATGTATGCGTCCCAGTATGGAATGTTGTTCTCACATTTGGGTACCTTGATTTTGTTGAGTGCAGTGCTGTAAATTGATTAGTAACTCAACTCTTACTAATGAGCTTGATTCCTTGCAGCACAGACGAAATGTTGTTCATCTGGATGAACGAACTACCACAGATATCAAATAAATTTTATCTGAACTAGCAAATATATTGCGTTGTACCAGAGCAACAGTTTTCGTCCATTCCTTAATGGTTCAAATAAAAAAGGACAGAACTGTTGCTTTTCAAGTTTTAACGTGACTTTTTCAACAGAGTATCTCATCTCTGGTATGCCCTACCTTCATGTGGTTTTATCCGATAGCTTTAATCTTCAAAATTTTAAAGTTAGCGTTCATAAATTTCTTAAAGAAACTTAATTTATTCAAACTGAATCCTGATCCCTAGTTGGTATGTTATCTTCGAATATTCAGTTACAATTTACGTAAAATGAATCGGAAGCATAGACAACCCAATTATTAGCTCAAAAGATGAGTTTTTAACATTAAAACCAATTTGGGATTTTTTGTATTACATTTCTAGACATTACTATGTATGAATTCATAAGATGAGAGAATATTTTTTAAACATCTTAAGTCAACATTCTAAGACCTAAGTCACGAGTGTAGAGTCATTATTGATTGTTGTCAATCAATGCGAAACTAATATCTGACGCATGGTCAATTTTTTGCTATACTTTTTCTAGGAATATAGACAACATTAGGGTAATTTTAGTTTGTAGGGGTTTTGGTGAGCAATTAAGCTTAAGTACATATTGGAAATCACTTCAGTATTGCAATTCAAAATCATTTTTCATTTTCTCTTAGAAAAACTCCTTTCACACAATCATCAGAGACACCTGTTCAAATTCCAAAAATTCCAATAACCAATAATTCATATAAGGTGTTCCACAATTCGCAGTAAAACAAGAGAGACATGTTTAAGATTTTTCAATTAATAAAACTTAACCACTACATCGCATTATCTAAAATTAACGGTCAAAGTCAGGTTAAATAATAAATAACCTTGCGATTCATACGATATTAATTGTCGCTATCCTAAGATTAAAAATTACATCAGTTAAAACTTAAAAGTTTAACCTACTTTAAAATTTTAAATAAAATTAATACAAATTGGGTAATTGGTTCGCGACAATGTATGTGTATCGGTATCTCGATCGTATTTGGTTTTAATGACGTTTTACCAAACATAGTTTTTGAAAGTATGTGTATATGTAACATATTTTCAGATTAATTTTTATTTAAAAGCAAAGCCGAAAATGAATATCCTACAAGATAACACCTCAGATTTTATATAAAATGATGACAATTTCCACTTGAACATCAAAACAAATATAAAGTTCACTTGGTAAACATCAAGCATATACAAAACCATAATGAAATTCGTAATTGTGATTTTTGCCTTATTCGCTGTTGCTTTTACCAAACCATTAGACGATCCTAAAAATGCAGTAATTACACGTTACGATAATGACAATATTGGAATTGGTGGCTATAACTTTGGGTAAGTGACAAGCTTTTATTGAATTAAAATCAAATTGGCTATTCATATATTATTGTTAATTTCAGATTTGGACAAAGTGATGGACAAGAACGTGACGAACATGCTGTACTTGAAAATGCTGGAACAGAAGATGAAGGTTTAAAAGTCGAAGGTTCATTCAAATGGGTTGATGAATATGGTAAAGAACATTTGACTACTTTCATTGCTGACAGAAATGGTTACAAAGCATGGGGAACAGATATTGCACAATAATACGTAACTTAACTCTGTGTAAATATTTAAATAAAACGATATATTTAAATCTAATAGAAGTTTTTGTATTATTTGCTGGCCGTTTGGTATGCGTTTGTTCCATAACGTTCTCAAGTTCATTTGCAAATCTCTGACCCCTCTTTCACTTACTTCAACTATACGATCCGTATTTGATTCAGTATTGTGTAATTGCTTCTTACAAAAAAAAAATTTAGCAACAATAATAAAAGTGTTAGACTATATTCAAAAATATATTTTATAACAATATAACGAAAAAAAATAAAGAAATATAAATAAAATTAATTTAAAATATTTATGTATTTGAATTTAGTAATTGAATTCGAATTCGTTTTTAATATTCTCAATGTCTTCTTTTGTCGTTGACCACCAGCTATCGCATCATCTTTCATCTATTTATCATAAGAATGATTTCAACAAAAAAAAAACAATAAAATCTTACATAAAATTTAAATATCACCACAAAGGTCTTACTTAATTGTTTCTCGTCCAACAGCTTGTTATGTGATTTTTGTAACACATATTCCTAATGTGACTTCTTTAAAAAACCAAATTTCTTAAGGTCAAGCATTGATTTAAGACATACATATGTAAATTTTAAAGCAAACAAATAACAGCAAAAATTGCATAAATTTGATTATAGAAATCGAAAGCTAAATCGTTTGTAAGACAATAAACATGTGAATGTTCGAATTAGTGATTCCAGTTATTTGTCTGGTTTAAATTTAATTAATTTAGGATCGATTAATTGCTTTTGGTATGTGGTTTGTACAAGATGAGCAGAATAACTTTTTTTCGAAGCGAGTTTTTGACAGATTCAAGTTTTTTGAAAACAAGTCTACTGGTTAAATTTTACTACTTCTTTGGTTTTTTTTAACAAAAAGTTTTGTTTAATAGGGATTACAATTTATGTGTCACAACAACACATAGATACCTTTTAAGACCCAGGTTTTACAACAACATGCTGGAGGTTCCACAACAACATCTGAGGTGTTAGTGGACATTTTTTTTTTAAATCTTTGTGGATTGAAAGTACTCGAGACTATTGAAAACGTGCCATTTGAACTATGTAGGGACAAAGAAGTCCCTTGCATTTTGTCACTATGATAGTGAGTGATTCCAACAGTTTAAGTGTTTGAACAAACCGAATGATGAGTAAAACGGGGAAAAGAATACGTTTGAGGCTTTATGGGACTCGCAATTTGGTTTTCATCGTGTACGGTTGTAAATCAGTAGCAAAATAAAAATTAAAATTAAATGAACTTTTAATCAAAAATAATAAAACATTATCAAAATTAAATTAGTCTGTGGTTTTATATTAAATCTATTGCTTATAGTGGTTAAAAATAAGTGTGCGCATGCCCTTGGCATGTTCAGCTAACCTGTGTAATAAGAGACCACCAGAAGATCTCAATGAATCAAATCTCGAAAAAAATCCAAGATGTATACGGTTCCTGTTAGAAATCAGTTTAATCCACTTGTTCAACAAAATAACAACACCAATACAGGTATGGCTTCATCATCTGTTCAAAAAAAAATAAAAATACCTCCGATTGTATGCACATTAAATTATATTCAAATTAATGAATTGATGAAAAAATTGAAAATAAACAATTTTAATATTAAAAACATGTCGATTGGCAAAAAATTTTACTGCTATTCGATGAGCAATTATACAACATTGATAAATGAATTAAACAATATCGATAGTCAATATTTTACACATGCACTTGATGAGAATAAAACAATTCGTTTTGTTTTATTTGGACTTCCTTCTGTTGATAACAAGATAATCGAAGAAGAATTAAAACAACAAGGCTTACAACCATTAAAAATTAACCAGACGAAACCTAAAAAGTCACGATTTTCTGATGACTGTATTTATTTTATCACCTTTAAGAAAGGGACAGTGACACTCAACAAACTAAATGAATGCAAATATATTTATCACTCTGTTTGCAAATGGGAACATGTTAATCTGTCTAACAAGTAACAACAAAGGTCCATCAGTATGCTTAAGATGTAGTATGTTTGGTCATGGGATTAGCAATTGCCATATGCTACCTAAATGTAGATTTTGCTCGGTACAGAGGAATGCCCAGTCAAGGAGGATTCTACAAAACATATCTGCGCAAACTGTCAAGGTCAACATGCAGCCAACTCAGTCATATGTCCACATCGTTTGGACTACTTGAAATTAAAACAGCTGATTAATGTAAGAAATTTTGCTTCACAAAAAATATATAATAAAAATTATTTAGATTTAACTAAAACTAACACCTCGTACCCAGAATTACAATCATCTATTTTATCCCCAACACAAACAGCAACATTTACTAATACACGTACATTCGCCGAAGTTTTAGCTAACAGTAATTCACCATTTCATTCACATTCACATAATTCTCTTCATTCTGATGAGAATAAAAATAAATTGTGTACAACAACGGAATTGTTTAAAATATTTAATGAGATTATATCAATTTTAAAAAATTGTCATTTATAGGGTTCACCTTTGGAGCTGCACTCTATATTATATTTGTTTAGTGGGGGAAAGCTTTTCTATTCGGTGGCACTGAACTCAAAAAAAAAATCACAAAAATCAACTAAAACACAATCACTTGCTATAACAAAAAAAAAGTCCAAGCGGCACGTATATCCGCTAGAGATAGGTAGATTTCGAGATCAGACAGTTTTGTGTACCAGTAGAATCTGATGTATCAGATTAGTTTAAACAAAACAAACTAATTTCAAACAGATATCAAACAAATTTTAAAAAGAAAATTAGCTACCTACCACAGAACATGTGTGTGACAATTTATGACATAAACCTACTTTATATCATATGTCGTGCAATTGCTGCAAAATATCAAAATAGTTTATTTCTAAGAAAAAAAAATTAATTTCTTCTATTCAAATCTTTTATTTTTTTGACTGTTATAAGGTTGATATTGACTGTTATAAGGTTTTTTGATCTGGACAAATGCAACCGTGAGAGCGCCGGTTGATTTAAACGCATTTTGTGTTTTACAAGCTTTTTTGTTGGAGCCGCTCACTCAGAAGCCTCCGACTGCAGAGGTCTTTTTTTTGAAAAAAACTGATTAAAAAGGTTTCAAAGATTCTAAATTTATGAAGTTTTTAAAAATATTAGAATCCAAACGGCCGTTATAAGGGATCTAAAAAACAGAGTTTTTTTCTAGTATAAAGCTTCTAGTTTCTTAACCATGTGTTGGATGGGGCTGATTTACGAACTTGTCCAAGATATTAATAAAACGCACATTTTTAAAAAAGGTTTTTTGATCTGGCCTTATAAATGCGACCGTGAGAGTGCCGGTTGTTTCAAAAAAAATTTTTTTTTGCAAACTTTTTTGTTGGAGCCGCTCACTCAGGAACCTCTAATTGCAGAGGTCTATTTTTAAAACAAATTGATAAAAAAGATTTCAAAAATTCTAAATTTGTTAAATTTTTTGAAATATTAGTATCCAAACGGCCGTTATAACGGTTTTAAAAAATCAATTTTTTTCAGAAAAAAGCCTCTAGTTTCTTAACCACGTGTTGGATTTTGGATTCACGAACTTGTCCAAGATATTAATAGAACACACAAGTACAGAAAATTTTTTTGATCTACCTCAACAAATGCGACCGTGAGAGTGCCGGTCGTTTTCGTTATATCTCATATCGTTTATATATATATATATATATATATATATATATATATATATATATATATATATATATATATATAAATATATATATATATATATATATATATATATATATATATATATATATATATATATATATATATATATATATATATATATATATATATATATATATATATATATATATATATATATATATGATTAAAAGATTTTCTTTGGTATATAGCCCTTTTATATTTATTTTTTAAAAATAATTTGAAGTTTCGTTGGAGTTTCCCAACATTTTCAAAAATTATTAAATTTACAAATAACAAAAAGATAGAAATTATATAAATAATATAATTTCTATCTTTATGTTATTTCTATGTTTATATAATTTCTATCTTTTTGTTATTTGTAAATTTAATAATTTTTGAAAATGTTGGGAAACTCCAACGAAACGTCAAATTATTTTTAAAAAATAAATATAAAAGGGCTATATACCAAAGAAAATCTTTTAATCAAATATTAAATAACGCCCAAGAAATCTAACAAAACTATATATATATATATATATATATATATATATATATATATATATATATATATATATATATATATATATATATATATATATATATATATATATATATATATATATATATATATATATATATATATATATATATATATATATATATATATATATATATATATATATATATATATATATATATTATATATATATATATATATATATATATATATATATATATATATATATATATATATAAGTGGGTTTCCTTTACTTTAATTCGACACTTTAAAGTTTAAATGAAAAACGGACTTTTAATTTGGATAATAATAATTAGATAATGATCGTTCTTTATTAAAAATCAAAACGCAACTGACTCATTTACATTTTATTTTGTATATTATAATTTTTAAACATATATGAGTATATGTATTTTACGATGCTGGTCAGCTGGTCAAGTACAGGGTAACCCACTCGGCCGTCCTGCTGTCTCATCCGGCCCGGATGAGGTACTTGTATTAGCTTCTTCATCACTTACTACGACATCCTCTTCAGTTTCGGATTCATCTTCATCGGAATTGAAATAATAAAAAAGTTTCATATTTTCAGCGCCTGTGGACGTACGCTTCGGACCCTCACCAGTACCCATTTTGATTACATCATAGCGATCTCGACCCTTCACCTTTATCACATTATAGGGCCCCAGGAACTTTGTTTTAATTTTATCACCCGTTGCGAACTGAGTGCGACGTATAGCAACAAGGTCCCCAACTCTATATACTGGTGCTCTCTTTCGTCTTCTGTTGTATTGTCGACGATTTTCTTCTTGTAATTTTAAAATTGCATTTTTTGCGTTATCTCTCTTCTTATCGCGTTCTTCACAAAACAGTATAGCGGCCTCTTCTTCGATAATCTCTGCTACTTTTCTTTCCTCGTTGCACCTCATCTTTACACCCAGGAGCAACTCAAAAGGTGTCATTCCAATGCTGCGTTGGAAAGAATTATTAAGATACCCTTGTAATTTTTCAACGTGCTTGTACCACTCCTCAGGTTTCTCAATGGACAGTTTCGTCAGTGCTGGGATAATAATACGATTGACTCTCTCAATTTGTCCATTACCACTATGCATACCAGTCGTTGTTGTATAGTGTTGAATGCACTCTTTTTTACAGTAGGATTGAAATTCTTCTGATGTGAAAGCAGCTCCCTTATCAGAGATGATATATTTTGGATTCCCAAACACAGTCTTTTGGGAATCTAACTTTTGTATGGCTTCTTTGGCATTTACACTCTTGGTAGGGTGTAGCCAGACAAATTTTGAAAAGGAATCAATCACACATAACACATTCTTATATAGCTTCTTGGTTGCAGCTAAATGACCCAGGTGGTCTATATGGTATGTCGTTAATGGACAATCACCTTTTGGAAGCGAGTGGAGAAAACCGTCTTGTTTCCCAGATTTTCTCTCTGCCAAAATACACTTAACACAGTTTTTGAGACAACTTTGTATTTTTGATGCCAACTTCGGTATATAAAACTGTCTACTGACAAGTTCTTCGGTCTTCTTTGTTGCAAAATGTCCATGCTCATGACATATCCTTATAACATCTTTTTGCATCACTTTTGGCACAACTAATAGATTAGTACCCTGAACAGACTTATACAGAATACCAGTAGACATCACAAAATTTTCATACGGTCCTCTCGCCAACAATTGAAAAATTGGTTTTAAACCCTCATCGTCGGCTTGTGCAGCTTTTATTTTGCTTATTACATCATCTTTCACCAGAAATACCATCGGGTTACGACTTAACGCATCGACATGACGCATTTTTGAAGACGGTCTATGTTCCAGTCTGTAGTTAAACTCCTGAAGTTGGAGCGCCCAGCCAGCAATTCGAGATGTTAATTCTTTCCGCTCCATGGTCGCTTTAAAAGCTGCGCAATCAGTGACTATGACGAAGCTTAATCCCAAAAGATAAACTCTAAATTTCTTCAGTGATCTTATTATTGCCAGTACTTCAAGCTCGTAGCTTGAGTATTTTTCCTCGCACGGTGTTGTCTTTTTGCTCAAGTAGAATACCGGGTGAAACTTTCGATCTTCATCACATCTTTGCAGCAGAATACCACCAAGTCCCAATTTACTGGCATCGGTATGCAGCTCTGTTTCAGCATTCACATCATATAGCTTCAGAACTGGTTTTGTGCACAATCGGTCTTTCAACTTCTCGAACGCGTCTTTTTGTGCAGTCTCGAACTTAAATTTCGAATCTTTTCGTAAAAGGTCAGACAATGGTCGCGCTAGGACAGCGTAATTTTCCACGAATTTCCGAAAATACCCAGTTAGTCCTAAAAAGCATTGTAGATCACGATCCGTTTTTGGTTGTGGAAACTTACGAATTGCAGCTATTTTCTTATCACTCGGAGTAACGAAACTATTTTCAATAACATATCCGAGATATTCCACCTTTGATTTCAAAAATTGACATTTCGACCATTTAATATCTAATCCATTGTCCTCGGATACCTTTAAAACAGCTTTTAATCTTGAAATAGCTTCTTCTTCATCTTTAGCGTGAACAATCAAGTCATCCATGTACACACAAATCATCTTCTGAATAACTAATGGTTCAAAAATTTTATTTACATACCTCTGAAAAACAGCAGGTGAGTTACAGAGTCCAAACGGAGTTCTTAAAAATTCAAAAAGTCCAAACGGTGTATTAAAAGCTGTGTACTTCACAGAGTCTTCAGCAACAGCAACGTGGAAAAATCCGTTACGTAGATCTAAAGTGGAGAAAATTTTAGCCCCTTGCAAATCGTCAATCTGAGCTTCCATCAATGGTAATGGATATCGGTCTTTAATAATCACTTTGTTGAGTTTGCGAAAGTCGATACATAAACGTTTAGATCCATCTTTTTTGTTCGTAAGAACCACTGGGCTGGCGTAATTCGATTTACTTGGTCTGATTATTTCCTCTTTCAACCACTCATCTATTTGATTCCTCACAATTTCAGATTCTAATGGAGATAGTCTACGAGCGTTTTGGTAAATCGGTTTATCATCACTTAAAACAATGTCCATTCTGATATCATCTTCACGTATGGGTGTCTTTTTTGGCGCATAATTCACAACCATACCTTTAATAATGTTAGCCACATTCACATCTTCAATGTGTTGAAGATCGATATCTGAATCTTTTACTAGCTCTATCATAAACACTGAATTTTCAGATAAAAATTTTTTCATGATGATATTATTTGGTGTTAAAATGGTTATTGTTTGATTCATAAGCTCCTTTCCAATAATCAAATCAACTGGCAACATCTCATCATCTACGACATGAAAAATTGTGTTGTATTGCTCTCCTTCGATTAACACATCTGTATTAAATCGTCCCATTGATGTCAACGATTTCGCTCCCACACCATTGAACGTAGTTGGTATACCTAGAATACCAGGCTCACCAATTTCTTTATATTTTGAGAGCGTCATTAAATTAATATCACTGCCACTGTCTATCATGGCATACACAATGCGACCTTGGATTGATATTGCCTTTACGTCTTTGGACACGCTCAATTCATTGACAGCTGCACAAGTTGGATCGTTAGTTTTCTTTTTTTCGTTGGTACACTGTGGAGCCATATGTCCAAAATCGTTACATTTGTAACATTTGGGTCCTTTACCTTTGTTGGTGCATTCTCTACTGCGATGTCCACTGTCGCCACAACCGTAACATCTAATCTTTGCAGACACCGTTGACAAATTTTTATCGTCAGGCCTCCCTTTTCTGTACTGCCTATGTTGTTGTTGATGTTGATTTTGTTGTGATTTAGTCTTTGAACAAATTTTGTCGTATATTTGCAATTTTTCTTTAAACTGCGTTATATTTTCTGCACCATACAATACAGCTTTATTTGGTTCGTAGTCGTCAATCCCAGCAATAACGTGTTCAAATATTGCCTTATCTTCTATTTCTATGGAAGCAAAATTCGCTAAATCTTGCATTGTGTATAGATATTGCTGAAGTGATTCATCAGGTTTTTTTCTACGCTCACTCATCTTATTGTGAACCAAAGTGCTATTGAGTTGATCTGGAAACTCATCTTTAAGATACTTTGACAATTTTGTCCAAGTTGATACATCCTCATTTGCAATGCTACGTTTTGCCGTTCCTTTGAGTAACCTTTTACTGTACAGCGTCTTCTTCATATCATCCCAGTAAAGTGCAGCTGCAGTTTCATTAACACTCTTAATCCATTTGCTAATTGGAAACCCATCATCACCACTGAAGTTAGGCATCGATTCTTCCACATCTTTAAATTGTAGTTGTGGAACTAGATCATTGGTCACATTGGTTACATTTGGAGTTGGTAAATTGGCGAACCTTAACAATTCGTTTTCTTTTTTAAGGAGCTGAATTTCTTTTTCCTTTAACTCCATCTCTTTCTTCTGCAAATCGATAGATTTTTGTTCAACCGCCTTAGCATCACCGTGTCTGTTGTGATTTTGTTGGTTTGATGAACTAGGGCCTGGTATTGGATCATTTACTAATACGGAAGATGATCTTCTAGCACTAGCGTTTATTTCATCATCAATTCGTTTTCGGAATTCCTCAAACATTCTCTCGTAAAAACTGTTATGTTCTTCACGATTATCTGGAACATTCCCGTCATTTTCACCTTGTCTTTTTCGGCTGGATTTGCCCATTCTAAAATATACAAATGATTGTCTCTTTTAAAGAAAATAGAAATAAAATAATAAAAATCAAACCGATAAACAATACAAACAGAAATCGATTTTTTTTGGCTATACACGTATAACTGATATTATATATTTTAATTTATTTAAAATCAAGTAAATATTAACAGTAGTACTGTTATTTTTTTTTTCACTAGAAATTCCGTTGAAAATTAGTATTTTTTATGTTTCACACAACGGACTCGATTTTTATTTTTTCAGAATATTTTCACTTTCTTATTTTTAAACACTCTTATAGTTGCATTTCCTTATCAATTTTTATCACTTTTCCAAACAAATTTCTTCACTCTTTGTTTCACTTAACCGCGTCTTTGTGACGAATTCACACCCGTTCGCGTCTTTGTGGTTCAAAATTGCCTCTTTGAGGATCTTATGCGCGTCTTATAAGAACTCGCGACAATATAAAAACCGGTTAGAGCCCCCAAGTGGGTTTCCTTTACTTTAATTCGACACTTTAAAGTTTAAATGAAAAACGGACTTTTAATTTGGATAATAATAATTAGATAATGATCGTTCTTTATTAAAAATCAAAACGCAACTGACTCATTTACATTTTATTTTGTATATTATAATTTTTAAACATATATGAGTATATGTATTTTACGATGCTGGTCAGCTGGTCAAGTACAGGGTAACCCACTTATATATATATATATATATATATATATATATATATATATATATATATATATATATATATATATATATATATATATATATATATATATATATATATATATATATATATATATATATATATATATATATATATATATATATATATATATAGAAATTTTTTTTTAAAGTAAAGTAAAGTAAGTTAAGTAAATTTTTTAATTTTAATGCTCTTTGAAATGACACCCCATTTGACCGGGTCAAAAAATCTTTTTTTCACCTTTCTCCACTCCCATCCCCTAAACAGTTAGAAATAAAATCACTTGAGGCTTCGCTATATTTTTCGTTAAAGGTTTATCAAATTGCCTATCTCTATGAATTTTTTCAAATTTTTCTGTCAATCAACGAAGAAACGTATAGGGGGGTACCTACTTTTTGTTGAACTTTTTTGAGAATAATTCAAAAACGGTGAATAGTAAAATTTTAAAAAAAATTGTAATGTTTCTTAATTTTGGTGCTCTTTCAAATGACACCCTACTTGACCGGGTTTTAAATGATGTTTTTACCCCTTCTCATATCCACCCCCTTAATAAGTTTAATTATTAGTATGTGGTACTTTACCATATTTTTCTTTAAAAACTTACTAATTTTTCTATCATTCAAAATACTTTTTAAGATTTTCGATTGCTTAGGCTCGGAGCTAATCAAGGAAAGGAAACATAGAGAAAACGCTATTATTTAGATTTACACAAAAAATGGTAGGGTGTAAAATTCCAAAATATATTTTTTAGAAATACTGAAGTGAAACCCTTTCATATGATACCCTACTTGACTCGATATAAAAATGTATTTTCTCAAAGGCCTCACATCGTAACCCTGTTAACCAAACGAAATCCCTTTTGTTTTTTTTTCAAACCCTCATCTTGTGTGGACAGATTAGTTTTATACGCATGCCAAATTTCAAGTTCATTGGATTTATATTAATTGAGATAATCGAAATAATGTGAAAAACACGTTTTACTTTCACCAATAGTGTTCCGTATAAAAAACGGAACCCTAAAAATGATTTTAAATAAATAAATATAATAAATACAATAAATACTTCAATCCCGACAAACAATTTTGCTATTTGTAACCGTAAAAAAACTGAAATGTTATCGGTGACTGTTATCGGGCACAAGTGGTTACGTAACTGATTTGTTACCATATTTTGGTCAGACAATAGGCGGTAACGGTAACCGAACGAGGACCGTGTCGGTTACATTTCAGTATTCGTACGGTTACTATTTCAGTTACTATTCAGATGATTTTAGTAATTTGCTGGGTATATAATTACGGTTATATTACAGTTATTACTTTCGGTTACATTTTGGTAATTTTTAGTCATTCGACGGAAACAATTTTGGTTATATTTAAGGTATTGATCGTAGTTGTGTCAGTTACATTTCGGTTGTTTGTGGTAATTTGACATATAAATTCTAAAATATTATTCACCCTTATTGCGATTGTCGAGTCGATTGTCTAGACGATTTGTAGAGACGAGTCGTGAAAAATTTAATTTTGTATTATGTAACTAAATCGAATCGACTAGAATTTATTGTCATATTAAAAAAAATTTAAAAAACACACTTTTTGAAAAACGAACTAAAAAGTAGAAAATAAATTTTGCATTAACACCAGCGTTATGTCTTTTATAATTATATTTCCTTTGAAATTGTTAGGAGAAAAAATATTTAAATGGTATTTAACACATCTTAGCATAGATGCAAATATTAAATTTTTGACTAATTTAAAATGCTAATTTTCGATTGACAAACAGTTTTCCGTTCCCATTTGTTACATAAAATAAAAGTGGGTGACGCATACATTAATATAGAAACGGAACAAATGTAGTCTATGTTAATCTCTAACAAGAGAGACTACCAACGTTTATGCCCTTTCCTGGTGTTAATGCAAAATTTATTTCTACTTTTTAGTTCGTTTTTCAAAAAGTGTGTTTTTTAAATTTTTTTTATTTATTTTAGAGTTTTTAGTTATATAATTTTACCTACAAATAAGTTAACCACATTATTTCACAGAAAATACACCATAAGTAAAACTAGCAATTAAATCACTTACCGAAAATTTAATATTCTTTGAAATTTAAAAGTAATTTTAATAAGGTTAATTGCACTATAATAATTGTAGTTTTGTTATTTAAACATCCAGTGTAAAATTTAGTACGTTTCTTTGCTCATTGTATTAATTTTAAGTTGTACCAAAACCCCGGTATAGAAGCCATCTACAATTTTTGGCACAATAAAAATCGTGAACTTGTAGCGCCATTTGAAATTAAAACTCAATATAAAAAAAATTCAAAAAATCGCCATAACGCTCATAACGCCATCTGGAAAAATAAAACTCCATATAAAAAAAATTCAAAAATATTTAATCAAAAACACTAATCCAATTTTTTGCATATGGCAATGTTCATTGTTTATTGCAAATGGCGTGAAACGTATGGCTATGATATATCGGGGGGTTTGGTTGTACATAAATTATTAAATATGAGTTTCGCCCAAATGTCAAGTTTTTTTCGGAAAAAAGGTCTGTACTATAAAGCTTTTTCCTTAAAATTCGAATCGTTATATTACTGTATGTAATTACCCGTATTCCTTTTAGGTAAACTTGCTACCCGAACCGAATTTTAAATGGAACGACTTAAATGTGAGGTGTATTAGATTTTTGATCTACTACAACTCAAACTCTTTCTTACCACACGTTTCCGACATTTTTTTTTGACAATAAATTGTTTTGACAATTTTAAAAAATAATATGCTAAACAACGTAAAGAAAATTATTAGTTTGACAAAATTTTAAGTTAAATTTTCTTTTGAGTTTGTTAAATTTAAGAAAATTATTAAATATTAAAAAATTTCTGAAAATTAAAATTATGATTACCTATGTGTTCCTTTTAGGTAAACTTGCTACCCGAACCAAATTTTAAATGGAACGACTTAAATGTGAGGTGTATTAGATTTTTGATCTACTACAACTCAAATTCTTTCTAACAACACGTTTCCGACATTTTTTTTTGACAATAAAATGTTTTGGACAATTTTGAAAAACAATATTGCTAAACAACGTAAAAGAAAATTATTAGTTTGACAAAATTTTAAGTTTAAATTTTAATGTGAGTTTGTTAAATTTAAGAAAATTAATTAAATATTCAAAAATTTCTGAAAAGTTAAAATTATGATTCACGCAAAATATAAATTTTAACAATTAAAGAAAGCTGGACAGAATTATGACATTTAGGCTAGAAATTCTAAATTTGTATAAGCATTTGGGCAAACATATTTGAAATTATTCTCTAAACTGACAAAAACTCTGGCGGTGAATAGAAGCGTCAGTTTGTCATGCAGCTTTGCCATCATTTGATATGGTTAACTTGAAAACGAAATTTAGTACAAAAGTAAAGGAATGATTTAATTTTGAACATAGACATTTTTTCCGTAGAGTGCTTAGTTTTCGAGATATTTGAAAGTTTCAGTTTAAAATAATCACCCTGTATATATATATATATATATATATATATATATATATATATATATATATATATATATATATATATATATATATATATATATATATATATATATATATATATATATATATATATATATATATATATATATATATATATATGAGCAATTTCACGAAGATTCAACATCGTTTTGACTTGACCCCTTTTAATTTTGATTATTTTTTGTTTATAGATAGTCTTTGATAAATAAAAAATACAAGTTCTCTTAGAATTTTTTTTTTCGACCAGGGGTCTTCACAGGGTGCCCCTCAATTTTTGTTATTTTGTGATGTGAGTGCATTTTGACGAGCGATTGTAAAAAAACTACTCAATCGATTTTCATAAATGATATGTCGTTGAATAGGTATTAGAACAAAGTTTTTAAAAATGTACACTGTTAATTTTTTGAAATAATTTTTAACGGTGTAACATAAGAAAAAATGGTGTAATTGAAAAAAAGATAGCATAGCCTTTTTTTTTTTTTTGTTTTTAAACAAAATTGAAGCTTATTTTATATCTAACAACTTGTGAAAGTTTAGGACTAGCATCATTTTTTGTTTTAGAGATAAAATTCGTTGTGCATATGACTGTCGGGAATCAGTTTTTTTTGTTCTGAAGAAAAATTATAAAAATGGCGATTTTAGATTCAGATTTTTTTTTTATGTTAAATATCAAATATTTTATTATTAAATGAACTTTTTAAAAAGCAATTTCAGTCAAGTTCAGCAAAATTTTTCGACATTTTGACTCGAACCCTTTTTAATTTGGTCTATTTTGGTTTATTTTTAGTTTATAGATAGCCTTTGATAAATGAAAAATACGGCTTCAAGTACAATTTTTTTAAATATAGACCAAAATAGACCAAATTAAAAAGGGTCGAGTCAAAATGTCGCAAAATTTTGCTGAACTTGACTGAAATTGCTTTTTAAAAAGTTCATTTAATAATAAAATATTTGATATTTAACATAAAAAAAAATCTGAATCTAAAAATCGCCATTTTTATATTTTTTCTTCAGAACAAAAAAACTGATTCCCGACAGTCATATGCACAACGAATTTTATCTCTAAAACAAAAAATGATGCTAGTCCTAAACTTTCACAAGTTGTTAGATATAAAATAAGCTTCAATTTTGTTTAAAAAAAAAAAAAAAAGGCTATGCCATCTTTTTTTCAATTACACCATTTTTTCTTATGTTACACCGTTAAAAATTATTTCAAAAAATTAACAGTGTACATTTTTAAAAACTTTGTTCTAATACCTATTCAACGACATATCATTTATGAAAATCGATTGGGTAGTTTTTCTACAATCGCTCGTCAAAATGCACTCACATCACAAAATAACAAAAATTGAGGGGCACCCTGTGAAGACCCCTGGTCGAAAAAAAAAATTCTAAGAGAACTTGTATTTTTTATTTATCAAAGACTATCTATAAACAAAAAATAATCAAAATTAAAAGGGGTCAAGTCAAAACGATGTTGAATCTTCGTGAAATTGCTCATATATATATATGTATATATTAGGGTGTCCCAAGACTTAGAGCAAAAAAATTTTTTTGCAAAATTTTATACGCATACCCGCTAAATTTTTTCCAATTAACCTTAAAAACTTAAATTAAAAGTTTTACTGCGATTGGATGACGATAACCCGTGCCGACTTGAAGTTGAACTTTAACATACGAGCTTTTACTGCGATTACTGTGCAATTATTTGAGAAATTATTTTACTCTCATTAAATAAAACGCCAATGAATTAGAAAAAAATATTACTTCGGTCTGAAAGTCCTAAGTATTACATTCTCGATCCAAAAATGAAATTCTCACCCCATTTATCGACGTTTTAGGACTTACTGATTCTAAAAAAAACTGTATGTCTGTCTGCCGTCACAACCGACGAAATCTAGAAAACCGCTGGAAGGGATCTCAAAAATTTTTGTTTCTAAAAATAGGATTACTCAATTGTAACAGCTAAAATGACGATGTGTTCGATAACTGTACGGGAAGTGTGTCAAAAAAATCGTCAAGTATGTCAAAACAAGGAAATATGCCTATTTTTTGCTTAAAAACGTTCATTTTAAGTGATTGCGAATAGGAACATTGAATTTGGAGAAATTTTGATGGTCGGTATTGGTATTGAAACCAAAATCTAGATTATTGCGTTATAAGATTGTCAAAAAAGATGTTGTCAAGTGTGTCATAAAAATGATTTTCATTTTACTTAATTTTTTGGAACAATATGAAATTAATTATTTGTTTGACATGAAATGTTATCGAACATGAAATTGGACATGGAAATTTTTTGATTTTGTTATAATTTTTGAGAAATATTTTAAAAAAATTTTGAATTTGTGGAAAAGAGATTTAAATTTTTGATTTTGTAATAATTTTTGGAGATGTTTTTAGAACTTTAAAAAAAAGTTTAAATTTTTTATTTTATTTTAATTCTTAGAATATTTTTTGAATTTTGAAAAGAACCATGAATATTTGGTTTTGTAATATTTTCTTGAAACGCTAAATGGAGAGGTTTTTGAGTAGTTTGCTGGTGTGTTTCATCTTCTTCACTAAGTTATATTATTTTATGATCTGTTATAATTTTTTCGGCACTTATTAATATTTCGTGTTAGTTTTGTAATAAATCTTCTAACAGAAATAGAAAAAATATTTATACTTTAACAAAGAATTTTATGTTTGATATACATCGCTGCCCAAAACTAAAAGCAATGTCCTCATAAAAGTTTTTTGCCGAAAACTATATCAAAATCCTTAATCCAGACCGAAGTCTTGATATCTCAGAGCTTAAAATTTCAGTCCCTCCATATTTTAATATTATTTTTAATTACAACAACTATTACTAAGCATATTTTCTTTTCAATGTTTGCTGTTTACAGTCCGGATATAACATCTTGTGCTTTTGTACGCAACATAACGAATATTGCATCAATTGTAATTAAACAATGAAAGTCCTGCATTAATAAGACCCCTCTTTCAGCTGTATCTGAACGATACAGCTGAAATGCTCTAAGCATTGATATCTCCTTTTGAATTATTATTTCTATTATTATTTAATCTACTTTCAATTTATCAATTTTAGGAAACAGGCACCATTCCACATTTTCTCTATAGCATTCTATTTTATGATGATCAACTTTTTGCCAATGATCTCTAATATTTTGAAAAAAGTGGAATGTCCGGGCTTATTATTGGCACTTGTTTTATTTTCACTTCAAAAAGACTTTTGAACACCAGCTCGTACATGTGATGGTTGCAAGCGAAAATAAGTGTTTCTATATTGATTTTTTCAAACGCGCACACATACGATGTGTATGCGAAGCAGTTATAGTATCACAGCCAAGAATTTGCACTTTGTCTGAGTTTTCAGTTTAAATAACATTCCAAGCGTGTCTATAGAATTATTCAGTTTTGGCACAAAAATTGTTCTTTGTTTTCGTATGAAATGTATTATATTAAAAAACAATATATTATACAACAATACTATACGAGAGCTTGCCCATTTGAAGGAAGTTTTGGGTTACCTTTCATGTTATTTTTTGTTTAGAACTACGTAGTTCGACGGACATATTTATTTTTCAAGAAAAATTCGTATCAACCGATAAGATATTTAGAAATTATAAAGCACATCAAAACAGGTATGCGCGCTAAAGTTACACAATCAAGTATTGAGGATGTTTAGGTCCAAGTCGGCACGGGTTACTGTTATTTAAATTGCATAAAATTTTTTTACAGTTGTTTTGACATAAAAGAAAAAAAATTAAAGGGTATGCGTTAAAAAAAAACAATTTTAATTTTTCTGGACACCCTAATATATATATATATACTTATATATATATATATATATATATATATATTATATATATATATATATATATATATATATATATATATATATATATATATATAATATATATATATATATATATATATATATATATAATATATATATAATATATATATATATATATATATTATATATATATATATATATATATATATATATATATATATATATATATTAGACTGGTCGTTAAAAACTAAATTTTGCGAGACGCCCCCTAGAAAAAATTCTTTGTGGTCAAAAAACCACAACGGCACTATTTTTTTTTTTTTAAGTTCAAAGAACACGTGCCGCAAAATCATCGAATTTTATGTTTTGACTAAATTGTTAATTATCTCATAAAAGTATGCAGATGTCAAAAAAAAATCGCTATAATCGATTTTTGTAGGAAATTTAATTCTCTACAAAAAAGGTCCATGTCATTTTTTTTCCTAAACTCTATATTTCTGATGACTATTTTGAAATAAAACTTGAAATTCTTCGAAACTCGTAAAACCAAATGATGAAAATTTCGACGAAAAAGTACTATATTTGATGATTTTTTCTTGTCACGATTATTTTTTATACATTTCATTCTATACCATGAAGAAGAAAATTAAGGACTTTTTTCGTCATCTTTAATTTTTATTGTTTTTAAAAAATTACGAAAACTTACAAGTTTATTTTCAATATATCATGAGAACTATACGTTTTCGGGAAAAAATGACTTGGGCCGTTTTTGTGAGACATTAAATTTCCTACAAAAATGATTATGTGATTTTTTTTTTTGACATTTGCATATTTTATGAGATATTTGGAAAAATCTACGACATTTTTCAAAAAATCAACTTCGTAAAAAAAAAAAAAATAATGCCGTTGTGGTTTTTTGACCACAAAGAATTTTTCTAGGGGGCGTCTCGGAAAATTTAGTTTTTAAC
>OY856186.1:200060905-200088365 GCA_963693315.1 Diogma glabrata
ATATATATATATATATATATATATATATATATATATATATATATATATATATATATATATATATATATATATATATATATATATATATATATATATACACTCAGTTCTGTTTTTGCACGAATTTATTATGCACGAATTTGAAATAACACGAGTTGGAGGAAAAAAATAATTTTCTTTATGCACGAAATTAATATTTCTTTTTTTGTTTAATTTTATTTTTTTGGCGTTCATGTTCCATGTAGGGGCGTTGCCAAGCTAATCAGCTTTGCATATTCACCACGATAATTCGCCATGTAGCGACATAATTACCATGGCAGCCGATTTTTTTAAGTTCGATTATTACATCCATCTCCCATTGCAGCCGCGGTCTATCTCGTGGTTGCCCACTCCCTGTGGTACTAACGTACATTTTTTAAATCATTCCGGTCAGACTGTGGACCATTCCAATCAAACTGTGAATCGGCTGGTAGAACATGGCCAAAACAAGCAATCCTATTGGACCAGATACAACCTATTATATCATGATCGACAAGAAGGACGCTGATCTCAAAGTTATATATATTAAGTGAACCAAAAATGTGGCTTACGATCTTACGCTCAAATACAGATAAATGTGACTTTTTGTAAGGATTCAGGTTTGTGACCCTTACATCACAACCGGTCTAATCAATGTCTTGTATAACTTGAGTTTGGTGTTAGTTGATACACATGGTGATCCAAGGAGAGGTTTAATTGAGTAGAAAGTTCGACTATCTGCAATGATTTGAGCTTTTATATCTGTAAGTATGCTGTTGTTTGCGTCGAGCATTGATCCCAAATATTTAAAAGATTCTACTCCCTCATTTCGATCATCGCCGCACATCAAACCCTTCTCATCCTTCCTTGAAACATTCATGTATTTGGTTTTATCGTAGTTATTTTGCAGATCAATTTTTCTAGCACCATTCTTAAGTGACTTGAAAGTTTTACTCATAAAATTTTCACTTTGACCGAGTATGACATCAGTCATATAATAAGCTTTGCTCGTCGCCCGGCTTGTTCCTGGTCACTTAAGAAAATTCTCAAAATAAGAAGCCCAAGTATCTAAAATATTTTTAAGGTCTACTTTTAGCTTCCCATCTTCGTTTTGAATAGCAGTCGATCTAGTATGAGGTCCCTTACTTAAGGTTTTAACCTGTTGAAAGAAGTGACATGTTTGATGTTCTTTATTAAAGCTTTCAATCGCCTCACACTTCTTCTTCCAGCATTCT
Organism: Diogma glabrata; assembly: GCA_963693315.1. Taxonomy (NCBI): domain Eukaryota; kingdom Metazoa; phylum Arthropoda; class Insecta; order Diptera; family Cylindrotomidae; genus Diogma; species Diogma glabrata. Next base: position 200,062,156 of record OY856186.1, read on the forward strand.
CTCTACGTTCATCTACATAGCTTTGTAACGGCTTGTCTTGCCTGTTTATAGTTCTCCTTCGTGGACCTGATTTCTCCAATGTTTGGCAATATGGTTTTGAGATCTCTCTTCTGTTTCAGCATTCTTTAGTGATTAGATGTTAAAACGAGTCTGTTCTTTGAATTTTGGAATGCCTGGATCTGAAAAGTGGAACCTTATCTTAGCACATACAAGGAAGTGGGTGGTCACTTCCAATCTATGGAGCTCTAAAGGATCGCGCAAAAAGATCCCCACAAAAGAAACGTGCTGTTACTAGCACGTGGTCAATTTGATTTCGAGTTTTTCCATTCGGTAAGACCTAAGTCTGCTTATGAATCGATCGATGCGAAAAGAAAGCACTGGCAATTCTCAATTTATTTGATAATGCAAACTCAGTCATTATCTCACCATTATCATTCGATTCAAATATCTCTTCCAACCTTCCCATTAAAGTCATTAAGAACCATAATGAAGTAGCGTGTTGTTATTTGTTTCATAACCTCTTCCATTGGTATGTATAAAGCATTCTCCTAGTCGACGGTCTAAACTGGAGTGGTGCATGCAACGCAATAAGAGAAATATGGTTGTATGTACCGTGTACCCGTAGGTAGCAGATCCTCTCATTGACCAGAATGAATTTCATCACGGCTCCTTGTGTGCGTGCACCAACAAGAAACCCAGTACCAAATTCTCTTCGAGACGGATAACCACTACAGTATGAAGAGTGAATATATAAATCTTGTTTTCCGATTATTGGCTGTCTAATTTCTTGCAAAGCAATGATATCCATCCCATACCTCTCAGCCTATGTTTCTAGACATATTAGAGAGCATCAAGTGCGCTCATGCGGCGCTCGGTAGTCTGTCCTTTTTCACGTCCATGTGAAGTTCTGTTTTTTGTCCAGGTTTGTTAGTCTTTTACTGGTTTCTAAATTTAACAAAGTTTTTTTCGGGGTTAGGGTGTTAACCTCAGACCCAACCCAAATTTAGTGATTGGGTTCGTTCTAATGTTAAGGTCATCAGAATAACCTTTTTACATGTTTATTTAGCGTGCCACTTGATCCAAGACAGACGCCCGTTCCCAGCCGCCCCTAACATGGAGAAGAGACGCTTGGGTCGCATTCGTTTTAAGGCGCCAATTTTCTGTTATGTAGCGTCTTTGACTAAGCAGTTTTTTCTCTGCTTGTCTCCGATACACCAACCTAATGCTGTCAGCAGCACGGCAAATACATCCGATTTTGCTACTCTTCTTTATCTTTAGTTACCATAAACCGCTATGAATAAGATTAAATAAATATTAAATTATTATTAAATATTAAACATTTTTCAATGGCAATATGTTACATTTTTCGTATCTGATCGATCAATTTTCCATTGACATTGCTATTTGTTAGAGAAATTTTACATCCATGCTGTGCTACTTGTGTAACGTTGACAAAATTAGGTTAGTTTAGTTAAGAAGAGAAAAGTAAAAACTGCGTAAACACAAAGTAAGAATGATTCTATACCTTGGCGAGTAATTGCCGCCGTAAAACCAGTGCAACTCAAGCGTCTGTTCTCACCAACTACAATCGGAAAACGGCCACCAAAATCGCAACAAATGGTTTGACGACTATTGCCGCTAAAGCGTTGAACATAGGCGAGAAAAATGGTTAACAAGGAACACCCGAAGCTTCCAAGCTGATTATTTTCTACGGAAAAGAAACGCGAACATATAAAGGTTGTATCGAAAACATCAACCAACATGCTGCTAATGGAAATTCGAAAGAGTGTTTTGCCAATGCGTGAAATGTGACAAAAAATTACCACCCAAGATCCACAGTCGTAAAAAATGGAAGCTACGAACTTACAACAAATGAACGTGATGTGCTGGCAGTATAGCGCTCCCACTTTCAAAGCCTACTGAACAGAAAGAATGAAATTGATCTTGTTCGAGCAACTGCGCCGTCAACTTGTGGTTTTCATCCCAACCGTTCAACCACAGATCAATGTTTTGCTTTAAAGATGATTCTAGAAAAATTTTGGGAGTACAACATCAGCATCCACCAGCTCTACGTTGATTTCAAGCAAGCATATGAGAGTATCATCCGCGACAACAACAGTTTCTGGTCCTTTCGATATAACACGATCGAACAGGTGTTCGACAAGGTGATGCTCTTGCGCCCGTACTATTTAATTTGCCGCTTGAGAACGCGATAATAAAAAGCTGAATCGGGACACAAAACTGCATTTTTAAGAAATCTAGTTTAATTGTTGGTTACGCAGATGATATTGCGCTTCTCGGACGTAGAACAATTGATATTAAGAATAGGCTCACAGCTTGAAAACTAAACTTCTAACAACATCTAGGAACATAACTTCCGGGAATCTGGATACTGCCGACTATAAAGTGGAATGCAATGGAAGCTGATTGCACAGGTGGCAAAATCATTTTAAGTTTAAGAGGAAATATACATTTTGTATGTCCTTATGATTTGGCAATAGAAATACTATATGCATACAAGACAACTTTGTCAATTATTTTTGATACTATGTTCTTTTACGTTCACGGAACCCTCGGCACTTGACAATTTTATTCGCACTTGACCAACTTTTTTGAATTTTGTTTACGTTTTACTAAAATTGGATCAGCAGCCAAATTATGTAATTGTGAAGCGGTGAAGTTGTAAGAACTCGCAATAATTCTGCATATCCAAATTTTTGGTTTGCCACTTTCGATAAAATTATTGAATTTGTACTTTTATTTAACAAATTTTCTAAAGTTATAACTAATTTATGGCAACAGCTAGCCATCAATTGAACAATATATATAAGCGTACTATACTTTCAAAATTGATGGTGGTTTGAGTCAATGCAACAGCGTGTCCAATATTTTTTGTACTGATTTCTTGAGAGTGGAACCAATCCTCCATTTTTCCATATATACAATGTATATTTTTACACGAATTTTTTTTACACGTCTTTCTCTGGAACCAATCTGTCGTGCAAAAACAGAATTAGGTGTATATATATATATATATATATATATATATATATATATATATATATATATATATATATATATATATATATATATATATATATATATATATATATATATATATATATATATATATATATATATATATATATATATATATATATATATATATATATATATATATATATATATATATATATATATATATTAGAGTGGTCCAAAAAATATTTTTTTTCAAATTCATAATGCAGACCCCAATTTTGTTTTTTTTTGTGTGCAAAATTTCACATGCAAAATTTTAAAAATTTTGGAATAAATTTAGAGGTCTCTCATAAAGGTCAAACTGAAAAATTTTTTTTTTTTTTATATCTAAATTTATGATAAAAAAAAATAAGATAAGGATTAAATTTTATTTATCATTAAATAAATACAAATAGATCAGTAAATAGTTTCAAATTGTTGCAAAATCTTAACATAAGTAAAAATATAATATACATATAAATAAAATATAAGAATACAAGAGCCAAATTCAATGTGAAGAGAAAATATACAATATATACATATTAATTTAGATATGCATAATTTTGTGCAATTAAAATTATAGATTAGACAATGTAGGCGTAGAACATTTCATCAGAGTCTTCTTCGACGTATCCAGTATACGCTGCCTGTGATTTTCAAGGACTAGGATGAGTCGTTGAATTTCCGATTCATTCTTTGTTAAAGATAGTTAAATGCAGACATGAGACCAATCGTTTTGCTATGTCATTAACTGTTAATAACTTTTAAAGACTGACTGTTTTGGCTGCCCTTATATACATGCCAAGCATCTGGTTCAGTTTCTGCAAGAGCAGAAATATCTTGCTACAGCAACTGTAAGGCAGCGCTAGACTACCGTTTTATTAAATCGTAAAGTTCACTGATTTCAAGTGCAGCTACTTCTTAAGCGGCATAAAGTGTCTCATAAACAGACCAGTCATTGCCATTCAAAACCATAGCATTCACTATTTGTTTCTTTTCAGCATTCACAATTTTGGATGAGAATAAGGATAGTGGGACCATTTTGGGTCCCAAATACCATAGATGATTTTGTAGCTTTTTCATGGCAGCTCTGGTTACAGAAACATTTACTTTTGAAAACTGTTTGATAGCTTTGACAAGATTTACGTCATAAATCGGTGCCGGTGCATCAGCAGGCAGAGGACATGCAATCCAAGCTGTAACGTAAACATGTGAAGAAAACAGGCTGAATTCAGCTAAAACTTTTTTTTCAGATACTCTCAGTTTGAATTGCTCTCTGAAAAGATATATCTTGAAGACTTTAGCCATCCACCAAGCCATATGGTAGGCTCCTGGTACAGAAAGGTGATATTGCTGCTTGTTTGGTACTTCAGATTCCATAATTATTAAGCATAGCTCGCTTATTTCTCTATAATCATTTCTAGGTATGTAGAAACTGTCTTCAGAGAAGAACTTTCTCAAACATAACCCAACATTTGCTTCATTTCCTGCAATAGCGGGTCACTAAGTAATTAGTTTGATCAATGCTAGATCACTGTGCCCGAAATCTTTCAAAAGTCTAATGTTACGACCACTAGTAGGGCCAAACAGAAGGGTAAATACTTTACTGATGATCAATTAATGAATGTGATGACGACATGCGGAGTGAAGAAAATTTCTGCTAAGTAATTTCTCTAGCAGAATGCATGCTCCCTATCGAACCCTGTGTAAGAGGCAATAGTGTCAAATAACATTCCTATAATATCTTTAGTGACTTACCAGAGATTGAGTAAGTCAAAAGTGGCCTAGGCTTGAATTTCCTAGTCCCAGAGGAATTTTTGACTATGTCGTGATATTTATGACTCATGAGCGACCTCTAAATATAAATGTATTGTTTCAATATTTATGTCAGTTTGTTAAAATGACAAAAGAAAAAAAATTTGAGGGACTGCTATTCCGAAATCAAAAAATTTTTTTTCTCCATATAACGTTGGAACACTCTAATATATATATACAGTAAAACTCGCTTTTACCGTACACCATATATAAAGTACACTTGGTCTATGGAGTACAGCAAATTTTTTTCTTACATCTATAAAAATTTTGCGAACAAATTATCCTTCTTATAAGGTACCTCGGCTTATAAGGTTATAACGTACACACGTTTAGTCCCGTCAACTATTTTTCTATGTAATTTTCCCAGTTTATAAAGTACGAATAGAAAATAAAAATATAAAATAAACATAAAAATTTAAAAGTCGTAAGTATTCGATGCTTTACGATATTTATTACTTTTCTACGAAATGTTTTTGCTTCCTTTCATTAATTTGTTGTGGTTCATGGGTTAATTCGCAAGTAAGTGTTGAGAAAATATTTGCTAATTTATCAGTTCGAATTCTTTAATGCTTTCATTCATGTTTTATGAAAATGCTAAAGGTGTGATACGGCCCCAAATCCAATTAAAATGCAAGTGATCACTTTGGCCAATAAATTAAAATGTTTGGCGGAAGTCGATCAAAAGAAGTCTTTCTCAAGTTAGGGTAATGTTTGAATTGTAGGAAAATTTCTTCGATTGTGCACAATCGGTTAGAAATTGAAGCAGTTTGTTCGTTCATTGAAACGTAAAAAAATTAGATGTGTTAAATTTCACAAAGTATAGGAAGCCGTTAAAAATGGATCAATATAATGAGCTCTTAAAATGTTCCTCTGAAAAATATTGCTCTACAGTCTACACTATAAAGTTCAAATTTAGGATTTTGTAAACTCTAGTGTATTGAACTTTAAAGATAGAGCAAAAACACTCATAAAGATTGAAGCCACATACAACAGAAACAGAAACAGATTTTCATACAAATTTTACAGAAACAGATTTTTTTTCTGCCAAATTTGTATGAAATTCTGTTTCTGTTGTATGTAATTGCCCGGCTTTAGATGTCGTTCATTTTATTTCGAAGTTGTGATAAAAAGTTAAAGCAACTACCATAAGATATTGTCTCAAAAAACCTGGGATAACTACGATCGTATACTTCGACAGTAACTGATACAAGGGAGTTTATTAGACGCCTCATACTAAATAGAATCTGAGTATGATGATTTATAGAAATTCAAACAAATTTTTATTTTTGGTCTACGGGAGTGACGATAATGCCTACTCCAGTCCCTGCTATTGGTATATATATGAGCTAACGTTAGATATCACATATCACTGACAATAGCAGTGAGATATTATTAACCAAGGTGTTATCTTAAGGATGCTGCCAGATGAACTCTATTGTTATGGAATATATCTCGATAATGGCACTCTATTTTGTTTTTTAAATAAAAAGTGTTATGTTATAAGAGTTACAATATGTGTGACAAAAGCACATATATGGTAAGATCTAATTAGCACAACAATATGCGTTCTGAGGTGTCGAGAACGCTTTTTTTTTCAAACCTTAGTGGATCGAAGGCACTCGCGACTATTGATTCGGGCAAAGCATTCCATTTGTACGATGTATAGACAAAGAAATCCCACTTCATTTTATCACTATGGCAATGAGTGACCAGTAAAACACCATTGACCATTGACAGGTAAAACAGGGTAAAAAAATATGGTTGACGCATGAAGGATCCGATTTCATCCGAACACTGCTGGTGACGATATTTATAAAAAACACCTAGATCAGAGAATTAAGATTTGAAGTTAAGTTTCAATCACAAGTCGTGTAGCACGTTTTTGAACAGAGTTCAAAATAATCAGGATGGAAACAGATGCAGCACTCCAAACTTGACAACAATACTCCATACAAGGGCGAATGTAGGACTTACAAATGTGGAGTAATTAATAAGGAGTAAAATATTTTTTACATCTATTGAGGACTGAGTTTTCTTGGCGCGCTCTTTGCCATCACCTTTACACGATCATTCTAGAGTAAGTCGATAGAAATTTTGACGACCAATAAAATTTTTCTCATTCGTCTCTTTGTTTGTCACACACACTAATCAAAATATCTTTGGCAAACTCGGTCGTTGATCTGGCAACAATCAATAACCATGTTTTAGTGGAGTTAAAATTGAACATATTTCAGCCACTCCAATTGGAAACTTTTGCCAGGCTATCATTTACATTTTTGGCAGCGTCTTTCCGGGCGGGCTTTATTCGTTCATGCATTTTCCCAAGATAGGAAAACGAACGATTTATGCAGTGTACTATCATCTGCAAAATTATTAATTGGGTTGGCAAAATTATTAATTATTAACTGATGGTTTTCATTTCATATAAATTAAAAATAAAGTGGTGACAAAACTAAGCCTCGGGGTAAATCAGCGTTAATATAACCGATGCTACATAAACATACATATGTTTATGTAGCATCGGTTTGATTAGCTTTAACATAATTATTTTATGATAATGAATTGTTTTTAAACTGTATGTTGCTATTTTTTGTGATCGCTTTTATATTAATTAACATGTAGTAAATAATTTAATATGAAATACAATGATATAATGAGCATAACAGGTAAATTTGCTTAAGCTTTTTTAATTTTTCTAGATATAACGTACCATGGTGTATAACGTACGCCTACGTCGGTCCCTTGACCGTACTTTATAAACGAGTTTTACTGTATATATAAATTTTTTTTTTTGTTTTTCCGTCTCCGCTTATCATTCATAGTCGTTTGGCACCAAAATTTTTTCCGAAATTCCGAGATGAAGCCCATTGCAATAGGTAGATTTTTATATGAAATCTACCTAAAACTAAAGTCAGTCTTCATCCTCAATAATGATAATATGCCCAAAAACCTAAAATTCGTTTAGAAATTTCGTTTTTTCTACTAATATACTCTTCTTATAATATAGTCAAGAACGTAAACGAAATATATCTTATAAAACCTTCTATGTAAAATGCTCTAAATGTTACCATTTACAATCAGTAAGACGAATATCGCAGAAAAAATCCAATTACAATTCGAAATTATTAGAGGTACGTTTTACTCCAGACAACGGACAAAAATGGAATGATGCCCAGGTTTTGTACAATGTGTACAATCCATCCTTTTAAATTCGTCATATTGGACAGATGCCCAAGATCCGGAATCATATCCATCATATAATTGACTAAATGGAAATTAATCCCAGATTTTGTCCAATTAGTCCCATCTCTTCTTATGTATCACAATTAAAAAATGGATTTGTTTAACATAAATTCAATTTTTTTTTATTTTGCCAAAGCAATACACTTATGTATTTGACAAATGATTTCTTTATTGCAATATTGCAATGTTATTAAATTTTTTTGTCTTATTAAATTTTATCATTAATATTATAAAACTTAAAACAAACAGGATGAGTATGTATCTACCTATAAAAATTTGCAAAACTATAGCAATTGCATAACTACCATTTTATTCCACAGTAATTATTTGTGTGTCCATTCGAAAACGATCCATTCCAATTTACGAGTTTCAAGATAAAGGAAAAAAAATTAATTTGAGATTATTTACAAACATGGTGATTTGATTGTTTATTAGTTTCTTTAGGTGTTTGCAATTAATTTGTTTGAAATGTAAACATATTAAGTAGTAGGTTTAAGCTGATATTTTAGAAATAATTTTGGAATAGAGACATAATTTTGGAATAGAACAGAATTCAAGGGTGCCACCCTATCGACACAGGGTGCCACATTATCGACGGAGACCACTTTTCCTATACATTATTCAGCATATGTGTTTTCAGAACTGGTCGTTAAAGAATCATTCTTGCATACTAAATAATGTACCGCAAAAGAAAACGGTTAATATGGTATCTATAGGAATATTCAAAGCTATTGAGTAATTGTGGTGATGGTATTCAATGCTCAACATGTTGATTCGATTAAAAAAAAGAAATACACACATATTGTTGAAATTCTATTTTACGTAATAACTCAAAAATTTTAAAAAGTAGAATAGATCCTTTTTGATCCAATAGGACACATTTATAGGACACATTATAAGTTATCACAATTTATAAATCAAAATTAAATAGATAACCTGGCTAAAATGGTTTCTAAGTGATTTATCGTTGAAAATGATTGAAACGTTGAAAACCATAGTGATGGTTTGTTTAAGTTTTTTTACGGTCGGGTGTCACCCCAAAACGGGTGACACCCGGGGCTGCCCCCCCCCAGCTACTCCTCTGCAACTTCTACTAACTATTATATTAGGAGTTTCTATTCATACTCTATTTTGAAATTTGCTTCCTTAGAAATTCAATAGTTATATCAAACCTAAATACATACTTTAAGTGACAATTTATTATTATAATTTAAAGGCTTGAATATATTTTTTTAAATAAATTTCATATTAAATTTATTATTTAATAATAAACAAATTTAATTGATAGTCAGTTGAATTTTTAAGCTTAGTGCAATAAATTTTAAATTATTGAATTTATTTTTAGTTTTTTTTGAATTTTTTTTTTTAGAAATTTAACATATAATTAATTAAATTACTAAGGACGCAATAATCAAATTATTTCAGTAATTCAACGCATATATTTCAATTGTTTATACTAAATACTTTATATTAAATCAGTACTTAATTTTTATACAAAATTCTTAACCACTTGTTTTGGGCTATTGCCTGTTTTGTGGCTTTTCTGTAATAATCCCTGGGCTCACGCCGATTTCATGTGATGATTACCATATATTTTATACTTCGTAAGGCAAGATCGCGGGCAATCGGCATTTTTCGGATCTCGCCGAATGAAAAAGCGGCAGATTTGAGGAAAATCGCAGAACAAAAGTTTTCGGGCTCGTCAAGGACAGGCGCCTTACGAAGTATAAAATATATGGTAAACGTCACATGAAATCGGCGTGGGCGCAAGGATTATAATAAAATAATATAAAAATTCGAAAGTACATTTTGGATTTTTTTCCCAGAGAAAAATCACATTTCTCTTTCGCGAGTCTGCCAAAGAATTCGAATTATTGCGCTGATAAGCTTTAGGAATTCGAATCCCGCCCGAAACACGTATAAGAAAAATGAAGTTTCTCTGTTTTGGGAAACATCCAAAATATATTTTCGAATTGAAAAATTCAAATATATTTCCTTAGTTACTTGAGTTAAATTACTCACAAAAAAATCTTAATAAATTCAATTAATTTATTTATATCATTTGTTCTTTTCGAACAATCGACACAGTGTCGCCTTAATATACTTAAAAGTTGTAACGAAACATTTTTTCATTTCGTACATTCTTTACATTTTTCTCTACCTTTGGCTCAATTTCTCTACATTGTTTATCAAAACAAACATTTATATTGAACTATCTGTTGAACTTTCATTTCTTATTATCTTTAATTGTGGCATAATCGGCATTAAAATAAGATGTACTCTCAACAAAAACGTAAGTTATTTAAATTAAAACTTAGTGACAAATTTATCTATGTATTCAGATACTTAAATATTTTGAATTTCAGACCTTAAAATTGCGTTAATTCAACTAAAAGTTGGAAAAAATAAAGTTGAAAATGTTAAAAGAGCTTGTCAGTTTATACGAAAAACCGTTGCAGATCATTCACCAAAAATAGTTGCACTTCCCGAATGTTTTAACTCACCGTATGGTACAAAATATTTTGCGGAATATGCTGAAACTATACCAACTGGTCCAACTAGTGTATCGCTTTCAGAAATTGCCAAAGAATTGAGTGTTTATGTAATTGGTGGATCCATTCCGGAATTAGTTGTGGATTCAAATGAAAAATCAAAATTGTTTAACACTTGCACAATATGGTCACCCACTGGAAGGTTACTTGCGACTCATAGAAAAATGCATTTATTTGATGTTGATGTAGAAGGTGTTATAAGATTTAAAGAATCAGATGCATTTGAGCCAGGAAATAAGTTTACAGTAATAGAAGTCAACGACGCAAAAATCGGAATTGGTATTTGTCATGATATGAGATTTGAAGAAATGGCCAGAATTTATCAAAGGCTTGGTTGTGATATGATAATTTATCCTGGTGCGTTTGATATTGCAATAGGACCACTGCATTGGGAATTATTACAATGTTCTCGAGCTAATGATAATCAATTATTTGTAGCTACAGTTTCACCAGCACGTAATGCTGAGGCCGATTATGTGGCATGGGGTCATTCTATGATTGTAGATCCATGGGGTAAAGTGATTCATCAAACAAACGAAGAGGAGTCAGTAGTCGTTGGTGATCTAGATTTAAGTCTTGTAAAACAAGTTAGATCACAGATACCGGTTTCAATGCAAAGACGGCATGATATCTATGAAACAATCAATAAGGTTAAATGAAGTTATAACACATAAATGAAATAAAAGTATATTTTTAACTTCCCGATATGGGAAGTTATTGTTTTTGGGTCGATTTTCGAAATCAGAATTTTTATGATATCTTGACGTTTCATGACCCCCTGAAGCTGTTTAGACTATTTTTAGCTGGCAGTCTGTATGTGTGTGTGTGTTTTTGTGTGTATGTGTGTATATGTATCGCTATGTGGAATAATTTTAGCCCAACGCTTTCTCAACAACGGATGGGTCGATTTTAACTTAAGTGGTCGCAATCGGTGTATCTTGGCGTAACTTAGAGTCCAGTCCTTTTCAAGCAAAATAAAATCATTTGTTTTTTAGTGGTTTCAAATATCATGAGGTTAAATAATTCTATCAAGGTCATGAAGCTTATATTGTTTGTCATCATGTCAGACATTTATAATGAGATTTGTATAAACAATTGCTATCTTAGTTTTTGACATTTTTAAGAAGCTGTGAAAAAACTACGTGTTATTTTCTTTATGCAAACGCTTGATATCTGGATGAAACTTTGGTATATAAATGAGCTGCAAATGCATCCGGGCTTACTTGAATATCAAAAGTGTGAGTTATTTTCTAAATTTGACAAAAGATCAGAGGTTCGATAGTAGATTGCTTGGTCAACTGTTAATTAACTTACCGATATGAGAAGTTACATTTTTTGGGTCGATTTTCGAAATTGAAATTTTTATAATATCTTTACGTTTCAAGACCTCTTGAAGCTGTTTAGGCTATTTTTAGCTGGCAGTATACATGTGTGTGTCGGTATGTGCGTGTGTATCGTCGTATGTGGACAAACATTTGTCCAACACTTTCTCAACAACGGATGATCCGTTATCAACTTCAATGGTCACAATCGATATATCTCGGCGTAACTTAGAGCCCAGTCCTCTTCTAATGAAATCAGTTCATTTATTTTTTAGTGGTTTCCAAAAAACTGAAAATCATCATTTGCAAATATTACGAGAGTAAATAATGCTATCAAGACCATTTATCTCCCATTTTGTTTGTCATCATGTCATTTATAAGGACATTTGTATAAACAACTGCTATTTTACTTTTTGAGTTTTGTAAAGAAAATTTGAAAAATAGGTGTTATTTTCATTACGCAAACAAACGCGTGAGATCTTGATGAAACTTTTGAATTAAAATGAGCGGCAAACGCATCCGGGTTTATTTGAATATGGAAAATATGCTATTTTGAATGGCTATTTTCAAATTTTGGCAAAGGAGTCGGGGAGGATGTCTGTGGTTCGTTGAACAACTGTATTTTTTTAAACTTCAATAACACTCAGTCCTAAAATTTAATTTTGTTGAAACTTTGAGCATAAGGTTTTTGTAATGTTTATAGTAGTTTTGCAACTTGTCACTTTCGGTTAATAGCTTTATCTTATTCTTTTAAATATATCACAACAACAACCACAGTTATTAAGTGCTTTTGACGAATGTTTGGTAAAACTTTTTAGTTAACATAAGATGGAACAAATTTGCTTTTGAGGTGTCTTGTATTTAGTGGTTGCCGTTCATCAAACTAATTGTAATAGCCTGGCGTGCTATACAATTGATACGTCTTTTTTTATTTATTTTTAGGATTGCACGCCTTATGGGGGATCCGTTTATATAGCACCATTTCTATTTCTTACTCCCGCATATCAATTTTTTTATGGGTTGATCGTTTCACACACACACACTGTCACACACTGTTGAAAATTTTAGTCTAAAATTGATACTTGTTTAATACGTTCTCTTTATAAAGTTTATGTATGCGAAAAATGGTATTGAATTTTATGAAGTGCAAAGTATTCAGATAATTTTTAAGTTGCACTTCCCAATTTTACACAAAATATTATAAACCCAGGTAAAAGCAAAATGAGCCGCGCCGCGTTTATCAATGATTGGTATACAATTTATTTTCTAAAGTATGGAGATTTATAAATTAAAACTATTCCATTTCTATATATCCAACTAGTGTAATATGTTTAAGTTCCCAATTCTATACCAAATAATATATACCAACAGTTAGTTACAATTTGCCGCGCAGCGTTTATATATGTTTGGTGTTGAATTTATTTTCCAAACCTATAAAGTATGGAGATTTATAATTGAAAATAACCATTTCTATACCAAATTAGTATAAGATGGCAAAAAGCACCGCTATTTTTATTGCGTTATACGCGTTTGGTACAGAAATTGAATAAAATTTCATTTGTGAACAGAGTTTTGTGCAGTCATGTTGAAAAGCAAAAGCGGAATTTTCATTACATTTTTGCACGGCATAAATGCAAGCGTAGTGCAAGTAAATAAATTCGGGAGTTCAACCAGCACTGCGGATTTGGATTACTTCGATTTCCTATATGCAGGTAAGATTTTTTGATATAAGTTGAATAAAATAGTCCACAATATCGTAATGTCAAACAATACGTGATTCGGTTTAATTTTAAAGTAAACATGTACTTGATCCATGCTTGGACGGGTTGTTTTTTCTTAGGTGTTTCAGGTTACGTGACTGTAATAATCGGTGAAGAGTATGGGGGAATGTTAAGCAGAAAACACATACGAAGATTTTTTTCGTGAGTGATCAATGAATGAAACTACTTGTGATTAGCTAGAAGTTGGTTTCTCAAGAATCTTATTTTCGTTTGGAACAAAACGTCTATTCGCATGTTTGTTTTCTTACGTCCCTGATCACGCCCTGATCACGCCTTGACTGTATTCAGGGTTTCCCTAACTAATTTCTGCGCGGGATATTGTAAAGCGACATCGCGAAAGACCAAAAAAACATACATTTTTACAAAAAGAATGCATAGCAGGATATTAAGAAAAACGCATTGTTATATAATGAATTTTTTGAAAATAAATATGTAAAACAAAAAAATGCATTTTAATTAACATAAAAAAAATTGGTATATATTTTATACCGTTTGGTTTAAAACTTTCATAATGGTAGGTATAAAATTTATAATAAAAATTTATAATTAAATAATTATTAAATTTGTAGATTTAATAAAAATGTTTTATTTTTCTAACAACTTTTTATAGATTAAATTTATTAAAGGAGCTTATACGTGTAGGTATAAATCAGAGATGGGTAGGTCGCAAACGTTACGTCGTAAATTACGTTTTCGACGCGTCGCAAACGTATTTGTTACTCTGTTTTTGCGACGTCATTTGTTACGTTTGCGACGTTGTTATTTTGTCATGTAAAATCTCTATTTGTATTTTACTTTGTTAGAATTTAAATTTAAAATTAAACAGGTTTTATTCAAATATATTTTTGCTATTAAATAATATCACATATTTTTAGCAAGTTAGCATATAGATTATAACATATAGATTATAACATATAGATTATAGATTAGCATATAGATTATATTTGCCGTATAAGAACTACAACAATTGTTTCAAATACCGATCATACCGATCGTTTTTAGTATTAATTGTGGTATTTTTCCATCCATCAATTAGTAGAACAGAATTTTTGCTTATTTTATTCCGCTTTTGAATACAGTCTCTAATATTGTGGTAGATAGAGTTTTTCACGTGAGTGGAACATATGATGAACGAAGTTTTTTTAATGAATTTTAGAGTGGTCAGATTCCACAACACAAAACGATTATTGGATTTAAAAAAATTTCACAAATATTTATTTATTTCTTAATTCCTTCAGATGAAATTTTGTCCATAAAACCTTCATCTATTTTCTGTTGTTTTTTAAATTTAGTGTTTCATATATTCCATGGAAGATTGCAGTCCATATGAATTCAGTCATATTGTACACTACAAGAGTCTTCGAAGCTAGTCTAAAATAAAAGAAAACTCTATATTCCAAAAACAAATTAATCGACAATTTGCAACTCAATATTTTGTCGGTCAGATTCACAATCCGTTTCAATTTGTAATTCCATTGGGGTTGCTTTAGGGTTTTTGCAATTGTCATCAATGATTTAAATTATTTTTGTGCATATGTAACCCATTTAAATAGCGGTATTTTAATCATAAATATAGCGGTATTTTAATCATATTTCTGCAAAAATCACATGAAGCCACATTTCTATTTTCTTGTTTAATAGAAATAAATTTTAAATCCTTCCACAATAAATGTAGAGGACGGACGACTGGTCGTTTTGAGTATTTAAATATTTTTATAAAATTATTTTTATAAAAAAGTGTGGTACTTTAACTTATTACTCAACACTGAAAAAAAATTATTTTGAACTAAAAAATTGGGTTTGAATACAAAAACACGAGAAACTAGCTGTCAAAGTTTGCGACGCATTTGCGACATTTGCGACGCTTTTGCGACTCGTCACGTAACAAACTCTTTGCGACACGTCATTACCCATCACTGGTATAAATTTAATATATGTAGATTATATATATACCGAACTAATAAACTGATGATATGTAATTTATACCAATTTTTATTATACCAAACCAATAAACTCATGGTATATAATTTATACCAATTTTTACCATACGAAACTCATAAGCTTATGATATATAATTTATACCAATGCTTATAAATTTTCTTTATACATAAATATATGCAATTTATAAGGAGCTATTTATGAACTTTTATACCATCGAACTTTATTAGACTAATACCATTTCTTTATGGATTTATATAAATACCATTTTTTACCAATTTCATACCAATATTTTCAACCGTGCACACAATAAATTTTTCTTAATCCTTCATTCAGAGATTAATTATTAATAAAAAAAAAAAAGTCCGAGCCGCAAAATGTCCACTAGAAATTGGTAGATTTCGATATCAGACAGTTTTGTGTCCAAGTAGAATCTGATGTATCCGATTAGTTTAATTACAAACAGATATCGAACAAATTTTAAAAAGAAAATTATAGCTACATATACGCAAAACTACATCTATCCAATTCTGCAACAAACAAATATCAAATCTACCACAAAATCTACCCATGAAAAACACACGACAAACATACTCTATATCATATGTCGTTCAATTACTGCAAAATATCAAAATAGTTTATATCTAAGAAAAAAAAATTAATTTCTTCTATTCAAATCATTTTATTTTTTTTCATTGACTGTTATAAGGTTTTTAGAAATTGTTGTTGTTGGGAATTGTTGAAGCCGAGAAATCACAAACCTCTAGCTGCAGAGGTTTATATTTATAAGAAACGGATTGAAATGTTACCACAGATTCTAAATTTATGAAGGTTTTAAAAATATTAGTATCCAAACGGCCGTTATAACGGATTTAAAAACCAATTTTTTCTAGTATAACGCCTCTAGTTTCTTAACCATGTGTTGGATTTTGCTGATTTACGAACTTGTCAAAGATATTTATAAAACACACATTTTCAAAAAATGTTTTTGATCTGGCTCCAGAAATGCGACCGTGAGAGTCCCGGTTGATTCAAACACATTTTGTGTTTTACAATCTTTTTTGTTGGAGCCGCTCACTAAGAAACCTCCAACTGCAGAGGTCGATTTTTTGAAAGAAATTGATAAAAAAGGTTTTAAAGATTCTAAATTTAGGAAGTTTTTAAAAATAATAATTTCCAAACAGCCGTTATAACGGATCTAAAAAACAGACTTTTTTTCTAGTATAAAGGTTTTAAAAAATCAGTTTGTATTAGAAAAAAGCCTCTAGTTTCTTAACCACATGTCAGATTTTGCTGATTCACGAATTTGTCCAAGATATTAATAGAACACACATTTACATTTTTTTTTGATCAACCTCATCATATGCGACCGTGAAAGGTCCGGTCGTTTTCGTTATATCTCATATCGTTTATATATATATATATATATATATATATATATATATATATATATATATATATATATATATATATATATATATATACATATATATACATATATATATATATATATATATATATATATATATATATATATATATATATATATATATATATATATATATATATATATATATATATATATATATATATATATATATATATATATATATATGTATATATATATATATATATATATATACATATATATATATATATATATATATATATATATATATATATATATATATATATATATATATATATATATATATATATATACATTTTTTTTTGTTTTTCCGTCTCCGCTTATCATATATATCTATGTATGGAATGGACTAAAGAATGTGAGGAAGCATTCACAACATAAAAAACAAGCTGATCAATCCACCAATACTAGAATACCCAAATTTTGAAGAGACATTAATAATAACAACAGATGCATCGAATTATTATTATTATTAGTTTATTTATTTAGTATAATTAAATACCAATATAATTATTTTCCTAATACATATTACAAACTTAATATAATTTCATTATTATTAATTCATAATTTAACAAACAATAGTCCTTAATCGTGTTCTTAAATTTAATTAAATTTATCTCATTTTTTAAATACAAAGGTAGTGAATTAAATAAATCTAAACCCTTTTACATTAACATATTTTTTGTTTTGTCATTTTTACATAATCTCAACCTAAAATCTGATTGATTTCTTGTGTTATAATTGTGAACTTCATTTACATAGGTTAGTTTTTCTGTCAAGTAATGAGGAAGAATATTATTTTTTAATTTAAATACAAGAATTTACACATTCATTTTAGGTAGATTTCATATAAAAATCTACCTATTGTAACGTGCTTCATCTCGGAATTTCGGAAAAATTTTGGTGCCAAACGACTATATATGATAAGCGGAGACGGAAAATCAAAATGAAAAAAAAATTTATATATATATATATATATATATATATATATATATATATATATATATATATATATATATATATATATATATATATATATATATATATATATATATATATAACGATATGAGGTATAACAGAATTATCCGGCACTCTCACGGTCGCACTTTTCGACCTACACCAAAAATATTATGTGTGTATATTACGGCAAACAATCTCTTGGACAAGTTCGCGAACTGGCCATATCGGGGTACCATTTAAGCGGCTAGAGCCTTAAAAGTCGAATAATCTAAGACGTTATAACTTCCGTTTGAATCATAATGGTTAAATAAAATTGATAAATATTGAATATTTAAACTATTTTTTATCATTTTTTGCAAAATGAAAACCTCAGCGCAAAAGGTTCCTGAAAAATCAGCTGTTTTAAAAATGTACTGAAATTTGTTGTCCTCGATATAGATGAAAATAACCAAGCTTACAAATGAAAACCTCCCAAAACATAAATACGTAGATAAATCTATCCAAAACTTAAAAAATAAATTGTTTAAGTTCAGAGGTTGAAACCCTGGGTCGGTTAAAACAAAAACAAACGCAAACGTCCATGTCTTCATCATTTTTGAGTTTCTTTTGCTTAAACTCATATTTTCTTTTAGATTAACTTTTCAACTATAATCTCAGAAATTTTCAGCTTTCTATCCCTAGAGGCTCCAATTTTATAAGCTTAAACAAAAAACCTTTTACATATCTTACAAAGCCTAATATATGTAAAAATTAAAAAAAATGAAAATTTATATAAAATAATATTGAATTTTGTTTTAGTTTTGTTGACATTTACTTGCAAATACTATTCGAACAAATTGATAGATCTTTGTGCGATAGGCGTTCAAAAGGATCTATATATGAAAAACATTTTAGGGAGCTATTATATAATTTACCAACCGAATAATTAGTTAGTGTTAATTAAACAGTAAAATTAAGCATGTAAATTCCTATAAAAATAACAGATATGTATAAACTTTAATAAAACATGTGTTAATATCACACAGCGTTTAAAAAAATTCATATTTAATAACATAAAACCATAATGATCACCCCCAAATCTAATTAACCAAATTTTTGTTCTTCATGGTTATTTAGATATTGTATATATAAAAGAAAAATTGCGAAGATTGCGTTTGTATGGAATTTTTCAATTTATTTGTATTGTTTTTATTTGAACTTTGGTTTTGTATTCAAATTGCATATAGAACCAATTACATATGTTATTAGGAATTTTGTTTGGTTTTACGTAGATTTCATATATTAGGTAGATTTCATATATGCCAAACGACTATATATGTAAAGCGGAGACGGAAAAACAAAAAAAAAAATTATACATATATATATATACAGTCGAAACTCGATTATCCGGGACGCTTGGGACCGGAGGCTTCCCGGATAATCGAAATTCCCGGTTGATCGAATTTTTCAGTTTTATAAAGAAGCACACAATATTCAAAATAATTTTGAACATATCTATGTATTTTTAGTAATTCATATATAAATAATAATTCATAATTCACAAATATATGTACATATTTCATTATGGTTCTTGGTGACTTTAATGAGCAGGTTGGAAGAGATATCTCTTATGGAAATGTGGTGGGCCCCAACAGTCAACATTTGAATTCGAATGATAATGGTGAGAGAATGACTGAGTTTGCATTATCTAATAATTTGAGAATTGCCAGTACGTTCTTTTCGCACCGATCGATTCATAAACAGACTTGGGTCTTATCGAACGGAAACACTCGAAATCAAATTGATCATGTGCTAGTTACAGCATGTTTCTTTTCGAGCGTTCTGGATGTGCGATCCTTTAGAGGTGAATACATTGGAAGTGACCACTTTCTTGTATGTGCTAAAATAAGGTTCCACTTCCCAAACCCAAGCATTCCGAAATTCAATCAACGAAAACGTTTTAACATCTCATCACTAAAGAATTCTGAAACAGAAGAGAGATATCAAAACCACATTGCTGAAACATTGGAGAAATCAGAAACCATTAATGGAGACGTCGATAAGTCATGGTATTTGCTCAAAGATGCTGTTTTAAGCACTGCTGAGGGAAGACTTGGACGACCACAAAACCATTCCTAGAAGCCATGGATGGATAAAGCATGTCTTGACGCGATTCAATACAAAAGAGATTGCTATCTGAAGTGTCTACAAGGACGCAACACCAGGTCCACGAAGGAGAACTATAAACTGGCAAGACAAGCCATTACAAAGCTATGTAGACGAACGAAGCGAGAATGGTGGAAATGAAAGTGTGAGGAGATTGAAAATCAATTAGGAACATCAATCGCGTAACTTGTTTCAACAGGTTAAAACCTTAAAGAAGGTACCTCAAACTAGATTGGCTGCTATTCAAAACGAAGATGGGAAGCTACAAGTAGACCTTAAAAATATTTTAGATACTTGGGCCGCTTATTTTGAAAATCTTTTCAACTTATGTGACCAACAAGCCGGGCGACGAGCAAAGCTTACTCGTGCGTCAAAGATACATGTAAACACATCAACCAAAGAGGAATTCTAAGCGGCGCTGTCAAAATTAAAACGCAATAGAGCACCTGGTATCGACGATATAACATCCGAAATGATTGTACATGGTGGCGAGATCTCTATCCTTTAGATTGTTTGAACTTGTTCAAATGATCTGGAGGACTGAAACCATGCCACAGGACTGGAACACAGCTATGCCGATACCAATCCATAAAAAAGGTAATCGCCTTCAATGGCAAACTACAGAGGAATCGCTCTACTCTGCACAGCATATAAGATCTTTTCCTACATTTCGCTATCCAAAATCAATCCTTTTGCTGAACAACTGTTTGGAGAATATCAGTGTGGCTTCCGGCGGGGCCGAGGTACCACCGATGCACTTTTCTCGATAAGGATGATTTTGGAAAAGTGCCGAGAGTTCAACATACCTGTGCACCAACTCTTCATTGATTTCAGGCAGGCCTACGACTCTCTCGAACGAGAGACTCTATGGTCTGCTCTGGTTTCAATGGGAACTACTGGTAATCTGGTATCACTATGCAAAATGACAGTACGGAACTCTCAATGCTGTGTACGAGTAGAGAACGAAATATCAAAGTTTTTTAAAGTCGACTCCGGGTTAAGACAAGGTGATGCTACCTCGCCTATACTTTTTAATCTAGCCTTGGAATATGTGTGCCCTCAAAAGAAACTACCGACTAACACTAATATTTCGTCAATAAACTCAGTACAGATAATTGCCCGATATAACTTTGAGATCAGAGGCCTTCTTGAGGGTCCTGATATAATAGGTTGTATCCGTTTTAATAGGATTGCTTGGTTTGGGCATGTTCTACGAGCCGATTTACAGTCTGGAATGATTAGAAAAATGTACGTTGGTACCCCAGGGAGTGGGCGAGGTAGACCACGACTACAATCCGAGACTGACATAATAAACGACCTTAAAAAATCGGTTGCCATGGTAATTATGTCGCTGTTGCGAATGACCGTGGTGAATTTTCAAAATATTCAAAGCTAATTGGCCTGGCAACGCTCTTACATGGAGCATGAACGCCGTTAAAAAATAAAAAAAAAATGTCTGCAATATTAACTATTACCAATATTTAACGGAAAAAGAATTAAAAACGGGTTAATCAATCGAAACCCCGGTTGAAAAAGTTACCAACAAAAATCACGGATAATAGAGGTTTACGGATAATCGGATCCCGGATAATCGAGTTTCGACTGTATATATATATATATATATATATATATATATATATATATATATATATATATATATATATATATATATATATATATATATATATATATATATATATATATATATATATATAACGATATGAGGTATAACGGAATTTAGCGGCACTCTCACGGTCGCATTTTTCGACCTAGACCAAAATTTTTTTCTGAGCGTATTGCGGCAAACAATTTCTTGGATAAGTTCGACAACTGGCCATATCCGGGTACAGGTTAAGAGTCTAGAGCCCTGAAACTGTCAAAAACAAAGCGTTATAACGGCCCTTTGGGGCAAATTATGTAAAAAAATTTATAAATATTAATTATTTGAACATATTTCTATCATTTTTTAAAAAGCCAGATATCTGCAATAAAAGGTTCTTTAGCTATCTGCAATAAACTGTGTGAAGTACAACGGCATTTTGCGGCACTTTCACGGTCGCATTTTTTCACTTACGCTAAAAATATTTTCTGGGTATGTTGCGGCAAACAGTTTCCTGAATATGTTTGACAATTGGCCATATCGGGGTACAGGTTAAGTGCTTAGAGCCCAAAAACTGTATAAAATAATGTTTATTTTTAAAGTTTGTTTAATACTTCTGTTTTTAATTAGTGTTTTTTATAAAGTAATCTGATAAATCCGATTCTAATTGCACACATAACTGTCTGATCCCGAAATCTACCTATTTCTAGCGGATATACCTGCCACTCGGACTTTTTATTCTTTGCTCTACACTTAAGAAATTTAATGCCTTAAGCATTGTATTTATATGTGTAAGCCTACCAACTTTCAATATATAACGTATACATTTATTTTGTAGTTTTTTCAATCTATCCATCATTCCTTTATTATTTAAAAACAAGATGGAAGAGCAATACTCAAAATGTGGTTTAATAATTGCATTGTAGATATATATTGCGGTCTTTTGAGAAATATTCTTCCTGATATACTTTAGAAAATAAGCTTTTTTAATTATCTTCTTACAAATATAATCTAAGTTACTTTTAAAATTCAACATATTATTTATTATTCCTAAATACTTAATTTCATCAACATTTTCTATAATTTGACTATCAATAATGATATTCGAGCTTAATTTACCATTTATACACATACATTTTGTTTTTTCAACATTTAATTTCACTTTGTTTATTTCAAACCATTTATTTAATTTGCTAAGATCATTATTAATTTTTGTAATGCAATCCTCGGTGGAGTTACCAACTATATATAAAAGAGCATCATCCGCAAATAAAGTTATATTGCATTCATCAATAACATTTTTAATATCATTTATATAAAGTAAAAATAATACAACGCCTAAAATTGTTCCCTGAGGTACTCCAATTCCAACTTCGAGTGAATCAGATACTGCTTCATTAATTTTGGTTTTTTGTTGTCTTCCACTTAAATAAGATTGGAACCAGTTCAGTTCTATGTCACAAATACCATAATTTTGAAGTTTTTGAATTAGTATATAACGGTCGATTGTTTCAAAGGCAAGAAAATCAGCAACAATAACTTACCCGTTATGAATAGCTACTTTCCAATTTGTTACAACTAAGTTGATTAAAGACTCATAACTATGGTTCTTTCTGAATCCAGATTGGTACTCAAAAATTAAGTTATTTTGTTCTAAATACTCTTGAAGTTGGAAATTAACTACAGTTTCAAGAATCTTTGCCTCAGTTGAAATCATGTTGACTGGTCTAAATTCATTATGTTTCACCGTGTTTTTAATTTTTCCAATCGGTATTACATAAGATTCTTTCCAAACTGCCGGTACTACTCCTGATTCTATTGACTTATTTATTATTGAGAGTAAATTCTCTCCAATTAAATCGAAACTTTCTTTGATTATATTAATATTGATTGAGTATGCATTATTTTTTGAATTTATTTTGTTAATTGCATTCCAAAATTTATCCACACTAAGTTTTTCCAATTTAAAATGACAACCGCTTGGTTCAATTATATTGACGAAAGGAGCACTTGGAATACTATTAATAATCTCTTTAATACTTTCAACAAAATATCTGTTAAATTTTTCAGCAATTATGCATTGGGGGCTCTGTTATTGCTATCACGGGGAGAATTAGGAAATGATTTGCCAATTTACTACGTCAGTAGATCGTTAAATAAATACGAAATTAACAAACCAATAATTGAAAAAGAACTGCTAGGTATACATTGGGCTATAAGCTTTTTTAGACCGTGCGTCTATGGGAGAAAATTTACAGTGGTGACAGACCACAGACTAATAGTGAGTCTGTTCACGCACAAACACCCGTCATCTAAACTAACAAGAATCAGGTTAGACTTATCTGATTATGATTTTCAGATCATTTATAAACAGGTAAAGATGAATGCAAACGCGAATTAGTGAATGTTTTTTAATATGAATATTCTTATTTTAGAGTAAAATGCGAAATAGGCCATCGTGACAGAAAAATACATACAAACTACACTTTAATCAGAAACTTTATAAGTCAACCAGCAGTTAGTTAGTCGTTATAAAATAACTAGTTAGCAGTACGCCAAATTGCAAAAAGTTCAGAGATTATTCAATACCTATGACTGAATCTCCGTGGACTTAAGACGATGGGAGAAGATGGAGAAACTAGATACCGTGTGTTGATTCACATCATGGCTAACATATTAGATGACGAGGAAAAAAGCTTATTGGCACTGTATTCTACGAAAACTAATACCACTACCACCAGTAATAAAGGACTAATATGTTGGATGCAAATAACCAACACCAATTGTTTCGAATATTTTTGGATTTGATCAAACAGTTATTAAACTGATTAAACTTTTTCTTTTGATTAAACTGTACAATTATTGCGAGTTTTTTTAAATCTACAAGAGAAAAATCCTTCTTATTATATTATAAAATATTTGACTTACGAAATCACTGGAAATTACTCTCGACATTATTGTTATTATATATATAAAAATTAGCACAATTATGAAGAAAATATTTAATATTTTGTTATATTCTTAATTTATAAGTTAATCAAAAAGAGTGTGGTGGTAAATATAAACAATAAAAGACAAGTCAAAATGGACAGAAGAAACGTTCTATCTTTATTTATATATCATTTAAGCGCATTTATAATAAAGATGGATGAAAATATAACTTTTCAGGTAGTATTCAAGAAGTTTTTACGTAATTTTAATGTCTTATGTAAATCTACATTAAAGTATGTATATAAAATAAAGCCTGTGTTAAAATTGTTTTGGACTGTTTTCGTAAAGATGTGACTAGAGAGTTGGCTTTTAAAATTAAAATAATAAAATTACAACAACATTCCATTCCGATACCATGATTATATAGACAAAAATCCAAAGATCCAAAGGTTTGTAAATAAAAAGTTTGTAAATAATACTGAGAAGACCCAAAAAATAAACGGTTTTACAGCCCTGGTTTTATTTAATTTTTCAAGATGTCATTAGAGATCGGTTGTGATTGACTATTCCATTAAAAAAATTCAACAACGGGTCCACATCGATGAAAATCTCTAATATTTTAACACAGCTTTGACTTCACAATTAGTATGTAGTCATTAGAGAACTTTAATAAGAACTTCTTATTTAAAACCAAAAAAGATAACCATCTGATTACTAACTGATCCTAACAAGTAAAGTTTTTCATGAAGCAGTTTTAGTTTGTATAAATTTGTTGATATAATTTTAAGAGATATAATTTAAAAACATATTGTTAAGATAATGAGTAAAAATATACATTTATTTACATATCATATAAATTTCATTTCAAGACTGATTTAAAGCCAAAGTCAATATTGTTAGAATTATGTAAGAAAGATTCAAATTTTTGTTTCATTTAAGTTTCTATTATCAGAATTAATAATTTTACTGCTAAGCCGTAACATTGACATATCATATCTTTTAAGAGTTCGTTGATAATAATTTTAATATTAATATTGGTGGCCAAAATGGATGCTCTTAACCGTAAGTTATAAATCAAAAATTATATTAAAATTATTTTTCCAAGTGACAGAACTTTAATAAAAATTCCAGATCTTAAAATTGCATTGATTCAACTAAAACCAGGGGAAAGCAAAGTTGAAAATATTCAAAGAGCTTGCCAGTTTATAAAAAAAAGCTGTTGCAGATCATTCAGTAAAACTAGTTGCACTTCCAGAAGGTTTTAATTCACCGTTTGGTGTGAAATATTTTGAAAAATACGCTGAAGTTATACCAACTGGTACCACTTGTGTGGCACTTTCAGAAATTGCAAAAGAATTAGGTATTTATATAGTTGGCGGATCAATTCCGGAATTAGTTTTAGATTCGAATAAAAAAAGAAAATGGTTTAACACATGCACGGTATGGTCACCAACGGGAAAATTATTAGCAAAACAT
>OY856186.1:200088565-200256065 GCA_963693315.1 Diogma glabrata
AGTAAAAGATTTTTCTGATGCTCTATTATAATTAATTCATTTTATTATCTTCAAAAAATTGCTTTTTTTTGATGAAACGACGTCGTTTCATCAAAAAAAAAGCAATTTTTTGAAGATAATAAAATGAATTAATTATAATAGAGCATCAGAAAAATCTTTTACTAAGAATGACCCGATGTTCCAAAATAAATTTGTTTTAATGGTCTAGAATCCGAATGATTTTTTATTTGAACTGATAATTCAAATAACTTTCAAAAGTAATACAAAGAATATAAAAATAAAGACCGAGTGGAAAAGGACGATTAAACACAACAACAAAAAAATCTTCCAATCTGCAAAAAACTAAAATTAAAAATATATATATATATATATATCATATATATATATATATATATATATATATATATATATATATATATATATATATATATATATATATATATATATTTAAATATATATATTTATATATATATATATATATATTTATATATATATATATATATATATATATATATATATATATATATATATATATATATATATATATATATATATATATATATATATATATATAAATATACATATATATATATATATATATATATATATATATATATATATATATATATATATATATATATATATATATATATACATATATATATATATATATATATATATATATATATATATATATATATATATATATATATATATATATATATATATATATATATATATATATATATATAATATATATATATATATATATATATATATATATATATATATTATATAGATTTTATACGTCTTAAACCCGACAAGGTAGGAATTTTTGCTGAAAGAGATAATTAATTTCCTTAACCTCACTATTTGTGATTTTCGAAGTTAGTAGGTATATTCCATACTATCCTAAGTCACGTGTGCAGTTATTATTGAATGCTGCCAAACAATATGAAATCAATTTTACGACATAAATGTCAAGTAAATTAGTGAATCGTATGAATTTTTCAATTCGAAATCAGTTTTTGGGTTTATCTGAATAAACCTTATAGTTATTTGTTAATAAAAACAACTTTTATCTCTGAACGTGTTTCGGTTGGGATTCGAACTTAGAACCTCATCAGTACCAACTAAGTTTGAA
The DNA here is from genome assembly GCA_963693315.1 of Diogma glabrata. NCBI lineage: Eukaryota > Metazoa > Arthropoda > Insecta > Diptera > Cylindrotomidae > Diogma > Diogma glabrata. Next base: position 200,089,710 of record OY856186.1, read on the forward strand.
TCTTTTGGTAGACACGCTGTCAACTGTCCCTCGGCGTCGACATTTAGAAACATTTTTAATTACGATGTTGTAATTTCTTTTTTCTTAGTGAAAAACTTTTTTGTCATACTTCACTGGCTACAGAGTTAGTATTTTTATTATATAGATTTTATACGTCTTAAACCCGACAAGGTAGGAATTTTTATTGAAAGAGATAATTAATTTCCTTAACCTCACTATTTGTGATTTTCGAAAGTTAGTAGGTATATTCCATACTATCCTAAGTCACGTGTGCAGTTATTATTGAATGCTGCCAATCAATATGAAATCAATTTTACGACATAAATGTCAAGTAAATTAGTGAATCGTATGAATTTTTCAATTCGAAATCAGTTTTTGGGTTTATCTGAATAAACCTTATAGTTATTTGTTAATAAAAACAACTTTTATCTCTGAACGTGTTTCGGTTGGGATTCGAACTTATATATATATATATATATATATATATATATATATATATATATATATATATATATATATATATAATATATATATATATATATATATATATATATATATATATATAATATATATATATATATATATATATATATTATATATATATATACATATATATATATGTATATATATAACGTATTATTGCTATAGGCGCGTTAGATTTAACTAAAGTAGCTGAATTATCTGTAACAATTGAAAATAATTTTTTGAGATAGTGAGACGTAAATATAATTTAAAAAACAATGAAAGGGCTGAAATCTCACAGCTCTGAGATATCAAAACTTCGGTCTGGATTAAGGATTTTGACATAGTTTTTGGCAAAAAACTTTTATGGGAACTTGTTTTCAGTTTTGGGCAGCGATGTGTATCAAACATAAAACTTTTTGTTAAAGCACAAGTATTTTTTTATCTCTGTTTAGAAATTTATTACAAAACAAATACGAAATATTAATACGTTGCCGGAAGATTATAACAGATTATATATTAGTATACCTTAGTGAAAAGATGATTCACCCAGTAAACTACTCAAAAAGTTCTCCATTTAGCATTTCAAGAATATATTACAAAATCAAAAATTCATTTTCTTTCAAAATTCCAAAAATATTCTCAAAATTAAATAAATCAAAAATTTAAATTTTTTTTAAAGTTGTTTTTAGAACTCATTATTATTATAAAAAATTCAAATTATTGCAAAAGTTATAAAAAAATCAAAAATACAAACTTTTTTCAAAATTCTAACAATATTTCAAAAATTATAACAAAATCAAAAATTGAAACTTTTTTCAAATTTTAAAAATATTCCAAAAATTCAAACTTTTCCAAAATTCTCAAATGTTGCAAAAATTATAACAAAACCAAATATACAAAATTCTAAAAATATTCCAAAAATTATTACAAAATCAAAAATTTAAATTTTTTCAAAATCAAAAAACTTTTTCCAAATTTCTAAAAATATCGCAAAAATTATAACAAATTTAAAAATACAAACTTTTTCAAATTCCAAAAATTAAAACAAAATCAAAAATTTCGTGTCCAATTTCATATTCGATTAAATTTCATGTCATACAAATAATTAATTTTATTTTTTGCCAGAAAATGGTTAAAAAAAAAATCATTCTTTTGACACACTTGACAATGTTTTTTTGACAAATTTATAATGCAATAATCTAGGTTTTGGCCTCACATACCAATCCCAACCATCAAGATTTCTCCAAATTCAATGTTCCTACTCCTAATCACTTAAAATGAACGTTTATGCAAAAAATATGCCAATTTCCTTGTTTTGAAACACTTGACGATTTTTTGACACACTTCCGGGACAGCTATCGAACACATCGTCCTTTCGAATTTTACCATTGAGTATACCTATTTTAGGAAAAAAGTTTTTGAACTCGTCCAGAGGGTTTCTATATTTCGTCGGCTAGTTAGAATCAGTAGTGAAACGTCGTGAAATGCCAAACAAAGTGGGGGAAAGAATTTCAATTTTGGCTCATGAACTCAATACTTGGGTTTTTTCAAAACCGAAGTAATAGGTGAAATCAATGATAAAATATGGAGGAGCTGAAATCTCAAGGCTCTGAGATATCAAGACTTCGGTCTGGGTGAAGGATTTTGATATAGTTTTTGGCAAAACACTTTTATGAGGACATTGTTTTTAGTTTTGGTCAGCGATGTCAAACAAAAAATTCGTTGTTAAAGTACATATATTTTTTATCTCTGTTAGAAATTTATTACAAAACTAACATGAAACAGCAATAAGTTTCCGGCAAATTATAATAGATTATAAATTAACATAATTTAGTGAATAGATTATATTATTATTATAATATTATATTAATCAGCAAACTACTCAAAAACCTCTCCATTTAGCGTTTCGAGAAAATATGACAAAATCACAAATTCATATTTCTTTCAAAATTCCAAAAATATTGGAAAAATTAAATAAAATTTAAACTTTTTTCAAACAAAATTCTAAAAATATTCCAAAAATTATTACAAAATCAAAGATTAAAACTTTTTTCAAAAATTCTAAAATTATTGCAAAAATTGTAACTTTTTCAAAATTCCAAAAATATTCCAAAAACTAGAATAAAATCAAATATTTAAACTTTTTCTAAATTCTAATAATATTCCAAAAATTTTTAAAATTTCAAAAAAATTGTTAAATATTCAAAAATTATCAAAATTCTAAAAATATTGCAAAAATTATAACAATATCAAAAATTAAAACTTTTTCCAAAATGATAAAAATTATAATAAAATCAAAAATTTAAAATTTTTCAAAATTCTAAAAATATACCAAAAATTCTTACAAAATCAAAAATTGAAACTTTTTTCAAAATTCTAAAATTATGTATAAAATTCACAAATTCTATTTTTTCTCAAAATTCTAAAAATAGTGCAAAAATTATAATAAAATCAAAAATTAAAACTTTTTCAAAATTCTAAAACTATTGCAAAAATTATTACAAAATCAAAAATACAATCTTTTTTCAAAATTCCAAAAATATTTCAAAAACTATAACAAATTCACAATCGAGTAGGCAATGAGAATTTAATAGACAGAAAATTTTTGAGCTCCGAAAAATTTATTTATTTAAATCGTATAAATAGTTTTAATATATATCAAATTATAATACAAACATCTGCTAAACACTAATACTAAAGATGATAACAAGAAATAGTTTTCTCTCTGCAAATACAACTAATTCAAAGATTGAAAATAAATCTAATTTGGATGATGAAAAACTGAAGCAATTGGATGAAAAATTCAAGTTACTCGAAAGTGAGACTTTAAAGAAATTGGATCAATCAATTGCTTTGTGGGCTGAAGATCAACGTAATACAATTTCTAATCATTTCTCGGATCTGAAGAAAGCTTTCTTGGAAGAAATAAACCAAGAAATTGAAACTCTCAAGAAAAAGGTTGTTACCCTTGAAAACAAAGTCAATTCCTTTGAAGATAAAGATAGTTTAAAGAATGATTTCAATAATAACCGGACAAAACTGGTCATCAATGGAATCCCCAAAATTGTCAATGATTCAAATGAAATTATCGTGTCTAAGATTTCAAGTGCTGTTGGTTTTGAAAATCCTCCAAGAGTCAGAGCTTACCGGACCAAGTTTAATGATCAAAGTGATTCTCTATTGTTAAACTTTGAATCTGAATTTAACAAGGATGAATTCTTCTTCAACTATATGAAAATTGCAAACCGTCTAACCGTTGAAAATATCTTTAACGAACCAGGAAATTTCAATAGGATGTTTATTCAATTTGCGATGTTCAAAAATCAATTTGCACTTTTCAGAGAGGCCATGAAATTTAAAAAGGAACGAAAAATCAGAAATATCAAAGTTGGACAAATTGGTCTTGATGTTACTTTTAACAATGGCAGAAAAGCTAGTTTCTCATCAATTAATGATCTAAATCATATGATTATCGTAAACCGAGTTTTATAGGAGCTCTCTTTTTCCGAAGATAATGTCAAAAACAAATATATATGAAAAACTAACCTTTTTTATCTTCAATCTGGTGAGTGTTATTATGAAATGCTTTCTTTTGTTTCCTTTTTTAATTTTATTGTTTATGTTTAAGTGATGTTTAAGTGATGAACTTGATTTTCATTTCTGTGCCTTTGATTATGCCTTTTTCATGATATCTAAATGTTTGCCTCTCTTATTGAGGCTATCAAAATTTAATTTCCCAGATTAATTCATTTAAACTTTCCACAAATACTCTTACCATTAATAATATAATTTTAAAATCAGCTTTTAATAACAATAATAATTTCAATTTTATTCATATTAATCCTGGAAGTCTTAAACCAAATCTAAATGAAATTCGTTCTGGTATCAATAATTTAAATCTACATGCACTTGCTATTTCTGAATCTTGGTTTAATGAGAGTATTAATAATCGTTTAATTACAATTGATGGACTTAATTTATTCAGACATGATCGTGTTGGAAAACATGGTGGGGGTGTTGCTATTTATTTACTTAATAGTATTAAGGGTAAAATTGTATGCAAAGGCAGATCATATAGTATTGTTGAATATTTATTCATTGAAATCATTAATAATAATAATGAGAAATTGTGTTTTGGAGTCGTTTACAATCCTCCCAATAATAAAATTTCTGATAACTTGAAGCGTGTTTTTTTTGATTTATCAATTAGATATCCTCATTTAATTATTGTTGGAGATTTTAATATTAATCTTCTTTCTAAATTAAAAAAAACAATTAGTTTTATAAATTTTTTGTCATCAATTTCCTTAAATATCTGTTCTGAAGAACCAACTAATTTTGTTGACGGATGTAATCCAAGTTTAATTGACCTGTCAATTGTCAAAAATCGTAACTTAGTTAAAAGTTTTTTCCCAACTTTCTATTGGTAGCCTTACGACACATGATTTATTATTTGGTTCTTATTCAATCAACATGTCTTCTTTTGTTAATAATAGTTTTAAACTTTATCGTAATTTCAAAAATATTAATTTAGATAATTTATTACTTTGTGCTTCAAAATGTGATTTTGATAAAATTTATTGTCTCTCTAATATTGATGACCAAGTTCAAGTTTTGACCGATGAATTAAAAAAATTAAGGAAAATTTTTGCTCCTTTGAGGAAAATTAAAATAAAAAAAAACACTGCTGCACCTTGGATGAACGATTCACTAATAAATTTGATTTTCGTACAAATTTTTACTATTTATCGTTTAAATCTGAAGTGAACATTCACCTTAAAAACAATCATCTCATAATGTTTAAAAAACTTCGTAACAAATGTACTAATCTTAGAAAATATCTTCAACGTGAATGGTTTAATTCTAAAATTGATCCAGACCTTCCTTCTAAGACATTATGGAATAATTTGAAAAATAATGGTGTTACTAAAGATTCTAATAATGTTATTACCAGTTTTTCGGTTGAAGAATTCAATAACTATTTTTCAAATTCATTTTCTAAAAAAACTGCACATCTGGTAACTTTTGATAATGATTGTGATGAAGCTGGTTGTTTTGAATTCTCTACTATCACTGATATCGATGTCGATTTTTATCTTAGTTCTATTAAAACTAATGCTTGTGGTGTTGATGAGATTCCAATATTTTTCATAAAAATGCTTGATTGTTTCATCATCCCATTTATCACTTATATTGTCAATAACTGTATTGCACAGTCTTATTTCCCTGAGCATTGGAAATGTAGTATTATAAAACCTATCCCAAAAAAATCAAATCCAACTAATCTAGAAGACTTCAGGCCAATTAGCATTTTACCATCATTATCAAAAGTTTTGGAAAATGTATTGAAAAACCAAATTCAAAGTTGTGTTGATAATAATTCTCTTCTCTATAAATTTCAATATGGGTTTAGAAATGGACTCAGTACTAATTCAGCAATGCTTAAAGTTATTCATGATCTTTGCCTTGCCTTTGAAGAGAATAAAGTGTCAATAATATGTTTCCTTGACTTCAAAAAAGCTTTTGATCTTGTTGATCATATGTCTCTTTTGCTGAAACTAAGAAATAAATTCATATTCTCAATCAGCAGCCAAATTCTGTAATTGTGAAGCGGTGAAGTGATAAAAATTTCTTCGTTTCTTTTCATTAAAAAACTTATCACTTCACCGCTTCACAATTACAGAATTTGGCTGCAGATCTTGTAACTTTATTAAATCGTTTTTATCTAATCGCAAACAACAAGTTTCTATTAATAATATTTTATCACATCAAGTTGAGATTAGTTCTGGTACTCCTCAGGGTGGCATTTTATCTGCTTTATTATTCACTATTTTTATTAATGACCTTCCTGATTGTGTTGACATCAATACCCATCTTTATGCGGATGACTCTCAGATTTATTGTTCTGTCCCGTTTGATCAATTTAATTTATGTGTTGATAAAATGAATGCTTCTCTTTCTTCTATTTCTGATTGGGCAAATTTGAATCATGTTTCTGTTAACCCATTAAAATCACATGCTATGATTATTAGCAGAAAGAAAATTAATAATCCTCCTCTCATTTTATTTGATGGTAATGTCATTAATTATGTTGAAAAAACAAAATCATTAGGTTTAATTCTTAATTATGATCTCACTTTTGATGATCATGTTATTAAAATTTGTGGTGAAGTTAACAGTTGCTTAGGGATGCTTTATCAATCAGTTAGTTTCACACCTGTCAATTTACGTTTGAAACTTGTTAGAGCTTTAATAATACCTAAATTACTATATTGCTCAAATATTTTTCATAATTGTTCAAGAAAAAGTTGGGATTTACTAAATGTAACATTTAATAACTGCGCAAGATATATATTCAATCGAAACAGATTTAGTTCAATTTCCACATTTTCTTTTCAAATTTTAAATTGTTCTCTTGAAAATTATCTTAAATATCGTACTTGTCTATTTTTGCATAATTTAATAAAATATAAATGTCCAGACTATCTTTATGAACTTCTCATTTTTCCAAGATTTCAACGAAATAAGCTACTGAAACTTCCAAACAGTTGCCTTTCTTCACAATTTAGATCATCGTTCTTTGTTGAGAGTATTAGATTGTGGAATAATCTTGAAGCAGACATTAGAATTCTTGAATCAACTTATGACTTCAAGAGGAAATGCTTGCTTCATTTCTCCTCATGTTAAGGGTTTGGTCATTGCACAGAAGTGATAATCAATAAATTTAGGCTTTTTGGACTCAAATTGCTATTTATTAAAGAAAGCAATTCATTAATGTCACCAGATTGATTTTGTAACCTTTTCAATAATTCTTTATTTTCACAATTATTTAATTCTATTTTTTTTTTTTTTTATTAATCTTTAATGAATGAATATAATTAATATTATAATCTTAAGCTCTGTTCACGATAAACTTAGGTTTAAAAAGGAATTCTTTATGTGTAACTACATTGTATAAATAAATAAATAAATAAATTCAAAAATTTCAGTGTCCAATTTCATGCTCAATTATATTTACGTCATAAAAACAGCTAAATTTTTTTTTCAAAAAATTGGCTAAAAAAATAAATGAAATCATTTTTTGACACACTTGACAATATTTTTTTGCCAAGCTTCTAATACAATAATCTAGCTTTTGATCTCACATACCAATCCCGACCATCAAGATTTCTCCACATTCTTTGTTCCTACTCATTGTCACTTAAAATGTATGTTTTGACATACTTGACGATTTTTTTGACAAATTTCACAACAGATTGTGTATCAAGATGTTGTGTTGGTTTTTATTATAACCGCATTTAATGTTCTCCATTAAAAAATAATCCAAAATGTCAGTAGAATGATTGGTGAAATATTTTATCCACGACTTTTATAGAATATATGCTTTCCATGGGTATGTCTTCCATTGTAATGTTATACATTGTCTCACTTGTTGTAGAATGTAACGCGATCGTTAGTTCTATAGCTAGTTAATTAAATATTCTCCTAGCAAAATCGAATTTTAACATTTGTTGGTATAGTAATATCAAAAGGTTAAAACGAGAAAAATACAAACATAAATAATATAAAGTAAAAAATTTAACATTCTCCGTTATGATTATGATGTCAATTGTTTTGTTTTTCTATACTGTATTTGATTATGGTGATAAAAACTTTAGCATGCAAACTGGAAATAATTCTGAATATTTTGCAGTCGTTGATAAATTAGCATCTTGTATTCTCATAGGATGATGGCAATTCTTCACTCGGATGATTCCCTCCACTCGCTTCGTTCGTTTCATGAAACTTCATCCTCGTGAAGAATTACCACCATTCTAAACTAATACAAGAATCTACTATTCTGGAAGTTTGTTTGTCACAATATTTTTTCCGGGTGTTTTTGTTATCCCGCGCACTCGGGCTCACCACTGTAACAATTTGTTGCTTATATTTATTGGAGATGCAAATAATATCGCTTGGTCTAATGAATTATTATATTTATTAAATAATATGTCTGTTCACAAGCGTATAGTTGATTAGAGAAGACAAAAAGATTAGTTCGATTTATTTATATCGATAATGTTCAGAATATACTGGTTTTATGTGCGTGTGTGTGTTTATGATTTTAATAAAAAAATACAACTGGGTTTTTAATTTATACTTGGAGTCTTGGTTAGGGTTCTTAACCATATCGAAATTCCTACATATATATTACAAAAATTATATTTGTTATAAAAGTCCAATACTTTAAACTGTACGCCTATTCCGGCATTTCCCTGTGAATTGGGAATTGAAAAGAAAGTGTAATAAATGAAATAAAGAAATATTTTCGAATACGAATTTGCTATTTGCCGCAACAAGTTATGAAAAAATGGCTTTATTTTTTCTCAATTCCTATTTTACGATGTACTGGGATAAGACAAAGGAAGCTTATCCAGAGGAAACCAAAAACATGCTTTCCAATTAAAAAAATTTATTGATTGCTGTTTTTTAACATTTATAAGTTACAAGGAAATTATATAAATATACTTAGCTTACAAAAGAAGTACATAAATATTGAATTTGAACTTTATTCAAATGCAATAGTTTTTATTTTACTATTATAACATTAATTAAAGAACATTTATTAAAAATTTTCATATATCAAAACACAAGTCCACTTTTTTATCAGGAATACGAGGCGAACAAAAACTAAAAGAAATTTTACTTCTATTTTCAGTTGATGTTGCCACAACTCCTATTCCTAAGAATCAACGGGTACATTAACTTTTTGAAAGAGAGGAGGCATGTATATAAAATGCTCGTATAACAAATTTCGAAATTTTGTCTTGCATTTTTTTCATAGCATTAATTCATAAAGTCACAATCGGAGATCAGTTAGAATTAATTTAACCGCAGGATGAATATAGTTTCATACATGGAGTCTGTCAATTAAAACTTTCCTTCGTTGAAGAAGATTCTTCAGCCTAGACTTAACAAAATAGTTAACAAACAAGTCATAAGGCAAAATTAGTCACAGTTTGAACGAGAGTGGGAATACGAGAATGCGAAAGGTTATAAAATGCTTCGAAAACGAAAAATGTTTGAGTAATGCTTTGTTGGGATAAATAATTCACATTTGCCTATAACTGTGTCTCAGTGTATAAGTTTACTTATAAAGAAAATAATTGAAAAATCTACGAAGTTCAATCTTGAGTTCAAAAGATAAAGTTAAATATTTTATTATATTTGATACTACTTTTGTCAACTTTTTCATTTTTTATGTAATTAGTTTTAGTATGTGGTGATCTTTTTTTTGTGCTGTGTATAACCGAAAAATAATCTTTTTCGTTGTTTAATCAATTGACACATAAATAATATTAAATTGTAATACAAACTATTCAACAAGCTCTTATCAATATTGTTATCACACAAACAAAACTTATAATTGAACGTTTTTGACTTAATTCTTTATTGTTGCATTACTGTCATCTATAATTTGGTTATCGAAACGTCCATTAGTTTACTACATTTTATCTGTCAAAGCATATATCTATAATCTTGAACTGGGACAAAACCCTCGATATACAAGCCTGATTCATTTTTTAGCACAGAAAAATCGTAGCACCATTTTGAAATTAAAACTCAATATAAAAAAAAATTCTAATCTAAACAAATAAAACTCCATATAAACAAAATTCAAAATATTTAAACAAAAACACTAATCCAATTTTTGGCATATGGCAATGTTCATATGTCACCTAACTTAGCCCCGACATTTTGAGAAAAATGAAAAACAAAGATTGTGCTGTATTGGGCTACAGTTGCGCTGGATGTGCTACTCAGACAGAATGCCATATCTCCAATGAAAAAAAGATGGCACGCTGAAACAAATTTTCGAGCAGAAGTTAGCCCCGCCATTTTGAAAAAACTAAAAAATAAAGGTTGTCCTGTATTGTGCTCGAGTTGTGCTGGTTGTGCTACTCAGAAAAAATTTCGTATCCTTAATGGAAAAATTTTATATCGCTAAAATCATTTTTCGAGTAAAAGTTGGCCCCACCATTTTGGAGAAAAATAATAGTTGTACAGCAAACACAGCGACAAACACTATGGCAGCACAACGTGGTTACGCGCGTCAAGAAATGTTATCACTTGGACGTCCCATTGCATCGGCATATGGTTATCATCGTGTGATCATAAAGCGACGGCACGGTGTGGTGGCAAAATGCACGATTTATGCTCTTTATTTAATTTGTAACCATTATGGCATCATGCGAAATTCATCCATTTGCACATCGTTTTCATGGTGTCATCATACGTGACGGCACGGTGTGGTGGCAAAATGCTCCCTCCATGCTTTTTATTTTGTGCGCATTGTTGCACCATACGAACTGCATACGTGATCTTGCCAAAAGCAGTCGGCATATATAATTATTTCATTTTCATTAAATGAATATATTTACACTGCTAGAGCATTATTTATTCAAAAATTATAATTATAAATTAATAACTATGTAATTAATTATAAATACTTATACTTTGAGTATCCATTTCAGTTTCAATACTAACTGCCTCAGTCTCATCCACGTTTGAATCCTCGTCTTGTTCGTTGGTATCATTTTGTTCTCCATCGTCTATTGGTACTCATATTTATTCACAAACTTGGGCAGTACCTTTCTATTTGAGAAAAAAAACAAGAAATATTAGTTACAGTAACAAAACAAATTATTTTATATTCTAAAAATTTTTAGGTAGATTCTAAAAGATTTTCAGTGCAGCTCTTTTTCAAACAGATAAGCCTCGTTAACACTAAGATAGTTTAAAATCTACTATCCAGCGAGTTTACAATCTGATTATAAACTCGCACAGCGTCAACATGTTCACTATCCAACTAGCAGATTGTAAACAATCTCATGAAAAAGTTGAAAGCCGGGCTACTTTACTCCATGGCTTGTGCGATTGTTGGTTTGTGTGATTGTAGGCTTGTAAACTAGCCGTATATAATCGTATTTGCTAGTAGTATGATGGTAAAATTTTACTTTTTAGTGTGAATCACCAAAATTCGTAAGATGATATTCCAAGTAAGCTAGTTGACTTTTGAGTAAGCAAACTATTTTGTGTGTCATCGACACTATCTAACAAGCCCGCATATAAAGTCGCCAACTAGCAGATTGTAAACTATTTTAGTGTCAACGAGCCTATAGTGATAAATGTTTGGTATATTTTTGATTTCCAATAATTTTATTAATGTTGCAGCACAATACAGTATAATATAACAATATATTTACATTCACTTATGTAGTTGAAAGTTGAAATGAAACTAATCTAATCTTTTCTAAACTATGCTCATTTTTTACATTTACTCTTTTTCTTATAAATTTATATTAGCAATACACATTGCCTCACATATAAAACAATTGACGCGACATTTAAATATTTTTAGTTCAAATCACTCGCATCTTGAGTCCACTGTGCCACTGTAACGGCACGGCGTGCCTGCATGCCTTGGTAAATGCATGACGGAAGTGACGGTACGAGTGGCAGCACAATGAGCCAATAGTGACGGCATAGTGTGTTTGTAAGCCGTAGCAAGTGTATTGCACGTTGTTGCTGGGGTGTTTTAGTGAACTCAAAAATCACCTAATTTGTATTAACCCAATTGACTACATTTTGATGGTCTTCAATAACATATATGGCACGTCTCTTAGAGATTTATTTGTTTATGCATTTATTGATATATGTACGAACCTCTTGAACAGTAAACTATCGTCTGCAAAACTTTTTTTAGTTACTATAATAATTTTCAACAGTTCGTTAATATAAATTAAAAACGAATGAAGAACAAAATTGACTCTTGGGAATAGCGTTAGTTAATTTTAACTCAGAAGTAAATCCTTTTATGGACAACGAAACGTAATAGTCAGTGAGCATATTTTAAATAAACTGAGTGAATTCTCGGAAAAGTTCGTACACGGAACGAGCTTGTTGATCAAGTATTTTTAGGGTTCCTTTTTTATAACGAACCCTATTGGTGAGAGTAAAACGAGTTTTTCACATTATATCGATTATCTCGTAAACTATAAATGCTATGGACCTGAGATTTAAGGTGCGTATAAAACTCACCTGTCCACATAAGATGACAAATACGAATAAAACGAAAGTGGTTTTCGTTTTGTTTATGAGGGTAATATGTGAGGCCTTTGAGAAAATACATTTTTTATAGATTCAAGTAGGATATCAAAAGGAAGGCCCACATTTCAGTATTCCTTAAAAATTAGTTTTGGAATTTTAAACCTCACCATTTTTTGTATAATTTTGAATAATGACGTTTTCGTTCCGAACCTAACCGATCGAAAATCTTCAAATATATTTGGAATGATAGAAAAATTAGTAAATTTTTAATAAAAAATATATAAAAGTGTCACATGCTCATAATTATAGAATTCTAAGACACTAGAAATGAATGTATTCAATTGAATAGAATGAAAAATTGCTTTTGAAAAGTGAAAGATCCGTAACAAAAGTTTTATCTCAATTCCGGTCGGTTCGGGGAATCGAACCGGCGCGGCTTCCCTCTGATCAAAGTTTATATGGTTAACCATTTAACCAACTCGACCAGCGACGAGATAAAATTTTATTTTTGGACGATCGACTTAACATCACAATTATTTAATTCATTTTTAATGTCAATTTTTTGTCTTATTTATTTATTCTACGAACACGTTTTACCGTTCTTCATACCTCAACTAAGTTGACATTGAATGAAGAACATTATGGATCTACGAATATGGGAGACAAATCCCAACTAGTGGAGAATGGCCACTAACCAATTTAAATTCAAGATTTTATTAAGAGTTTAGCAATGGATCTAACCATTATGTAGTTTAGAATTCTCGGGGAAAGGAAGCTCATAATTATATTTATTAAGCGGGTGGATATGAGAAGGGGTAAAAGCACTATTTAAAACGTGGTCAAGTGGGGTGTCATTTGAAAGAGCTCCTAATTTAGAAATCATTGCACCTTTTTTTAGAATTTTGCGGTGCACAGTTTTTAATTTATTCTCAAAATAGTGCGTCTTTCAGACCGTGACACTGATTCCGTGATTGACAGAAAAATTTGTAAAAATTCAGAGTTAGGAATTTTGATAAATTTTGAATGAAAATTATGGCGAAGTCTCCAATAATCATATCACTGTATTCATACAACGGTGGGACCATCAATCTTAGCTGTAGAATATTCCTTGATGATGACACACTATTGGTTTCTTGATGAAAAAGATAATGTGTCACAAGATTTAGGAATATGTCACTAGCTGAATTATTGGCAACCCCATTTTTGTTTTGTTCCAGCAAATTTTTCTATAAAATTTGCTTTTTACCTTTGATTTTATTTTTATTTTCTCTATACTATCATGAACTATTGGCTTATGTCATGTTTTGGATATGATGGGATTTATACGAATATGGGAGACAAATCCCAACTAGTGGAGAATGGCCACTAACCAATTTAAATTCAAGATTTTAGTTTAGCAATGGATCTAACCATTATGTAGTTTAGAATTCTAAGACACTAGAAATGAATGTATTCAATTGAATAGAATGAAAAATTGCTTTTAAAAAGTGAAAGATCCGTAACAAAAGTTTTATCTCAATTCCGGTCGGTTCGGGGAATCGAGCCGGCGTCCGTCTGATCAAAGTTTATATGGTTAACCATTTAACCAACTCGACCAGCGACGAGATAAAATTTTGTTTTTGGACGATCATTTCGACTTAACATCACAATTATTTAATTCATTTTTAATGTCAATTTTTTGTCTTATTTATTTATTCTACGAACACGTTTTACCGTTCTTCATACCTCAACTAAGTTGACATTGAATAAGGAACATTATGGATCTACGAATATGGGAGACAAATCCCAACTAGTGGAGAATGGCCACTAACCAATTTAAATTCAAGATTTTATTAAGAGTTTAGCAATGGATCTAACCATTATGTAGTTTAGAATTCTCGGGGAAAGGAAGCTCATAATTATATTTATTAAGCGGGTGGAAATGAGAAGGGGCAAAAGCACTATTTAAAACGTGGTCAAGTGAGGTGTCATTTGAAAGAGCTCCTAATTTAGAAATCATTGCACCTTTTTTTAGAATTTTGTGGTGCACAGTTTTTGAGTTATTTTCAAAATAGTGCGTCTTTCAGACCGTGACACTGATTCCGTGATTGACAGAAAAATTTGTAAAAATTCAGAGCTAGGAATTTTGATAAATTTTGAATGAAAATTATAGCGAAGTCTCCAATAATCATATTTCTGTGCGTTTAGGGGACGGGGGTGGAGAGGGCAAAAAAACCTTTTTTGACCCAATAGAGTGGGGCATCATTTGAAAGAGCACCTAATTTGGAAATCATTGCAATTGTTTTTAGAAATTTTGCGGTGCACATTTTTTGAGTTATTGTCAAAAAAGTGCGAATTTCAGACACCTACGTTTCGACACCGATTGACAGAAAAATTTGTAAAAATACACAGAGTTTGGAAATTTGGTTAATTTTAAATGATAATTATATCGAAGTCCCAAATAATTATTTTGGTGGGTGTTTAGAGGACGGGGATAAAGAGGGTAAAAAAATCTTTTTTGACCCAAGCGAGTGGGGTGTCATTTGAAAGAGCACCCATTAGAAATCATTGCAATTTTTTTTAGAATTTTTCGGATCACAGTGTTTGTTATTGTGAAAAAAGCGCAACTTTCAGACCGTTTCGCACCCTACGTTTCGACGAGGATTGACAGAAAAATTTGAAAAAATTCACAGAGACAGGAAGATTGGTAAATTTTGAATGAAAATCATAGCGAAGTCCCAAATAATTATATTTCTGTGTGTTTGGAGAGGGGTGTGGAGAGAGTAAAAACAAACATTTTGGCCCAAATGAGTGGGGTGTCATATGAAGCAGAGAAACATTACAATTTTTTTTATTAGAATTTTGCAAAGCACAGTTTTTGTTGTATTGTAAAAAAAATATTTTTAGTATGTAGTCTCTCCACCTTCCTAAATTTCGACACTTGATTGACCGAAAAAATCAAATTTAAACCATTTACAAGCTGGTGTAATTGAATCTTTCATGAGTTACCATAAACAGCTATATGGATAAGATTTAACCTGAAGCAACATATTTGGTGTGATTTTTGATCAATGTATATATTATGTGATTGTAATTTGCTATTGACATTTACGAATAAACATTTATTTGCTATGCGTCTATGGTCTTACAACACATGGCATTATATTACAACACAACTTTTTATCTATTATTTTTGATATTGTGTTCTTTTACATTCACGGAACCCTTGACGAGCGAATTTTATTCGCACTTGTCTGACTTTTTTTTAATAAAATGCGTTGTGTAATAGGAATTACAATATGTGTTGTGGCATAAAATACACATAAAATCCTTTTAAGACCAGGGTCACACAACAACATACATTCAAAGTTTTTGATGGACGTAAATCTTTCTTTTCTTGTTTTTCTAGATTTTTTGTTAGAGAATGGATAACTAAACAATAAATCCTATCACTGATAAAATATGACATAGGCCAATATTTTATGACAGCATGGAGAAAATAAAAGTACAATAAAAAGTAAATATAATTAACACTGTTTGCCGTTGGCAAAAGATATTAGCAAATTTTTACAAAAAGTTGCTGAAAAATACCATATGGAATACCAAATTCATTAGGCTTTTAAGAAACCTCATGAATTTGGTTCCTATTTTAGTGACGGGCTGTGCATTAGCTAACTCCAATCACGAAGGAAAAATATCAGATTTGTAAAAATTGTAGTAATTTAGCGGCTTGAATGGTTTTTGCAAAGTTATAAACTTGAAACAGGGACAACTTTAGCTAATTTAAAACAGCTCGGGTAAATGCCAGTCTTCAAACTTCCATTAAAACTTTCATTAATGTATCACCGAAAAACCTAGCTCGATTTTTAATTGTTGAGTTAGTAGTTCCATCGGTACCACTCGGTAGCAGTGAAATAATTATATTGTACATCTCAACTGGAGTAATTGAAGAAAAATAAATTAAATTTGAGATTTTATTTATGGTGTTAAATTTATGTATGTTTCTGTTAATAGAATTCAGATTGCATGTTGCAACATGTTGCATGTAGCAACATCTATCATGATGCAAGTTGCAACATGTTGCATGTAGCAAGTGGCAACATGCGACATATTGCATGTTGCAACATACAATATTTAGCATGTTGCAAGATTCAACATATTGCATGTGCAAATTGCAACATATAGCATGTTGCAATTTGCAACTTGCTGCAAGTTGTAACATGCAACATGTAGGTTTGATGTTGACCTAGAGGCATAAATATACAACTGGCAACATGTTAGATTGAAAAAAGCAATTAGATAACTGTGCCTCTCGACTATCTTGTTTGTGTCTGTGGGTATTATAATCTAATTAATTATAATCTTAGTCATATAAACATGTCTAGTCATATAAAAATGTATGTAAAATAAATCAGAATTCGGACTTTTCTAGAATTTCTATGAGTAAAGTAATTTTTTTGTATCGAAAAGACTTATGACTAATGTGACAAATGTCATAATTTGCAGCATGAATTTTATGATTATCATCTTTTGATACGATATGAATTTTGCCTATAATAATATTTTTTGTTACGTCAAATGACGGTAGTGATTGTACATTTAAGTTGTAAATTTAAAATGTAAATGTGTGTGATTAAATTTGTAAATAATGTGTCCACTTATTTGACTATATATATTTTACTTACAAATATTCAAAAAATAATATTAACTTAATTATTATATTAAATAATTTTTTAATATTTTGAAAAAATAAATTTAAATATAAGAATGTCATCATGAAATAACAGAAACAAAAATTAAAGTGAATTTAAATCATTAAAATTGGTTATTTAAAATGCCCCTGTGATCCTTAAAAAGAAAAAACAGAACCTGTCACAAGCAGGGTTTGCCGAACTTTGAAATGCGGCCAAGCACTGGCACATTAATGGAAGGGGTCAGTACTAGAACCATTCATCGGCCGTTCTATGGTTAATAGAAAAGATCCAGTATATAGTTCTTTGAACGGCCATGCATTGGTCCATGGAAGGTAAACAGTACTTGGCAATTGTTATTGGGTCATTACTGAAACCATGAATTGGCCGGTTTATAGTTTGTAGAAAATAGCCAGTACACTTTACATTAAATGGCCAATCAAGGCCCGTTAATGGTTAACATTAATTCGCTATTGTACTGCAGCTATGAATTTGCCGATCTAGGTCATCTTTTTGAAATTTTACTAGAGTATTATCCGTCTTAGAAATATATAGTTTCAAAAATTTCAACTAAACTATTTATCGCTTCTCGGCTGATAAAATTGAAAAGGTTGGTATATGTTTTAAATTTTTTTTTTCATTTCTATTTTAGTTTAATTATTTTGTAAATAATTTATTTACATTTACACACTGAAAAAAACATGTCCTATTTCCAATCGAAATGCAATTGTCTCAACCTCACCGTGCGGTCAGATATGGCGAATCAACCTACGAAATTGCTTCAACAACTCTACAATTATAAATCGATGAAGTTGAGACAATCACACGAAATATTTATGTAAAATAAAATATAGTTCAATTAATCTCAAATATTTAAATATAGAACGGATCTGTAATGGTTTTACCAGCGATCCTAATAATAATCTCAAATACTTAAACTTTAAAATGAAAAATTCATGATATAAGGCCAAAGAAAAATTTTTTCAGGGAAATAGTTATTATCTTTATTCAACTACTGTTATATTGGATATAGCACTTTATATTTTAAATGAACCTCGTTCTGTTGTTAGGAAAATGTTATCGTGTAGTTGTTCCAATCACAGTGAAATTGTTTGCAAATAATTTTTCTTTGCATGAATAATCAACTACCAACTTCGAGATGAGGTTGTCATGAACTTCAATTTTTTTTTCAGTGCATATGAACATATTATTTTATATTTTTTAATGGCCGAGTACTCGGCAGTAATGGTTGCCAGTACTCGGCCATTGTTGCATTACTGGTGGATCATTACTGAACCAGTTGTATATGGGAAGTTTTGATTTTTTTTCCGTCATTTTTATTTTATTTTAAATTATTTTGTATTTAATTTATTTAAATGTACGTATGATAATATTTTATATTTTGGGTAGCGAAATCCGAAATTCGACGTCCACGCCGTGCTGCCTGGTTAATGCTGACAGAATTAGGTTGGTGTACCGGAGATAAGCAGGGTAAAAACTGCTTAGTCAATCATGGTACATCATGGCGAATTGGCGCCTTAAAACCAATGCGACTCAAGCGTCTGTTCTCCATGTTAGGGGCGGCTTGAAGCGGGCGTCTGTCTTGGATCAAGCGGCTCGCTATATAAACGTGTCAAAGGTTGTTTCTGGTAACCTTAAGATGCAGAACGGACCCATTCACGACAATTTGGGTTGGGCCTAAGGTTAACACCCTAACCCCGGAAAAAAAATTATTTGTTAAATTTGGAAATCAGAAAAGAAAAACAGACCCGGACAAAAACAGAATTTTACCTGGACGTGAAAAAGGACCAGACTACCGAATCGGAACGTGGAACGTGCGCAGCCTGAGCGCTCCTGATGCTCTTATAAGTCTAGAAACAGAGGCTGAGAGGTATGGGATGGATATCATAGCTCTGCAAGAAATTAGACAGCCAATAATCGGAAAAACAAGATTTGGATAGTCACTCTCTATACTGTAGTGGTCATCCTTCTCGAAGAGAATTTGGAACTGGCTTTCTTGTTGGTGCACGCCTACAAGAAGCCGTGATGAAATTCATCCCGGTCAGTGAGAGGATCTGCTACCTACGTGTACGTGGTACATATAACAATATTTCTCTTATTGCCGTTCATGCACCTACTGAAGCTAAGACCGTCGACGAGAAGGATAATTTCTACATAGCGCTGGAAGAGGTTATGAAACAAACACCAACACGCGACTTCACTATGGTTCTTGGTGACTTTAATGGGCAGGTTGGAAGAGATATCTCTTATGGAAATGTGGTGGGCCCCAACAGTCTGCATTTGAATTCGAATGATAATGGTGAGAGAATGACTGAGTTTGCATTATCAAATAATTTGAAAATTGCCAGTACTTTTTTTCCGCACCGATCGATTCATAAGCAGACATGGGTCTCACCGAATGGAAACACTCGAAATCAAATTGATCACGTGCTAGTTACAGCACGTTTCTTTTCGAGTGTTCTGGATGTGCGATCCTTTAGAGGTGCATACATTGGAAGTGACCACTTTCTTGTATGTGCCAAAATAAGGTTCCACTTCCCGAACCCAAGCATTCCGAAATTCAATCAACGGAAACGATTTAACATCTCATCACTAAAGAATGCAGAAACAGAAGAGAAATATCAAAACCATATTGCCGAAACATTAGAGCTATCAGAAACCATTAATGGAGACGTCGATAAGTCATGGTATTTGCTCAAAGATGCTGTTTTAAGCGCTGCTGAGGGAATACTTGGACGACCACAAAACCACTCCCAGAAGCCATGGATGGATCAAGCATGTCTTGACGCTATTCAATACAAAAGAGATTGCTATCTGAAATGTCTGCAAGGACGCAACACCAGGTCCACGAAGGAGAACTATAAACTGGCAAAACAAGCCGTTACAAAGTTATGTAGACGAACGAAGAGAGAATGGTGGAAGAGAAAGTGTGAGGAGATTGAAAGCTTCAATAAGGAACATCAATCGCGTAACTTCTTTCAACATCATATTTGTTTGACACTTGTTTTTTACGCACGTTAATATAAATTTTTAAAAAAATAAAAGATTAAATTTTATTTTTATGATTACTCTATATATTTCGTCTTTTTAGGACATCCTCAGGAGTAATGTCGTTTAGTTTGATATATCGGTGTTTATATACAAGATAATTTTAACTAATACTAACAATCTCAAAATTTTGTGACTCTATACATAACAAATTCCTAAAATAATTACATTTAACTTAAAAGAGAAGGAGGGAACATACAATAAAACTTAACAATAATAACAATGTATACAATTACAAAAAACTAAAGATAAACCAAATTAAAATATCAAAATTTATGAATGATGAAATTGGAGTAAACGGCAATCCTCTATGTCGGAAGAATCTGAAAATAAAAACAAAGGAAAAGAGAAGTATCCGAAAAAAGAATAAAGTAATTAATTGGAGTAAAGGACTAAATAATTTACCTAACCAGTTTTAAACGTTTCTAATGAAATAAATGAAAGAAAAAACCTAATAAAAAAGAGCCGGATCGGTTAAAGGAGAATATTTAATTTCAGTTTGTTCGTTTAAAATATTTTCATTGAAAAATAAGGACTTACGTATCTCATAAGATTCTAGAATATCTAACTTTCTACCTTTTGGTTGAGTATGTAGAATAGAAAGATTATCAAGAGAAACATTATGGTTTGAACTTATGATATGGTTGGCTAAAGCGAATTCCTGATTTCCCTTCCTTATACACGCGAAATGCTCATTTGCTCTAATTTTAAAGCTACGTCCAGTCTGGCCTATGTATTTGTAGCTACAGTCATTACATTTAATTTGGTATACACCGGATTTCCGTAAAGGATCTATTTTGAGTATATTATTAAAAAGAAGTTTTTTTAAAGTTTTTTTAGTCGAGAAAGCAAATTTGGTTTTAGAATATCGGGATGCGAAATTGCCTAATTTTGAACTAATTGGACCAATATAACCTAGTCGACGCCATTTGTTTTCAGAAACTTTTGGAACTGGATAAATATTACGTAAGAGTATTTGTTTTCGTTTACGTTTTAATAACCGCAAGACTAATCTATCTTCGTAACCATTGTTACGCGCGATATTTAAAATGGTGTTCAGCTCTTTTTTATAATTCGTTTCTGACAGGGGGATATTTAACAATCTCTCGAAAAATGAATGAAAGGCAGATAATTTAGAATTTATAGGGTGATTTGAATTAGCGTGAATAATAGCGTCGCTATAAGTAGGTTTTCTATAAATACTAAAATCAAACTTTGAGTCTAAACGGGTAATTGTGATGTCGAGGAAGTCTATGGAGTTCTGGGTTTCTATTTCAAGAGAAAACTTTATTGTTTCAAACTGTGAATTAAGCCATAGTAAAAAACAATTCAATTGTCTCTCTGTTCCACCCCAATAACACAAAACATCGTCAACATACCTATACCAAAATATTATATTACGGCAGGATGGGTTTTTCTCCGAAAAAATTAAAGTTTCAAAATGATTCATGAAAATTTCTGCCAGGAGGGGAGAAAGAGGAGAGCCCATAGGTAAACCAACTGAACACTTATAGTACTTTGAATCGAAACAAAAGTAATTTTGTTCAATGCAAGTCTTATATATTCTCTTCAGTTCCACCTGTAGAGCAGGATCTAGGATGTCTCGATTAATATAACTATTAACTATCTCTGTTAATTTAATAAGAGGAACGGAAGTGAAAAGGCTAACTACGTCAAAGGAAACTAGTTTGGCGTTGGAAACGCAACAGATATTACTAATTTTATTGACCAGATCTATTGAATTTTTTACAGAATATGTGGATGAGAAATGTGTGTGTTCATTGAACAAAGTGATAAATTTTTTACACAATTTATAAGCGGGAGCATTGCAATAAGAAACGATAAGTCTAATCGGCATATTCTCTTTATGAATCTTAGGCAAACCATATAAAGTTGGCGCCATGCAATTCATAATAGTATACTTCCAACCATCGTTTTGAAAAACAATTTGACACGTTTTAATGCACTGACTCACTGCTAGTTTAAATGATGGGGTAGGGTCTTTTAGTAACACTAGGGCTTGACTATCTGTGATAAAATCCATCATTTTCAAATTGTAATCTGATCTATTAAGAATAGTGATGGTATTGCCTTTATCAGCCTTGCAAACGATTAGGTCATCCTTTAAAATTTTATTTTTGATCGATTTTATCACTTTCGTCGAATGAGAAAAATTGTTACAAGTAACACTCACCTGTTCTTTGAGAACTAATGCGCAAGCTGCTTTGATTTGTATAGTCTCTCCGGAAAGTGCTACATCCAAGTCCACAGCTAATTCTTCTAGGTTGTTGATGTTAGTTTGCATTAAAGGTGAGAAATTTACTCCCTTGCTCAGTAAATCTTCTTCTTGCGTAGTAAATGTTGATTCGGTAAAGTTTTTATATCGTGGATGAAATATATGTTCCGTTTCGTTCCTGTTGTTTTGGTGATGGATCTGGTTTTGTTTATGCAATTGCTCCATTAATTTGTTCAGTTTGGCAGATTGTTTCAGGTACTGAATATGCGTCAATTCTGCAGCTTCTTCTCTTACTTGTTGGTCATAAATATCAAATTCCATGCAATGTAACCTTGATGACAATTCGGTAGATACAATTTTAAGATGAGTAGAAAGGTTACATCTTATTGCGTACCATGATCTAAGTTCTTGATCTCTCCAAATTCTCTTGCTTTCCTTATGGCACGTAAACAGCTATTTGAGATGTTTGTTGTACAAATCCTTGTGTAGTTTGGTAATAAATTTAGTTTTTTACATCTGCTGTTGAACCAAAGATGGTTATTAACCGCACCAATTCTGATAATCAAACGACGGTAGAAGACGGCTAAGATGGCTAGATCTGCCAGTTTAATATAGCTTACACTTTTTGCCGTAGGCTCTTGGCGTAATTCGTTGAATAACATATTTGTTTGACACTTGTTTTTTACGCACGTTAATATAAATTTTTAAAAAAATAAAAGATTAAATTTTATTTTTATGATTACTCTATATATTTCGTCTTTTTAGGACATCCTCAGGAGTAATGTCGTTTAGTTTGATATATCGGTGTTTATATACAAGATAATTTTAACTAATACTAACAATCTCAAAATTTTGTGACTCTATACATAACAAATTCCTAAAATAATTACATTTAACTTAAAAGAGAAGGAGGGAACATACAATAAAACTTAACAATAATAACAATGTATACAATTACAAAAAACTAAAGATAAACCAAATTAAAATATCAAAATTTATGAATGATGAAATGGGAGTAAACGGCAATCCTCTATGTCGGAAGAATCTGAAAATAAAAACAAAGGAAAAGAGAAGTATCCGAAAAAAGAATAAAGTAATTAATTGGAGTAAAGGACTAAATAATTTACCTAACCAGTTTTAAACGTTTCTAATGAAATAAATGAAAGAAAAAACCTAATAAAAAAGAGCCGGATCGGTTAAAGGAGAATATTTAATTTCAGTTTGTTCGTTTAAAATATTTTCATTGAAAAATAAGGACTTACGTATCTCATAAGATTCTAGAATATCTAACTTTCTACCTTTTGGTTGAGTATGTAGAATAGAAAGATTATCAAGAGAAACATTATGGTTTGAACTTATGATATGGTTGGCTAAAGCGAATTCCTGATTTCCCTTCCTTATACACGCGAAATGCTCATTTGCTCTAATTTTAAAGCTACGTCCAGTCTGGCCTATGTATTTGTAGAATTCTAAGACAATAGAAATGAATGTATTCAATTGAATAGAATGAAAAATTGCTTTTGAAAAGTGAAAGATCCGTAACAAAAGTTTTAAGTAACAAGAGATAATCTCGTCGCTGGTCGAGTTGGTTAAATGGTTAACCATATAAACTTTGATCAGAGGGACGCCGGTTCGATTCCCCGAACCGACCGGAATTGAGATAAAAACTTTTGTTACGGATCTTTCACTTTTCAAAAGCAATTTTTCATTCTATTCAATTGAATACATTCATTTCTATTGTCTTAGAATTCTAAACTACATAATGGTTAGATCCATTGATAAACTCTTAATAAAATCTTGAATATGTATTTGTAGCTACAGTCATTACATTTAATTTGGTATACACCGGATTTCCGTAAAGGATCTATTTTGAGTATATTATTAAAAAGAAGTTTTTTTAAAGTTTTTTTAGTCGAGAAAGCAAATTTGGTTTTAGAATATCGGGATGCGAAATTGCCTAATTTTGAACTAATTGGACCAATATAACCTAGTCGACGCCATTTGTTTTCAGAAACTTTTGGAACTGGATAAATATTACGTAAGAGTTTTTGTTTTCGTTTACGTTTTAATAACCGCAAGACTAATCTATCTTCGTAACCATTGTTACGCGCGATATTTAAAATGGTGTTCAGCTCTTTTTTATAATTCGTTTCTGAAAGGGGGATATTTAACAATCTCTCGAAAAATGAATGAAAGGCAGATAATTTAGAATTTATAGGGTGATTTGAATTAGCGTGAATAATAGCGTCGCTATAAGTAGGTTTTCTATAAATACTAAAATCAAACTTTGAGTCTAAACGGGTAATTGTGATGTCGAGGAAGTTTACGGAATTCTGGGTTTCTATTTCAAGAGAAAACTTTATTGTTTCAAACTGTGAATTAAGCCATAGTAAAAAACAATTCAATTGTCTCTCTGTTCCACCCCAATAATACAAAACATCGTCAACATACCTATACCAAAATATTATATTACGGCAGGATGGGTTTTTCTCCGAAAAAATTAAGGTTTCAAAATGATTCATGAAAATTTCTGCCAGGAGGGGAGAAAGAGGAGAGCCCATAGGTAAACCATCTGAAAACTTATAGTACTTTGAATCGAAACAAAAGTAATTTTGTTCAATGCAAGTCTTATATATTCTCTTCAGTTCCACCTGTAGAGCAGGATCTAGGATGTCTCGATTAATATAACTATTAACTATCTCTGTTAATTTAATAAGAGGAATGGAAGTGAAAAGGCTAACTACGTCAAAGGAAACTAGTTTGGCGTTGGAAACGCAACGGATATTACTAATTTTATTGACCAGATCTATTGAATTTTTTACAGAATATGTGGATGAGAAATGTGTGTGTTCATTGAACAAAGTGATAAATTTTTTACACAATTTATAAGCGGGAGCATTGCAATAAGAAACGATAGGTCTAATCGGCATATTCTCTTTATGAATCTTAGGCAAACCATATAAAGTTGGCGCCATGCAATTCATAATAGTATACTTCCAACCATCGTTTTGAAAAACAATTTGACACGTTTTAATGCACTGACTCACTGCTAGTTTAAATGATGGGGTAGGGTCTTTTAGTAACACTAGGGCTTGACTATCTGTGATAAAATCCATCATTTTCAAATTGTAATCTGATCTATTAAGAATAGTGATGGTATTGCCTTTATCAGCCTTGCAAACGATTAGGTCATCCTTTAAAATTTTATTTTTGATCGAATTTATCACTTTCGTCGATTGAGAAAACTTGTTACAAGTAACACTCACCTGTTCTTTGAGAATTAATGCGCAAGCTGCTTTGATTTGTATAGTCTCTTCGGAAAGTGCTGCATCCAAGTCCACAGCTAATTCTTCTAGGTTGTTGATGTTAGTTTGCATTAAAGGTGAGAAATTTACTCCCTTGCTCAGTAAATCTTCTCAGTAAATCTTCTTCTTCTTAACCGATCCGGCTCTTTTTTATTAGGTTTTTTCTTTCATTTATTTCATTAGAAACGTTTAAAACTGGTTAGGTAAATTATTTAGTCCTTTACTCCAATTAATTACTTTATTGTTTTTTCGGATACTTCTCTTTTCCTTTGCTTTTATTTTCAGATTCTTCCGACATAGAGGATTGCCGTTTACTCCCGTTTCATCATTCATAAATTTTGATATTTTAATTTGGTTTATCTTTAGTTTTTTGTAATTGTATACATTGTTATTATTGTTAAGTTTTATTGTATGTTCCCTCCTTCTCTTTTAAGTTAAATGTAATTATTTTAGGAATTTGTTATGTATAGAGTCACAAAATTTTGAGATTGTTAGTATTAGTTAAAATTATCTTGTATATAAACACCGATATATCAAACTAAACGACATTACTCCTGAGGATGTCCTAAAAAGACGAAATATATAGAGTAATCATAAAAATAAAATTTAATCTTTTATTTTTTTAAAAACTTATATTAACGTGCGTAAAAAACAAGTGTCAAACAAATATGTTATTCAACGAATTACGCCAAGAGCCTACGGCAAAAAGTGTAAGCTATATTCTTTCAACAGGCTAAAACCTTAAAGAAGGGCCCTCAAACTAGATCGACTGCTATTCAAAACGAAGATGGGGAGCTACAAGTAGACCTTAAAAATATTTTAGACACTTGGGCCGCTTATTTTGAGAATCTTCTCAACTTAAGTGACCAGAAACAAGTCGGGCGACGAGCAAGGCTTATTCGTGCGTCAAAGGTACATGTTGACGAACCCACCAAAGAGGAATTCGAAGCGGCGCTGTCAAAATTAAAATGCAATAAAGCACCTGGTATCGACGATATAACATCCGAAATGATTGTACATGGTGGTGAAACTCTATCCTTAAGATTGTTTGAACTTGTTCAAATGATATGGAGGACTGAAGCCATGCCACAGGACTGGAACACAGCTATGCTGATACCAATCCATAAAAAAGGTAATCGCCTACGTTGTGCAAACTACAGAGGAATCGCTCTACTCTGCACAGCATATAAGATCTTTTCTTACATTTTGCTATCCAAAATCAATCCTTTTGCTGAACAACTGTTTGGAGAATATCAGTGTGGCTTCCGGCGGGGCCGAGGTACCACCGATGCACTTTTCTCGATAAGGATGATTTTGGAAAAGGGCCGAGAGTTCAACATACCAGTGCACCAACTCTTCATTGATTTCAGACAGGCCTACGACTCTCTCGAACGAGAGACTCTATGGTCTGCCTTGGTGTCAATGGGAATTCCTGGTAAACTGGTATCACTATGCAAAATGACAGTACAGAACTCTCAATGCTGTGTACTAGTAGAGATCGAAATATCAAGGTTTTTTAAAGTCGACTCCGGATTAAGACAAGGTGATGCTATCTCTCCTATACTTTTTAATTTAGCCTTGGAATATGTGTGCCGTCAAAAGAAACTGCCGACTAACAACAATATCTTGTCAATAAACTCAGTACAGATGATTGCATACGCTGATGATGTTGTCATCCTCGGCCGAAGTGAAGCTGTTATGAGTGAGACTTTTAAGTCGATTGAGAGTGGAGCTAGAAAAATTAGTCTTCAAATTAACTACAATAAAACCAAACATATGAATGTTTCAAGAGAGTCTGAGAAGAAAGATTTGATGTGCGGCGATGAACGAATTGAGGGAGTTGAATCTTTTAAATATTTGGGATCAATGCTTGACTCAAACAACAGCATACTTACAGATATAAAAGCTCGAATCGCTGCAGGTAATCGAACTTTCTACTCAATCAAACCTATCCTTGGATCTCCGTATGTATCAACTAACACCAAGCTCAAGTTATACAAGACATTGATTAGACCGGTTGTGATGTATGGGTCACAAACGTGGACCCTTACACAAAATGACGAATCGCATTTATCTGTATTTGAGCGTAAGATCCTACGCTACATTTTTGGTCCACTTAAGACAGACGATGGAGAGTATAGAACCCGATATAACTTTGAGATCAGAGACCTTCTTGAGGGTCCTGATATAATAGGTTGTATCCGTTCTAATAGGATTGCTTGGTTTGGGCATGTTCTACGAGCCGATTCACAGTCTGGAATGATTAGAAAAATGTACGTTAGTACCCCAGGGAGTGGGCGACCGCGAGGTAGACCACGACTACAATGGGAGACTGACGTAATAAACGACCTTAAAAAAATCGGCTGCCATGGTAATTATGTCGCTGTTGCGAATGACCGTGGTGAATATTCGAAGCTGATTAGCCTGGCAACGCTCCTACATGGAGCATGAACGCCGTTAAAAAAAAAAAAAATATATTATATTTCATTTAATGGCACAGTCATGGTTGCCAGCACTTGGCCAGTACTACAATACTAGTCATTATTATTGGTCCGTTACCAGGCCAACTGTACAACCTTGAATGGGCCATGACTGTTGTTTTTACTCTGGCCCATAAATGGCAGCCATTTATTGTCCGAAGTTATCATCCACTAAAATTATGTTAATAGCCCAGTCGTTGTTGCCAGTACTCGACCATTGCTGCATTACTGGCTACCAGTAATGGACCATCATTGGATCAGTTGTACAACCTTATAGGGGTTATGATGAGATTTCGGTATTTGTCCAAATTTATAGATAATTAATTTTCTCACAATCAATAGATACTATCAAATTGAAATTTTCTACAGTTACAAAATGTATTTGTCTCCGCCAATTTAAAATAAAAATATTGCAAATAAAGCTTGTTATCTGTATTTTATGAACATGGATAAGGCGATAGTAAAACAAAAGTCTGGAACCATCTGCCAATTAAAGCATTTGGATAACCTGAAATATAATTGTACCTTATTGTAGTGAATCCAGCTTCAACTTTATGGTTTCAGTCCATTCGTATTTTATATATTTTTATGAAACAACAACCAATCACAATACCAATCACAATGATGCCATTGAGGACACCAAATTTATTTATAAATATTCAAATTTTGCTTCTAGGCCAGTAATAATAGGAGAAAAAATTAGAAAAAAAAAAAATAATTCGTTACAGCAAACTGACAGTGGGATATTGTAGAACAAGATATTGTAAAAGAGGGAAACATAAATCGAACCAGCAGCTGCTATCCGGGGGAGAATGGGGAGGGTTTTTAGGGGTTGAAAAGGGTTTTTCGTGATTTCTGGCTAAACCGTGCATCCTATCAAAAAGAGTTATATGTAAAAGTTGTAGGGAATAAAAAGATCTACACTTTTTGTGCGTACCATTTTTACCCTCACCTCATCATTTTTCGAAAAAATGCGAAACACCGATTTTTTTCTTTTTTCTTGTTTTCTTTTACAAAAAAAATTTTATGAAATTCAAATTTTGGAAAAAGATACCTCCATTTATTGGAAAAAGGCATCAATTTTTTCGGAGGGAAATATTTAGACGTTGTTGTTAAAATTAATTTTTTTGAAAAAAAAAACCAAATTTTTAACTGCGATTCCTCTTAAAAATACGCCTCCTAAAGAGTTCAGTTTTGACTCATTTACTCGTTCTTACGTCTATTTTGATAAGTGGTAAAAAAATGGTACACTGTTCTGGAAAAAAAGGCGGGAAAATTGAAAAAACCGAAAAAATCGCTTTTTTTCGTGGTAATTTGCATATTTATCGTTGAATAATCGTTATTAATTAATAAAATCATTTAAATTTTTAATGATAAACGTAAACGACGATCATTTGGAAATAAATTAATGAATAATTATGTGCTTTCGTTACTTTTAGTTTATTTAGGTAACAAAAAAGTAAATTTTATTCTTCAAACATGGCGATCTCAAAAAGTACCTTTTAGTTTTCTTGCATGTTTTTTATATTTTACAGATTTGTTATTTACTTAAAACATACTAAACCTATAAGGACAATTGTTATTTTTTGTTTTTGAGAAAAACACATTTGAATATAGGTTGATTTTTTTTGTACTTTGTGCCATACACTAAACCCAAGTTTACTGATTCTATTAAACTTATTTTGGGTTTAGAAGGTACTAAATGAGGTTTAAAGAAGGTACTAAATAAGCTTTTTTTGGGTTTTCTGAAGGTTTAATATTTTACCCAAAACATACTCAAATTACAGACAGACGTTTTGTTCGACGATAAAAACCAATTCGAATATTTGTTGGCAAAAATATGCCAGTTGCAGATTTTGCTGAAATTTATCAAATACATAGATAGTGAATTTTCCTTTCAATTACAATAAAAAATTCATATTAAATTAAAATATATCATATATTAATTATCATATATTATAAACTAAAATAAGCATTAAATATTTTAGAAAAATGAAAATTCTGCCAATCCCATGTACTTTCGAAATCAAATTGCTCAAGAACGGCTTTACCGATTTTATCAAACTTTTTTTTTTTTTGTAGGTGATTAGTTAATCGTTTGAAAAAAAAAATAATTAATTGTTTTTGTAATTAATTTTTAAATTAAAATATTAAAAAACTTTTTTAAAGTTGGCGCTTGGGTTGAAGATCAATTGAAATTTAATTTATTTTTTTTTGTAAAAACAGTTCTATCCTTACTCTAAAATATTACAAATTTACAAAGAGGCTAATATTCGTGTTCTTGAGATATTTAATTTTTAAGATTTTTAGTACGACTGAAATTCTAATTGTTGATTATTTCTTCGAACAATTTTTATCAAGTTCGAAAACGAAAGCATCTAATTATTCATAAATGTATTTTCGAATGATCGTTGTTTACGTAATAATAAAAAAAATAATATGATTTTATTAATTAGTAACAATTATTCAACGATAAATATGCAAATTACCACGAAAAAAGCAATTTTTTCGGTTTTTTCAATTTTTCCGCCTTTTTGTCCATAGATTTATACTTTTTTTACCATGTATCAAAAATAGACGTAAGAACGAGTAAATGAGTCAAAACTGAACTCTTTAGGAGGCGTAGTTTTAAGAGGAATCGCAGTTAAAAATTTGGTTTTTTTTTTCAAAAAATTAATTTTAACAACAACGTCTAAATATTTCCCTCCGAAAAAATTGATGCCTTTTTCCAATAAATGGAGGTATCTTTTTCCAAAATTTGAACTTCATAAAATTTTTTTTGTAAAAGAAAACAAGAAAAAAGAAAAAAATCGGTTTTTCGCATTTTTATCGAAAAATGTTGAGGTGAGGGTAAAAATGGTCCGTATAAAAAGTGTAGATCTTTTTATTCCCTACAACTTTTACATATAACTCTTTTTGATAGAATGCACGGTTTAGCCAGAAATCACGAAAAACCCTTTTCAACCCCTAAAATCCCTCCCCATTCTCCCCCGGATAGCAGCTGCTGGTTCGATTTATGTTTCCCTCTTTTACAATATCGTGTTCTACAATATCCCACTGTCAGTTTGCTGTAACGAATTTTTTTGTTGTTAAAATACTATTTTTCCTGGCCTATTCTCATTATTCAAAATTAGTACTTTCAATTCAATAAAATTCACCTCTGCCAAAATCTAATCAAACTTAAAGCAAATATAAAAGATTTATTGTATCAAAAATATTTAACACTTAACGGAGCTTATTTTAATCTTCGTCGTTATCACATAAACCATATTCTTTTGTTAAATAATCTTACGTCATAATTAGTTATATATATTTTATAGAAAATAATTTATTTACTGTCTTTAAAACGATTTGAAACCATTTTTTTATATTAAATTATGTAAATAATATTTAATTTGTCTAATTTAACACCAACAAGGAAAACCAATTTAATGGTTGAACAAATTTGAATTGAAGTTTTTAAAGGATTTTTTCTCGCTCTTTTAATTCTTCTTCGTTTTCATGAGTTTAATCTTTCAACAAGGAAAATAATCGGAAAAATATGATGAAAATGTCTTAAGGGAACTAAAATTGCTATAGAACTAATTAAAAAAAATATGCTTCGACTTCTATTTTTTGTTTTTTTTTTTGCTAAGATAAACCGAAAATATTAAAGAAGATGTAAATGATGCTAATTGACAGTAAATGGTTTTAAGGTAAGTAGTGGTGTATTCTGTAGAGGTATAGAGAAGAGTTCCGATAGTTTATTCTTCTAATCGTGAAACAATGACTACCTAATGGAAGATAGCTAATTTTTGCAAGTAAATGTTGAATAGAGTGGCAACAAATGGTTTTTTGTAAAAATTTCCCTGTTCGCGTGTCAAACAAATTTTGTAAAAAATACTGTCAAGTTTTTCTTGCTCCGTATTTGCAAATGTTTCTATTCGGCATATGCATTCCTTCTAAACGATTAAATGTCTACTAGATTGCGTGTATAGAGACTATGTCAGATCAGAATATGCCAGATAAATTCAAACGTTGCAACTCTTGCCATTAAAAGTTGTCATGTTACATGTACCATATACCTAAATAAAATCAACCGACGAAAACAAGAAAACTACTGTAGCGATTTAAAATATGTTTGATTCTAAAAATATGTTGTGCTAATGGTAAATTGTAAGAGCTATTAAAAAAAGATGGTTCGATACTGTACCGGAGGTGTGTCAAAAAAATCATTAAGTGTGTCAAGAAAGCAAATTTTCATATGTTTTGCTCAAAAAATGTTTATTTTAAGTGATAATGTGTAGTAAATTTGTATTTAGAGAAATCATGAGGGTCGGCATCTGTATGTGAGACCAAGATCTTGATTATTGTATTATAAGTGTGTCAAAAGAAGGATTTTCACGCATTTTGTTTCCTAATTATTTTTAAAAACATATTATGGGAAACTTTTTCGACTAGAAACATATAAAACATAAAAATATAGTTATTCGAATGAACATGAAATTTGACAGGAAATATGGTTCTATCCATCTTCAACTAATCCCAACTAATAAAAACAGTTGGAAAATGATAGGTTTTTAAAGTTTAGGTGTTGTTTTTGTTTCACTTCTGAATAACAGGAACAGTTGGAACGTATCTGGTAGTTCCAAATTAAATTTCAATTTTTAACAAACTTTAACAAACTTCGTGAGGCGCCTGTCTTTGACGAGCCCGAAAACTTTTGTTTTGCGATTTTCCTCAAATCGGCCGCTTTTTCGTTCGGCAAGCTCCGAAAAATGCCGATTGCCCACGATCTTGTAAATTTGCAACCACATTTTTTTTTACTGTGGGGGTTGGAAATTTGTTTTAGAATACGAGGGTAAGCTTTCCGACCAAAATGTGTCTTCTATTGTCGAGTCCGACAACTAATATTTTGGTATGTTTGGGTTGTCGGACTAGACAATAGCAGACAATTTTTTATCGGACAAGGTTACTCTCGTGTTCTAAATCAAATTTTTAACCCCCATACTTAAAAAAAAAAAATTTACAAGATTTAGGGACTATAACCATAACTAATTAAATTGTATTTTTGATATTTTACATTTATTTTCAATTTAATTTTTGTACAACAGAAAAATGTTCTTTAAAATGAAAAATGTTCTGACAAATAATAAAATAATAGCTATGTATGTACCTCGGGCGTTATGTAGGTTATTGCGCCGGGAAAGCGACGTAATCTAGCCCGGGGGCCTCTGGCCAGAGGGATGGATGTCGCTTGATTGGCGTAATACTCAGTTTCTTCACCGAGGTTTATATACCTTCTTAAAATTTTCTTCACCGAGGTTTATATACTATTTTTTTTACTACTTGATATAAAAAATGCACTAAAACTCTTAATTATTCACAAAATAAAATGTCAATTTATAAGCAAATGGTGAATAAATAAAAATTTTGATTTGGTGAAACATTGTTTATCATATCATTGGATTGCGTATGGGATATTTATTATTCAGGGTTGCTTAGTTAGATATTTATTTTCAATGAATTTATCTTAAAACTAAATAAAAATCACATATGCTTTGCATTAAAAAATAGAGCTTTTATTTATTTTTGACATGAAATTGATAATCTATTCAATATTGTTGAGCCAAATTTAGAATTTTTTTAGTCTACAACTCACAACTAAACTAAATTTCAACAGAATTCTGTTTAACACGAATTAAAATTTCAAATAAACTAACCTATAGTGGCAAAGAAGTTTTTGCATTCATTCATTATTTATTATTATTAAAATAAAATCAAGACGCTTATTATTTTTTAATTTATTATTATTATTTTAGAAAGAAACTTAAAAAATTCAAAGATGAACTCAGTTAACAAACGAACAAAAATTATATTTTCATTATTTATGAAGGTGCTAAGATACTTATTATTAGGTGTGGGGAATAATTATTAGTAACCACAGCTGAGAAAAATAACTTTTGTCTTGGGTTTTTGAGTAAATAATTGAAATTTCTTATGCAAGTAGTAAAAAAAAATAATTTTATTTAGTTTTTTAGCGTCTTAATAGTGTGCGTCAGGGGCGCACAAAAGGGGGGGGGGGTTCGGGTCCGGACCCCTACCCCTAACCGATTATTTTTCAGTATTTTTTTATTTAAAGTTAGGAATTGTTTCGTGTTATAACCATAATAAATTATAAATTAACATCTCTGAATATCAGAAGGTACGATACTAACTAGAGAACTAAGCTCTGTAAGTACATATTTAACAATTTTCAAAGAGGATTTTTCGAACGCTAGTTTTAAAGTTTTGAGGATTAAAATTATAAGGGAATACCAACGGCAGTAAGGCCTTCTAAAGATGCCAGACTACGTTAAAAAAATCACTTTGAAAAGCGACAGTTCTACATCTTGTCACTTGAATGGTAAATAGATGGGCTGTTATTGATACTGTGGTGTAACGTGTGAAGTTTGCAGGATCAGGTAAAATCGATTTGATCCAGGCTAACGCTCGTTCATCTATAATGTATATGTAAAATACCGTCAAATCAGCGACATACAAGAAATTAAGCTCATTAGTAAGATTTGAATTGCCGATCAATTCAACAGTTTTCTACTGCATAGAATCAAGACACTTCAAATTACTTATTTATACTGTACTCCATATGTGAGAACAATACTCCATGCAGGGATGATTAAATATCTTACATATTAAAAAGCAGTTTGCAACTTAAAAACCTTACTAAAACGACCCAAAAATATTAATTTTTGATTAACGTTCGTAGCTAGGCTAAAAATATAAAAATTCCAATTCATATTATTTTCAATCTCATTCAACTCCTGTAAGTATAACAGATTCTTTCTCTTCAAGACCATTTTTTCTTCAAGAATCAAACTTTAATAAAAACGAATATGGTGTTGATAACCTAGAAAAACGGCAAATTTGAGTTTGCTCGTGTTGAATTCAACATTGTTAGCAATAACCGAATCCATAACTGTTTTTAAATCAATGTTTAATGATTCGAATTAAGTGCTAACGGTGAGTATATACATTAGATGTTTCATGAAAAGCGTGCTTTCATCCTCAAACTGTCTTTCAATATCTTTCATTAAGTATTTTTGACTACT
Organism: Diogma glabrata; assembly: GCA_963693315.1. Lineage (NCBI taxonomy): Eukaryota > Metazoa > Arthropoda > Insecta > Diptera > Cylindrotomidae > Diogma > Diogma glabrata. The sequence continues at coordinate 200,125,113 of OY856186.1, forward strand.
TAAGAAGCTCATATTATTAAAACTAATGTTTTTGTAAAATATTTTAGCAACAACCGACAAAATTGATATGGGTTTCTAATTTATTGGATCCGTTTTAGCACATTTTTGGAAGCTGCTAGCTGTACATTTTGGGGGCTGTACACTAGCCATTTTCCAAAAATGCCCTTATTATATGACAAAAAGACAATTTCAGTCAGGATTGTATAACCGGCAGGCTGGGATTAAAGATGCTGGGTGATTGACATAGTCTCCGAACATCGGAAGACAAGAGATTGTCCATGAAATTGAAATTAATTGGGACATTGAAACGTCTACAATTATGTTTTTCACCCAACCGAATATCTGAAAATAACCCGCCGGAAATATAACAAATATCGGGATGCGTTTTTGTGTAGCCACAGGCAGTCATTCCACGACTTTTGCTCAGACTGGGGTGGGGTTTGGCTACACGCATCTCGATGTAAGGGACTGCCATAAATAAAATAATACAACAAAACCACGACGGTTAAGAAAACAAAAATGGGAAGGCAACTTATTTCAAAAAGGGCCAGTTAACGTAGGGGGAGGAGGGGATGGGAAGGAAACCCAGAGGTTTGACAAACCTCATCTCACACCACAAGGATTTGATATTAACACATATTCAATATATACTTAACACTACAAATATAAATAAAAAACCATACCTTCAGACAGCTCTGCATTGATATACTAATATGAATCTTGCTGGAAACCACTGGCTACTTTGGAGGCTTCAGACAGCTCTGCATCGACATATGTACTAAAATAAACCTTGCTGCAAACCAACTGCTTACTCTGGAGGCTTCTTGGTTAATTAAAAACACAGGAATTATTGTTGTTTTTGTTTACACAATTTAAGTTTTATTCATCCTTTATCAATCAATATTCGAGCACATTAACCAGTATTAGATAGTTATACAATTACATTAATTATATAATTACGTATCTTAGTTTTAAAAGTTTTAGTTTTATAACCATAACCACTAATTTATTTTATTTTAAACTTGTTTCCTTTTTGGCATTTTACTTGTTATATTAACTCTTTAATTACAACATATGTACTTGGCTTTTGATTGTCAAATTCCAGCATTTATTTTTCTTAAATTGAATAGATCAATTTATTTGCACAAAACACAATACGTATACACTACACCACCAAAACAAAGCTTACAAAGCCACAAAACCACAACTAAAACCGATATGTACTACAATCTATACTCGATACCGATAAATACTTAAAATAATAATGGAATTTAAATGGGACATGGGACACTTGGGACACTTCAAAATTCCAGACTCGACTCCCCGATTAAACCAATAAATGTTTATTCCATTAGTAAAAAGAATTGTTTTAAACATTTTTGCCAATTAATTAAAAAAAAATATAATAAAATTTGTAATTTGATTGGTTTTCAAATTACAATCAAATAAAATTCAATTTACTTACACACCAAGGTTAATGAAACTTAATATCGACACATTAATTAGTTTAACGTAATTCATGTGTCGTCAATTAGTTCATTTACCTTAGTTTTGTGTAATAAATTTACAATGTAATACAATGCAAATATTATTTCCATCAAATTTTATTGTTTGTAAGATATCAACCAATTTTTCTGAAACAAATAGATTTGAGATAAATTTTGAAGACTGTTTTTTTTTATAATTTTGAAATGAAATCCAATTAAGAGAATGGGGAAATGTGACGAATGGAAAGAAGATGGATAGGAAAGATTTTCCATCCGGCACAATTGATGCTAACTCCATAGCAAATGTATAAAGAATAATTGGAGGAATACTATCTGGCAGATGACTTATTAGTATTAATTGGTAAAAGCTTTTTTCCGGATTATATTTTTACGAAAAATAAAACCCCATTTTATTAGAAACTACAGAAGTTGATTTAGTTTGCAAATAAGGTTCCACTAATGTGCTATAAAAATTGCGGGAACCACCTGGGTTGGGTGCTTAGCGAATTTAGTATATATATAGTTTTTTCGTAATAAAAAATTTTTTTCTGCATCTATTAGTTTTCTAGGCATACCTAGGTGTATTATATCTGAAAAATTAGAAGCGGAAATGTTTGAATTAAAGATATTTCTAAGCTCCTACCAATCCGCTGTTTTATAATTCCAAACAATACTAGGATTAGCTTTAAACTGTTAAGGAACTTGTAAATATTAATGTGTGGAAATAAATGATCTGATCTAAAGGTTCTTCTGATACTTTTAATTGAGCCAACGAAAGATGACTTGTCAAAAACAAGTAAAGCAATTCGCTCCTTTCACCAGGAATTTCATGAACTCTGGTAGGTTGGTATATTATCTGAGTAAAAAAAACATAAAATCTAAATAATAATAATATAGTATAAATTTTGTTGACTAAAATGTTTTAGTATCAAAAAATTCGTTCTCTTCTCAATAATGAAATCCTAAAAAAATATTTTTTTCCAAGGTAGCCAAATTGGCCCTTAGAAAACGTAGATTATTTAATATTTAAATCCATAAAAAAAATCCCTTAAATTGTTCCCAATATCCAAAGGCCAATAAAATATCAAACCGAAATCGAAAACGAAAAAACAGTTATTCACTATAAGGAAGTTTATATTATTATTAATAAAATTAAAAAATTAAAAATAAACAGTACAAAGTATATTTTTAACACATTTTTTGGTTTGTTCAAAAAATAAACAAGAAAATATAATTTTATTAAAAATGAATGAAAAAGCACCTTATTCTTGTTTACTGAGTTTTATTATTTTTTATTTTTTACTATATACGCATTTCGAAAGCTATGCTTTCATTATCTGTAGTATATAAAAACTCGTTTTTATATACTACAGATGATGAAAGCATAGCTTTCGAAATGCGTATATAGTAAAAAATAAAAAATAATAAAACTCAGTAAACAAGAATAAGGTGCTTTTTCATTCATTTTTTAAAAAATTGTATTTTTAAATATTGCATTTTAACATTTAATAACGACCATTTCAGATCAAATCGAGAGGGGGTCTTAGGTGACCATTTCCGATTTGTCTGAAAATGCGTTAATAGATTCGTCTCGTGAAAATAAAAAACTAATTTGACCGAAAAAATTCAATAAGTGGTTTTTCATGAGATATCACCATACAAAGTTTCGCGAAAATCAGGAAAAATCAAAAAAGGAGTCAAATTCAAAAATTCACAGCTCTTTCATTTTTTATCCGATTTGCGTCAACAGTATTTCGTTGAAAAGGTAATTTAGTCTACTTTAAGATTAATTATTCAAAATTTATTGTTGCCTAACGAAAGGTGAGTCAAAATGTGAGTTTTAATATATGTTCACCCTTCGGCTCAAAACCTTACTTTTAATTTTATTTTTTAATTTTTATTCTAAAGGTCAACAAATTACCTTTTCAACGATATACTGTTCTTGATGGTATCTTGATTCGTTAGGTTTTTATTGAAGTTTTTTATGGGATATGCCATGAATTTTCAGTACAAAGTTTTACCGAATGAGTAAAAATCGACCATATTCTCTATTCGGTGATATCTCATGAAAAACCACTTATTGAATTTTTTCGGTCAAATTAGTTTTTTATTTTGAAAGAGACGAATCTATTAACGCATTTTTAGACATATCGGAAATGGTCACCTAAGATTTTTGCATTTTCCTCTCGATTTAATATGAAATGGTCGATAACTAAAATGTTGCTAAACATTTTTAAACAAATGTAAAAATCTTTTACTAGCTTAATTTGAATAAGAATTATTTACATTTTGTAGACAAAACTACAGTAAAAATAATTTTATTTAGTCTTAATAGCGGGCGTTATGAATTCATAATGCCCTCTCATAACGCCCCAGTTTTTATGAATGTGTTTATGTATCGCGTATCCAAGACATTATAACAACTTTATATCGTTGTGAAGCATAAAATATTTGAGAAACTTAATCATAAGTATTATAATGTTTTTACAATACGTTTTTGGAAATTTATTGCGTAATTTTTTCTAAAACATTATATACTATAAAGTTATTTTCAAAAGTTCAAAAATTGCAGTACAAAATTCCATTGTCATTATCGACGTAGAATGTTGTAAAAAAGGTCCAAGGTTCAATCCGGACTCTATGTATTTATTTTATTTTTTTATGTTTTCAGAATTTCAACGCAAGTAAAACTCCTACTATGCAGAGCTACAATTTATGGCATCAAAAATGGTTGTGTAGTTAAATAACAATTAATCAAATAAAATACAGTTTCATATACCTAATAATACTAAATTAAACATTTGATATGATAATACAAAATATAAAACAAGATCAACTAAAAACTAGCATAAAAAGCATTTCTCTAAACATAATTTGTGTTTTCACTATCAAATAACTATCCTTCGTTTCCTATAACTTCGTTTTAAATGCCAGGTTATTTAGAATTGACGTATTTTAGAATTGACATTTTTTTAAGCTTGAAAACGAGTCTCTAAAATAATCAGTGAGTTTGTTTTCCTAAACTTTTAATTAATTTAACATTTGCAAACTAATATATTGAAGCGCGTTTCAGAATTACTTAGTTTTTAGTTAAATATTTCAGATCTCGAACTATTTTTGGTATGAGAAAAATCCCAGATCCCAGAAGAAATAGTACAACATCATTTACAAAGGATGCAAACTTATTTGAACAGGTTTTTAGAATAAAAGGTGGAATATTTTACAGTACCAAGGTGCGAAGTTCAAGATGTGGTTGAAGGGTTGTACGTAAGGTTGTGCGTAAAGAACAATTATAAAGAGTTTATCCACCACTAGCAATCCGTATTTTAGTCCTCCATCTTTTATCACAGTAGATTGATTTTAAAATAAGTTTTACTTCGAAAATACATTTTTCAATCAAAATATTTTAATGAATGTATTAGGTTTAACTCCAACTAATAATAATTATTTATTTTCAACAAATATTTATCATAACAATGTTGTTGGGTTCTATAACTCAATGTTGTTGGGTTCTCAATGTTGGGTTTTATAACTTAATTTCATCTTTATTGTAAGGACTAAACTAATACTATAATCACAAAGCCCATTATCCTTTACAGTAATGGTCAGTCAAATCTTATTTATATCTGTTAGAAAGTAATGTTTAATAAAATTTAAGAAATGGAAATAAGAAAAACCTACAACAAACACAAAAACATCCTAAATAACCATTACATCTCATCTTCAGCCTTTAATAATCTCAACAAAATGAAAAATTAATTTTATATCTTTAACATCCATAACAAAAATTCTATTATTATTGTACAAAAATACGTTTGTAAATATATATGTATGTATCTCTTCTATGTTTTATATAACTTATTTCAAATTATATTATTAGAAGAAAAAAAAATTAAGATGCTCACGTTTCAAAATTAATTTCCAAAAAACATTTTACATATTTTGAGTACTATGTATGTATATTGTACAACCATTTATTATTTCAATGGGGTTGGTGTTTTGGATTTTCTATTAAAAAAAACATTTTCTAAAATAAAGTCGTTGCCACATGACAAAAATTTTTGCCGGATTGCTAGCAACGATTTTCTAATTTTTGATTAAACGAAAACTTGCTCTATTTGGATATTATGCCAAATGTATGGTAAATTAGAATACCTATCGATTAAAATAAACAAAGCTTACTATTAAATTAATTTTAATTGATGATTTTTCCAAAAATCATTTTGCACGATTTCTACCGCCGATAGAAATAAAAAAATCGTTCATAAATCTCCACAGATTTTTTGGAGAATTATGAACGATTTTTGTAGAATTATGACCGATTTTTTTTATCGTTCGGATTTAACCTCACATCGTGGTATTTTCATTTTGAAAGTTTATGTTTTAGTGATTGTTTATAATCTACGTTGAGTTTGTTTTAAATTAAAATTTTAGAAATATAATTACATTCATAATAAAAATTTTCATTTGAAATTCAATAAAACAATTCATATTTTTTTTTTTGCAAACTGTCATATTTAGTGTTGTTGTTGTTGTAAATATCGCCGATAAATTTTTTGTTCATGTGGCACATTTTACTTAAAACGACCGAATTCGTTCGTTTATATTTTGCATGTGGCATGGCTTTAAGATGGAATGTTAACGAATCTTTTTAAAATTTACATACAAATATTTAATGTTTTAGGGCTATCCTTAAATTCTCCAATTTTTTAATGAGTCTCGTTCTCCGTTATGTTCTAAGAGTTAGCCGAAAAAAAGAACAGAAACGATTTAACGTCATAAATTGAAATAGTAAAAACAAAATTATTAGCAACATCAGAATGAAAATTTATAATAATACAACATAAATGTTGAAAAAATCTTCTATGCAATAAAAGAACTTGGTGTGAATGTAGGAAATGTTCGTAAACACTTTATATAATATAATTTCTAATAGAAATGCCGTTTGTGGATAATTTGAAGTATGAATAAAATGATGAGAAGTTTCTTAAAATTCTTAAATAATTCATGAAATATTTTTAAAATATAGGGAAAATTATTTTTGTGCTTCTATCTTATCATTTATTCATTCATAATATCTGCAGAGGAAATAACTTTTTATTTTACTTTCTTTGTATTTATAATTTTGTGAATATAACAAAAAAATTATTAATTTTACAAATGGTTCTGTTGTATTTTTTAAATTTGACGGATATTACTTTTTTATACTTTAAAATTTCCATTTAGTAATTGTATGAGTAACAGTTCAAGATTTCTAATTATTAGTAAGGTTATATTTATGTTTCTCAAAGCTAGTTTATTTTATTTTTATTTTTAAAAGTTTTTTAAGCACTGATGATCCAGCATATCGTTTGTAAGTCTACTGATCTATTAAATAACACAAGCATTAATACACGCGTCTAAGTCTAAATGTACTTTTATATGGATATTGCTAGTACTCGTTTTAGGGAGTTGTTTCACTGGTTTTGATTCCTATCTTAGAGCAAGAATCATGCAAATCTATAATATAATAGGCGTAAGTCTATCCTTCTATACAAGCGTAACGGATATCTTATCTATCCTTTAGTCTAAAGACAAAATATAGTTCAATTTGGTATATTGGTAGCGCGCTCGACTGATGATCTATAGATTGATAGTTCGAAACCTGAATATTGCGAATTTTTTTTATTTTTTTTTAAAAAACATTAAAATTATTGTTTTTTTACACACTCTTATTTTATTCATATTCATACATACATTTCGTTTTACGATAATGCAGTTTTTAAATTTTTATTTTAAATAACATTAAAATTGTTTTTTTTTATTCATAAATTCATTATTTTCTTTAAATAACTTTAAAATTATTGTGCTTTTTTATTTTATTATTCATGAATGAATTCATATAAATAAATAATTCATATATAAATAAAACTTATATAAAATTTTGTTTTTGGATACTTAGAATTATCGATAAAGTAGTTCTTTAAAGTTAGTTAAAAAGTTAAGTATAGAATGCATTTAGGGGATTTTATTTTTTTATTTTAATTAAGTTACATAATACATATATTTATAATTTTTGTTGATGTTTTATTAATAAAACGGAGCCCGCGGGATACCTCCTAGTTTATTATATTCGTTTAAGTTATTACATAACGTATATGTAGTTGTTTTATTCATACACGTTAAAATATATGGCTCAGCTAAAAACAATCAACTAAATTTATCTTTTTCTCAACTTTTAGAGCCGATTTAGATTTGTCAGTGAACCTAACATTTTTATGCCAAACATTTTAAGTACATTCTTTGTCATGGTCCATCGAGCCGGTTTTTGAAGACTCGATTAACTACAAAGTCTATCCGTAAAAGTTTATAAATTTGAATAGCCAATTAATGAAAATAAATTCATTATTTTTAAAGTAGTCTTATATAATGTGCTATAGATCTCATGCAGGTTTCGGTTTTTGTCGCTTTGTAATTTTTTTATAATTATTGATCTACGGGTGTGACAACCCTGCGTATTCTAGTACCTATTATTGAGATAGCGTGAGATATCACATACAACTGGTGATATCCGAAGGGTGTTTGCAGATGAACTATGTTTAATTTACGGTAGAACTCCCAGCTAGCACAGATTTCGATTTGTAACATAAATATGTTACAAATCAGTTGTAATTCAGTTTTTTGAAACAAATTTAGTCACGTATGGGTTATATCACAGTTTCGACTTAGTGATTGGCAACAAACCATTCGGCTCAGTTACAATACTGTTTTAATTTTGTTTCGGGAAAATATAATTGTTATTAAAATGTTGCATAAAAGTTACACAAAAATAAGTTATCTTTAAGTTAAATTAACGTTAATAAAACACTTCCTTTTCTAGCAAATTTAAAAAATGTTATTTTATTGTCGTTGTCACAAATCCAGTAACGAGCTAGCAACCTTTATGTGACTAACATATTTTCCTCAAGTTACTGTTACAAGGACGCTGCAGTGAGGTTTTTATTTAGTTGCAATGACAGAAAAAAATAAGGTTCGAACATTGTAGTTGAAGAAATTTATTTTATTTTATTTTTTTACTTTTTAGAATTTCAACGGGAGTAAACTCCCACTATGCAGAGTTACAAATTATTACATCAAACATGGTTGTATAGTAAAAAAAAATTAATCAAATAAAATATGCTTTCATACATATAATGTTCCTAATGATTCTAAGTTAAACACTAGATAAGATAATACAAAATTCAAAACAAGATCAACTAAGAAAATACTAGCATAAAAAGAATTTTCCCAACATAATTTGTTTTTCCACTATCAAACAACTATCCATTGTATGTTTTCAACTTCATTTTATTATTGACAGAAAGCAGTACAATACCGGCTCTGGATTTATTGGCTAGTGTGAAATTACGATCACATCTGTAAATTGTGTAGTTAGAATTGAATAACAGCGAATCATCTTAATTATCATTAAACCATGTTTCAGTGAAAGCAACCACATCATACACTTTGGACGAAATTGCTAAGTTAGTATTTAGATCATTTAGTTTGTTATTGAGGCTTCGTACATTTTGAAAGTAGATATTAAATTGGACTATTTATGATGCAGTTGAGGCTTTCCTACCAAGTTTTTTGAGTTGACAATTACACCCAAGTAGGTTTTGCCAGACATTGACATACGGCCAAGCACTGGTCCATTAATGGTTAACAGTACTTGGCTATTGTTACTGGGCCAATACTATCTGGGCCTTACTGGGCCTTACTGGGCCAATCATCGCCCGATCTATGGTTTACAGAACATAGCCAGTATATTGTTACCTTTGAATGGCCAAGCACTGGCCCATGAATGGTAAATATTACTTGGCTATTGTTATTGGGCCAGTACTGTAGCCATGAATTTGCCAATCTATGTCATTTTTTTTAAATTTCACTAGAGTATTATCCCTTTTAGAGATACATAGTTTGAAAAATTTCACATATAATTTAGTTATCGCCTTGTCGGTTGAAAGACTATGGTATTATAGAAAAGGTTGGTATATGTTTTAATTTATTCTCATTTCTATTTTATTTTAATTATTTTGTAAATAATTTATGTATAAAAAATATTATTTTGTATTTTTTTTAATGGCAGAGTACTGGCGGAGTCAGGGCGGAGTTTGCCATTACTCAGCCATTCCTGCAACTGAACCAGTTGTATGCGGAGTTTTGAATTTTTTTCCGTCATTTTTATTTTTTTTTAAATTAGTTTGTATTTAATTTATTTAAATTTACATATGATAATAATGTATATTTTTGTTAACGGCCCAGTCATGGTTGCCAGTATTTGACCCAAGAATGGCAACCATTTATTGTCCGAAGTTATCATCCGGTAAAATTATGTTAATGGCCCAGTCGTGGTTGCCAGTACTCGCCCATTGCTGCATTACTGGCTGCCAGTAATGGACCATTACTGGACCAGTTGCACAACCTTGTATGGGCAGGGTTACCATTCTTCTATAAAATTGTGAGGTTCTCGTCACCCTTCGATTCTCGTTCTTTAAGTTCAGATCTCAGATGTTTTAGATATTTTTGTTCAGCGATTGTTTTGTCATTACCAATTTTTATATTTTCGCTAGGAAATAGTGATAGAAGAACTTTATTGTTTCTTAAGACATGTAAAGCTTCCTCTTGTGAATTCAAAATAATTTTCAATGGGCGAATACATTGAGCAGTGAACTTGCCTAACCTATGTATTTTAAATTGTTTTTTAATGGATTTCATAGTTTCATTATCAAATCAAACATTAACTAGTTGATTATTCTTTATATTCTTTATATTCATTATAATCCGGTAGGTTAAAAACTATGACATTATTACGTCTTGCAAGCTTTTCATTAATCTCTCTCATGACTTCAGCTCCGACAATATTCATATTTACTTCATTACTCTTGATGCTATTTAAGCGATTAATATCGTTGTTAATTTTCGGCAAAATCGACTTATGCAGATTGGCATTATATTTTTCAATGTTATTCACTCTGGATATTATTTGTATATTTTCAGATTTTACTATCTGTATTTCACTTTTGATAGCTTTAACTTCAGAACACAGGATATCCAATTTAGTATCTATAAGCTGAGCCAGGTCTATCTTTAAACTTTTTAACATATCAGGAATCATGTCTATGTTCATAGTTTGAGTTGGAGTACAATTCTTATCAGTGCAACTTTCGCAGATATACATCATTTTAACTGTAGATTTCATCTGGATCACTTTTTCTTCAGATGCACTGATGTTAGCACAGTTTGATGATCTAGTACTCGCATGATAAACTTCTTTACACAAGTAGCATTTAACCAAATTAGTTGATAGATCAACAGCTTGCTTACATTTACCACAAAATGACATCTTGAATCAACTTAAACTAGCTGTATTGCTAAAATAAACCCAAATTAGTTAAATAACAAATTATAATTTAACTATAGTATTAAAACAAAGCCTTTGTGTTATATACAGCAAAATCAATTAAATAATCAGATGTTGACACAGAATTAAACTTCTCCGTTATTTGGTATCAAGGACAACTGATGAGATGATGATTTAATAATATTTACTGTTTTCAATTAAATCGGTAGTATGTAATTGTAAGGTTGAATTACGTCGAACAAAAATTCATATTCAATAAGCAAAGCAAATGCTCACTTCCTAACTAAACTTTAGTTTTCACTATCACTGAATATACGTAGTAGAAATAAATATTTTATTTAGTGAGAAACAGTTGACTTAAGACACATAACTTAGTTAGACTTTACAGAAATTTAACTCAAGAAAAACAAATTGCAACAAAAAGTATATATGTTTACTGTACCACGTTCGATTATAGAGAAATTTAGTTAGTTACAGTGACGCTGCAATGAAGTTGTTATAGAGTTGCAATGACAGAAGAAGAAAACGGATCTAACACTATAATTTTAGATAGACAATTAGTTACAAGGACACTGAAATGAAGTTTTAATTCAGTTTCAAGAACTTTGAGAGAATTCTGTCTTGAAGCTGTATGTTCGCCATATTTTTCTTTGTTCTATGGATTTCCTACACCATGCGGTTTTATTTAAGAAAATTCTAATACGATTTTCTATAGTTTTATTTATTCTCTATAAAAGTTTACGGTGCAATATGACACAAGGAGCATTAAAAAATGTATTTAGATATATATTTATGGATTTTATGTTGATAATTTAAATTCGAAAATTTTCTAATTTTACAATTATTATCCAAATATTAATTTTATGGTGGCGTGTAAATTTTACAGAGGTAAAACACCCACACATATCGACAAAATGGTATTCGTTATAAAATTTTGTTCTGGAAATCATGAAATTTTCCAAGTTCAAAGTACGTATTGAGTAATGTCTGTTTTCAATAACGAAAAATTATTTCAATAAAATCATGTAAAGGAATACTTATTAAAAACATTTTTAAAATATTAAAATATACAACTGAAATAAACCAAAATATGCGTTGTTTCATATTTTTGCGTGCAACTTCAGTTTGTTACAACAGCACATTTTAAACATAGCTATGACACATTTGTCGCCTCATTGCGACCAAATTTGTCACAAAATCTACCGTAAATTCTAATTTTTCTGTCGCAATGGAGCTACATTTGCGTTACATATCTAAACTTGCGACACTTTTATTTGTTACATTAGCTCCATTGCTACAAATAGAGCTTTATACTAATATCAAATCGGTATATTGCTGTATGGTATGGACTTGACACATTACATACAATGAAAATTAGAAAATATTGTACTTAAATTATGCATTAAAATTTATTGCAATGATAATAATAATTTTACTATAGTAAAAACAAATTATTTTTAACACAACATAAAACAATCTTGATTTGCAATAAAATATAATTATTTACTTTTCGATAATTTCGTCAGAAAGGAAACGATATAAGTTTAATGTCAAATTGTTTTTAACAAATTTTTATCATCAGTGATAAAATTTTTCTCCAACTTTTTGGTGGAGGAAAAAAAACTTATCATTTTCACTAATGATACAAATTGTTTATCATTATAATTTTATCATGTGTGTTTAAGGACCTAGGTCCCACAAAAACATGCGTTCTAAGGTTCTAAAACATGCGTTCTAAGGTTTTTTCATTTTTTTTTATTAATAAGTTAGACATGTTTAACACACTAAATACGAAATTTTCATTATTCAGACTCTTTAAATAGCCGAAGATACCATGTTAACTCGAAAGGAAGGAGATGGGAAAATGAAAGGAATGAGGATATGAGAATAACTATATGTACTAATTTTTTTAAATGACAATTGACATTTTCATTAAATGTGTGAGGGGCAAATTCATCGGGAAATACGGAGGCGGGCATTGAGTTCCAGAATTTGGTTAAAGAATTGTTAAAGAATTTATGTATGTATACGAACAGCAAATATTAACAATATTAATTCAGTAAATTATTTGTGATGTTATAGCCCTGATGAGAATGATAAACTTTTTTAAACTTTAAAATTTTCTCATTGGTTCGAAACTAGATCGCTCTAAAATTGTATGGATTGCAAAAAATTTCATAATTTGCACCATAATTTTTTACATTCAGTTCTTATATTATTCTTGATGGGAGATTTTCCATCGGGGTGATGTTATATCACAAATAATTTACTGAATTAATTGTTGATCATGTGTCAATAGACACAAGTGAAGACTAGTCATCTTCCTCTCACCGATACAAGTTTGTTATTCAATACTAGAATGTCTAGAGTATAACAAAACAGTGATCACCAGAGAAATTAATTGACTAAATCTGAATTTATTAAATGTATGTTTATGTAAATTTTTTGTTTTTACACATCGCTAGAGTTGTAACCTAATTTTTGATTTATATTCATTAGCGTTGACATTTTTTGGTAGAGTTTATCTAGTCGGCTAGCCCTGATGAGAATGATAAACTTTTTTAAAGTTTAAAATTTTCTCATTGGTTCGAAACTAGATCGCTCTAAAATTGTATGGATTGCAAAAAGTTTCATAATTTGCACCATAATTTTTTAGATTCAGTTCTTATAACAATATTAATAATTTTCCAAACGTTTTGTCTATCTAAACAGTATCGATGTTTTCTATACTTACCATCCTTTTAATATTTTGATAATTTTCAAAACCTCAAAGCTGAAATCTATTAGCTAACTTACAGACTTTTTTTTATCAAAATAAAAGCGCTTACATTATTACAGCAATTTATGATTCCTGCTCGAATTTAATTTTAATGTTTCTATTCATCATTCAGTTTTTCATAAATCGAAAAAAAAGATACTCCATTCATTAATTTTTATGAACAAATTCGTTAACAACTTTTTATTTTCCATAATATATAACAACAAAACAACATCATATTACACGTTATATTTTTCTACACTTTTGCGTGACCCAACTTAAAAACAAATTTATCATTTAACTTTTACTGCGTGACATATTTATTTTTTATTGTATACAGAGTGGAAACAAATACCACAACAAAAATATAGAAAACGAAAAATATTTACTTTGTTGCTATTTTTTAATAAAAATTCTTTCATGCATGACAATCATCCATCATTATTGTTTAAGAATCACAATTCGAGTCACATAACTTTGCAGACAAGGAATTGAAACCGATAATACATATATAAGAGAATTAATGAATGAAATTATTTGTTCAATTTTTGTTTGATTATCGATGAGTTTCCCTTTATTTAACCCAAATATTTTATTATTACAATAATTTGTGCTATAGAGTAGCAACAAATAATCATTACGGATGAAATTTTTTTATGAAATGAGAAGATTTCAAAATTTTTTATGCCACCCAATTTCCTAACGTATGTCTTGTTTTGATGATTTTAAAAGCTATTTATTTTTCAGCTTATCATCTTGGGGAACAGGGTTAAAGTATGTCTTAAGTACGTACTTGAAACTTTATATCTTCTTTGTATATAAAAAAAAATTAAACTATTAGGGTAGAGAATATAATTTAGAAATATATTTGATTTTAAGAAGATTGGTTTTTAAACAAAAAGAAATAAGGATTAATATTATTTGTTGTATCCACATGTGATTTATTTGTTAAACACTCAAACTTAAACATAAAGAGATTGATGACATTTTAATGTTGAGTTTATAGGTTTCTGAAAGAAAAGGGAAAATTATTTGTCAGTACTTAAGGATACAACGATGTAGATCATTTTTAACGGTGTTGTTTTGTTGTGTGGAAAATCGATTATGTTGATGCAAGTGGCTAAGGTAATAAGGATTATTTTTGTCGAAAATAAGTTGTATAAATAACATATAAACAATAATTAAACGAGCTATTTTAAAATAATAATTTTTCAATAATATAACTAACTAATGCTTGAATGCTTGAACATTTGCTAAATGAGACTTAGCTAAATCGTCAATAAGAAATATCTCTCAAAAAATTATCACGCCGTTTTTTGACACATATAAACAAAGATTTAACTAAATAACAATATAAGAAAGCTTATTTGAATCTATATGCTTTATTTAAAGGCCCAATCGCGATCAAAATACAAAACTAGTTAAATGGAAAATCAAAAAAGCTATCGGAGATTTAAATATTCAAACAACCGGGCATAAAAAGTTTAGTTTATCGTATACATTAATACGCTAACGAAAAAATTTGTGGAGCCTAAGGCTTTTTTATTCGAATTTTGATTGATTTCAAATTTTCAGTGCTAACTGATATTACTGTAACTTAGGTTTTACAGATTTTTGGGGATTTTTCGGATCATAAATAAAAAAGTTATTATATACGAAAAACTTTTTATATACATATGCATTATAAGTTTACATACATACAAAAACGAAATTAAATTTATAACTTAAAAATTTATTTTATTTTTTTATATTTTCATTTTTAAATATTCTTTGGTAGATGGAATTTCATTTTAGTCTTCTTATGTCTTCGTACATGGAAGGTTAGATCGAGTCGTCGGAATGAAAGAGATTAAATGCGTAATCTTCTTATATATTAATACGCTAACGAAAAAATTTGTGGAGCCTAAGGCTTTTTTATTCGAATTTTGATTGATTTCAAATTTTCAGTGCTAACTGATATTACTGTAACTTAGGTTTTACAGATTTTTGGTGATTTTTCGGATCATAAATAAAAAAGTTATTATATACGAAAAACTTTTTATATACATATGCATTATAAGTTTACATACATACAAAAACGAAATTAAATTTAAAATTTAAAAATTTATTTTATTTTTTTATATTTTCTTTTTTATATATTCTTTGGTAGATGGAATTTCATTTTAGTCTTCTTATGTCTTCGTACATGGAAGGTTAAATCGAGTCGTCGGAATAAAAGAGTTTATATGCGTAATCTTCTTATATATTAATACGCTAACGAAAAAATTTGTGGAGCCTAAGGCTTTTTTATTCGAATTTTGATTGATTTCAAATTTACAGTGCTAACTGATATTACTGTAACATAGGTTTTGCAGATTTTTGGGGATTTTTCGGATCATAAATAAAATAGTTATTCTATACGAAAAACTTTTTATATACATATGCAT
The DNA here is from genome assembly GCA_963693315.1 of Diogma glabrata. Classification (NCBI taxonomy): domain Eukaryota; kingdom Metazoa; phylum Arthropoda; class Insecta; order Diptera; family Cylindrotomidae; genus Diogma; species Diogma glabrata. Next base: position 200,141,166 of record OY856186.1, read on the forward strand.
TATAAGTTTACATACATATAAAAACGAAATAAAATTTATAACTTAAAAATTTATTTTATTTTTTTATATTTTCTTTTTTATATATTCTTTGGTAGATGGAATTTCATTTTAGTCTTCTTATGTCTTCGTACATGGAAGGTTAGATCGAGTCGTCGGAATAAAAGAGATTATATGCGTAATCTTCTTATATATTAATACGCTAACGAAAAAATTTGTGGAGCCTTAGGCTTTTTTATTCTAATTTTGATTGATTTCAAATTTTCAGTGCTAACTGATATTACTGTAACTTAGGTTTTAGAGATTTTCGGGGATTTTTCGGATCATAAATAAAAAAGTTATTATATACGAAAAACTTTTTATATACATATGCATTATAAGTTTACATACATACAAAAACGAAATTAAATTTATAACTTAAAAATTTATTTTATTTTTTTATATTTTCATTTTTAAATATTCTTTGGTAGATGGAATTTCATTTTAGTCTTCTTATGTCTTCGTACATGGAAGGTTAGATCGAGTCGTCGGAATAAAAGAGTTTATATGCGTAATCTTCTTATATATTAATACGCTAACGAAAAAATTTGTGGAGCCTAAGGCTTTTTTATTCGAATATTGATTGATTTCAAATTTTCAGTGCTAACTGATATTACTGTAACTTAGGTTTTACAGATTTTTGGGGATTTTTCGGATCATAAATAAAAAAGTTATTATATACGAAAAACTTTTTATATACATATGCATTATAAGTTTACATACATACAAAAACGAAATTAAATTTATAACTTAAAAATTTATTTTATTTTTTTATATTTTCTTTTTTATATATTCTTTGGTAGATGGAATTTCATTTTAGTCTTCTTATGTCTTCGTACATGGAAGGTTAGATCGAGTCGTCGAAATAAAAGAGATTATATGCGTAATCTTCTTATATATTAATACGCTAACGGAAAAATTTGTGGAGCCTAAGGCTTTTTTATTCGAATTTTGATTGATTTCAAATTTTCAGTGCTAACTGATATTGCTGTAACATAGGTTTTACAGATTTTTGGGGATTTTTCGGATCATAAATAAAAAAGTTATTATATACGAAAAACTTTTTATGTACATATGCATTATAAGTTTACATACATACAAAAACGAAATTAAATTTATAACTTAAATATTTATTTTATTTTTTTAAATTTTCTTTTTTATATATTCTTTGGTAGATGGAATTTCATTTTAGTCTTCTTATGTCTTCGTACATGGAAGGTTAGATCGAGTCGTCGGAATAAAAGAGTTTATATGCGTAATCTTCTTATATATTAATACGCTAACGAAAAAATTTGTGGAGCCTAAGGCTTATTTATTCGAATATTGATTGATTTCAAATTTTCAGTGCTAACTGATATTACTGTAACTTAGGTTTTACAGATTTTTGGGGATTTTTCGGATCATAAATAAAAAAGTTACTATATACGAAAAACTTTTTATATACATATGCATTATAAGTTTACATACATACAAAAACGAAATTAAATTTATAACTTAACAATTTATTTTATTTTTTTATATTTTCTTTTTTATATATTCTTTGGTAGATGGAATTTCATTTTAGTCTTCTTATGTCTTCGTACATGGAAGGTTAGATCGAGTCGTCGAAATAAAAGAGATTATATGCGTAATCTTCTTATATATTAATACGCTAACGAAAAAATTTGTGGAGCCTAAGGCTTTTTTATTCGAATTTTGATTGATTTCAAATTTTCAGTGCTAACTGATATTGCTGTAACATAGGTTTTACAGATTTTTGGGGATTTTTCGGATCATAAATAAAAAAGTTATTATATACGAAAAACTTTTTATGTACATATGCATTATAAGTTTACATACATACAAAAACGAAATTAAATTTATAACTTAAATATTTATTTTATTTTTTTAAATTTTCTTTTTTATATATTCTTTGGTAGATGGAATTTCATTTTAGTCTTCTTATGTCTTCGTACATGGAAGGTTAGATCGAGTCGTCGGAATAAAAGAGTTTATATGCGTAATCTTCTTATATATTAATACGCTAACGAAAAAATTTGTGGAGCCTAAGGCTTATTTATTCGAATATTGATTGATTTCAAATTTTCAGTGCTAACTGATATTACTGTAACTTAGGTTTTACAGATTTTTGGGGATTTTTCGGATCATAAATAAAAAAGTTACTATATACGAAAAACTTTTTATATACATATGCATTATAAGTTTACATACATACAAAAACGAAATTAAATTTATAACTTAACAATTTATTTTATTTTTTTATATTTTCTTTTTTATATATTCTTTGGTAGATGGAATTTCATTTTAGTCTTCTTATGTCTTCGTACATGGAAGGTTAGATCGAGTCGTCGGAATAAAAGAGATTATATGCGTAATCTTATATATTAATACGCTAACGAAAAAATTTGTGGAGCCTTAGGCTTTTTTATTCGAATTTTGATTGATTTCAAATTTTCAGTGCTAACTGATATTACTGTAACTTAGGTTTTACAGATTTTTGGGGATTTTTCGGATCATAAATAAAAAAGTTATTATATACGAAAAACTTTTTATATACATATGCATTATAAGTTTACATACATACAAAAACGAAATAAAATTTATAACTTAAATATTTATTTTATTTTTTATATTTTCTTTTTTATATATTCTTTGGTAGATGGAATTTCATTTTAGTCTTCTTATGTCTTCGTACATGGAAGGTTAGATCGAGTCGTCGGAATAAAAGAGATTATATGCGTAATCTTCTTATATATTAATACGCTAACGAAAAAATTTGTGGAGCCTAAGGCTTTTTTATTCGAATTTTGATTGATTTCAAATTTTCAGTGCTAACTGATATTACTGTAACTTAGGTTTTACAGATTTTTGGGGATTTTTCGGATCATAAATAAAAAAGTTATTATATACGAAATACTTTTTATATACATATGCATTATAAGTTTACATACATACAAAAACGAAATTAAATTTATAACTTAAAAATTTATTTTAATTTTTATATTTTCTTTTTTATGTATTCTTTGGTAGATGGAATTTCATTTTAGTCTTCTTATGTCTTCGTACATGGAAGGTTAGATCAAGTCGTCGGAATAAAAGAGATTTTATGCGTAATAATGTTGATTTTATGGATGATGAAATTTATTTTTTTATATTTTCTTTTTTATATATTCTTTGGTAGTGGGGAGTAATAAACGTATCGTATGCGTAGTATATTAGTAAAAACTAGGAGGGCCCGGCGTGCTTCGCTACGCTTATAAATAAAGTTTTTGCGTAGACATTTTGTTGACGTAGAAGCAATGATTTCAAAAAGTGGTAATGAGAAATGCTAGCATATAATTTTCAATTTTTCTTTTTAAATATATGAATGAAAAATAATCATAATTCTAGCTGATCAGTTCGGATATATGAAAAATTAGCGATCAAATAAGTTAGAAATCAAATAAGCTTACACTGAAAAAAAAATACTTATTTTGACATCAACAAACTGACATTTGTTTTAAATGTAATATTTTTTTCTCAAAAAATAAATGTAATTTCTTAAAACTAACTAAGTTATTTTTATTTCAAATACTATATTTTTTTTTATTCTTACAAACTTACAGATTTTTCCGGTTAAAAAATTAATCTGTTATATTAACAATATCGCGTTTAATTCAAAAACCGAAACATTTAGACTAAAAATGTTCATTTTTACATAATGCATTTGTTTTTAAATGTGCTTCCTACTAACAAAAACAAAACATTTAAAACAAAAACTTTATATTTGCATTTAAAAAAATGTATTTATTTTGAAAATAAAAGTGGTTATTTTGTTATCGTCATTAATCTTGTGGAAATGTGTTTAATTGATATGTTGCTGAAACCACAAGCACATAATTATTGTAGCGAAAGACGCGATCGTGAACTTTACGCGGATAAATATTAAAATTAATTTAGTGTTAAAATTTATATTCTATGCGAGATATCAGAAATCTGTTGTATAATATTTGTGTGAAATGTAATATATTATACTTAGTATGAATAAGATTGTTATCCATAAACTTTGCGCGTGAAAAAGGATTATATGTGAATAAAAGTGAATATAGTAAATATATGTTGTGGCTTCAAGTGAAAAACAATTCGAAAATTATTCGATTTTTCGGAAACGGAATTCCAAATTTCTTTACAAAATGCACTTATTGAAATGAAAATGTCCATAAGCATGTTAAGCTGTTATTTATGTGGAAAAAATTTTGAACGACCAGATATTTTAATAAAACATCTTACAAATAAAATAACCACCATTTAAAAGTTGTTGTTGATAAATGTAATCCGAGTAATTGTTTGTAATTTTTTTCGGATAAGAAAGGATTTAAAAAACATTTAAAAGTATGTCAAGAGAACAGTTGTAAAACACTAACCCAATTAAATAACAGTGAGCCTGAGCCATCGATTTCATATCAGAATACAATAAAAACAAATTCTTCACACCGATTACCAATTGACAGTTATTTGGAATGTTCAAACAAAAATGAAGACTTAAATTTAGAAGATTATCAAGATTCAATCAAATCTATTGCGCTAGCATTTACCTGCTGTTAGATTTGTCGTACTGTTAGATCGGCCGTTATATCGACATGCAAATTTGGGACAAATACTTGTAAGTATTTTTACGATATTGTTTATATATACACTTAGGTAATTATAATAACATTATGTTACAGATCAACCTTGATTTAACAATATTGTATCCAGACAAAGGAATGTGTCTTCTGGATCAATGGGACACATTAGCTCAAACGCTGTTACAATACATTAAGAAGGAGAACATAATAAAAGACAAATGGTGTGCTGAACTCCTAAAATCTTTACACAACGATCTAAATGACGATAAGATAATTCAGTACATAAATTAGGGACAATTCGAAGTGCCATGAACTGTTTTGTGCTTCTATTAGCCACTATCACAGAACTAGACAGTAAAATACAGGAATTACAAAAGCAACTAGCAGCTGAAAAATAATTTGTGTTATTTATGTGAACAAAATTAATAATATCGTTTAAAGAAGATTACATATGTCTACAATTATTATATTATGTTAAATTTAATTTTAAAGAAATATTATTTTGGATAAAAATAAATTGAAATAAAATAAATATATTTAATAATAAAATGTTAAGTTAGTGTTTAATTTCTTATTGGATATAAAAATCTCAAATAAGATAAGCAATTCGAATGCTAAATCATTTACATTCAATGTAGGTTGCATTTAAATTAACTGTATTTCAGTTGAAAATAACAATTTATTATTTGTTTTAAATGCTTCATGTAGTTATACTAAATATTTTTATAACTGCAGTTGTTTAAAATAAATTATTAAACGTTAAAATCAAATGATAATGGGTACTTATTTCAAAAACAATATCGTCAAAACAAACACTATCGCTTAAAATAAAAATCAATTCAAATTACAGTTTATCCATTTTAAATGTTTTATTTTTAATTTAAAAACTTTGTAGTTATGCATTTCTATGCGATTTTATCATTTAAATTCAAATGAATTGTCTTTAATTTAACAAAACTTTTCGTTGGCGCCCTTTTAAACGTTTTTTTTGTTAGATTAAATGCGTTTTTTGTTGATATAAATGAGAAATTTCTTTGAGTGTACTTGAAAACTTATTTGATCGCTAATTTTTCATATATCCGAACTGATCAGCTAGAGTTCTGATTATTTTTCATTCATATATTTAAAAAGAAAAATTAAAAATTATATGCTAGCATTTCTCATTACCACTTTTTGAAATCATTGCTTCTACGTCAACAAAATGTCTACGCAAAAACTTTATTTATAAGCGTGGCGAAGCACGCCGGGCCCTCCTAGTTGATAATAATATGGAGGAAGACCCAAAATTTACGCAAGGTTTAAATGCAATAGAAAACACAATTTTGTTTAAATTGTAATTAGAAATAGAAATAGAAATAACTCTTTTGATAATCGAGCTACAGTGATAGTCACTGCTTACAAAAAAGTATGGGCAAATAATGTCTCCATCCCAAAAACTCGAACCAAACAGTGACTTTGAACGGCTTGTTATTGGACGGTTGGCATGTTTCGTTGCACCAAACTAATCCACTGCTCCTGAGTTTCTCAATCTATGCAGTTCTGTTGCTGTTTCTCTTTTTCTGTTTCAAGTAGGAATTTGTATATTTATTGTTCTGAATTTTTTGTGCTAAATTTATATACTATGTTTTCATATTTTTTAAGATTTTCAACTATTGAATTTATGGTTACATTTGATGATTTGTGTTTTGTAACGTTATTGTATATATTGTTATCTTTTTCGGTGGTGTTAGGGAATTTCCTTAAGTTTGTTTTCATATTGTGTAATTTTTGTTCAACAAAGCAAAACAATTTTAAAATAATGTTATTTTTTATGGTTAAATTGATATGGTTACAATGGTGGCTTTCTTTTTTTTAAAATTTTTTCTAATGGTTGACGTCATTAATCCATTAAACGCCTCAACGGATATTATAAACAATATTTTGTCTCAATCGCATTATATGCTCAAAATTGCACACTTAAACTCTCAATCAATTTGTACAAGCATTGATGAACTGAAATATACAGTCCAAAAAACAGCTTTTGATATTATGGGTATCACTGAAAGCTGGTTGAAACCACATACACCGGCTGCATTATATAATATTCCTGGTTATAAGATATTAAGAAACGATCGTTCTAGTCGTGGTGGTGGTATCGCACTTTATCATAAAAAATCGTTTCGCACAAAGGTTGTTGGTAAATCACCTGAAGGAAGCAAAATTGAATATCTATATGTTGAATTTAAATTATGTTCAAAAACTTTTGTTGTTTGTGTATTTTATATTCCTGAGATACCTAATTCTTCTGATTTGTTGGTGCTTGAAAATCATTTTGCTAATATTTTGACAAAATTTGAAAACATTATTATTATGGGTGATTTTAACGTTAATATGTTATCTAGTTGTACTGCTGCATCCTCTTTAAACTGTATTTTTAATAACTATTCATTGTCTTTTATTAACAAGCAAGCAACTCGATTAGGTAAATCTTTACTGGATATGTTTATTGTAAGAACTGATATGATAAGTGAATTTTTGAATGTTGGTCAGGCTAGTTTTTGTTCAGATCATGATCTCATGTTTATGAACTATTGCTGTCGTAAACCTAAAACAGTACCTAAATACCAAACAATTTATGATCTTTTGAATATTAATGTCCAAGAACTTTTATATGATGCTCAATTATTAAACTGGGATGATATATATAATTTAACTGATTGTGACCAAATGATTTCTTTATTATATAATAATATAGGATATTTATTTGATCGTCATGTTCTGAAAAAGAAAATATTGATAAAAGATCCTACAACTCCATGGCTTTCACAAACTATTATTGATGAAATAAACAAACGTAATAGAGCATACGATGTATGGAAGAAATCAAAAAATGATGTCAACCGAAATATCTTTAAGTGCATACGTAATAGAGTTAGAAAAATGGTATTTGAAGCCAAATTTAATTACTTTTCTAATCTGCTTGATCCTAGTTTACCATCTGATAAAATTTGGAAAAATATTCATAAATTAGGTCTTACAGATAAACAATTTGATACACCTGAATTTAATGTTGATGATTTAAACACTGTATTCACAACTCATAAATCTATTGAATCGGCGATATTATGTCTAGTTAATGCCAATGATGGTGATGGTGATTATGGGTTTAGCTTTGTGCCTGTTGATGATCTTAAAGTTCTATATTATTTTAATAAATTAAAATCAGAATCTATTGGCATTGACAAAATTCCTTTAATATTTCTAAAAAAAATTAATCCCTATTATTTTACCGTTTTTAACGCATATTATTAATTATTCTATAATGTCTTCCAAATTTCCAAGGGCTTGGAAGACAGCTATTATTACGCCTATTCCTAAAACATATAATCCTGATTCAGTTAATGATTTTCGTCCTATCAGTATTTTACCTTCTCTTTCAAAAATTTTTGAAAAAATATTAGCCGAACAAATTCAAAATTATTTAAAATCTACGAATAAACTCCATCCACTTCAATCTGGGTTTAGATCAAAGCATAGTACAATTACAGCACTCATCAAAATAACTAGTGATATATATGAGGATCTTGATCATTCATTATTAGTTGTTTTGCTCTTACTTGACTTTACCAAAGCATTTGATAATATTGGTCATGATAGTCTTGTTAGTAAACTGAAATACTGCTACAAATTTTGTAGTGCTGCACTTAATTTAATTTATTCATATTTAACATCACGATATAATATTACTAAGACTGGCGAGTTATATTCTTCTCCGTTACCAACTACAACAGGTGTTCCTCAAGGATCTATCTTAGGACCTTTGTTTTTCTCAATGTTTGTTAATGACCTTGCCTATTGCATCAATTCTTGTCGTTTTCATATGTTTGCTGATGACCTCCAACTTTATTATGCTTTTGATAAAAGTAAAGTATCTGAAGCTTCAAATTTTATTAATTTAGATCTTCTTTCTGTTGCAAAGTGGGCTAAAACTAATGGTTTACTATTAAATGCAGCAAAAACTCAGGCTATTGTACTATCCAGACCACAGATGGATATTGTTAAACCTGTTTTATACTTGAATGACATTGAAATTATTTTCTCTGATAAAGTAAAAAATCTCGGCGTTATCTTTGATAAACATCTATGTTGGTCGGATCATATATCTAAAATTTGTAGTAACATATACAGTTCATTATATAAGCTTAAGAAATTCAAGATGTTTACCCCTCGACACACGAGGTACATGTTAGTCAAATCCTTGTTAATTCCCATATTTACATATGGTGATTTATTATTTTATAATATGAAATATATGTCTAAATCACGACTTAATGTATGTTTTAATTCTTGCATTCGATATATATATATGATTTAAAATTAATTGATCATGTTACACCCTATAGAAATTCTATTATCGGTTGTTCATTATTTACTTATTATATATATCGTGTAATATGTTTTATGCAGAAATTAATTTACTCATCTTGTCCAAATTATTTATTTTCTAAATTAACTTTTGGTAAATCTAAACGGACTATTAATCTAATTGTTCCTAAGTGTCAATATAGTATATGTTCTGATAATATTCTAGTTGATGGTACTTTGTTATGGAATGAATTGCCATATGAACTTAAAAAACCATGTAACCATAATCAATTTAAAAAACTTTTAAGAACACATTTGGAAATCACCCAACCCAAACTTTTATAAGATGAAATTTTATAATATAATATATAAATTTAAATTTATAAAAGCATAAATAAATAAATGTTTCATAAATAATAAATAAACAATACATAAATTATTATTTTAATTAATTTAATATAATATATTTTAATTTTTTTTTTTTTTTATACCTAATCAAATTTATTTATTGTTAATAATTGTTTTTTTTTTTTAAATAAAAATTACATACTTAGAAAGGGCCCTACAGTTGTTTGTAACTTCTGAGAGGAGTACCCTACTTGTAATTTATTATGTATAATTAAATAAATAAATAAATATATAAGTTCATCAAGTTAATTCAATATTCCGAAAATTTTGCTCCAAGGGGCAACCTCGGAATGAGAGATAATAAGCTGAATTTTCGTATAGTAGAATTTTTTTGCCAGCGAACACAAAATTTGTTTGTTATGCGCATATTGTTTGCACATGCGCATGCACATGCGCATATTGTTTGCACATTCAGTGTCTCGATTAAAATATTAAAAAAAACTATTGGGGTCCCATTGAAATGGACAAAAAAAAACGCATAAAATTTATAAATTACTATTGAAATTCAACCAATTATAATAGAAACCTGAAAACTAGTAGAAATATTAATGATTTTGAAGGAAATATAACAAAATTTTGATAATTAAAAATAATTATAATAAAAATAACGACGCCTATGGAAACAAATATCACAACAAACAAATGGTACGAACTAGAAGTAGAAATTTAACTAACATAATTGTTTTGAAAACAAATTTATCCCAAAATAAATAATACATCTCTGTTTTACTTTTTGTCTCATCTTTTATCTCTTGCTGCGTCGTAGCTGTCAGAAATTCGCTGGCAAAAAAATTCTACTATACATACCCTTATTTTGGCGTTGTAAATGTTGTCTCAAAAGTCTCATAAAATCTCGTGTCTGCATCGTAAGTTATTCAAGGTCAAATGCAAAAACAAACAGTTTTTCGTGATTATCTCGGTTTCTATTGCTCCAATTCTGTTAACAACTATGACAAAAATTGTAGAACATAAAATTTGTGACCAACTTTATTAAAAACATTTTTTCGCGCTCAACTGTTTTTGCGATAGAAGGCAGTGAGCGCACACCGCACAGCCGTACGTGCTGTAATGCAAGGTCAACCGTGAATATTACCTTGAACTTTGAATAATTGTCGTTTATTCTCGTTTCTGATCTCGGCAACGACGGACGTAAAATTTTGAAAATTATGGCTGATTTGTGTTTTATTTTTGAGAAACCACTTGCGGAAGGTGATTTTGATAATGTGATGCGAAAAGTGTTGTGTGTCGAAAAGTGTACATCTGTAAAAATTCCATAGCGGCATCGAAACGACGCTTATTATTACCCAGTGTACCTCGTAAAAAAGGAATGAAGTGTTTGATCTAAGAAAAATGTGTTTATTTTGTGGTCAAACCGCTGATGCAGCGGCAGAGTCAAGAAAAAAAAGAAAACTACTTCACTGCCCTCTTTCGCAAAAACGGCTGAGCGTATGAGAAATTGTTTTAAAAAAATTTATTGCAAATTTTATGCTCTACAATTTTTGTATTGCATGTTAACGTCATTGGAGCAATAGAAACCGAGATAATCGCGAAAAACTGTTTTTTGTTACCTTTGACCTTGAATAACTTACGACGCAGACACGAGATTTTATGATACATTTGAGACAACATTTAGAACGCAAAAATGAAGGTTTATACGATAATTTAACTTATTATCTCTCTACTGGGCTATCATATATTAAAAAGCTATGCAGTTTTATCTTATAACAATAAGTTACACAAAAAAAAATTCTCCTATGTTAACCTATGCAGTCGGAAATTCTAAACATATTTTGAAGCAATTTTATAATATCCCATTCAAATAAAATCCTATTTGGCTTGGTATGAAAATATTTGCCAACGGCAGCAAGTGAAAATTATAAAAAAATATATTTTCATCACCTCATGTAGCCCTGCAAAACAAAAAAAAACGACTTAAATAATTTTTAGTCCCACTATCTTGTGTAACCTAACCGGGTAGTTTGACTATTTCTGATATCGTATATAAGGCTCCGCATTTATATACAACAGTATTGGTTATTGACGTAATAGTAGTTAAAAAGTCAAAATACATTGCACTTAAACGAGCCAAGAGTTGTATGAGGTATCCTATCTCCACTATATCAGGTCAGTAATATTCAAGTAGTGTATTATATTATTCCTTCAAAATTTGTTTCGAACACTTAATCTCAGATAACCTATTTCACACTTTTTAACGCCAACTCTTTTATTTTTAAATTCTATGTGAAAGTTACGATTGGATTAAGGAATATTAAATGACTTCGAATAAAACAAATTCGACTAAAAATAGGCAAAACTAACAGCTAACTAGCGATTCGATTGTGTGCAGAAGCATACTTGTTTTCATAAAATGTGGAAAAAACTGCCTAAAACATTGTTCTTTTAGTTTTTGTAATGGTAAAGTTATTTTTGGTGATAACCATACAACCATAATTGTCGAGATTCTCAAAAACCTCTCAACCCACTTGGCTGAGAAATCGCATTTAATAAACAATTTCGAAGTACATCTAACACTTCAAGAAAGACCGTATTATATTTTTCTTCAAACATATATATGAAGACTTACATGACATCTTGTCTTCCTTATACAGAACAACACATACACATACAAAAATTCACAGATCAAATTAACCATAAACCAAAAAAATTCTCAAAATATACAAAAAAAATCTTCAAATTTAAAAATCCGAACCACAAATAAAAAAAATTTCAAAATCACAAAAACACAATTTGAAAATGGAAGACATTACCAGTTACCACAGAACACAAACTGTATCATGCTGGGCTATGCGCACAACTTAAACAATACGCTGCGCAAGGCCAAGGAAAAATTAGGATTAGCAGACATAACGACTAAGAATGACTCGAATGCAACGGATTCTTTTTCAAAAAAAACTATTTTGAAGAGAGAAAAATAAAACAAAAATATGGAGGGGCTGAAATCTCACAGCTCTGAAATTTCAAGACTTCGGTCTGGGTTAAGGATTTTGATATAGTTGTCGACAAAAAACTTTTATGAGGACATGGTTTTTAGTTTTGGGCAGCGATGTATATCAACCATAACTTTTTGTTAAGGAACATGTACTTTTTTTTTATCTCTGTTTAGAAATTTATTACAAAACTAACACGAAACATCAATACGTTGCCAGAAAATTATAATCAAAATTCCAAAAATATTGTTAAATTAAATAAAATCAAACTTTTTTCGCAAGTCCAAAAATATTCCAAAAATTAGAATAAATCAAATATTTAAACTTTTTCTAAATTCCAATAATATTCCAAAAATTCTTAAAAATTTAGACTTTTCCAAAATTCTAAAAATATTGCAAAAATTATTACAAATCAAAAATCCAAACTTTTTTCAAAATTCCAAAAATTATAATAAAATCAAAAATTAAAAATTTTTCAAAATTCTAAAAATATTCCAAAAATTCTTACAAAATCAAAACATTAACATTTTTTCAAAATTCTAAATATATATATATAAAATTTAAAAATTCTATTTTTTCAAAATTCTAAAAAAAGTGCAAAAATTATAACAAAATCAAAAATTGAAACTTTTTTCAAAATTCCAAAAATATTCTAAAGATTAGAATAAAATCAAATATTTAAACTTTTTTTAAATTCCAATAATATTCCAAAAATTCTTAAAAATTCAAACTTTTTCCAAAATTCTAAAAATATTGCAAAAAATATTACAAAATCAAAAATTTTAAATTTTTTGCAAATTCCAAAAATTATAATAAAATCAAAAATTAAAAATTTTTCAAAATTCTAAAAATATTCAAAAAATTCTTACAAAATCAAAAATTAAAACTCTTTCCAAAATTCTAAAAATATTGCAAAAATTATTACAAAATCAAATATACAAACTTTTTTCAAAATTCCAAAAGTATTTCAAAAACTATAACAAATTCAAAAATTTCCATGTCCAATTTCATTTTCAATTACATTTACGTCACAAAAACAGCTACATTTTTTTCCCAAAAAATTGGCTAAAAAAATAAATGAAATTATTTTTTGACACACTTGACATTATTTTTTTGAAAAACTTAAGCCTTATGCCATAAATGCCATAAATCTCTATAATAATAATAAAATTTCATGCCATACAAACTATTAATTTTATTTTTTTCTAAAAAAAATGGGTAAAAAATAAATAAAGACCTTTCTTTTGACACACTTGACAAGATTTTTTTGACAAACTAATAATGCCATAATTCTCAGTAATAATAATAAAATTTCATTTCAAACAAACCACTTTATTTTTTTTTCAAAAAATAAATAAAAATCTTTCATTTGACATACATGACAACATTTTTTTGACAAACTTATAATGCAATAATCTAGATATTGGTCTCGCATACCAATCCCGATCATCAAGATTTCTCCAAATTCAATGTTCCTACTCGTAATCACTTAAAATGAACGTTTTTTAAGACAAAAATAAAAAATTTGCTGTTGTTAACACACTTAATGATTTTTTTTGACACACTTCCGGTACAGTTATCGAACACAGCGTCCTTTCGGACCTGTCGCTTGAGTATACCTATTTTTAGAAAAAAATTTTGGAAATCCGTCCAGCGGTTTTCCCTGCAGCGTAGGTAATGACAGCCGACCGGCCGGCCGCAGACAGACATACATTTTTTTTTTGCTTTTTTAGAATCAGTAGGTCCTAAAACGTCGAGAAATGCCAAAAAAGGGTGGGGGGTAAGAATTTCACTTGTGGCTCATGAATGTAATACTCAGGTCTTTCAGACCGAAGTAATGCCAAAATATTAAAAAAAACTGCGTTGGAGCACACATAAAAGGACCAGGATAAACGGCACTAGAACGAACTGGAGAGTAAAACAAAAAATAAAAATTTAAAAACTTCAGAAATAAAATACAAAAATAAATTTAATTTGATGGGAAAACAAGTTCAAAAACGAAATACCTAAGAACAATAGTACATTGTATATTAAGAGCAGAAAGTACGACATTGCTGCTCGTGCATGAAAGTTGCTGGTTGAGGCGTAGCCGAAACCAGCAATCATGTCAGAGCAGCAATGTTACTTTCTGCTCAAAGTATACATACTATTTTTTTAACGACTGCCGACATATTTGTTTATTATTAAAAAAGCTTAAATCATAATTTTAATTTTTAAAAAACAATATTTTTTTAAGTAAGATATGCGTTGCTAAGGAGGCATTTATATTATTTAGTTTTTGTTTAAAAAACATATCGAACGAACGTCAAGCTAAAAATTTAAATTAATAAATTATCTATTTTTAAATAAAAAATAATTCATAATATGTTATAAATTATTTAATATTATGTCTTTGTCTATTATGTCTTTTGTTTTACTTTCTGCATTAGAGCAGAAAAAATTAAAAAATGCACGCTAAACAGCAAAAGCCAACTTTCTGTTTTAAAATGATAGATAGAAAACATTATTTTCTATGACAGTCGTTAAAAAACGTAATTTTCCAAAAAAAATTGAATTTACTAAAATATAATGTTGAAATCAAATAATGTTGAAAATCAAAATTTATAAAAAATCTAACCCAAAATGAAAATAAACTTTTCCAAAAAACAAAATAATTTTGAAAATAAAATTAAAAAAAAGTATCAGATGTACAATAAAACCAAACATATGAATGTTTCAAGAGAGGCTGAGAAGAAAGATTTGATGTGCGGCGATGAACGAATTGAGGGAGTTGAATCTTTTAAATATTTGAGATCAAGGTATGAATCAAACAACAGCATA
Source organism: Diogma glabrata (assembly GCA_963693315.1). NCBI lineage: Eukaryota > Metazoa > Arthropoda > Insecta > Diptera > Cylindrotomidae > Diogma > Diogma glabrata. The sequence continues at coordinate 200,156,329 of OY856186.1, forward strand.
CTTACAGATATTAAAGCTTGAATCGCTGCAGGTAATCGAACTTTCTACTCAATTAAACCTCTCCTTGGATCACCGTATGTATCAACTAACACCAAGCTCAAGTTATACAAAACATTGATTAGACCGGTTGTGATGTATGGGTCACAAACATGGACCCTTCCACAAAATGACAAATCGCATTTATCCGTATTTGAGCGAAAGATTGTACGCTACATTTTTGGTCCACTTAAGACAGACGATGGAAAGTATAGAACCCAAAAAAAAGAGAGTATAGAACCCAAAATTTTTAATATTATTCGAAGATTTCAACTGTTTTTGTGTTTTATATATACTTACACAATCAAATACAATTTCAATTTTCAAGCCGTTTATACCTGCAGTATTTAAACAAATAAAACCTGTTGCATATCCTATTGGCAATCTGCCTTATTCTGCTTATTATTTTACAAAAAAAATTATTGTTTTATTTTTGTAAGCTTGCCAATTAAAATTAAATAAATTCTCTGTTTGTCAGCATTTCAAAAGCTCAACAAGTGGCACTTTCATTTTGTTATTATTTATTTACCTTATTTACCTATTTGGATATTCACCAATAAACTTTTAGAGTTTAATTATTTTGACATTTAGTTTGATATAATAAAATAAATACTGAGATTAAAATGGGAATATGTTTAAATTGAAAATGGTTTGTTGTTTTAAAACGACTAAGAAGAAGGAGACATGTTAAATGATATTGTAATTTTTAAGCTGTTGATACTAGCAATATTGCGATTTAAATCCGACGAAATAGATCGTTGAAAAGAACATTTTGTGAAAAAAACTAGCATGTTTTCTGTCGGCATTACCAATGAGAGCTTAGAGAGCTACTCTAAGCCCGATAAGAATTATCAAAAAGTGCAATAGAAGAAAACGTTAGACACTCCAGCGGTCGCAAATGAAAATAAGTATGCCAAAAAATGTATTTTTGTAATAATTGCTCTTTTTGCGTTCATTTGGCCCACTGTCAAAATTTTTTGGTAACTCGTGACTCCACATTTGCATATGTTTTGAATAAAGCTCTGGATTCTATAGGTTAAGGAATTGTGTTAGAATGTTAAACGGTTCTTGTCTTAACAAAAAAGTTATCATACATGAGTTGGAAATTTTGTAAGGATACCCTGTATCTCTAAATTCGATCAACCATAATCTTTTTTTGGTGAAAAAATGTTTAATTTCATTTATCACACTCCATACGAAAAAGTTTTGATGGTTGTTTGTAAATTTTGCTTCTACTATATTTCTAATCCTTAATCCTAACTCTATTAAAGTTTTAAGACAACTATGACTTGTATTGTGAAATGGAAGGTCAAAATATTTGAATATATAATACTTTCCACTTTCTATTTATCATAACTATGAAAATTAGTTGTTAACTTGCCCAGGTTCCGCTACCGATGCTTATTACTTTGCAATTTGTTTTTAACTTTCCTCCTTGGAAGTGTACTAATATTTAGAAACATCTGTCTGTGCTAATAAACAATCTAGTCTGTTCTTAAGCTTTCCATTGCTTTTCATAGGCGAGCCTTCATATGCCTCTATATTTGGACTATAATCATTAAGAAAGTCAGTATATCACCTAATCATGAAATTTAGCACTAACTGAATTATTGTAATCCAATTTTAGTTTTGTGGATGAAAATTTTTCAAAATTATAAAAAAATTAATAAAATAAATTACTTCGGTCTGAAAGACCTAACATTCATGAGCTATAAGTGAAATTCATACCCCCACTTTTTTTGGCATTTCTCGACGTTTTAGGACCTACTGATTCTAAATAAGCAAACAAAAAATTTATGTCTGTCTGCCGGCCGGCCGTCACAACCTACGAAATCTAGAAAACCGCTGGACGGATTTGAATTTTTTTTTTCTAAAAATAGGTTTACTCAATGGTAAGAGCCGAAAGGACTATGTGTTCGACAGCTGTACCGGAGGTGTGTCAAAAAAATCGTCAAGTGTGTCAAAACAAGGAAATTTGCATATTTTTTGTTTAAAAACTTTCATTTTAAGTGATTACGAGTAGGAACATTGAATTTGGAGAAATCTTGATGGTCGGGATTGGTATGTGAGACCAAAATCTAGATTATTGCATTATAAGTTTGTCAAAAAAATGTTGTCAAGTGTGTCAAAAGAAAGATTTTTATTTATTTTTTTACCCAATTTTTTGGAAAGAAAGGAAATTAATTATTTGTTTGAAATGAAATTTTATTATTATTATAGAGAATTATGACATTATAAGTTTGTCAAAAAAACAATGTCAAGTGGGTCAAAAAAGAATTCATTTATTTTTTTAGCCAATTTTTTGGGAAAAAAATGTAGCTGTTTTTATGACATAAATGTAATTGAAAATCAAATTGGACAAGGAAATTTTTTAATATGTTATAGTTTTTGAAATATTTTTGGAATTTTGAAAAAAGTTTCTATATTTGATTTTGTAATAATTTTTGCAATATTTTTAGAATTTTGGAAAAAGTTCTAATTTTTGATTTTGTAAGAATTTTTTGAATATTTTTAGAATTTTGAAAAATTTAAAATTTTTGATTTTATTATAATTTTTGGAATTTTGAAAAAAGTTTCAATTTTTGATTTTGTAATAACTTTTGGAATAATTTTAAAATTTTGAAAAAAGTTTGATTTTATTATAATTTTTACAATATTTTTGGAATTTTGGAAAGAACTCTGAATTTGTGATTTTGTAATATTTCTTCGTATCGCTAAATGGAAGGTTTTTGAGTAGTTTGCTGAAAACGTAATTGATAATGAAATTGGACATGGACTTGTTTGAATTTGTTATAGTTTTTGAAATATTTTTGGAATTTTGAAAAAGTTTCAATTTTTGATTTTGTAAGAATCCAAAAATTCTTGGAATTTTGTAAAATTTTAAAAGTTTTGGTTTTATTATAATTTTTTTAATTTTGAAAAAAGTGTCAATTTTTGATATTGTTATAATTTTTGCAATATTTTTAGAATTTTGGAAAAGTTTGAATTTTTTAATTTTTAACAATTTTTGGAATATTATTAGAAGTTAGAAAAAGTTTAAATATTTGATTTTATTCTAATTTTTGGAATATTTTTAGAATTTTGAATAAAAAAATTTTAAATTTTATATATATTTTTAGAAATTTGAAAAAAGTTTCCATTTTTAGATTTTGTAAGAACTTTTGGAATATTTTTAGAATTATGAAAAATTTTTAATTTTTATTTTATTATAACTTTGATAATTTTGGAAAAAGATTCAATTTTTATATTGTTATAACTTTTGCAATATTTTAAGAATTTTGAACACGTTTCAATTTTTGATTTTGTTATAATTTTTGCAATATTTTTAGAATTTTTGAAAAAAGTTTTAATCTTTGATTTTGTAATAATTTTTGAAATATTTTTAGAATTTTGTTTGAAAAAGTTTGAATTTTTGATTTTATATAATTTTTACAATATTTTTGGAATTTTGAAAGAAATATGAATTTGTGATTTTGAAATATTTTCTCGAAACGCTAAATGGAGAGGTTTTTGAGTAGTTTGCTGATAGTATAATCTTTTCACTAAATTATTTTAATTTATGATCTGTTATAATTTTCCGACAACTTGTTGATGTTTCGTGTTAGTTTTGTAATACATATCCAAACAAAGATAAAAATACAAGTGCTTTAACAAAAAGTTATGTTTGATATACATCGCTGCCCAAAACTAAAAACCTTGTCCTCATAAAAGTTTTTTGCCGAAAACTGTATCAAAATCCTTAACCCAGACCGAAGTCTTGATATCTCAGAGCTTGAGATTTCAGCCTTTCCATATTTTTAAGTTTTTGTTTCCTTTTTATTTTATTTTTATTTATTTTATACTACCATGAAATATAGGCCTTTGTCATATTTTAAAATGTGATAGAATTTATTGTTTGGTTATCTTTTCTTTAAAAAATATTGCGACGCTAATGCATAGGCTGACTTCACCACAGCTCTGGAGACATAGTGTTCTGGATATATAATGAGCTAATATCCATAAAATACTTTAATTAAAAGCTAACCAATATTATGGACTTCGTAGTTCTAATAATAAAAATATTAAAGCAGGCAATTGTATCCCAACAAACATAAATTCTGTTGTACGAGAAAAAGTAACAAAAAAATTTATTTGGAAGTGACAAACCGGAAGTTGGGATGCAGAACTGTTGTGAACCGTACTAAATGTGTATGTACCAAATTTCATCCAACTCGATTATCAGGTACAGAAGTTTTTGAGCTTCTAAAATAACAGGTGCTTGGAGGACCCCCTACCACTTTGTTCACTATCGCTGAAAAAACTAATCAGTTCCTTGCCATACATATTTGCATCTTTTTGCAAAGTGTAATCAAAATTACTTAACGAACGAATATTGTATGCTTCCAACAAACATTGAAACAATAAACAGGTGTTCGGAGGTCCCCACCACTTATCCCAATATTGTCCAAAAACTAGTCAATTCTTTGTCAAAAAAGTCTTTATCTTTTTTCGAAGTGCCATTAAAATTGATTAATGAATGAAATCTGTATGCTCCCAACAAACTTTAAAAACAAAGTGTGAAAAGTCAGCAGTTGTATGGTAGACCCCCCGCCACTTTGGTCAATGTGTCCCAAAAGATGATAATTATCTTCTCACAAAAATTGAACCCTTTTCCATAAGTTTCATCATAATCACTTCATTATTGTTGGCTGTATTGTGCATAAAGACACTGAAAAAACTTCACAAATTTACAAAAAAAAAATTTACCGGAAGTGAAAAACCGTAAGTTGGGATGTAGAACTGTTGTGAACCGTACTAAATGCTCATGTACCAAGTTTCATCCAATTCGATTATCAGGTACAGATGCTATTGAGTTTTAAAAAAAACAGGTGACTGGGACACCCCCCACCACTTTGTTCACTATCGCTCAAAAACTAATCAGTTCCTTGCCATACATGTTTGCATCTTTTTCCTAAGTGTCATCAAAATTGGTTCACGAACGAATGCTGTGTGCTCCCAACAAACATTGAAAAAAGTGTGACACATTAAACAGGTGTTCGGGAGGACCCCCACCACTTATTCCAATATTATCCAAAAACTAATCAGTTCTTTGTTACTTAAGTCTCCATTTTTTTCCAAAGTGTCATTAAAATAAATTAATGAATGAAGTCTGTATGCTCCCAACAAACTTAAAAAACAAAGTGTGAAAAGTCAGCAGTTGTATGGTAGACCCCCCACCACTTGGATCAATGTGTCTTTATGCATGATAATTATCAAAACTTGATAATTATCATTTTCACACTAATCTCACACCTATTCCATAAGTTTCATCATAATCACTTCATTATTGTAGGCTGTAGTGTGCATAAAGACACTGAAAAAACTGCCAACAATTAAAAAAAATTTTTTTTTTACCGGAAGTGAAAAACCGGAAGTTGGGATGCAGAATTTTTGTAAATCATACTAAATGCTTATGTACAAAGTTTCATCCAATTTGATTATCAGGTACAGATGTTATAGAGCTTTAAAAAAACAGGTGTATGGGATACCCCACACCACTTTGTTCACTATCGCTCAAAAACTAATCAGTTCTTTGCCATACATGTTTGCATCTTTTTCCAAAGTGTTATCAAAATTGGTTCACGAACGAATGCTGTGTGCTCCCAACAAACATTGAAAAAAGTGTGACACATTAAACAGGTGTTCGGGAGGACCCCCACCACTTATTCCAATATTATCCAAAAACTAATCAGTTCTTTGTTACTTAAGTCTCCATCTTTTTCCAAAGTGTCATTAAAATAAATTAATGAATGAAGTCTGTGTGCTCCCAACAAACTTAAAAAACAAAGTGTGAAAAGTCAGCAGTTGTGTGGTAGACCCCCCACCACTTGGATCAATGTGTCCCAAAACATAATAATTATCTTTTCACACTAATTTCACACCTATTCCATAAGTTTCATCATAATCACTTCATTATTGTAGGCTGTAGTGTGCATAAAGACACTGAAAAAACTTCAAAAAAGTGCAAAAAAATTCTTTTACCGAAGTGAAAAACCGGAAGTTGGGGTGCAGAACTATTAAAAACCGCACTACATACTCATGTACCAAGGTCCAGTTCGCTTATCAGGTACAGATGTTATAGAGCTTTCAAAAAAACAGGTGCTCCAAGGACCCCCACCACTTTGTTCACTATCGCTCAAAAACTAATCAGTTCTTTGTCATAAATGTTTGCGTCTTTTTCCAAAGTGTCATCAAAATTCATTCACGAATGAATGTTTTTTGCTCCCAACAAACATAAAAACTTTGTGGAAAAAACCACCTGTTGTATGGTGGACCCCCCAACCCTTGGTACAATGTGCTCCAAAAGCTGATAAAATCTTTCTCATGTTATTTAAAAGCTTTTCGCAACGTTTCATGAAAATCGATCGGTAATTGTAGGCTACAGTAGGGATAAACACCTGAAAAAAAACTTTTTAACCGGCAGTGACAAACCGGAAGTTGGTATGCAGAAATATTGGAAATAGTTTTAAAACCTTATATACTAAGTTTCAATAAGATCATAGCCCGGGATCAGAAGTTATTCAAGATTTAAACTTAGAGGTGTTCGGGAGACCCCCCGCCATTTTGTCCAAATTTGAAATGAATCCAGATCTTCCATTTTCAAGTGAACCTGTTTCATTTGCCAAAGTTTCATCAAGATCATATGCAGAAAACTCAAACCACCCGACCACCCACCCACCCACTCACCCTTCACACAATTTAAAATTGTGGTGAAGTAAAAATTGAAAAAAAGAAACGGAAATGAAAATTTTGTAAAAATTTTATTTTTAAAACGAGAAATTATGTACTTGGGAAACTTTCGTTTTAGATTACGAACTAATAAAACATTTTTTTTCTGGAAAAAAGTGGTAAAAGTGAGGGTACCCCCAACAGCGCCATCTTTGAAATTTTTTTTTTAGTTTAACACACTTTTAAAATAACATTATTAAAAAATTTTAAGTAATTGTTTTTTATAAGTCCATTACGTTTCCAATGAGCTATAAATGACTTAAATCGGTTTAGTCAATCGTTAGCAATCGATATTCAAAGATGCTCATGTTTCGCAAACCCCTAAAACTTTGCCGCCACACTGTGTCATCCCTAGAGCGAAATTTCATTTTTTGAAAGAAATGGTTTTTTTTATTTTGTCATTGGCTATCTGTATATGAAATTTTATCGAAATCAGAGGGGGTCAGGAACATCGATGTTGCGGTGACGTGAAATGGCTCTATATTAAGATACTCCCGTTTTAAATAATCAAATAATTTATCCAAAATTTTTAATTAAATCAGGTAACCGACTCTATTCAAATTTGAGATCCTCATCTCTTAAACGAACGGTGATTGTGTTTTTTGTTTTTCCTAGACATTATTTCTAATTATATGAATAGAAATTTCATATATTTATAAGGCTTTCGTGTTTCTTTTCTATTCAAAATAATTTTTTCTTGTTGCCAACCATTTACAGTTTTTTCTTTTATGACGCATTTTATTCGTTTATTTTTCATCTCAATTCGTCATCTGCATTCCAGTATAATATTAAATTAGAAAAATTATAGTCTACAAAACCATCAGTTTACATATATATTAAATTAACTTTAATATAATATATTTATGTTTCTTCTATCGTATATTTCCTTTTTTATTATCATCATCAAAATTTTCTCATTTGAATTGTAAAACTCAATTAATGTATAAATAATTGCATTATTGCAACAGATTATTGTTGATTACTTTTGTTGCTACACATAATACATACATACATTCATGAAAAATAAAAAATCTCCGAAAAGCTTTTTAAATTTAAATTACATTTCATTAAAATTTCTCTATTTGTATTTTGTTTTGTATAATTTAAAATTTATACGAAAATTTATCAACTCCCATTTTATTTTTATGAGATCGAAAACCTAAAAAGCGGCATGTGCTATGCTTTTGTTGTAAAAAAATTTTAGAAAAGAGAAACATTTTCGAGAGCTTTTCGTTATTTCTCCAACTGTTTTTTCAAAGTATATTTTGTGTACACTCTCCGGTGTTTGTTGTTGCTGTAGTGTTTTATTATGACCGAAAATTCGATCTCAGTCGTTTATTCATAACTATCCTGACGCATTTTTCTACAATATTTAGTGAGAATTGAACTTTCAACTTTGTAACGTCTTGGATTCTTCTTTCACAAAATCTTAACTAATCGTAAAAGTTTATTTGGTACATTTTGTGTTTTTTTGTCTAATAAAATAATTAATTTTTGCTTTTATCCTTCAATTATTTTAATTAAAATTGTGGAAATATATTTGTTTAATGGCGAAGATATAATTAAAATCTTTTCATTCAATTTGAGAATAAGAAAAAAGAAAAAGAAAGCTTTTCAGTGATTTTAGTTTTATGAAAATTAATAGCGTGTGGAAAGTGTTTGATTTCGAATAAATATAAAAAAAAGTGTTTGAGTGAGAGTTTACGAACAAAGGAGTTGAGTGAAAATTTTATGGAAAATAAGTAAACAAAATAAAAATCGAAATAAGGTAGGAAAGGAGTATAAATTCTTTAAGTTCTTTAAACATATAAATTTTTTGTTCGTTTGAACATTTTACTTTTTCAGAAAATGGAATTAACTATTTTTTTAAGACTTGTGTATATACTTACTAAAAACGTAAGAAATGTGTGAGAAAGAGAAACGAAAATTTTGTTTTTAATCGATGATTTTTGCCCATTCAATTTACGGTTGTTTGAATTTTAATATATTTCATTTTCTTAAAAATTATAAGACGAATTTTTAAAGTGAAAGAAATCCACATAAAAGGTTTATCAGATAACATTTTCGTATTTCCTTTGTTTTTTTTCGGATGAATTAATCTTGAAATAGTTTTGGAATTAATGTATTTTATAGATAGAATAGAGATAGGGTTGTGGTTGTTTGTTTTTATTAAAATTATATCGAATGTTTGGTGAACTATAAAAAACAATGACAAATTTTATTTATACTTTTAAAGTGTTTTTTTTATAGCGGATAAGTAAAAATTGCAGAGCTCATTTTTTTACAACTAATCCCTATGGTCCTTTATTACATGCAAGTAAATTAAACTTATGGTGATGAAGGAGATATATACATCTTGATATACCATGATTAAACAAAATAATACTGACAGAGATCTCATCTTATGTCAATATTTTAAAGACCGATTTGTGTTTACCGTTTTACTTTGAATGACACCTGTCTTGTTGCGTAAATAGATGTAGGTGAAATATTTTCAAATTCTATAATTATGTTATTTGTAAAGTAAAACAGACAGTATGTTTAAGGTAGTATTATCAGTTTTAAACTGAATAATAAATTGATTTTAATATTTGGAGAACATTTTTTTATTTAGAATAATGATAAAATGTGTCAACGGATATGATGACTAGACTGTGTAATATTAGGAGAGATATAAAAGCATTCGACTTAACTAATTGATTTTTTTTTGTAAATAAGTAGGAGGCAAGCTTTTGGTATTGGCTACTGGGTCGTCGACGGCTTTATTTAATTAACAAAATTTATTGCAACATCTGGATTTCAATTTTTTAAGAGTTTATTTTTTAATCTTCTTTTTTCAATGGCCGTGTATCAAACATATTATTTGTAGATGATTTAAATTTCCCTAAATCCCTTATTTATTGGACTAAAATTAAGAAAACGACATTCTCCATCCGAAATATAAGTTGTTTTTACATCAAGTATACTCCTTACTTCAAGATATTTTGTGAATAAAAACAACTATAAGACAAAAATCAATTTCAAGTCAAGGGTTTGAATATCAAATTTTAAAATCGAATATCAAATTTTAGTACCGGTAAGCGATTTTTTAAGTTCTTCATTACGAGTTTGCATTTCCGGCTTTACACGGTTTAAGGTTACTGTTATACTATGGGAGGTGTATACCGCAAAAATGCACGGGCAGATGCTCTAAAAGTGTTTTTTGATACAAATTTTAAGAGGATTATTGTTCGAAAAAACCGCCAGGTATCTGAGGCAGTAACTATATGCTGTTTCAGAAGAACTACTTTTGAACTGCTTCAAAGACTATTTTAAGTGGCGTTCATGCTCCATGAATGGTCGGATCGAGCACGAGCCACGTTAATCAGTTTCGGGTATTTACCACGGTCATTTGCAACAGCGGCATAATTACCAGAGCAACTGATTTTTAAAGTAGTTTATTACGTTTATCTCCCAATGTAGTCGTGGTTAACCTTTCAACCATCCACTCCCTGGAGTAATTATGTTCATTTTTTAATCGTTCCAGAGTGTGAATTGGCTCGTTGGGCATTTCCAAACTAAGCAATCCTATTGGAACGGATACATCTTTTTTTATTATGACACTCAAGAAGGTCTATGATTTCAAAGTTTTATCTGGATTTGCAGTGGGAAAAAATTGTAGCATAGGACGCTCATGGACCAACAAATAGGACTCCTCATAATGTGTAGGGATTTACTTTTGTGCCCACCAAAAACTCGTTACCGGTCTAATCAACATTTTGTAAATAGACCAAGTGTCAGCCATTGATTTCACAAGTTAGCAATATCTTTTTTATCGAAGAGCGACGTGCTTGATCCATCAAGCTAGGAGTGGTTTTTCTGCGAGTAGTTTTCTGTTCACCCAAGTATGCCCTTAGCAGCGCTTAGAACAGAATCTTTCAGTAAAGTCCAACACGTATTGACGTTTCCACAAAAGGTTTTTTTGGTCTGATTTTGACGTCCCAGCATACTTTAGTGATGTTAGATAGGAAAATGTTTCGGTTAATTGAATTTGGGAATGTCTGGCTTTTGAAAGTAGAATCTTATCTTAGTATGTACAACCAAAAAATCACATAAGACTAAACTGTTTGACTATATTTTAACACATACAATATGATGAACGGGCTTTGTTATATATCAAATCGCTTTTTTCTATATGACTGCAAGCTGGAAAAAGTCTTTTTCAACAGAGTCTCTCATCTATGGAATGCCTCACATTTGTTGGTTTTACTTGATGACTTCAAATGTTAGTTTTGTATTACTATTAAGACGTTTTTTATTTATTTTTCACTTCAAAATCACTCTCATACACCTCAGACGATGTTTCTGACCTTGAAGCTGGTTTTCACTTAAGCCAAGTTCAGTCCAGTCACCACAATTAAAAATCGGCTGATGTTAAATATTTCTCTGGAGGTGCAATCAAGAGAATTTGTTTCGACAAGAAATAGTTCCACTCGTGACGTGGAATATCCTATAATATTTGAGTGGAGGCTTAAAATGCCAGACTAACATGATGTTTGAGTCAGTCAAACAAGACTGTATTACATAATTCTAAGTACGCAAAAGAAATTTGATTAATACGTGCTACCTTTAATACTATAGTGAGATAGTAGCATTGCAATCTTAAACATGCAAATAAGCACTTGCATATGTAGTTACATTTTTGTAGATTCTGATGAGTCCCAAAAAGTGTGTAACTTGGTGATAACCATCAAAGTTTATTTTTTCTATCATATCATGAAATATTGGCCTATGTCATATTTTATATGTGATAAGATTTATTGTTTAGTTGTCCCTTCTATAAAAAAATATAAAAAAAAGGAAATTTGCGTCCATCAGCACCGTAGACCGCATGTTGTTGTGGGACCTTGTGCCTAAAAGGTTTTAATGTGTTGTGGCACATACTGTAATTCCTACTATACAACACATTTTATTAAAAGAAAAACAAAGAAGCGAAGTAAAGTTTTGCTGCAACTAAAAGTCGTGAATGTTTAGTTGATTTCTCAACATTGATGTTTACCTTAAATTGACATTGGGCGTCTTCATTGGGATTGCAGTAAAGGCATAGAGTTTTAATTCCGGATATTTTTTAATCACTTTCTACGCATTTGTTTTCACGCATACCTCAACCAGTACATGGTTTAGAAACACCTTGAAACTTGACATCCATTTTCTTAATCGAAAACCTGCTTCGCGTTCATTTTTTATATATAAAAGCAGCTTCATCATGTGTGGTGCATTCTTCCATTTATTAATATGTAACATGATCTACCACAACTTGACGAACTCAACTAACGACTAGGTGGGATGTCACCTGCGATCTAAAAATCACTGTTTTTCGTCTATATAGCGTTCTATCTTTTGAACCGGATATTTTAGTCATGTCCGCCGTCAAAGCAAGAGGATGTTTTCGAAATCGAAGCAAGATGTTAACAAGTTCAAACTGCAAATTTTGACCAGAGAACAAACTGTCATATAATGATTTTCAAATAGCAGTTTCGCACGAGCCGTCAAAGACGACACGTTGTATGGTAGTTCTGCTTGACATTTTTAAAACTGCATGATGCGATAAATAAAATATGTGGTTGAATGGTTGAATCTATTTGATATTCTGAAATTAATTTCATGTATCCTCAACTTATATATTCATCCATAAATTCAAAGTATAGATTGCGTAGGAGGTTTTCTTTTGTAATACCGCCTTTGTTTTCTGTTAAGCCTGCTTTTGGCTGCGTAAAATGAGTTCCTCAATTCTGGGTTTTCTACTAGGAGAAATTCGACTATCGACCACGTTCATCTCGTTGATGTGTTTCATTGAATAATTTTTCATTAATTTTCACTTTCATGTTCATCCGCCAGCACCTCTTAGATATCACTTTGGCTAGTGACTGCTCTTGCCAGTTATGTTTGATATCTCACGTTAACACCAATGTCAATATCAGACACTACAATACTGCCCCTATAGTAGATCCAGCTTGCGTTCAAGACTAAGCCGTTTAATGCAATTGTCAGTGACACATGTAGACTGAGAACGAGAGTCTAGCATTGCTTTAATATGTTGTAGCGAATCTGATCCTTGTTATATTCTAATTCTATAGGTAACAACGATTAGTATTGATCATCGGTATCCATGGCATGAGGGACCTAATGGAATGATTAATTTTGCGTTATAAACGATGAAATTAGTTTAGTATTTGTTGAACTTTGGATTGACAAAACCTTGTGTGCTGCTGCGTTGGCGTCTGCAATTAAAAGGTGTGATGTGTTTGCTCGGTTTGTATCAATAAGTAGCGGCGTGTGACGTGGTTGATTACAAATGAAACATTTAAACTTTGATGTGCATTCATTTGACTGGTGGCCATTTCGCATGCAGTGAAAACAAAAATTTTGTATACAAACATTGGTAGAAATATGTTTGTTAAAGATGAGAGATAGCATTTGTGATAGGCTAATGACATGATTTTAAGACATTGCAACGTTGATCGAAGAAATCCAAAAAATCCTGTAATTTTGAAAATTTATTTTCAATAGAATATTTGTCCAATGCTTTTGTGTGTGCTAATCGAGTTTTTGAATCAAAAAGTATGTAAGTGATCTTTTTACTCATTTTCCGATTTCAACGCGTTTCCGGTTCTCTACTACCAATCTATACGCTTGGACACCGGTGACATCAATTTTCTTTTTCACTAATAACACAGGCGCACTCCACGGCAAACAACTTGGCTCTATATCCTCGTTGGCCAATAGTTTTTCAACTTTTGATCTACTTTTAGCTCTACATATGGTAATCTATACGGTCTAACGAATATTTTACTTGAATTTTCTAATAACCTGATCCTAGATTTATACTTAATACATCCTTCGAGCTAATCTCCTGAGAGATAAAAACTGTCATTGAAGGCGTACAATACTTTTTTCAGACATGGTATGTCTCTTCATGCCTTAAATGCTTTAAGCCAAGCAAATTATCTAACGTTGGGACTCTGTTTTACCAACAAGTTTTATTTTCACTTATACCTAATCGTTCGAGTTCACAGTTCTGCACGAGCCCAAATATACTCTTTCTTGTATTTATCTTTTTCCTGCTATTCCAGCTTTTTCTATCCCTTTTACTTAAATACAACACATGGTTCTCAAAAAAGCCGTTACTTTTTTTTTACCATAACAAAACTAAAATTATTACCAAAAATCTCTGACATTTTTACTTCTACTATATAAACCCTTGTCCTGATGGTATTTTTTCAAAACGTAAATTACCACTATTTTCTCTTACAAAATCAATACCCAAAATATCATCTTAGTGGAGTCATATTAGCATTTTATATTGATGTAAGAGCGAAGTTGAACTTTTTTTTTGTTTTATGTTAAGGACATAAAAGTTAGTGGGCATGTAATTATTTAGCAAATTTGGAGGTCCGGAAGTGCCTCAAAAATGGCAAAAACTGGTTTTTCGGTGTTTTTCGAGTAGGTCGCTTCATTATTTTTGAAATATTTCGGGCTCTAATGATCATAAAAAAAAATGTAAAACGTTTGTGATTAAATTTCAAATCTATCTAGGGGGGTTAGATACTTTAAAAGTGTAACCTAACCTCAAAAAACCGAATCGCGTGACTTTTTTTTTTACTAAATTTATGATAAGGGGCGGAAAAATCGTCGAATTTTCATGAAAATTTCAGGAAACATGTATTTTAATAGTCTTAATATGGGATTTAATTTTTATGAAAAAATTTTAATTTTTTCGGCCACAATTGGCATTTTTCGTTAAATTTGGCAAATGGTGCCATTTTATGAGAAGTCATCCAAAATAAAATTTTTTTTTTGATCTGTACTTCTTTTTATCTACTTTAACCTAAGTATAAATAAAATTATGTTGCCTTAATTTTAATGCCCATTTTTGGGCATGAAAAAAAACAATAATTTTTGCATTTTTTTGACATTTTACCATATATACGGTATTATTTATGCTACTATCATGTATTTTGCATAAAAGTGAAATATGCAATTCAAATTAATAAAAAATATTTTTTTAAATTATACATAACCTACAAAACTTTTTTTTCTTGCAATGCCCTAAATTGCTTTTGGTAAATATTGATTGATTGATTGATTTTGGTAAATAACAAACTATTCAAAATAAACTACAAATTACATATAACCCACTTTTTCAATAGCAATTTCAAAATAATATTTCAACAAAGTCATAAAGTCAAACAAGTTATCCCTGTCACCATCGAATCGGATAGTCTTTGACAAACTCATCGAACTTTCTAATTTAATTGGCCCCATTTTAACACTCAACCTACTAGCAATAAACAAATTTTTGCTTAAATTTAATAAAATGTATGGTTGATTGTTCACACTAAAAAAAACGCCAATCGATCCCGAAATTGATTCAATAACTGTTCATTTACAAAACGATGTAGTTGAGACAACCTCACGTAATGTTTATGTGAAAATTATATATAGTTCAGTTAATTTCAAATATTTATATTTTAAAATGAAAATTCATAATATGTATAGGGCCAAAGAAAATTATTTCATGTGCATAGTTGCAAAACTGTTTGCCAATATTTTTTGTTTGGTTGAATAACAAACTGCTAATTTCGAGTTTGGAGTTATCATTACTTTTTTTTCAGACCAGCTCCCAAACTTTGATCGATGAGAATATTTAACTGTCTCTTGATGATATTGATTGGATCGTTAGTTTTCAATAGTGCAACCGCTACTTCTATCAATGGTTTCATTAATTTCGGATTTTTAGAAACACCTCTGGTATTCAATAAAAGAGCAAAAAAATTTTTCCGCTTCAAACTTTCATATATTTTTTCTTTCACTTCAACAACTTTTTGACATCTTATTTTTTCTTCTAATATTCACATAACATTATATTGGACAGAATAATTAACTTCAATGTTCACAAAGAAATGTATTTTTTTTTCTAAAATTTTTTAGACCAACATTGATCCAGAAGGTTCTTTTTCTAAAGTTAACCTGGGTTCCTTCGGCTAGTAATCTGGCTAATATCCCACTGCTGTCACCAAATTGTTAGTATCTTGAATACTGTTCGCTAGCTGAATTGAAGAACACTCGAAGTAAGCCCTTAGAAATAACCCTTAGAAACATCTTTTCTGGATTGCGGTTGTTCAAAATCTAACTCTAAAAACTTTATTTCTCTTTTTCCTTTACAATTCGTTTCACATTCTTCTGTTTCCAAATTCTTTATAATTTTAAAACAATAACAATTCCCGACAAACATCATGTGCATAGTGCACGAGTATATGCACATTTCATGCACATCTTTCTACTAATTTAGAATTTTTTTAAATATTCTAGTACATATTTTAAATCTAGTTGAAGTTTAATAGTATTTGAATACTACAGTCATCCAAATTTCTTTTGATTTAACAGTTTTAAATCATGTAAACATGCACACAAAATGTGCATAGTACATTTACAATATCATGTGCATCATGTGCATACACATTTAAAACAAATTTTTATCGATTTATTATTTGTTTTATCAATAGAATTATGCAAAACATTTGCATTTTATTTAAAGATAATAATTATTTCAGCATTAAAATTGAACCAAATCTTATTACAGTGTAATTTAAAGATTAATATAAATGCAATTTTATATTTATGCATATGTCTATGGAACCTGCATGAAATATGTTTGCGAAATCACCTATAGACGGGTGACGGTAGACGGTGATATAAATGTTTTGAATCAAGTTCTAACTATTTTAAAACGATAATAAACGATTTGAAGGTTAATGATCACATCAAATAATTTTCATTCTATACCTCTTTAGAGTATCAGAAGCGTTCAGACTGTCCGTGCTTTTCGTTCCGATTCAGTAATCTGGTTCTTTTTCCCAATTAGGTAAAATTCTATTTTGTTTTCCATGCTTTTCTGATTCCTAAAGAAGATTGTTTTCTGAGGTGAGGGTGTTAACTTCAGATTTGTATTTTAACTTCAGAATTTTGACTTTCGCTACCCTGATTGGGAATAGTAGTTCGTTGCATATAATTACTGTCTGCTTCTAGTATTTTGTTCAAAGTTGGGAGGAAGAGAATTGGTCAGTATAAATTTTAAATAATTTTGACGAAAAGTATTAGTACGAACATTTTTAAGTTTATCAACAAAGTGTTGTTCTTTTAATATCTTGAATGTGTATGTTGGTGCTAAACTCACATTCATATCCTGTGTTTTAACATGAAGAAGGACATCGATCTCCCCATTATATTTGCATTTTATGTAGTGGATATTAGAAATAAGTTGAGCTACGTAATCCATATATAGCACTCACCATGAATTTTAAAATTCCCTAGAACATTTGAATCTTTATGTACATAATAAATTAATTTTTCAAAATAAAATATTGATTTGCTCATATCCTCATATGCTCATATCCAATTTTTCACACCATACCAACTGCTCCATGTTTATAAGTCCTATATTCGTCCCTGTATGGAGTACTGTTATCAAGTTTGGGGTGTTGCTTCTGTTTCCATCTTGGCCCTCTTGGACTCTGTTCAAAAGCAGGCTAAACGAATTGTGGGTGATCGAGCTTTGACATCAAAACTTGATTCCCTACAACATCGTCGCACTGTTGCTCACGTCGTTGTTTTTTACAAATATCGTCATCAGCAGTGGTCAGATGAAATCAGAGGCATCATGCCTCAAACTTATTCTTACCCCGTTCCACTCGGCAATCGGCTACCGCAACCAGTGAAGCGGTCGAGATCCCGCGCTGTCATACTGGCAGATCGCAGAAAGACCTTTTTTGTCCGAACTGCATACAAATGGAATAATTTACCGGAATCCTTAGTATCAGGTGGCTTCAAACCGCAGAGGTTTAAAAAAAGCATTCATCAAAACCTTAGAACGCCAGTTGTTTTGGGACCCAGGTCTAGACCTAGGTCTTAAAAGGTATTTATGTGTTGTTGTGACACATATTCTAAACCCTATTACACAACACTTTTTATTTAAAAAAAAATAAAGTATGGTTCAACTAAGCGTAAGATTACACATAACGACCACAAAACCATTAAAAAATTTAACATGGCAACCTTGCTAGACATCATCTCATTCGACAACACCTTCTTAATTCTATATTTAAAGCACAGATAAAGCAAAAAATTTATGAGTTGTAATTGCACAACACATATTTAATTTTACAATTGTAATTTAATGTGATTTCATTTGCTTTAACATATCCCGCACCTACCTACCAAAATACATATGTAAAAAACAAATTTATTTTCTTAAACGCTCTGTTTATTAAACGCTTGTTCTTTTAATTTTATTTTTAAACGTATTTTTAATTATTTTTCATTTCTTAAAAACTAATAAAAGAATGTCGAAAAGAATGTAGGAAACACAAGGATAAAGAATTTTGGATAAAATCTTATATGTTTAGTTTTTCATTTTAGGGTAGGAAACCGTAGCAGCGACTTAGAGAGTAAAAATTATTATAAATTTTCCGCTTTAGAAACATTTTAGTATATTCATTACAATTATTCTTTCGAAAATATGATTTTGTTGAAATTTGTAAAATATCATTGTGGGTTGTAGTATTATAGGGAGTATTTGATTTTTGTTATAACAGCAACTTCAATTTTGGTAACTCAAATAAAAATTTACTTTGTGCCGTTTGATTTTGATAGCGATTTTTTATGTGTTTGAAACAGGGCTGCAAAACCATCAATTGTTTTTAAGGGGGGGGTTGTTGCATTTGTTTTTCTAAATGAACAATATGTCGAGAATATTGTGTACAAATTTTAAGTCTATCCGAGTAAAACTAACGGAGTTACAGCGTTTCAACAGGGTTGCAGTTTGACCCTCATTTTCCCGAAAACGTCATTTTTGAAGTTCGTGAACATTAGAACTCAAAATCTACCGAACCGATCCTTTTGAAAATTTGAACATTACTTCTTCACATAAATCAACAGGTAATCAGGAAGAGTTTTTTTTTTATTTTTTTCTATTTTATAATAACAAATTAAACGCAATTTTTTGAGCTAAAATCGCGATTTTCACTTCCAAGTGCTGCAAAAAATAGAAAAAAAAACTCTTCCTGATTACCTCGAAAAATACATCACCTTCAAAACGCATATTAATTTTTTTGTTTCACATGATCCGGTAACGAGTTATAATGTTCACCGCAAAACCACTTTTTTTCAAGGCGCCTCTGGAGATTCAACGTCACCGGCTGATTTATCAATATTTTTAATTGAAATTTTTTTCTGACATATTTCAAAAGTTGTACAATAATATGTAATTAAATTTAATAAAATTATATTACTCATGTCGTCGCAAAAAATCACAAAAATATGCTTTTTTTTCGTCTTTAAATTCATACCCCCCCTTCCCCCCTTAAATGTTTGGTTTATTGGTTTTTCTTAATGTATAATTTTAATTTTGGTTTTGGTTTTGGTTTTTCTAAATATGTAACAAGCATTGATTTTGGTTCTGGTTTTATTGTTTTTATCAGGATTCTGATTATTGCGGTTTTGATAAACCAGGTAGCAGCACTGATTTGATACGTTTCAACAACTGAATAACTAGTAAATTTGATCGGCAAATATTTTTTTATTAGTAATTTTAATTTGTTACAACTCCTTAATAATTAGTTAAATATGAAACTTATTAGTTATTAGCTCTTTAGCGTGACTGAGATTCATTTGTTCTACATTTACATTTAAAACTTCAAACCAAAATTTATCAACAAAAAAAATGTGTTTAATGTTCACACTATACAATATAGCTGAGCACGCGACTGTTCTCTATATAAATTATTAATATGTTTCATGTTTTGAGCCCAAGTTTCACTAATAAAACAGTAACAGTAAGATTCGTAACTGTAACTTTTGTATTATGAAACTAATAAATAGTTTTAGTTAATTAGGTGAAAAATAAATGTGATACAAACAGTCTTAGGGTTGAATGACATAAATCATAAATTAATGGTAAGTTAATTATAGGTTTATAAAACTAGCGAAAAAAAAACATACTGATTTATATTTGGAAAAGCCTTCAATAAGCTTGTTTGGAAATTATACAGTAGATGATTGATTCTAAGAATATGTCAGCTCCACATGTGATTGGTGAAAAGTGATTTTTTAATTTCTACCGCCTTTTTTTGACTACCTAGAGAAACAATTTGTTAGATAGTTTTGTATGCTAAGAATTATTACGATTCTTTCGATTGTGAGATGTCCTTTTGTATAACACGGTACTTGTAAAACGGTTTCGATAGTACACGGTACAAAAATTGGGAGCAATTTGTAACACGGGTTTTATACAATACGATTTCAAAAATCAAATATCCATTAGAAATTTGAAATTTTTTTTTAACTGGGGAAATCTTCAACTTTATTGCTATAAAAATATCTCTCATTTCAGTTTAAGAAGTGAAAGTATGCCGTTTTATTTGTAAATGGAGTTGAGTTGAGTTAAATGTAGTTGATTGAAAAGACTTTATTGATTACAAAATCATTAAATTTAAACAAAGCTACTACGAAGCACATATATGATCGATCTTGAATGGAAACCATTCTTCTATCATTATTATAAAAGCATGCTCCATTTTTACAACATTTATATCTCTTTTGCGGGATACACGCTTTGCATCTTGTAAACAACCACAAGATGCGAAGCGTGTATCTCGCAAAAGAGATATAAATATTGTAACGACTTTTCGTTGGTTCTTTTCGATTATTGAGCAAATACGACAGTAAAAAGACAGATCTTTAGTTAACAAAATCTCAAACTTTATTTATCAACCAGTTACAGCAACTTCCGATTTTAATTACAATAAATTCCAGGGTCTCCAATTTATGCACGATAAACTTCACCGCTTTTCCCCAATTTGAATCAATAATATTCGGAATCGTAAAATCTGCATTTACTATTCCACTAAGTTCAAATTCTTTCACTATTAGTACCCAGGCTCAAGTACCACCGATTATTCCTTATACTTGCGAATATTTGTAAACACTTTTAATTGCAAAATTAAAACTGACTATCTGATATTTTGTTCGCTTATTTATATGCAAAAACAAATAAGCAGAATCTTCTGGTACTCACTGTAGTTGTTTCTAGAAACAATAGGCCACACCCCTTTTTAATTCATTAATGTAATCATTTGTATAACAAATTTAATTTACATTAATTTATGCTAATTTGTATTAGTTAAAAGGAGTTAACTTTTAATTCATCCTAATGAATGAGTAAATTAGATTAACCCATTCTGGACGAAGTTTATTACAATATTGTAAAAATGCAGCATGCTTTTATAATAATGATAGAAGAATGGTTTCCATTTAAGGTCAATCATATGGGTAATTCTATGCAAATAGGCTAAAATGATTAAATTGAAGTATATTTTAACATTTTCAACAGAAAAATTAACAAAGTTTTTACTCAACATATAGTTTGAATATGGTTTTATTATATAAGCTCAGAAATTTAAATCAGGAATTAAAAAATATATTTTTTTTAAATTTTTAAACCTATGAAAAACCATATTTAAATTATAAAAATAAAGGTATTTTTTAATATTAAGCATGACAGCCATTTTTTTCTTATTAAGTACCTTTTCTAGTACCTTGTTACAAAAAATTAAAAATTTCTGAGTTGATTTTTTTTTCTTTTGCCACTTGTATGAAATTAGCCTATTTGTGTAGAGTCACCCAATTAGGTATTTTTTAATATTAAGCATGACAGCCATTTTTTTCTTATTAAGTACCTTTTCTAGTACCTTGTTACAAAAAATTAAAAATTTCTGAGTTGATTTTTTTTTCTTTTGCCACTTGTATGAAATTAGTCTATTTGTGTAGAATCACCCATATATGTTCATTTTAAGGCTTACAATTTGAGTGATCGTTTTTATAGAATAAGAGTTTTATGTTTGCAAATTGAACAATTAGATTATTCAACGTTGGCCTAAAATTAAAACCAAGTCCACCCCGTAACTTTAAAAAAAATTTCAACACCATCTTGGCTTTTTTGGCCACCCAAGCAGGCATTTTTCAGTTCTAAAATAGGGCCCTGATCAGGTATGCTCTAGTTCGGTTGGGCCCCCGATGATCATGAGTGTAACGCTTTTGTCCTATCAGACTCCGATTGAGGCTTCGGACAATTTACGGTATTTAAATTTATCGATAAAGTAGTCTTTTAAGCTTATTGCTATTGTCTTTTAACAACACCGTTCTAATTAATATCATTTTGACATTTCATTTTCCTTCATAAGATTCATGATGTTCCTTCATAGGATAATAAAATTAAATGATTGTTAGAAAAATATACAAATTTGGTTTAACTTTAATTAATTGTTCAAATTGTTTAACTCTAATGGGCAAATAAAAAGAAAAATGACTAAAATATTAAACCAAATTATTAAAAAAATACAAAATATTTTCTCCCAGCCAACTGAAATTTTTCTAATGAAATGAATTTTTTGCTGAAGAATGTCTAACAATATAATAAAACTCCAAAAATAAATTTAAACCATAAAAAATATGAATTTGCTATAGAAGTAGAAAACATTAAAATGACAATTAAGGTCTTATGGTCTTTTTTTAATGTCATTAGAAATTTAATGTCTTTCGCTCTACTTTGCCGACACATGGATGCATTCAATGTAAGTTAAGGACTTAAGGTCTTAAAATAACCTTAATTTGAACAAGGCATGAGATAGTCGGATTAGGCCTTAATCAAGTTTGCCGTATACTAATAGGACTTACCCTTTATGGACTGATTAGATCATGACTGTAATTAGGCTTTCCTTAACTTTGGGCACAAATTCTATTTAACAAAAAGCACTCAGAATTTGCATACATATAAAAGTAAAGTATATAAATATAAAAGTAAAGTTCTAAAGAAAAACCACAAATATTTTTGACAAGTAAAGGTTGGTTTGAAAATTAAAAAAAAACTATTTACTTACACATTGTAAAACTTCAAATGATCAAGCTTGGATAGCCTCTACAAAAATTATAATTGAAAACACCATGATTGAAGAGAGAGAATATTTAGCATATCAAATCAAAATCAAAGCTGATAAGACAGCTTTATATTGAAAAATAATGCCTTCTAAACGTTTGTTTTAAAAAATGATAACAAGCACCATATTATAAACCTTGTAAGGATCTTGTGGTCCTTTAGATATGTAGTAACCTTTCGGGCAATTTTGGAGTAAAACCATGTTAATAAATCATTCTTTGGATCCCACCCATAGGCGTAACTAGGTAGGGGCCCAGAGGGCCCGGCCCCTCTATACGAATTTTGGCTCCCCCTAGAACACGAAGCTCATGAAGTATATAACAGTTAGGGAACTAATGAATTTGGTGTTCAAAATTATTTCAAAACTTTAGCATCAATATTTAATTAAATTATTTGTTTTTTATTTGTGATATATGATCATTTCGATCGAAAAAACCACCTACCATTAAAGTATTAGAAATAAACCAAATCGAATTATTTATTGACAAGTATGAAAAAAAAATTTCAGTTCATATCACTGATCTTCATTTCAATTTAATAAGTACTACCAATAATACTACCACAAAAGTATCGACAAAATGGTCGCTTATCTAATCGATTCACCTTTCACCATATTATCGAAGTTTAAAAGAAAAAACATTTTCTTTCCAACATGTGACGTGTCAGATCAGATGTCAGAATGTCAAATGAATTCACAATTTCTGGAAAACACTCCTTCCAATTTGTTCAACGAAAAACATCGCCATAAAAACAATATAGACTACGTTTTAAAAACTACGGTCTCATTGCTCTATAAGACCAAACCACACCGAAACACCAACACTACTCGTAGTTTCAAGTTTGTATCGCCATTAGCAAATTGATGGCGTAATTCGAAGTCTGATGGATTTATTTCTGGAATTATCTGAATTTTGCATGGCTTAAAATGAAGATCGTTGTGCACAGTACTGCATTAAATGGCTAGGGGATTGTGTGATTACTGTAAACAATGAATTGTTATTTTTGGACTAATTTTTAGTTTTTCAATAGCTCTGACACAGGGTGCCTCAAAATATGTTAAGAAATTTAGAGACTAGGAATATTGATTTTGTATAATTTTTTTTGTGTGAAAGATACTAAGTAAGGATTTATAATTTATAACACAATGTATAACTTTATATGATTTTTTCCAATTTTAATTTGCCAAAAATGTCTGTTTTAAAAAAAACATTTTTTTCTTTTATTTTTATGATTTAAAGATTTATTATTTACAGTTACACAAATATATATCTAAATATAAACATAAATAACTGCATTAAAATCGGTAGATGTAGTAGCAATGCGTCAAAAGTGACACTAAACACCGTTAATTTCACCGTTCATATTCTATAGGTGCCGGGTTACAATGGCGTTAAGGGCAACTATATAACGGACGCCCTTGCTAAGCAAGGGACTGGACTTGATCTTCTACAAGAAATGGAAAAGCCCCTCTCAAACCACTAACTTATGACAGGGGTAAATGCGTAACCTATAGGGCGGTAGTCAAACAAAATTAGCTGCAAGATAAGCAGGTTAATTTTTCCCACACTAGACCTGCAGCGTTCCAAAGAACTTAGATCCTTGAGTAGGCAGAATATTAGTTCATTGGTAACGTCATCACTGGTTACTGAATCCTTGGAGAGCACCCAAGTACTAATTAAAGGAGCTGTAAGGATGAGGATCAGGAGGAACCAGCGTTTCATCTACTTTGCCCGTGTCCAGCATTCGCCCTTTCTACGTCAAACTCTTTTGGAACGCACAAATTTAAAACTCTCACCGACCTGGGTAATTATAAACTCACGCAAATATTTAGCTTCAGGAGAAGCTCCAAACAGTTTGAGTAGGGGAACGAGATTCTTTGGTATCACAACCTACGTATTTTGGTCTTACTATATCGTCCTGATGTTGTGTTTTTGGTGACAGTTACTGCAACCTAACCTAACATAAATAACCTAGAAAAAAAGTATAATTGATAGTAAATGTGAAAATAAACTTCAAATTGACACACCCGTTATGATTAAAAGAAAGAAATAAAAACGGAAAATTTATTAAGTATTTTACTCCGCAATATTATGGAGCCCGGCCCACCCTAGAACAATTTCCTAGTAACGCCAATGATCCCACCGGATTTAAAAACGTCAATAAGTCTAATCTACCAGTCTTTGGGTGAGAATATAAAAAAGGTTGGATGACGTAAAATATGTTTGAAGACTGGCTTAAAAAAGGTTTTATTCTAGCATAAAAGTTTTGAATAAAAAATTTTAAGGTTTAAAGTGTTATTTCTCATTGATAATTAATGCAAGTAGTCATATAGTAGAGAGTTTCATCATCCTAAAGTAAAAGTTCTGTTTTTCCTCCAAACAGTACCTCATTGATCTAACCATTAGATTAAGGAATCATTGCAACAACCAAGGGATACTAAATACGATTAGCATTCCAAATATATTCGAAAGACTGGAAAACGAAAAAAATGTAACACTTACTTACTTAAGTTTGGAAAAGCTTTCTATTTTATATTGTGTTGAAATTATAGCTGGCTTGCAAGGAATTAAAACAGTCAACACTTCTTGGGTCTACATCCCAAATGGACCAGTCTTACGATCGGCACTTTACGGTATATAGAGTTCAATTCCGCGCCCTCATTTGCGGGAGCATATTGCATCTTTTACTCCCTAGGGAATTAAAAATTACAAACAATGACCGCAATGAAAGATGTCATGGAAACGATAAATTTCAAAGAAATATTTATAATGACCGCCTACTATATGAAAAACAGAAATATTATAATTTTTGGTCTCTTTAAATTATAAAAATAGTTTTTAATTTCATAATTATAATGTTGTCATGCAAAAAATAGTATATACACCTTTAGAAGAGAGCATGCCAGGAGAGAGACTCAAAACACATCTCGGAGGAAAAACATGTACTTTTCTCTCTTGGTGTATAATTTACTATTGTTACGTTTTCCCAAACTTCCTTCGAATTGGCCTAACTCACAATTCGATAAACGTAATTCCCAATCTCTTCCTGAGTTCGATCACTGATTAGTAAGCACAAACACCAGGTTTTATTAAGTATTTAACTCCTTAATTGTTCCACAACAACAGGAAACAATACAGCAAACAATATTCCTAACTAGAATATTCTTTCAACAGCTTCAGAAACCCCAACGGTTTATTGTAGAAATTTCCAGTACACCACGTTCAAAATAATACACAAAATATTTCTACTCAATCATTTAAACTTTATTTACAAAATAACTTTACACAAAAACTAATTTAAAGATCACTTTTATAATTTTAACTTCACAATCGCAGGTTTAAAATAAAACTAATTCAAAACTACAAGAGGTAATTTTGTTATATACCTTCTGCAATACTTCTAGATAATTCGACATCACTTTCCAGAAACCTTGAGAAAATATTAGAATATTCGATTATTTTACGTTATGTTGATTTGATTCATAAAATCGTTTATGTTGACCCTATTTCTAAGAAGAGACAACAACAACAATATTCATTTCATTAATTTGTTTGTTGTGTTTTGTTGATTTTATTTTCCTGGAAGTGACCGTAATCGTCTAGATTTTTCTGAATCGTAACATTACCCTCCACTTAAGCCTGTTCGTCCCGAACAGGATCTAGATCTCTCCTCCAATTGTTGAATCCAAACATTTTTTTTTCTTTTTCTATTTCCCAGGCGGTTTAGAATTGCTTCTGGTCCCTTTCTAAGTCCTTCGCCATTACTTTGTTCTTTGTCCGCCCACCGTGATAAGTATGGATTCTCATTATCTCTAAAGTCCTCCTTATCTTTTCCCTTTGAGTGTTTCATATTGCCATGTCTCCGAACCATTCTCATTTTCAGCTGCGATTCGTCGCTGTTTGCAGCTATTTGAACCACCTCTTTTACATCGCTCACTTCATTATGGGCTTGGACCTGTTTTCTTTTTAACTTTCGGCGTTTGTTTAATCGTCTGCGTCGGTTGACGTTCCTCTCCCTCATCTGTTTGGATGGTGCTGGATTTTCCTCTGCACTGCGTAGTTCCTCATCGCTGCCAATAACTGTTGGCTCTGCCTCATTCACAAGTAGTGGCATCTCAACATTATTAACCTTTAGGATTCCACATCCAAAATCGAAGACTAATCCCTTCGCCTTCATGAAGTCCATCCCCAAAATGACTTCATCCATAATGTCAGCCACTAGCACCTCTTGTTGATAGCAGTTATTTCCCAATTTAATTCAGCGATTCTTTTACCTTCTATTTCAGCGCATTCTCCAGTTACTGTTTGGAGTTTCAATCCATCTGATGGTTCCAAAACACCGTCAATTAAACCTTTGCGAACGAATGTTCGAGCTGAACCTGTATCCAGTGTCATGAAGCAACCTTTACCTTCAAGTTGTCCGTTGATACCCAAGCTTTCACCATTTACCGCAATTCTTGAAATTGGAATGTAGGCTGCATTCTCCTCACTTTTTGGCTTTACAGTTGCACCTTCAACAGGCTTCCGTTGAATAGGAGACGAAGATCTATCACGCTTCCTTTTCCAGCAGTCCTGTGAGATATGGCCCAATTTCCTACATATCCAGCACAGGAGTTTTCTACTGCTGTTCCTGAACCCTACGTGCTCCATTTCTTCGGCTCTTCTGTTCTTCACAGAAGACGACAATCTGTCTGCTTCCCCGTTTTTCTTGCACTCCCGTGCCATGTGACCCTCTTCATCACATACCCAGCATCTGATGTCGCTTCTATCTCTGTGTGCCAAAACTTCCCCTTTGATGTTCCCCTCTTTTTCTGCATCCACCAGATGGCATACACAACCTCTGTACCATCTCATATTGCATTGCGTATGCGACAGTTTCATGGAAAGTCGCCTTAGGTGTAGTCATTACTTTGATCCTAATTTCTGGATCTCGGATTCCATCTGTAAAAGCCTCAATCTTCATTTTCTCCATAAAATACGGTAGAGTATTTGAGTGTGCCAAATGTACAAGCCGTTCTACTGCCGAAGAATAGTCCTGAAGGCTTTCTCCATTCCGTTGCAAGCGACCCTTTAACTCGATTCGGTATAGCTCCTTTTGTGGTCGCTGCCATATTTTCGTTCCAACGCATTCATTACTTCAGCATAGCTTTTTCGGTCGTTTTCCGGCACCGCCTGTAATGCTTCAGCTGCTTCCCCCTTTAGAGCAACTATCAATGCAGCAAGACGATTTTCAGCGTTCCAAACATTCTGATCTGCCGCCGTTTCAAACTGAAATTTGAAGATTCCGAACGATGTTGTTCCATCGTATGATGGTGGTTTTAATTTGATGTTTGCTACTTGATGTACCACCTGGGAAGTAACTTTAGTCGTTTCAACATCTTGCAACCGTTTCTCGAAATCATCTACTTTTGCAAGTACCTTTTTGTTTTCACCATGTACTTTCTGCTCTAGCTCTTTCACCTCTTGATGAACTCTGCCTACTTCCTCCCGTAACGTAGTAAATATTTCGAGAAGTTTCTCGTCCATTATTTGCTTGACGTTCAAACTGATTTCTTCCTTGGTTGTAGCCATGTTATTGTTGACTATTTCCAGCTGTTGATTGATGTTACTACTGATTTCTTCCTTAGTAGCAGCCATTTGTTGATTGATGTTGCTGCTTTGTTGATCAAATTTTTGATTCATATTCAAATTCATCTGTTGCATCATAGCCATTAACTGTGTAAAATCACTATTTGCAGGTGGCAATGAAGATGTTGTTTCCGCAACAAAACTTTTGTCCTCATCAACTGAATCAGTATTTGTTGTAACAATTCCAAACTGGTAACTTTCCACGTCCATTCCATTGGCTTCCATACCTTGTCGAAGCCGTAGCATTAATTCAGTTTTGTTTCCGCTTGTTGACAATCCACGTTGTTCTAGTTCTTTCTTTAACTCAAGAACCTTCAAATCACTTAATAAAACCATTATTAACAGCTAACTAATTCAACCGATGTCACCAATGTTACGTTTTTCTAAACTTCCTTCGAATTGGCCTAACTCACAATTCGATAAACGCAATTCCCAATCTCTTCCTGAGTTCGATCACTGATTAGTAAGCACAAACACCAGGTTTTATTAAGTATTCAACTCCTTAATTGTTCCACAACAACAGGAAACAATACAGCAAACAATATTCCTAACTAGAATATTCTTTCAACAGCTTCAGAAACCCCAACGGTTTATTGTAGAAATTTCCAGTACACCACGTTCAAAATAATACACAAAATATTTCTACTCAATCATTTAAACTTTATTTACAAAATAATTTTACACAAAAACTAATTTAAAGATCACTTTTATAATTTTAACTTCACAATCGCAGGTTTAAAATAAAACTAATTCAAAACTACAAGAGGTAATTTTCTTATATACCTTCTGCAATACTTCTAGATAATTCGACATCACTTTCCAGAAACCTTGAGAAAATATTAGAATATTCGATTATTTTACGTTATGTTGATTTGATTCATAAAATCGTTTATGTTGACCCTATTTCTAAGAAGAGACAACAACAACAATATTCATTTCATTAATTTGTTTGTTGTGTTTTGTTGATTTTATTTTCCTGGAAGTGACCGTAATCGTCTAGATTTTTCTGAATCGTAACACTATTGTAATCGTTATGAGCTAGCTCTATTTGTTTTATAATAATTATAATTATTATTTTTTGAAAATTTGCTGGTTGTATTTTTAATTTTTGTCATCACAATGTTAAATTTAATTTTTATTTAATAAGTTTAATCAGTTTAAGTTAACTTACTTTTTACTATATGTAGTCTTAGGAACGACATTTCAGCTATCATAAAATTTTAGGCTTGGTTTCGATATAACATAGTACACATTTCCTTTATTTATATTATATCAAGTTTTCGTATAATACGGTTTCGCTATAACACAGGACAAGGTATCGATACTGCATCGTATACCTTGTTTCGTATATTACGGTTTCAATATAGCTCGGTACGAATTAACCGTGTTATACGACGTGATGTTGCATGACGTCATGGTTGGTGTTTAATCTTCAACTGTTTTGATTTTGGAGGCTAAATTTGAAATCAAATATCCTATTTATTTTGTCGTAATTTGACCCAAAATATGATACATGCCAATATTTTCCACGAGCTTAAGGCGACGCGAGCTTGGTACGTTTGAGGTTGGTACGCTTGTTCGCTTTAGTTTTTCAATTTTAAAGTGTAAAGTGAGCGAAAGTAGCGGAATACAACCATGTTCTATAGTTCGAGTACCTCGTGTAAGCTAGACACGTATAACAGTACCGAAACACCATTATTCCTGAGGGTCTATACAGATTTCCGCAAAACCTTTGTCAAAATAAAGTACATAATTAAGATTAAAAAGCTGGAATCACCTAAGGGTAGCTTTATACATATAGCTTGGAATACTTCTTATCTTGTTAAACGTATAAAATATGTTCAGATTGGGTTCCTTACATATGTCGAATTAGCATTTACTTCTAGAGTTCCTAAAAGTAGCCACCTTTTTCCATTACTTTTAATTTTGTGTAAAAACGATGTAATATGAAAACTTTCAATTCATGCCGAGGATATCAATATTTACAATATAGTTAAAAGTGAGGAGAATGTTACTGTATTTCAGTCAATTCAGTTGGAATTAAAATGATTACTTAATATGTGTAAATATAACCAACTTCACATACAGCACTAGCCATTTTTTCAAAATTTTAAGAGATGAGGTACATAGCAACACGGGTGACAGTGCGTATTGTATTGTTCTTTCTAGAATCAAGCGTAACCAAAAAAAAGCAGTTGATAGCCAGGATAGTGCCTGATATCTTTCCCCTGCATAAGGACTTCCCATTATTTTGCTTCTTAAAAGTGGAAAATTGAAAGGTATCTGCTGTCTCTCCAGATAAGGACCTACTAGCGGCATATTGAATAAAAACAGATATATCAGTCGGTTTGAATTGCGTCCCAAATATCGTTATGTCTATCACTTTTCACTATGTCTATCACTTTTGATGTAAAAAGCCCCTATAGTTCTGCTAACATAATTATATATGTTTGTAGCAAACACATACGGTGATATGGAAATTTTATTATGTAATTGTAACTCCAAAAACCAAAGATATTTAAAATCTTACATCGTATTGATTAGTTATGGACTATGGTACACTCCGTATACTGAGGAAGTTTGTCTTACTTTTAGATATATTATCGAGTCCTGTCAAATGTCAATATACCAAGACAAATCTAATCTAAGTGGAAACTAGCTAGATCTTACTTCTATAAAGTTTCGATACTACTTCAATAGAGAAGTTCTCCCCACTACCGGAGTGAAAGCTTCTAAAATATTTCTTTATTTAATATTAGAAGCTTTACTAAAACTTATTCCTACCAGCACTAAATAAAGCTTCCGACAAAGGTTATAGAAGTTATAGCTGTCATTAGTATTGTAGTTGTTTCAGTTGTAGCTGTGTAAATATCTTATAGAAGCACAGCTGTCATAGTCTAAAAATTGCTTCAATAATAAAAATTGCTGCAATGAAATATATCAAACTGACGGAAGCTATTGCTTCTATTATTTCAACTGGAGGATCTTATACAAAATTGAAATCGTTTCGTTTTTGTCAGAAAAGCCTTTTGCATAAGGTGGTTTTTGTTTTTTAATCTATTATTTAGACATATTTTGCACAATATAATATATTCTTTATTTAGAGTCTTGCAATAGACAAAAAATCAATCAAAATCATAATCAACTAGAGAATCAGAATCAAAAATCAACTAGAGTGAAATAGAAAAAATGGTATATGAATTTTCTTTACATTTCTGACAGCCAAACCCGTCAGGCAAAACTGAGGTGTTACAGAGTTCCATAATTTAGTCACTCTATTAAAATAATTTAAAGCAAATGGATGGTGTGATATATCGTTGCTTGTATTGTTATTGCTTTATATTAATTAACTTAACTCTTAAAAAATAACTGCGTTCATCAGCATTCATCGATATGACTAAGGCTTTTGATCTAGTAATGCATGAGCTGCTATTAGAAAAACTAAGGGTAGCCGGTTTCCGAGGTACTGCCCTAAAGTGGTTTGAATCTTATTTGAAAAATCGTTTACAATGTGTCAAAATTGGTAGCACTCACAGTTCCAACAACATTATCAACATGGGTGTTCCACAAGGTTCGGTACTTGGACCCATTTTATTTCTTATCTATATTAATTCTGTATTCAACCTTTGAAGCCTTTTGCTTTTGCTGACGATGTTGCACTCGGTTACTTTGGAAATAATAGAGAGGAATTAATAGCGAATATGAATTTTGATCTTTGTCTTCTCTCTAACTGGTTTTCCGCGCACCATATGATCTTAAGCAGTAAGGTGAACAACCTAAATTCCAATAGTAATCTTAATCAAACTGATATTTTTTTCCACCTAAATAATTGCAGTTGCGGTTTCTCCAAAGATCCTAACTGTCATAAAATAGAAATAGTGAACGTATTTAAATACCTGGGGATTATTATTGATACTCAATTAAGTTTTAAACAACATGTTTCTAAGTTGAAAAAGGAAATGTGTTTATACACTCGTAAATTTTATCTTCTGAATCGGTTGGTACCTACAAGTATTCTGACCACCATGTACTACTCACTAATACAGTCAAGGCTTCAGTATGGAGTTGTGTGCTGGGGTGGAATATATCTGTCTAATATTTGGCCCATTATAGTTGCTCAAAAAAGTTTGATTCGTATAATGCATTCCAAAAATAGATTTGTTCATTCTTTCCCACTTTTCAAACGGTCCGGCATTTTACCACTACGTCATCTATACATTAACAGAGTTCTTCGAGTACATTTTCTACGTAGTGGTAATCGTAGGCCTAGGGATGAAGACATGTGTACAATTTTAGAACAATTTTGTCGATGGTTATGCCATTTCCGAAATCCGAAAAGTTTCGCCGATATTTTTTGTATGCAGCACCTAAAATATTTAATCTTTTACCTGGAGATTTGAAAAGTGAAACTAACTTTACAACCTTCTTAAGGTTATTGAAAACGTGGCTTTTTGACCTAGAGAGTGTCGAATTTGTATTTGAGGCAGTCAAATAATAACTAGCAACTTTATTTACTTCCTTAGCAATACATATTTGCGTGCTATTGTTTTTCTTTTCTTTACCCATAACTCCTATTTATATTTATATTTATAATTAAGCTATTTGTATTTTGTTTTTTGCTTTTTGATTTTATACAACGTCATTTCCTTTTTTGTATCGTTCGTTATACTCTATAATGTAATAATCCATTGCTATAATTAATAGATAATTTTACATTTGTTATATTATTTAGTCACTACTAATTTCAAAGCACCTCACATTCAGTTTTATTAACATGAAGGTTCATTCGTCACTTGACTTATAGTCAACAGAATGACCCTAATTTTTTCTCAAAGTTTGCTTATGTTTTATTTTGTTTTTGTTGAATTGTTAAGTTTATTATATTGTATTATTAGATATTAAAATCTGTATATTTTTGAGAGAAATAAATAATAATAATAATAATATTCCAGTACTAATATTGAATTAAAAAATGGGGGTTGGTGGTAGAAGGGGGAAAATTAAGGATTATATGTATTTTTTAATGTCAAATCATACAAAAATAAAAATAAAAAATTTTGTCTAAAAGATACAAAAAACTTTTGGAGGGAGGGCCCCCCTTATCACTTAAGGGTATAAAAAATAGTTTACGACCGATTCTCAGACCTACCGTATATACACATAAAATTTCATGGAAATCAGTCAACCCGTTTCGGAGGAGTTTGGTTACAAACACTGTGACACGAGAATTTTATATATATAGATTAAAATATATTACGTGTTCAAAGGGATTACCATTTTTCTTTTAAGATGTGGATGATGGTTTTCGATAGAACAGATCTGGACTAGTTAATGGAGAAATTTTGAAATCAGTTTGTTCGTTAAGAACATTGTTTTGACAGAAGAGGGCTTTTCTCAATTTCAAAGGATTCTAAAGCATCTAGCTTGGGGCCTTTGGCTTCTATGTGTAAAATTTTAGTATTTGCGTTATTCTTGAAGCATGTATTGTGGCTTGTGGAAATCAAATGATTGGCAAAGGTAGAGGACGAATAACCTAGCTTGAGAGCCCGAAAATGTTCATAACAACGACTTTGGAAATTACGACCTGTTTGGCCAATATATATTGCAGGGCACTCTGAGCAAGAAAGTTGGTATACACCGGATTTAGTCATTTTGTTCTGACTGGGTTTGTTATTCACGAGAAGATTTTGGATGGTGTTTTTATCATAGAATGCACAGTTGAAATCCGAGAATTTCGAAAGTATATTTCCAAGATTTTGACTGAGTTTTCCTGTGTAACAAATTTTTCGCCATTTTTTGGAGATTGGATTTGTAGATTAACTTATAGACGGCACGCTTCTTTTTTTATGATATATTTTGTAAACTACATTGCGTTTAAAACCATTGCTTTTTGCAATGTAAAGAATAGTGTTCAATTATTGTGGAAAATTTATAGATGAAAGAAGAACGTTTATGAGTCTTTCGACTAACGAGTTGATTGCCGAATGCTTTATGCTAAAAGGATGGTTAAAAGAGGAATTTATGATTGTGTCAGTGTAGGTTGGCTCTCGATAGATGTTGAACTTTAATTTCGTTGTTGGATGACTAATTGATATGTCTAAAAAGTTAATTGATCTATCACACTCCTTTTCCATTGGATAGAATGTAGTTGATTGCTGAGAAAAACGGGAAAGTTTGTTAGTTGTCTATCTGTACCATTCCATAGACACAATATGTCATCCACATATCTATCCAAAAAAAGACGTGTTTAGAAAAGGCATGTGAACCGTTTAAGATTAGATTTGGCTTTCGAACCAATTCATGAACAGTTCAGCGAGTAAGGGTGATTAAGGAGCGCATGGGAAGTCCATCGACAAATTTGAAAAACTTATTATCGAATTTGAAATAGTTCTGTTCAACACAAGTTCTGTAGATGAGTAAAAGTTCATCTTTGAGTTCGACAGAATTAACAGATGCGTTAATCATCTGGAGAACTCTATCATAAAGAATGTTTATTGGAACTGATGTGAACAAATTAGCTACATCAAACGAAATAAGTTTGGAATTCATTGGGCTGGTGACATCTTTGATTTTTGATAAGAGCAATAGAATTTTTGACTGAAAAGGGAGAGACGAATTTAGTTTTTTATAAATTTTTTATAAATACGTTATGGATGAACAGGTTTCTGAGGAGATCAAATCGATTCTACCGAAGCCTGCATTATTATTGCGTCATACCAGAGCTGCAACAGCGGCCCATTCTTTTGCGGCTCAAATAACAAAGCGTAGAACTGTAGCCTTTTAGCGTGATTTTTTTAATCGAGTCCCACACTCTTGGAATTCCTTGCCAGCAGGGGGTCAGGTCAGGTTTTTTCCTGACCTTTTTAATCAGGTCAGGTTTTTCCTGATATTTTTAATCCTCAAAATTTTAAAGTCAATGATCATAAATTCCTAAAGGAAACATAATTTAGAATCCCAATCCTAGTTGTCATGGTATCTTCGAATA
This sequence comes from Diogma glabrata, assembly GCA_963693315.1. Taxonomy (NCBI): domain Eukaryota; kingdom Metazoa; phylum Arthropoda; class Insecta; order Diptera; family Cylindrotomidae; genus Diogma; species Diogma glabrata. The sequence continues at coordinate 200,191,775 of OY856186.1, forward strand.
TTCAGAGACGTTAATTAATAACTCGTTAGTATTAACACTAAACATGCCTTACTTCCAATAAAAAAATTAATTCCTCTAGAGAAACACATATTAATTATCAAAGAAGTAATGAAAAGAGAAAAGGTATATTTAAAAAAACAATCGAGATCAGAGAGAGAGAGTTGCACTCGACAATCCATAGAGAAAACTAAAAAGGATTTCGACTAAGGCAGAAGAATCCCATAAATGCTTCGTTGAGGATTCTAAACACACCAACAATCAGCAGTTCAAATTAAATCAAAAGTAAAAAAAGAAAAGAAGTAAAGAGTTGGTGCAGACGGGTTTTTGATATTTTTTGAATATTGTCAGATCCAAAACGTTGAGAAAAAATTTAAATAGAGAGAAAAAATTTAAAATTTTGTGCATGAATTTAAAGTTTTTGATTCCCATAGGTAAGCTTAGAATGAAAAAATTTTTTTTTAAGAGTAATGGCTGACCACCACCACATGCAAACAGCATTGGTGTTGATTTAATCATAATGTTGTACCTGTATCAAAAATTATTTTTACAATAATAATAATAATAATAATAACCATCAATAAAAACAAAATAATTCTATGTTAACAAAAACATTATTGTCTTTTGTAGCAAGTAATTTTATTATGTATACACATAAAGATATTTTTCCATTACAAAACAAAAATTTTTATTCTATTTTCGTTTCAAATCTGTTTTCCTTTCCTTTTATTAAATTAGATAAGACACAAATATTTTCTTTTTTGTTTTATGTCATAAGAACGACTTTACTTTATTCGAGTAATTTTTTAAAATTTCCACTCTATTTTCAAAAGTTTTTGATTTTCCTTACAATATTATGTTTTTATTTTTGTTCATGTTAAAACTTTTCTTGTTTCATAAGAGTATTGTTTACTTCGTTTGATTGTTCATATGTTTTATATGCATGAAAACGAACTTTTGTAGCAATGAATTTTGATTTTTAATGAACAAGTTTTTTGTTTTCTCAATTTTTATAACATCTTCTTCTGTTCTGTCTTCACGAGTTGTAACTTTTTTAAAATTTATTTCTTAGAAAAAAGAAAAAGAAAAGTTATATTACGAAAGAGAGTATGAAATAATTTTAAACCTTTTATGAAACAGGGAAATTAAATTACAGTTAGCAAGTTTTTGTTTGTTTTTCTTTTTCAATTCTTTTTGCTTCATGTTGGAGAAATGATGCCAGAATATTATTTATTAATTTTCACTTTAGTTGTGTGGGAGGGGAGCTTCGTATTATGCGTGAATGTTCTTAAATAAAAGAAATAAAATGATTAATTAAAATTTTTAAATTAAGATAATATTTTTATTAAATCATCACAATCGATGTGGTTCTAAAAAATAATCCAACATAAAATATTAAACTTCCAATATTTAAATTTAATACTTTGTTTAGGTTGTAAATATTATTTTATTTTTCATTTAACGTTTGTAATATGGTTTTTAAAAATATGGAAAGGGAAACATAAAAATTTATGTTGAAAAGTTTAAAGAGCAAAAACGAAAATGCTGGGAGGTTGTTTTCTCATTTAAAATTCTAAGTTATTGCAAAGAGTTTAATCTTAAGCTTACATTTTGTTTTAGTTGCGGTTGTATTGTCTCATATCATCTCATATCAGATATGGTATTTCGATATCTGAAAAAAAAAAATTCGTTCTTGTTGAAAAAATACATAGTGATAGTTACTGTCAATATATACATTAAAAAAGGGTGAGTGCAACAAATAAAAAACAAGGGAATAATTTATGTTTCCAGCAATGCAGTAAAGAAGCGAATAAAAAAACTTTTTCTCGGAGAATAAAACGACAATTAATAGTACATTATATGACAAGGTTGAGAAATAGATCCTGATTTAGATCCTGAGGCGCGTAGCGCCAAGGGATATAATGTTCGAGGTCTATATTAGTCTTCTCAACCGAGGTAAATATAGAATTTTTTTAACTACTAACACTAATTATCATATTTGCTTTGATTAGATTTTGATATTAGTCATTTTCCATTTCATTTTTTAAATATCTTACAATATCAAGTATAGCCTGGAAGTTTAGTTTCATACAAATAAAGCGAAATAAAGAAATGCAATTGTTATTTGTTTGTGTTTTTTGTTCATTTCAATTAAAAATAAAGGAAAATTTGTCATTATTAACCTAGGTAATGTTTTGTTATTATTACTGACCTAGCTTGAGAAAAATTACTTCTCATTGGGGCATTCGAGTAAATAATGTCGATTTCTCAAGTTAGTAGTTAAAAAAATTTATTTTATGTACAGTACACTTTTGATAAGCCATTTTCAGTTCAAATTCATACAAGCAAAAATGAGTAAAATCTATTCACAGTCACAATTATTTTTTGTTGTAACAGAGAAATGAAGTTGGTTTTTCAATCTTTTTTCATCCTAAAATGCTCTACTGTCCATACAACGGCTTACAATTCGGTAGGATTTCGTTATCGCCATTTTTCTGTCATGAAACAGCAGTCGTAGATCTAATTGAAGCGAATGTTTTCTTAAATAGAAAAATATTTTTCGACTTTTAAGTGGACGTGATAGTCTCACCTATCAGCTTATTTGTAAGTCGTCAAGATTTTTGGCATGTCGTTTTTCTTTAAAAAAAATTGAAAAATTATTCTAGAGGATGTTCTGTGTATCCATGTAATCAAAATAATCAATATTAAAATTTGGCATTTTCAGACTTGTTCGATTAGGAATCTACATTATGAACTTTAAAAAAATCTCTGTTTTCGATTGTGTGCTCTTCCACAAATTCTGAGCTTAGTCTATTATTGAAATATGCAAATTATGAATGGTAAGCCAACTACCTTCCTCAGATCAATTCCCAAGCAGCAAGTTGTCTATCATAATCTGATTATCTAATCTTCAAGGTTTGCACAAATATTAACCTGGATGTCCTATTTCTATTGTATTAATTTTTGAACATTTGCTGAAATTCATAGCTTTTCTGAATTAAAATAAAATTCTTCATACATCTTTCTGAAGATTTTCTCCTCCAATTCTTCAATCAACTACCATGTTACAACTTTGTTACTAAATTGTTGCTTTGCTTTAAGCACTTAAACTCTAAGCGTTCGCTGTTTTGTTTATTATGAATTTGATTTATTTGTGACTCGGTATCAAAACTAATGTTCTGCCCTTAGAACTAATTGTTGCATATAAATATATGTGTCTACTACCCACGTAAGAACTCTGAGTAAATTACTTAAAGAAGAAAAAGCTTGCCAACAAATAAAAGAATGATTAAAGTTTATGTACAAAAATAATTAATAATATTAAAAATTTTATTCCAATAATAAGTGTTGGCTTGATACTACACATTGACTGCCGATGCGCGGTTGATGATAACGCTATAAAAATAGATTTACGAAAAGTTTTCAAATCAGTACCATATTTATCAGGCAAGGTCAGCATTTTAAAAATAGGCCAGCCTGTCTTTCACATGTGGGAATTCTGCGATTATTTATTTATTTCTGTATTTATTTCATCAGAAGTATAGAGTACCATAGATTACATCCGTTAACATAAAAAGAAAAAAAAAGAAACAAAACAATCAAACGTAATAACTATAAAACAAACAATAAAATAAAAAAAAGGATTTTATATAAACATATGTAATAAAAAAAAAAATGATAATAAATTTAGCATTATACTAATGAAAACAAAGGTATATCAAATGTTCAATAACCTTATCAATATAAGAACTGAATTTAAAAAATTATGGTGCAAATTATGAAATTTTTTGCAATGCATACAATTTTCGACCGATCTAGTTTCGAACCACTAAGAAAATTTTAAACTTTAAAAAAGTTTATAATTTTCATCAGGGCTAGCCGACTAGATAAACTACCAAAAAATGTCAATGCTTATATAAACCAAAAATTAGTCTACATTTCTAGCGAAGTATAAAAAAACAAAAAATTTAAATAACCATATATTTAATAGATTCAGGTTTAGTCAATTAGTTTCTCTAGTGATCACTGTTGTTGTTATACTCTAGCTATGCTAGTATTAAATAACAAGCTTGTATCGGCGAGAAGAAGATGATTCGTCTTCACATGTGTCTATTGACACATAATCAACAATTTAATAGCTAAAGTATAACAACAACAGTGATCAGTAGAGAAACTAATTGACTAAACCTGAATCTATTAAATACATGTTTATGTAAAATTTTTTGTTTTCTTATACTACGCTAGAAATGTAGACTAATTTTTGGTTTATATAAGCATTGACATTTTTTGGTAGTTTATCTAGTTGGCTAGCCTCTATGAGAATGATAAACTTTTTTAAAGTTTTAAATTTTCTTATTGGTTCGAAACTAGATCGGTCGAAAATGGCATGTATTGCTAAAATTTCATAATTTGCACCATAATTTTTTAGATTCAGTTCTTATATTCATGATGGGATATTTTCCATCGGAGTGCTGTTATATCACAACTAATTTACTGAATTAGCCTTATCAAATTTTTAAAAACTCTTCTGGATTAAAATCAAAAACGTCCGAAAATAAATTGAAAGTCCGAATTATATTGAACTTTGACCAAAATTAGTTCGTCTATGAGGGGGCTTAATAAAACTCGATATTGTGCGTAAAGATCGTCCAGGAGCATAAATATTTAGTTTTTGTAATATATTTGGACAATCAATGGTGTTAGTTAAAATATCGCCAGCAAAAATTGAAGAGGCTATGCGCCGCCAAAATAAATAGTAAAGGTCCAATATGTTTTGCCTTATGGTGCTGAGAAGTACCGTTGTTATTATGATTTTGAGTTTGGTTCATGTTTATTTTTTGTATCACAGCGAAGAGTTCGAGATGAAATATTTGGCTACCAAGTTTGAATAGATTATTAGCGTAAACCAGGGTGTAGTGCGAGGAGCTTGTCTATTATCACACCCCATATTATGCTCACTTCACTAAATATGAAAATAATTCACCACCCACTTTGAATGATAAATGAATATTTAAATAGTTGTATACAAATTTATTCTATTAAATTTTAATACATTAATTAAAGACATCTGAGTGAACAATGATCAAAATGATTTGTATCAAAATGGTTTTTAGTATCTTGTTATTTTTTTATTGATATCAATCAGCTGCTTGATTAAACCGTATTAATTTTATTGCTGTTTTATAAACCATTGACGTTGTTTTAAAGTAATACTTAGGGTTAATAATCAAATGACTTTTGTTTAACTTACACAATATGCAACAAAACTCAAACGATTTAAAAGAACCAATTTTAACGTATTGTCTTCTGTTTTTGAGGTATGACGAGATCCAACGAATGGGTATTCCAGCAAGTTCCAATCTATCCAGTTTCTTAACCATATTTGATTATGTGATCTATTGTGTCGAAAGCCTTTTTAAAATCAGTGAAAATTACGTCAACTTGCAATCCAGAGTCCAACGCTTGAGATACTAGTCAGTAGCTAGGTAAGTTATGGTAGATCTTCTAGGATGGAAGCCATGCTGACCAGGTGATATATTTTTTGGTATGAAAAAGTATGTAATCCCTTATTATACTGTCAAATAGCCTAGGAATAGCCGATAGCCGACAGTATTAAAATCCCACGATAGCTTTCGATATCATTCGATAACATCCTTCCTCACCCCAGTTTGAAAATTGGCGTAATGTGAGAAAGCTTCCAGGCACATGGAAAATGCTAGATGATAGACTTCTGTTAAATATTTTGAGTAGTGGATTTACCAAAGAAGGAGCAGATTTCTTTAAAAAGATAGGCGGTATATTGCCCGGGTCAGCACCTTTGCTTGTGTCGAGAGCATTCAACGCTAACAATATGTCTGATTCGGTTATTTGAAATCCTAAGAAATTACCGTCGGTTAACATTATCTCTGTTTCGTTATGCGTGTTAACTCGAGATATATTGGATGTATAAACATTTTTAAAGAAGTCAGCCAAAAAATTGCATATAATATTCTGATCGCTAGATGATTCCGATTTATACGACATGAATGACGGATAACCATTAGACTCCCTTTTTAAGTTTATAAATTGCCAAAAATTTTTAGGATTATCATTAATATCCGACTCCACATCAATTATATAGTTGTTATATAAGAACTTATTGAGTGTTTTAAATTTAGTGTAGAGATTATTGTATATCTGGTAACTTAATTCGTCTTGCAGTAACTTATACTTCTTATCCCAGCTAGCACAAATTTGTAGCAATAGAGCTAATGTTACAAATAAAAGAGTCGCAAGATTAGATATCTAACGCAACTGTAGCTCCATTGCGACAGAAAAAGCAGAATTTACAGTATATTTTGATACAACTTTAGTCGCAATTAGGCAATAAATGAGTTATATCTATGTTTAAAATGTGCTGTTGTAACAAACTGAAGTTGCACGCAACAAGATGAAACAACGAATGTTTAGTTTGTTTCAGTTGTATATTGTAATGTTTTAATAGTTATTTATTATACAAGGGAAAAAAGTAGTAGATTTTAGCTCGAGGTTGTGTTGTCTCCCGACGCGAAGCGGAGGGAGACAAAAAACCGAGAGCTAAAATCTACAATTTTTCCCGTGTATAATACACTATTTTTTTCTGTGACTTGATAAATATTAATATAATTATTGAAAAAATAATATTAAACAAATATTACAATATGTATATTCACCACACCATACGAATTTTTCTTGAATAAAAACTTAAAATTAAGTTTCATTTTATTTGTCAAAACCAGTTATTAACATCAAGAAGAAAACGGTATAACTTTTCATTAACATTAAAATAGTCATAAATGTTCATAAATATTCATAATATTCATCATTTATGTGTATATATGTATTTATATATATATTTTTATCCATCCGGGAAAAAAGTACATACTTTTTTCCCGGGGAAAAAAGTATTTTATGAAAAGTAGCATTTTTGCACCTGTCAGCAGAAGTAAAATGTTAAACTTTTTTCCCGTCACAGAAAAAAAATGTTTTTTAAAAAGTATTCCTTTACATAATTTTTATAGAAATAATTTATAAGTTTTATAAGTTATAAAAGTTAGACATTACTCAATAAGTACTTTGAAAAAGAAAAATTTCATGATTATTAGACCAAAATCATATAACGGATGCCATTTTGTCGATGAGTATGGTTGTTTTACCTCTAGAAAATTTACGTGCCACCCAAAAATTGAAAATTCGGAAAATAATTGGAAAATTGGAAAATATTCGAATTTTTATTATAACCATAAAATCCTCAAATACATATCTAAATACAGTTTGTAACGCTGCTGGAGTCATATTGCACCGTAAATTATTAGAGGAAATAAATAATATTATAGAAAATCGCATTAGACTTTTCTCAAATAAAACCGCATGGTGTAGGAAATACATAGAACAACGACAAATATGGCGAACATACAGCTTCAAGACAGATTGCTTCCAAAGTTCTTTAACCTAAATAAAAACCTCATTGCAGCGTCCTTGTTACTAATTGGCTATCTAAAATTATAGTACTCGATCCGTTTTCTTTTTCTGTCATTGCAACTGTATAACAACCTCATTGTAGCGTCCTTGTTTTTTCTGTCATTGAAACTAAATAAAAACCTCGCTGCAACATAGTTGTAACAGTAATTTGAGGTAAATATGTAAGTCACATCAAGGTTACTAGCTCGTTTCTGGGTTTGTGACAACTACAATAAAATAACATTTTTAAGATGCGCTACAAAAATAAAAGTTTTATTAACTTAAACATAACTTCTGCCTTTGCAACTTTTATGAAACATTTTAACAACAAGTATATTTTTCCGTAACAAAATAATAACAGGATTGTAACTGAGCCGAATGATTTGTTACCAATCGTTAGGTCGAAACTGTAATATAACCCATATGTGACTAAATTTTTTTCAAAAAACTGAATTGCAACCGAATTGTAACTTATTTATGTTAGAAATCAAAATCTGTGCTAGCTGGGGGGGGGGGGGGGGCACCCCAACATGCATGAAAAATTAAAATTCTGCCAATCCGATGTAACTTTATAATTAAATTGCTCAAGAACGGCTATACCGATTTCATCATACTTTTTTTTGTTTGATAGATGATTTATTAACCCTTTGAAAAAAAATTAATTTATTGTTTTTATAATTAATTTTTAAATAAAAATATTAAAAAACTTTTTTAAAGATGGCGCTAGGGTCGAAGATCAATTGGAATTAAATTAATTTTTTTTCTGAAAACAGTTCTATCCTTACTCTAAAATACATCAAATTAAGTCAGAGGCGTTAATTTTTGTTCTTGAGATATTTAATTTTAAAGATTTTTAGTACGACTGAAATTCGAATTTTTCTTCATTTTTTCAAACAACTTCCATTAACAAAAAATTTTAAAATCAATTAAACTTTAACTTTTTTTTAAATATAGCTCTAACCTTACTTTAAAATATATCAAATTTACAAAGAGGCGTTAATTCGTGTTCTTGAGATATTTAATTTTAAAGATTTTTAGTCCATCTAAAATTGTATTTGTTCATTATTTTTTCGAACAATTTATATCATCAAAAAATTTTAACCACTGAAGTTCGAGAAACTAATGAACAATTAGAATTTTAATCGGACTAAAAATCTTTAAAATTAAATATCTCAAGAACGCGAATTAACGCCTCTTTGTAAATTTGATATATTTTAAAGTAAGGTTAGAGCTATATTTAAAAGGAAAAAAAGTTAAAATTTAATTGATTTTAAGATTTTTTGTTAATGGAAGTTGTTTGAAAAAATGAAGAAAAATTCGAATTTCAGTCGTACTAAAAATCTTTAAACTTAAATATCTCAAGAACAAAAATTAACGCCTCTGAGTTAATTTGATATGTTTTAGAGTAAGGATAGAACCGTTTTCAGAAAAAAAAAATTAATTTAATTCCAATTGATCTTCGACACTAGCGCCATCTTTGAAAAAGTTTTTTTAATATTTTTATTTAAAAATTAATTATAAAAACAATAAATTAATTTTTTTTCAAAGGGCTAATAAATCATCTATCAAACAAAAAAAGTTTGATGAAATCGATATAGCCGCTCTTGAGCAATTTAATTTCAAAGTTACATCGGATTAGCAGAATTTTCATTTTTCATGCATGTTGGGGTGCCCCCTGTGCTCAAACTATGCACTTTAAAAAAATTTTAAAATAAGTTGTATTTTTTATTTTGTCCATACTACTTACATGTCAAGTTTCAGGAAAATCAAAAATGGTCAAGTTCAAATTTCGACTTTTTCACCTGCGTAGATCACGTTTTTCATTATATAAAATCATGTGCAAAAGAAATTTTTAGTGCATGTGCGAATGAATTTTCACAAATATAAATATCCAGTTTCGAAATGATGAAAAACAAATATGTAATTTTATTATTTAATTTTATTACTATTAATATGTAGTTTTCAAAAAAAGGTGTTTTAAGCTTGCTTGCCAAAAAAGAAGTGACAGAGAAAACATTAATTTGTAGTCATAAAAACTAAAAGCGCGCCAAATTATTATACACCACTATTTGACATAAATTTGGTAAATATAATTAGTTATTTAGTTAGACATGCTCAACTATAGATGGCAGTACGGGTAAGTTGGTTGCTTTTAGCTTTTAATATTTACAAATATAAATTAATTCAATATAATTCAATTTCTTTTCAGTATAACTCGGAATATAAATCAAAGGAAAATGTAAATGATACAAGATAAGTGTAAACAAAATTATTTAAAGAATATAATAACAATAATAAAATTTTCTTTCAGCTTCCGTTTTTCTTTTGAGACTGTGATGATTCTGAACATCCCGCGCCCATTGACTCATCAGAGTCAGAAGGTAAATTGCATATTTTGGAGATTGGGCGAATTATTTCCCCACGGTTTGTTTTAATGCCCACAACTCGAACTAAGCCGTCTTGACCTGGAACTATTTTGATGATGCGTCCCATCAACCATTTCGTAGGTGGTACGTCGTTCTCTATTACCACAACAAGATCACCTAAGTTTGGATTTGTTGCAGATGTTTTCCATTTGTGGCGTTGTTGCAGTGATAATAAATATTCCTTATGCCATCTTTGCCAAAAATGCTGTACCATTCGCTGAATATGTTGCCACCGGGATAACCTATTTTCTTTGATACCCAAGAGGTTCGGCTCTGGTAATAGTGTTAGTGAATGTCCTATTATAAAGTGACCTGGCGTTAAAGGATCTATTTCGTTTGGTGTCATCTCACATATCGGTCGAGAATTCAGGATGGCCTCTATCTGTACCAACAATGTTGTCATCTCTTCAAATGTGAGCCGTGATTCTCCTATTACTCGTTTTAGGTAATATTTGGTTGATTTTATGGCTGCCTCCCATAATCCGCCAAAATTTGGTGCAGCAGGTGGAATAAAATGCCATTCGATATTCTGCGTTGCACAATACCTCATTATTGATGAATCCTTTAGCACCATGTTTAGAGTGGATTGCAGTTCCTTTTCAGCGCCTATAAAATTGGATCCATTGTCACTATGGATGTGACCACAAATTCCTCGTCGACCATGGAAACGTCATAAAGCTGCCAAAAATGCCTCAGTCGTCATGTCGCTTACCAATTCTAGGTGAACCGCTTTGGTTGCCATACATATGAAAAGAGCCAAATATGACTTTATTACTTTCGCACCTCGCAATCTGGATGCCTTAATGAGTAGTGGCCCTGCATAATCTACGCCTGTATTAAGGAATGGCCGATGATACGTAACTCGATATTGCGGCAATTGTCCCATGAGTTGTTGTTGTTGTTGTGCCTTCAAGCGGACACACCTCACACATCTCCCGATGACTGCACGTACTTCATCCTTGCATCTAATAATATGATAGGTGTGCTTCAATATGGTCATCAAAGCCTTTGGACCAGCATGCAGCTGATTGATGTGCTCATCTCGTATGATCAAGGTTGTAATATAACTTCTTGATGGTATGATTATTGGATGCTTCATATCATATGAAACATCTGCCTTACTCAATCTGCCACCGACTCGCAATAAACCCCCTTGGTCTATAAATGGAAAAAGACTTATTAATTTTGAATTTTTATTGATTTGTTTATTATTAGTGAGAGCGTTGATCTCCGAAGCAAAGGCATCAAACTGTGTTCGTCTTATGACCAAATTAAATGCGTCTTGTTTGGCTTCAATAAACTGACGTGAGAACTCGAGGTTATCAGCTACTTTGATTGATGATCTCGTACGGAACAGTAGCAAAATTCGAACAATAACGAAGAGATAGAAGAGCACCTTTGAAAACCTTGAACATCTATCGACGAGCGCGGAAAGCCAGTCATTCATTCTTTCTATATTTACCATCGCCACCGAATTAAGTTTTTGTTCTTTTAATGCTTCGTCTGGAATTTCTGAAGTAATCGTACCTTGATTGGGCCAATCTATCTCTGGTTTCTTTAACCATTGTGGACCAGTCCACCATAAGTTATGGTTGAGTAACTCGCCTGGAAGCAGACCTCGCGAACCAAAATCGGCAGGATTTGTAATTGATGGGACGTGACTCCATTGACTACGGTTTGTGTATTGTAGAACATATGACACTCTGTTTGACACAAAGGTCTGCCATTTCCTCGGACATGATGATATCCAGTTCAGCACTATTGTTGAGTCGGTCCACAATCGATACTTGATGGTTTGGCGCTTGAAAATATCCAATAGTGATGTAATCAATTTAGTCAGTAATACTGCAGCACACAATTCAAGACGTGGAATGCTTATTGATTTTATCGGTGCCACTCTTGTCTTCGCAGTAACGATAGTTATAATATAGCCATCTTGCGTCTTCACTCTGCTATATATCACCGCCGCGTATGCCAATTCAGATGCATCCGCAAATCCGTGTAACTCCAATTCTTGACCTTCCGTGTGTAGCCATCTGGGTATTCTAATTTCTTCTAATCTATGCAAATCTCGTCTAATTGTTGCATAATTCTCTGCGATTATGGCTGGTAACGGTTCATCCCACTTCACACCTAATAACCAAAGCTTCTGAAATAATATTTTTATTTTTATTATGACTGGCGATAACCATCCTATAGGATCAAATATCTTCGACGCCTCGGATAGCATACAACGTTTTGTGAGTACATTATTTTCCAATTTCACTTTAAATTGAAACACATCATCTTTGGGCGCATATCTTATACCAAGTATTGATATAGCTTGAGAAGAACTGATACCTTCAAAGTTCTTAATAGAAACATCCCTGTCGACTTCTGGAATATTATGTACAGGTTCTTCACTGTTGGAGGACCATTTGCGTAGGTTAAACCCTCCCTTACTCAGCATAACAGTTAATTGTTGGACAATCTGCTGGGCATCCTCTAGATTACTCGTTCCGGACATTAAATCATCAACGTAGAAGTCATTTTTTAGTACATCTGCTGCTTCTGGATATTCACCTTGGTAATCTGATGCGAGTTGGTTTAACGTCTGCGTTGCCAAAAATGGAGCGGATGCTGTGCCATACGTAACTGTCAATAATTTGTAAGTTTTAAGTTCATTTTGTGATTCTTTTCTCCAAACTATTTTCTGGTACTCGCTATCCTTTGGACTAACCCAAATTTGTCGAAACATTTTCTCGATATCAGCCGTAAAGATTATTTTATGAGTACGAAATCTTAAAAGAATTTCTACCAGACTTGACTGCACGATCGGTCCCACTAACAGTTGATCATTCAACGACTGCCCATTGGTTGTTTTGGCTGATCCATCAAAAACCACCCGTAATTTGGTAGCTGTACTGCTTTCTTTCATTATGCCGTGATGTGGTAAATAATACTGATTAGTACCAGCATCTTCTGATATCTGCATGTGACCCAGTTGCAGGTATTCGTCTAAAAATTCAGTGTACCGTCTCTTGAAGCTGCTATCACGTACAAAACGTTTCTCTAAACTATACAAACGTCTTACAGCCATAAATTTTAAAATCTCTAGTTTGGGTATATCGTTCTTAAATGGTAGACTTACGATATATTTGCCATCTGCTGCTCTTCGAACCGTGTCTCGATAATGCTGAAGGCATCTCTGTTCTTCTTCGTTGTACGGAACTGCTTCCGCAATCTCCTCTATCTCCCAGAATTTTCGCAGTGTCAGATCAATGTCAAGATGCAGATTAACTGGGACTGGATTACTTGTTCTATCTTCGTTTTCAATTGGAGTGCCGGCTATCACCCATCCTAAACTCGTATTATGGGCAATAAGATGTGACTTCGGAATTCGTTTTTTACCATCACCTATGATGTCGAAAAATAGATCACTCCCAAGTAAGATGTCTATTTTACCTTTCCTGTAGAAATCTGGATCTGCTAATCTGACGTTGTTAATTATTTGTAAACCCATAACGTCTTTGACAGATGGTTGATACGAAGAAATAGACGGAACAATTAGCACCTGTGCTGATACTTCATAATTGTCACCTTGGAATCTTGGCCTTATACGCAAACAGGCAACCCCCTTTGATACTCCCGCAGTAACATCGTTGAGCCCTTGAATTATTATTCTGCCATTCACTTTTTTTAATCCTAATCGCTGAAAGCATTCTTCTGTGACAAACGACGTTTGAGATCCAGAGTCAAGCAAGGCTCGACAACGTTGCCAATCGCCACTAAAACGTTCGACTTGAATTTGGGCCGTTGCATTTTCAATCGAATTGCATTTTCAATCGAGTTGGAGTGGCCACATGATGTTGTTTCAAGGTTGCTGGTGCTGACTTGCAAGTGTAAAATTTCACTATGCTTCTTCTGACACAAACTACACTTATGCTTAGATCTGCACTGGTACACTAAATGCGTATCACTCAGACAATTGTAACACCTGTTGTGTTTCTTTATGTACTCTCGCCGCTGTTGAACATCCAAAGCGCGAAAATCAGTACAATCGACGAATTTGTGGTCTTTACCACAAAATGCACAAGTTACTGCCACTGCAGTGTGCATTGCCTTAGAGTGCTGAAAATTCTGCTTTGGAGATATGCGTTTTGAAGGTTCTGATTTAACACCTTGCAAAGAATCCATTCGTTTATTTAGAACGGATAACAATTTATCGAAGGTCAGATATTCTAACTCAGCTGACTCTAGCTTCCACATCTGTTTTGTCTCAGCATCCATCTTTTGACATGCAATGTAAATGAGCCAAGGGTCCCGGCTCTCTGCATCAGTGCCAAGTGCCTTTAGGCCACGTACCACCTCATCGCACGTATCGTGTAAACGTGCTATCGATTGTGATGATGCTTGTGTGATTGCAGGCTGCTCAAAATACGTTTGAATGAATGAATCAACAATATATCGCTTTTTATCGTATCTTTTACACAACTTCTGATATGCTTCGACATAATTTGCATCATTTATTGGAAAGTGACGAACAAGAGCGAGTGCTTCACCCCTCAACAGTCCTTTAAGATACTGAAACTTCTGGGCGGGCGACAAAGTGGCATTCACGTGCACTGTTGATCCAAAAAGATCAAAAAAAAGATTGCCATTCCGTGTAATTCCCATCGAAGGGAGGAATGCTGGTACGAGGTAGACGAAATTCACTACCCGACGTTTGCGTAGTATTTAGAGTTTGGTCCAAATTTACCGGGGTCGGATTCAATGCAGCCGACTTTCTAATAGCGCCTTGTAGTTTTGGAACAACTGAATAGCACTGCACGTCGACAGCTTCTATATCCGTTTGAATAACATCTGAGAGTTCAATCATTTGATATTCAACTTCTACGAAGTCCTTGTATAGCTGATTTATTTTCTCTAATCGCACCGTTACATCATCTAGATTTGTGTCGTCTTTCATAGTTTTTACGAAATTTTCTATTCTCGTAATTTGACCTTTAATATAGGTTCTTTTTCCTTTTAGTAGTTCCATCTTCGAACAACTGATGCAAAACTACAATTTGGATCACTAAACAACCAACAAGTGGGACGAGAAAAACGCCAAGGTACCTAAGTACGAGTATAATAAACTTGTAATAATTAAAGTTTTAAACACCACACTGTTTCACTAGAATTCTTTTTAATTCACTATTCACTTAAATTTAGGATGAAATGAATAATCACTTTATCACACTATGAAATGCGGTTTTTTTTTTAATTTATTTAGAATTACAGTATATAATAACTTATTTCCAGTGAATTGTTTTTTATTTATAATATTAAAATAAATTTATACTCAATGCGTTTTTCCTCGATCCGCTTGTAGTTTTGCTTGATGTAGAGCTCCTTTCCAATTTGATTTCTAAGCCTGGATCCTAATCATCCGGCTCGAAGGACCAAAAAATGTGCGAATGAATTTTCACAAATATAAATATCCAGTTTCGAAATGATGAAAAACAAATATGTAATTTTATTATTTAATTTTATTACTATTAATATGTAGTTTTCAAAAAAAGGTGTTTTAAGCTTGCTTGCCAAAAAAGAAGTGACAGAGAAAACATTAATTTGTAGTCATAAAAACTAAAAGCGCGCCAAATTATTATACACCACTATTTGACATAAATTTGGTAAATATAATTAGTTATTTAGTTAGACATGCTCAACTATAGATGGCAGTACGGGTAAGTTGGTTGCTTTTAGCTTTTAATATTTACAAATATAAATTAATTCAATATAATTCAATTTCTTTTCAGTATAACTCGGAATATAAATCAAAGGAAAATGTAAATGATACAAGATAAGTGTAAACAAAATTATTTAAAGAATATAATAACAATAATAAAATTTTCTTTCAGCTTCCGTTTTTCTTTTGAGACTGTGATGATTCTGAACAGTGCATGTAATAAAAAAATCTCGTTAAATAAACGGGCCCTTTCAATAATTAATTTTAGTGATTTAAAAAAATTAAGTTTTGTAATATTTTTTATTTATCTTGTTTCATGTCAATTTATCGATATTTTAATTTAATTTTTCATAACATTGAGAAAATTATGGAAAATTAGTATTATTTTCTACATATAGTTCAAATATTTAAATTTTTTGATTTCTGAATTTTGGTATTTTAAATTGTATCATTAAACAAAATCACACTCATACATTGCTAATTTAGAACTTTAGAACGAACGCTATCTTAATGTATGAAAATGTTTGTCGGGTTTGATGCAAAATAGATTAGAATCGTAAATAGTTTTTGAAGATTCAAATAAGATGTTAATTTTGTACGTTGATAAAATTAAGAGGATTTTTTAAGTTCTTGGGATATGATAAGTATTAAGTACCTATGGTAAGGTGTTGAAAAACAGGCTTATTTAGGTGTAAAGTAGTATTTTAAGAATAAGTAGTCTGTAAATAATTTTTTGAGATTCTAATTAGATGTAAAATAGTATGTTTTTCGATTTTGTAGGAGTAAATAAATTTATCGAGAATTAAAAGTTCTTATTTACATGCAATAGAGGATGAAAAAAACTAAAATTGGTTCATTTGAGAATGTCTACTACTTAAATCGTGGTTAAAGTTCGACTAAGGTATTCCTATTATTGTTATCAAATTTATAAAAATATATTTGAAAATGTAGTGGCGTGTTAAACGTGCAGAACTACATTCACACCTCAAATGCAGAAATACTTATATCAAGTTACAAAGACAAAAACACAAGATCCAGTTCCGTAGTTATTGTAATTTTGTTTATTTGTTTGGTTGCAAACCCAAAAGTAATATCCAAAATCGCACTTTGACTATCGTTACTAGTAGTTGGAGTAATTTCATCGTCTAATGTCACCCATTTTAATGCTGGAAGTTGAAATCACATGCGAATATGATTTCGTCGTTTTCCAGAACTATTGAACTTATGTCGTTTATCAAAATTTTAGCAAGTCTAACGTTACTTTTAGCTACGCACTTATGAAAGGAAACTCAACCGGCTTGGTTCTATATGCTAAAAGTATTGTGTCGAACGTATAAAACCTATAAAAATTTAAGTGCGCCAAAAAAAACAAAAGAAGCAAAAACAACAACTCAACCCTGATGTGCCTTGCGTTCCTCTTTTCGTGAACCAATAGCTATGAGCGAAATTAATTAGCCCATTATATTTTTTTAATTACTCTTTTTTTTTAAAACAACAAATGTTCTTTAATATCATATATTTTTTTTAATAATGTATAATATTTTGTACTATTATTTAATAAATTATTATTTATATTGTATATATATAATCGACATTAACATAAACAAAAGTAATTTAGAGATTTTTTTTTATATTTCCTTTTTTTTTTGACTCTAGAGTAAGCTCTAGAGTAATTTAATTTAAACAAATAAACAATTTATTATTTAAACCAAAAAAAACTTACTGCGTATCTTCCATCTCAACACCTTCCAAGCGCTTGAAAAAATCTTGATTGATGGCTGATGTACGCTTCCTAACCTAAATTTTTTGATTAATTAAATAAAACAAGATTACAAAAAAAAAATGTTCACAAATTGAACATTAACAAACAAAACTAAATACAATATATCATTAATATATGTTATTTATAAAAAAAAATTAATAGTAACTTCGATTTTTGTCCCTTTTCATTAATTTTCTTTCATTCGCGTGCAGCCAAAATGTAACTGTTCTTGGACAGTGTAAAAAAAAATCCTTCAATTTTAGATCTTCAATTATAAACGACCTTAAGCAACCCCTCCTTTGGCTTTACTCGGTTTCTCTTTTATCTCTCTAAATATAAATATATATATAAAAATACACTAAGGTTATCCTAATCAAAAGAAATTTTTTTTTTGTAAACCAACCTTTTTCACAAATTTTAGTTTTAAAAAAAAAGCACGGCACTATAACTATTTATTTAAAAAAAAAACAAAGTATTATTCCGGTTTTTTTTTGTAGTTCCTTCGAAACATTTAAACTAGTTCACTTCAATTTGAAAAAACTTTTCTTTTATATAATTATTCAATGAACTTTTGATTGCACAAAGTTTTATATTTATAAATTTTATATCGTATGGCTATGAAAAAAACTCTTTGCTGATCACAAATTGAATATCAAACTCGCAATGAGATTCGCTTTGCTAACGGGGTCTATTTCTATATAATATTTATGTTTACACTTATCAACAACATTGTACCTTCAAAATAAAAAAAAATAATTTCTATAAATTTGCCCCAAAAAAATTTCCATAGTAAATTTAAGATTTTATAACAATAAAGGCGAGTCTACAGGCATTTTTTTTAAAAAGAAATTTAGCATACGCTAACGATAGCTGAGCAATCGTTACACAAGGGTTGCATAAGATACGAAGATAAATCAAATGGTAAATATAACGCGATAATCAAAAATGACTTGTTGACAAAGTTTAATCTGACTGCTATAAGTTTGATGTTACAACTGCTTGTGTATACAATTTCAGATTTATGCTGGTTAAAGAATCTATACGCTCGTGATCTTTTCGAAATATTGTATCCGAAAGCGGAAAAAATTCCTCTGAGCTGATGGATTTGACAAGCCATGTTTCAACGTTTAGAATAAAATCGTATAACGATCATCTTTTAAGTTTAAAAAAATTTTGTTTGATTTATATCTTAAATATTTTATTTTACTTGTTATAAGTTTCGCAATAAACACAAATAATAATTATTGTTTTAGCTCTTGATAATGGTGTAACAACCGAAATTAATCGAGCAAAAATATATATATGGAGGGATCAGTTCCCCCCGCATGGAGGGATCAGTTTTTATAATTTTGACATTTTTTTTTTATTTTTGATCTACGGGTGTGACAACCCCGCGTACTCCAGTCCCTGCTATTGACATACGAGTTGACGTGAGATATCACACACTACTGGCAATAGCAGTGAGATATCACTAGCCAAGGTGACATCTTAGGGGTGGTGGCGGATGAACTGTATTCAGTCAACGGTAGCACCCTCAATCTTAGCTGTTAAATAATCATTGATGATGAGACGCTATTTCTTGAAGAGGTTAGCCTTCATATAATTATGTGTGGGCTTTAATCTTTAAGAAAGAGAGTGCGTCACAGGATCAAGGAATATGCAACCGGCTGGATTATTGGCAACTACATTTTTGTTTTGTTTCAGCAAATTTTTGTAATAATTTGCTATTTACTTTTTAATTTACTTTTATTTTCTCTATTCTATCATAAAATATTGGCCTATATCATATTTTGTCAGTGATAGGATTTTTTTTTTAGTTATCCATTCTTTATCAAAAAATATAAAAATACAAAAAAAGAAAGATTTACGTCCATCAACACCTTTGAACGTATGTTGTTGTGGGACCTTGGTCTTAAAAGGTTTTTATGTGTTATTGTGACACATATTGTAATTCCTACTACACAACACATTTTATTAAAAAAAAAAAAAAAAAAAAAAATATATATACATATATATTTTGTTTAAATAAAAATAAAAATAAAACAATAATTATAATTTGTATTTATTGCGAAACTTATAACAAGTAAAATAAAATATTTAAAATAATATTAAAATGTTTCGCCAAGTGCCTACAGCGTTTTCAATTATGATTTATATCTAATGCCACTTGAGTTGTGATAGTAGATAGATAAGATATCAGGAGAAAATTGAGTGCTTCTATCTACGGCCAATGATAAAGAAGAAATTGTAGCAGTTATAGCTGGACACTAACAAGCTAGTGTAGGTTAATTCTGATTGCATTAAGTCCTTGTTGCTAATAAAAAAGGTTTTCCTTTTGCTTCGAATTCTTTTACTAGAATTTCTGAAGGGCAAGCAGACGATTATCGATTGTATACTGAAAGTAGGTACGTTTGATTTAGATGAAGAATAATCCAAGTCCATTTGCCTGTTTTTCCCACAAATAATATTGTAGCACTGGTTAACATGAACAAGTAGTCCTTCATCCAAAAATTTATCATTCATCCAACTGTTACTTCTGAATTCAATCGTGATATGAAAATCCATTTAGTATAGATTCCTTTCGGAATTTCAATCGGCAATTCATTGTTGTTATCTATTTGTTTTTTACGATCGGAAACTGCATTATTATTTCTTATTAATAAAGGGTTACTATCACTATTCTTTAGGAAAACGACATCATCAGACGCTAAGTTTTTTGTTAACGATATCGTAAACATTCTTGATACAGAGGGTTGAGTTGTGCATGGAAGGGGATGAACAGTGAGATCTGATTTAGTCAACCAAACATTTGATTCAGATAATGTAGCAGATAACATTGATTTATCTGTTAACATGAAAGTTATTTTGTCCAAATTTGAACTAAGCTCTGCAATTTAGATAATACATTTGTGTGACATGAGATCTCTTCATCCCATTTATTGCAAAACCAGTAAATTGATTTTAAATTTAAAAAACTAGCCTGAATGAGTTGGACTTCGCTTTAACATCAGCGCAACTGTAGTGAACGATCTTATCACAGTTGCCTTTGCAACTAAAAATATTGCGACGCTGATGCATAGGCTGACTTCACCACAGCTTAGGAAGCATAGTGTTCTGGATATATAATGAGCTAATATCCATCAAATACCTTAATTAAAAGCTGACCAATGTTATAGGCTTCGTAGTTCTAATAATAAAAATATTAAAGCAAGCAGTAGTATCCCAACAACCATAACTTCTGTTGTACGAGAAAAAGTAAAAAAAAAATTTAACCGGAAGTGACAAACCGGAAGTTAGGATGCAGAACTGTTGTAAGCCGAAATATATGTGTATGGACCAAGTTTCATTCAATTCGATTATCAGGTACAGAAGTTATTGAGCTTCCAAAATAACAGGTGCTCGGAGGGCCACCTACCACTTTGTTCACTATCGATAAAAAACTATTCAGTTCCTTGCCATACATATTTGCATCTTTTTGCAAAGTTTCATTAAAAATTACTTAACGAACGAATGTTGTATGTTTCCAACAAACATTGAAAAATTAAACAGGTGTTTGGGAGGACCCCCACCACTTATCCCAATATTGTCAAAAAGCTAATCAATTCTTTTTCATTAAAGTCTTCATCTTTTCTCAAAGTGCCATTAAAATTGATTAATGAATGAAGTCTATATGCTCCCAACAAACTTTGAAAACAAAGTGTGAAAAAACAGCAGTTGTATGGTAGACCCCCGCCACTTTGATCAATGTGTTCCAAAAGATGATAAATATCGATTTTACACTAATTTGACACTTTTTCATAAGTTTCATCATAATCACTTCATTATTGTAGGCTGTAGTGTGCATAAACACACTGAAGAAACTTCAAAAAAGTACAAAAACAAATTTTTTTACCGGAAGTGAAAAACCAGAAGTTGGGATGCAGAACTGTTGTGAATAGTACTAAATGCTCTTGTACCAAGTTTCATCTAATTCGCTTATCAGGTACAGATGCTATTGAGCTTTCAAAAAAACAGGTGCTCCAGGGACCCCCCACCATTTTGTTCACTATCGCTAAAAAACTAATCAGTTCCTTGTCATACATGTTTGCATCTTTTTCTTAACCGTTATCAAAATTCATTCACGAATGAATGTTTTATGCTCCCAACAAACATAAAATCCATTGCGAGAAAAACCACCTGTTGTATGGTGGACCCCCAAACACCTTATCCAATGTACTCCAAAAGCTGATAAAATCTTTCTCATGTTATTTGAAAACCAACGTTTCATGAAAATCGATCGGTAAGTGTAGGCTGCAGTAGGGATAAACACCTGGAAAAAAAACTTTTTAGCCGGAAGTGACAAACCAAAAGTTGGTATTCAGAAATATTGGAAACTGTACAAAAACTTTATATACTAAGTTTCAATAAGATACTAATCCGGGATCAGAAGTTATTCAAAATTTGAACTTAGAGGTGTTCGGGAGACCCCCCGCTATTATGTCCAAATTTGAAATGAATCCAGATCTTCCATTTTCAAGTGAACCTGTATCATTTCCCAAAGTTTCATCAAGATCTTATACAGAAAGGTCACCCACACACACACACACACACCCTCACACCCACCCCAATACAGACGTACACCAAAATTTTTATTGGCTTATTGTTTTTTTTTATTTTTATTTTAGATAGAGGAAGAAAAAACAAAATTTGGGGTATGTTAGATTTTTTTTTCACGATAAATTGCATTACTTCACACATTTTAAAATTGTGGTGAAGAAAAAAATATTTGGTGGCAAGCTTAGGAAGCGTTTTTTTGTGTATTTGTTTTGTGAGATATTTTTAATAATCCGTCAAATAATATTTTTTTATAAACATTAAAAGAGCGGTTAATTTTATGGTTTGTATCAGAAAAAATTGTTGCGCCAAATTTAGAATTTCTTTGGTATATACTAAATATTGAGTGAGTGGGTGACGCAAATGCATGGAATCTTAATGTATTTTTGATGAATGCTATAGTGGACCCAACTTGCAACTTGGGTCGATGTTCCCAAAACATGGGCATTATACATTCTCACACTGATTAAAACCTTTTATCAGTTCTTTGTCATTTAAGTTTTCATCTTTTTTAAAGTTTCATAAAAATTGATCTGTATGCTCACAACTAACTTTAAAAAAAACAGGTGTTAAGGAGGCTCCCAACACTTACTCCAATATATTCCAAAAACTAATCAGTTTTTTGTTTTTTAAGTCTCCATCTTTTTTCTAATTGTCATTAAAATTGATTAATGAATGAAGTCTGTATGCTCCCAACAAACTTTAAAAACAAAGTGTGAAAAGTCAGCATTTGTATGGTAGACCCCCCGTCACTTTGATCAATGTGTCCCAAAAGATGATAATTATCTTCTCACACTAATTGAAACCTTTTCCATAAGTGTCATCATAATCACTTCATTATTGTAGGCTGTTGCATAAAGACACTGTGCATAAAGACACTGTGCATAAAGACACTGAAAAAACTGCAAAAAATTACAAAAAATATTTTTTGGGATGCAGAACTGTTGTGAACCATACTATATACTGATGTACCAAGTTTCATTCAATTCAATTATCAGGTACAGATGTTATTGAGATTTCGAAAAAATAGGTGCTCCGGGGACCCTACACCACTTTGTTCACTATCGCTCAAAAACTAATCAGTTCCTTGTCATACATATTTGCATATTTTTCTATAGTTTCATCAAAATTCATTCACGAACGAATGTTTTATGCTCCCAACAAACATGAAAAACATTGGGTAAAAAACACCTGTTGTATGGTGGACCCCCAAATCTTTTATCCAATGTCCAAAAGCTGATAAAATCTTACTCATGTTATTTGAAAGCTTTTTCCAAAGTTTCATGAAAATCGAACGTTCCATGAAAATCGATCGGTAATTGTAGGCTACAGTAGGGAAAAACACCTGGAAAAAAACTTTTTAACCGGACATGACAAACCAAAAGTTGGTATTCAGAAATATTGGAAACTGTACTAAAACCTTATATACTAAGTTTCAATAAGATCGTGAGCCGGGATTAGAACTTATTCAGGATTTAAACATAAAAGTGTTCGGGAGACCCCCCGCTATTTCGTCCAAATATGGAATGAATCCAGATCTTCCATTTTCAAGTGAACCTGTATCATTTGCCAAATTTTCATCAAGATCCTATGCAGAGCCCACACACCAACCCACCCACGCACATACAGACGTACAACAAAATTTTTATTCGCTATTTATATAGAGGATGGTCCAAAACAAAAAAAAAACCAAATTTGGGTGTGTAAGATTTTTTTTTTCACGACGGATTGCATTAATTCACACAATTTATAATTGTGGTGAAATAAAAATCATCAGAAATGGCATCATTACAAATACACCAATCCTTATACAACATTATTCAAAGGTCAATGTGATCTTAAATTTCCATTAAATCTAAAAAGGTTTTTCAAAGCACCAAAAACACGCGTTTAGATTTCAATATTAAAATATGAAGGGGCTGAAATCTCAAGCTCTGAGATATCAAGACTTCGGTCTGGGTTAAGGATTTTGATATAGTTTTCGGCAAAAAACTTTTATGAGCACATGGATTTTAGTTTTGGGCAGCGGTGTGTATCAAAGATAACTCTTTGTAGTATAAGTATTTTTTTATCTCTGTTTAGAAATTTATTACAAAACCAACACAAAACATCAATACGTTGCCGGAAAATTATAACAGATCGTAAATTAACATAAATGAGTGAAAAGATGATACACTCAGCAAACTACTCAAAAACCTCTTCATTGAGCGTTTCGAGAAAATATTACAAAATCACAAATTCATATTTCTTTCAAAATTCCAAAGATATTGTAAAAATTAAATAAAATTCAAACTTTTTTCAAAATTCTAAATATATTCCAAAGATTATTACAAAATCAAAAATTAAAATTTTTTCAAAAATTCTAAAAATATTGCATAAATTATAACAAAATCAAAAATTGAAACTTTTTTCAAAATCTCAAAAATGTTCCAAAAATTAGAATAAAATCATAGATTTAAACTTTTCTAAATTCCAATAATATTCCAAAAATTCTTAAAAATTCAAAATTTTTCTAAAATTCTAAAAATATTGCAAAAATTATTAGAAAATCATATATACAAACTTTTTTCAAAATTCGAAAAATATTTCAAAAACTATAACAAATTCAAAAATTTCCATGTCCAATTTCTTTTCAATTACATTTACGTCATAAAAACAGCTACATTTTTTTCCAAAAATTGGCTATAAAATAAATGAAATTGTTTTTTGACACACTTGACATTAAGTTTTTGACAAACTTATATTGCCAAAATTCTCAATAATAATAATAAAACTTCATTTCAAACAAATATTTAATTTTATTATTTTCCAAAAAATTGGGTAAAAAAATAAATAAAAATCTTTCTTTTGACACACTTGACAACATTTTTTTGACAAACTTATAATGCAATAATCTAGATTTTGGTCTCACATACCAATCCCGACCATCAAGATTTCTCCAAATTCCATGTTTCTTCTCGTAATCACTTAAAATGAACGTTTTTTAAGCAAAACATACGCAAATTTCCTTGTTCTGACACACTTGACGATTTTTTTGACAGACAGACAGACAGACATACATTTTTTTTTTACTTTTTAGAATCAGTAGGTCCTAAAACGTCGAGAAATGCCAAAAAAGTGGGGGTAAGAATTTCACTTTGAGCTCATGAATGTAATCTTAGGTCTTTCAGACCGAAGTAACACAATAATAAAACTTAAAATTGAATTTTGAGAAAGTATTTAAAAAAAAATTAAATTTAAACGCATAGAGGGATTTGTTTTTGTTGCATATTTGTTTTATTTATTTACCGGAGGGTGTGACACTCCAGTGACCATTTCCTGCTACTGGCATATGAGTTAATTTGAGGTACCACATACCACTGACAATAGCAGTGAGATGTCATTGGCGAAGAACTGCAATGTAATATTTTAAATGAGATAGGATTTGTTAAAGAGTTTTCGTTGCATTCCTTCTTTGAAATAAAAGTTGCGTTCTTTGAAATAAATGATTTGCGTCAATCAACATCTAAGAACGTATGTTGTGGTGGAATCTTAAAAGAGTTTTGAGTGTTGTTGTGCAACATATATTGTAAATCCTATAGCACAACATATTTTAATAAACAAACTACAGTAAAAATATCGTTTTGCAACAGAAATTCCAACAAACTAAAGTATACCCCCTAACCCCTTTAAAACTGTCAATCCTACAGAAACGATTAATAAATCATGATTAAAAATTTTAAATTCAAAAATTGATTACTCATATTATCAAAACGATTTATCAGTTTTCCAATTTTCCTCAATTCTATTTCGATTTCCGATTTGATTATTCTTTCACTTTGAATTGTTTGGAAATTTCCAATTTTATTTTACATTTCAATTTGTTTTTGTTTTCTTTTTCATGTCGTTACGAAAATTAATTTTTTTTTCGGACAGTATTATCGTATAAAACTTAATTACTTTTTTTTTAAATTAGAAATAAAACTTTCAAATGTAAAACGATGAGCGATGAAAAAATTACAATAAAGATAAAAATAAAATTAATTAAAAACCAATTTTTATGTTATGAAAATTTTATGAAACATTCTTTAGAGGTGAGTTTTTGAGTATTGATTGGATGGGTATTTGAAATATGGTAATTATGAAATATGTTTTATGACAATGGTTTTATAGGAAAAGTTTAGAGCTAGTTTTCAAATTTGGTGGAAAGGTAAATTGGGATGGAAATTGATTGATGGAAAAATTAATTTTGTCAAACAATTTTTTTTTTTTTATTCAAAGTTAGGCATGTTTAGTGTTAATCAATATAGATCAACGTCTCTGAATATCCGAAGATACCATGCTAACTAGGGAACTAGGGTTCGAAAGTATTATTCAATTTTCTTTCAGGAATTTATTAACGTTGATCTTAACGTTTTGAGGATTAAAATTATCAGGAAAGACCCACGCCGGTAAGGCATTCCAGAGATGAGAAACTCTGTTAAAAAAATCGCGTTGAAAAGCGACAGTTCTACACCTTGTCACTTGAACCGTAAAAGGATGGGCTGCTATTGATGCTCTGGTGAAACGCGCGAAGTTTGCTGGTTCAGGCAAAATCGATTTGATCTCCGTAGACGCCCGTTCGTCCATAATATACTTGTAAAATACCGTCAAATCAGCGACGTCTCTTCTATGTTGCAAGGAATCAAGCTCGTTAGTAAGAGTCGAGTTGCCGATCAATTTAACAGCTCTCCGTTGTATAGAATCAAGACATTTTAAGCTACTTATGTAGGCTCCACCCCATATGTGAGAGCAATACTCCATGCAGGGACGAATAAATGATTTATATATTAAAAGAAGCTGCTCGCTATTAAAAACCTTACGACAACGACCCAAGAATCCTAATTTTTGAACAGCGTTCTTAGCTAGGTTAAAAATATGAGAATTCCATTTCATATTATTTTCAATCTCAACTCCTAGAAGTTTAATAGATTCTTTCTCTTGAAGATCATTTGAATCAAACTTTAATAAAAACGGATTAGGTGTTGATAACCTAGAAAAATGACAAACTTGAGTTTTACTTGTGTTGAACTCAACACTGTTAGCAACTCCCCAATCTAAGATGGTTTTTAAATCAATATTTAATGATTCTATCAAGTTTGATCTAGCGACATTAAGATTTGATGGTGCATACAAATTTGGCATTTCATGTGACGCATGAAGTGTGCTATCATCAGCAAAACTATGGATGGGATTAACTGTTGCATCTAGTAAGTCATTAATATAGAGAAGAAAAAGAGTAGGTGATAAAGCGGAACCTTGAGGAACACCAGCATTAGTTGAAAAGATATTCGATGAAACACCTTCAACATTGACCCGAAATTTGCGCTCGGAAATAAAGCTTTGTAACCAAGAAATAAGTTGTTCATCTAAGCCGTAGCATCTCAATTTGCAAATAAGATTATTGTGCCATACTTTATCAAATGCTTTGGTAATATCAAGAGCAACGCCAAAAGTCTCACCATGGTTTTCAAGCGACTTGTTCCAGATATGCGTGACATAAGAAAGTAAATCTCCCGTCGCTCTTCCTTTACGGAATCCGTATTGTCTTTCTTTAAGTAATTTTGACGACTCTAAGAAGCTCATAATATTAAAATTAACATATTTCTCAAATACTTTAGAAACAACCGACAAAATTGATATAGGTCTATAGTTTCTTGGATCCGTTTTAGCACCTTTCTTTGGAACTGGTTGTACACTAGCCATTTTCCATATATCAGGAAAAATTCCTTTCTTATATGACAGATAGAAAATTTTAGTTAAGATTGGTGCTAACTCCTTAGCAAAAGTTTTAAGGATAATTGGAGGAATACTATCAGGTCCAGATGCCTTATTAGTATTGATTTGTAAGAGCATTTTCCGAATGACATTTTTACGAAAAATTATCCGCCCCATTTTGTTAGAAATTCTAGGAATTGGTCTAGGTAGGAAATTGGGTTCTACTAATGTAGAATTTAACGAGAAACAGTTACCCAATAAATTAGCTTTTTCTTTAGGGTCAATAACAGGCATATCGTTATCAATAAGAGGAGGTATAGAAGACTTACAAAAATTTCCTTGAACAGCCTTGATGGCTTTATAAAAATTTCGTGAACCAGTAGGGTGCTCAGCAAACTTATTAGCTTTTTTCCTAATAAATAGATGTTTCTCTGCATCTATTAATTTTCTACATAAATTTCTTTCTATTCGGTATAATCTGAGGTTTTCATCAGATTTGTTTTGAATAAACTTTTGAAAAGCCTTTTTTTTAATTTTAATTGCTTTTTTACATTTACTTGAAAACCATCGATCAACCTTCGGAACAATCAAACTATTTGGAATAAACCTGCGCATACCCATGTGTATTATTTCTGAAAAATTGGAAGCAACGATGTTTGGATCTTGGCTGAAAAGACAGTTGCGTTTCCAGGGAAACCATTTAAAAAAATCTCTAAGTCCCTGCCAATTTGCAGCTTTATAATCCCAAACAAGACGAGGATTAGCTTTAAACTGTTTAGGTACTTGTATATTTAAATGTGTGGAGATCAAATTATGATCTGATCTGAATTGTTTACTGTCTTAATATAATATAGCATGGCCAAACCTTTTATAGACTGACTTTTAAAAATATAAGACAGCAACTAAAAGAACAAAAAAATAATAAAAATTACCAAAAATTGTACAAAGAAATATTGGAAAACCCAACAGAAATATAAAACATAAAATAAAAATAATTTGCAGTTGTTTTATGAACACTATCTATTGTCTTTAATAGTTCATTAATAATTATTTGCTTAGTAAACTTTTTAGCAAACATTTCGCTTCGGAGTACTGAGAGAGCCAAACATTCTCCAATAAGGTGAGGGACTGTTTCATCCTCTTCAAAATAAAAACGCCATAATAAATATAATATAACGCTAAAATATTCAACATAAAAACGCCATATGTTTATTCCCATGATGGTGACCTATTAGTAGTATCACAATCTGACCGGGTCAGTTATAACAGAAATCCGGTGGTTTGCTAGCTCACCTTTGGATTAAAAATCTTGGTGACCTTGTAGCCTGTCATTTGATTAGGAGTTCCTGGATCGAATAAGAACGTGTTTTACTAGCAATGTTAACCTACCGTTCAAAGTACATATGTACAAATTGCTGGTTCATGGCCTATGAGGCTCCGTGCGAAGTTTTTTGCTAACTTATTAGATTTTTCGTTCCCGAGAATCTTACTAAGACCTGGTTTCCATCCATATCAGTGATATGCTGCTTTTGAGTCCGAGATAATTTAAGGAACTAGAATACTCTTCCACTAGTTTTACTTAATAGAGGACCCTGGCCATAAGTAAACAAATTAATGACCTTGCCAGACCACTTAAGCTCTGTCGCTCGCATCGATGCTATATTTATGGCAAATACCACAGCCGACAGACTAGGCAGTATTCGTCAAGTGGAAATTGCAGTCCAAAATCTTAATTCCTGAAGAACACCGCAGCTCTTGCAAAAGTAGATATCTTTGTCCGCATTATAAGCTTCAATTTTCTTTCTACATTAAGCATGGAGTTTGTGCTTATATTAGGAATACTATACCATATGTGAGATTAAATAAACTTGAATAAAATACAAAATTTCACAATATGGTGTAACTAAAAATTAGTTGCCCAAGTCAAAAGCTGATCGTCTTTGGACTTTACTGTTCGCCTAATTCGCCTGAGAACTTTAACTTATTTTATGACTTATCTGAAAAGATAGAAAGGTTGGTTGAGTATCCTAATGCAAAGTTTATAGTTCTTGGAGATTTTAATGTCCACAATAAAGTATGGCTTACGCACAGCTCTAAAACTGACGAGGTTGGTAGACAGGCTGAGTTGTTTGCTCTTTATCACGGTTTTACTCAAGTGGTAGACCAGGCAACCAGAGTTCCTGATATTCCTGGACAAAATAGTAACTTGCTTAATCCTTTTTTGACAAACGATCCGTATCTGGTTCAATTTAAAATATCAGAGCCATTGGGTGGTTCAGATCTCCACACAACTAAATATATAAAATCAAAAACAGTTTAAAGCGAATCCTAGCAATGTTTGGGATTACAAAGCTGCGGATTGGCAAGGACTTAAACATTTTTGTAAATGATTTCCTTGGAATCACTATTGCCTTACCGGCTAAGACCCAGACATAGCTGTATCAAATTTTTCTTGAACTATAATTGTTGGTATGTGCAGATTTATTCCTAATAAATTGATCATTCCGAAGACTGCTCTATGGTTTTCTAGTAAATGCAAAAAAGCTATAAAAGTTAAAAAGAAATACAATCTTTAAATTAATTAATTAAACAGAATTTAAAGAAACTATTTTGCATAACACTATTTACAGATCGAAAAAAAAAATAAACTAAATCATATCACACGCATGGAGGGAGCAGTTTTTATTAATTTGTTAATTTTTTTCTATTTTTTGATCTACGGGTGTGACAACCCCGCGTACTCCAGTCCCTGCTATTGGCATATGAGTTAACGTGAGATATCACATACCACTGGCAATAGCAGTGAGATATCACTAGCCAAGGTGATATCTTAGGGGTGCTGGCGGATGAACTGTATTTAGTCAACGGTAGCACTCTCAGTCGTAGCTAATGAATATTCCTTGATGCTGGAACGCTGTAGCTTGCTCGAAGAAACGAGCCTTCATATACCTATATATCTGAGCTTTAATCATTGAAAAATATACTGCGTCCTATAATCAAGGATTATGCCATTAGCTGGACTATTGGCAAACCAATTTTAATTTTGTTCCTGCAAATTTTTAAAACAAATTTGCTTTTTATCTCTTATTTTATTTTTATTTTCTCTATCCTATCACAAAATATTGGCCTATGTCATATTTTATATGTGATAGGATTTATGGTTTAGTTATCCATTATTGAACAAAAAAAAATTAAAAAAAAACAAAAAAACAACATATTTGCGTCCATTAACATCCTTAGAACGCATGTTGTTGTGGGACCTTGGTCTTAAAAGGTTTTTATGTGTTGTGACACATATTGTAAAGCCTACTACACATCACATTTTATTAAAAAAAAAAAATATGTAGATGGATAATAAAATTCAAACAATCATACGGTGGCTTGGAAAAATTGAAATATTAGAAAAATATAAATTAAATTAATTGTTGATAGCATAGAGAATTTAAGCAAAACAAAATTGTCGAGATGTTTCCAAGTATAAAATTGTAACGAAGTTAATTTAGTACTCTTTCGGTAGATTATGATAAAGTGAATGATAAATCTGGGTCACCGAATTAAATATATAAATCGCAAATGTTATTATTTAAAAAAAACATACCACATACATCTCGAGCTTCGAAGGATTTCTATTTTCATATTTTTATAAATTTAATTATTTGTTTTTATTAAATCTCTCTAACAAAAAAATTATTTTATAATTCTCTTATCTCGATATCCATCATGTTCTCGGAAAAAAAGAAAATTGTTTTGAATGGAATAAATTTTCCTTATTCATCAAAAATATATAAAACGTATTTTTATCTAATAACATTATATTTTATTAGTTTTGTTTGTTGAATCGTATGAAAAAAGCAACACAACAATATTATGAAAATGTTTAAGAAATATTTTCCTCTTTAATACCCAAGATTTTCACTTGAAATAAATTTTCATTTTTATTTATGTTTAAATCGAAAATAAATTTATTGATTGAAATTTGAATTCGTGTTGTATAAAAATGTGTTGCCCAGTTACTGTTTAAATTAAAAAACTAATGTCATTTTAATATGAAATAATTCTACCTAGAATTCAAAGTAATGTTAACCGCTTTTAAGTAACAAAAGTCAGTTAGCAGTGTTTCTCCACCGTTGATCCACGACCCATTAGTGGTCCGCAGAAAAAGTTAAGTGGTCCGCGAATTTCTTTTTACATTTTTTTTACCAGTTAGAATTTTATTTTCACCCTAATTACCGAAGACATGTCATATCACCTACATGACTAAACTCACATCGCATCAATTTTGTCACTTTAAGGGCCGGTTGTGCAGTTGCAGTTCAGCTGAGGTTTAAGCTGAAATTATGCTAAACCTAATATTCTGTTCAGTTACGCGTTGAACAATTGCGGTTTAGTCGCGAGTATGAGCTTAAGCCACGGTTCAAGTTGAGCGTCCAATTTTGTTGGTTCAAGTGCGGTTCAAGAAACTAACCTAACTTGTAACCTAACCTAAGCTCCTATCGGGTTTTACTCAGCTTTAGCTAAACTGCTATTGTACAACCGGCCCTAAATGACATTTTAATCGCTTCAATTTTTCATGCGAAAATAATTTTTTCAAGCATTTTTAACACGTTTTTAACTTTAACGTTATTATTAACATTAAAAAATTCATAAACATTTATAATTTATTTATAATATAATTATTTTGTGAAATTGAAGGAAGTAAAATGTAAGTTGTTTTTAATTATTTCTGTTCCAGAACTTTAGTTTTGCTCGCGACCATTTTTATCGACTTCAATAATACAAACTTTAATGCGACGTGACATGACTATAGTCATGTCACTTGATATTACACGACCTCAGTAACGACTAACGGTCTTTTCTTCAGTATACGGTCTTTTTTCACTCTTTAAAATGTGTTTTTTAATTAGCATATAAAAATGATATTTTCATACAGGCTCAATCTCTTGTGAAACTGTTTTTTCCACTAGGGTAAAATCATTTTTGCTACATAACAAATAGTTGTGGCTATGGTATTTTCATGTAATTTTATAAAATTTACAAATCTAAATAACCATGGAAAAATAGAGTATGAATTTTGAATGTTTTCTTTTCAACTTTTAAATTAATAATTTATAATAAATATTGTTTATATATATACTATATCGTAGAAAAATTCCATTTTTCTACGTGAGGTTCGTTTTACGTTTACGTGTACAAATTTTCACTCAGCAAAATATATTATATATTTTTTATATCTTTCTTACTCTTAATTGTATAATTTGAATTTTTTTATTTCACTCCTTTGGAGTTGAAAGCTGTATATTATTTTCTTTCATTGCGTATCCAGAGAAATAAACCGTTCATGAACATAATCTATTTTTATTATTAATACGTAGACAAGCATCAAATTTGATGCAAAAATTAAAAGTGTGAGTATTTAAAATAAATTTATCCTTCCGGCAACTAAAAATGTAGGTTTAGTTTTGTTTTTAATTACCATAATTGTGTACGTTAGTAGTCTTAATAGAATAAAATATACAACTTTTAATTATATTCTGTTGCGCGATTGCTGCGGCACACAATATTAGTATTTTATTGGGTCAGTGTTTAATAATATATTTTATTTTTCGAGCAAAAGTTTAAAAATTTGCAAATTTTGCAAGAAAATGAAATTCATAAAACATGAACCCAATACAACGTTTTATTCTTCCGACAGAGTAACATGTATTAATTTAAATTGAATTATGTTAAAATTCATTGGTAAAATAGATAAAAAAAAACAATGAATCTTATTTATTTTTTTTATATCATTAATTCCAAACAATTAAAAAAATTTTATTCAATTTCGACACCTATTTAATTTCTCTCTCTCTGGCGTTTACATCCCATGGAGGGATTTTGCCGTCTGTGCTATCAGCTTCCAATCATCTCGTTCCATGACTAGTTGACCCCAGTTTCGACGTCCTATATCACGAAGGTCTTGGATGATGTCATCACGCCAGCGTTGTCTAGGTCTTCCTCTTCGACGAACACCAGCTGGTTGTTGTTGGGACGCTTTTCTTATCATTCTGTCCAATGGAGCCCTTTCTACATGAACAAACCATCTAATCCGGTTGGATTTAATGAATCCGATTACATCGCAGCCTCAAAGAAGCTGTCTGATTTCATGATTCTTCCGGATTCTATACTGATTTTCAGCAACTTTACATGGACCATAAATTGTTCGTATGACCTTCCTCTCGAATGTTGATAAAATTCTACAATCGGAGGAAGTCAGTGTCCAGCTTTCACTTCCAAATGTAAGCAAAGGTAATAATGGATTAATGCTTTGTAAAGTGTCAGTTTACACGACCGCGAAAGATGTTTTGATCGCAAAAGTTTTGAGTATGCGTAGAAAACTCTGTATGCGGCAGAGACACGGGCTTTGATATCTGCCTGCATGTCATTTGACGATGCTATTACAGACCCGAGGTATTTGAAGTTTTCCACGCGTTCCACTTCATAGTCACCAGTATCCAGATTTCCAGGAGGTATGTTCTTAGAAGTAGTTAACACTTTAGTTTTGCCGGTGTTGATGCATAATCCAAGTCGTTTAGCATTTCTTTCAAGCTGAGAGAGACTATCCTTAATATTGCTTGTTCTACGTCCGAGAAGCACAATATCATCTGCGTAGCCAAGAACTTGACTAGATTTGTTATATATGCAGTTTTGTGTCTCAATTCGGCTTTTTCTTATCGCGTACTCCAGCGCCAAATTAAATAGTACGGGCGCGAGTGCATCACCTTGTCGAACACCTGATGTTATATCGAAAGGATCAGAAACTGACCCTTTGATTACTATTCTACAATTTGATCCCGATGTTGTGAGTTTGCACAGAGAAACAAGTTTCTCTGGAATACCAACGCATATGAGTGCGGACCAGAGGTTGTCGCGGATTATACTTTTATATGCTTGCCTGAAATCAACGTAGAGCTGGTGAATGCTGATGTTGTACTCCCAACATTTTTCCAGAATCATCCTTAATGTAAAACATTGATCTGTGGTTGAGCGGTTGGGACGAAAATCACACTGATAGTCACCGATGATAGATTCGGCGAACGGGATGAGTCGAGCAAGTACGACATTAGCTAGTATTCACTTTAGACGGTCACCTTTCTTATGTAGCGGAACAATGAGAGCTGTTTTCCATTCATCAGGTAGTTCTTCTTGGTCCCAGATTGCAAGAATCAGATCGTATATACGTGAGACCAGAGATGCTCCTCCATTTTTCCGAAGTTCTGCGGGAATTCCATCGAAACCTGGTGATTTGCCATTTTTCAGTTTTTTAATGGCAGCTTCCACTCCTTCTATTGCTGGGTAAGGGACAAAAATCTCCTCATTTGACGGAGCAATTGCTCGAATAGGATGAACTTCATTCGTTCTATTCAGTAGGTCTTGAAAGTGGGATCACCACACTGCCAGCACATCACGTTCACTTGTTGTGAGTTCATTATTTTCATTTTTGATGGCTGTAGATCTTGGGTGGAAATCTTTTGTCAGATTCCGTGCATTGGCAAAGCACTCTTTTGAATTTCCGTTGGACGCATGTTGGTTAATGTTTTCGATGCAGCTATTCATGTGTTCGCGTTTCTTTTTACGTAGAAGTT
This sequence comes from Diogma glabrata, assembly GCA_963693315.1. Lineage (NCBI taxonomy): Eukaryota > Metazoa > Arthropoda > Insecta > Diptera > Cylindrotomidae > Diogma > Diogma glabrata. Next base: position 200,227,100 of record OY856186.1, read on the forward strand.
TTGCTATTTAATTGTTTGGTACATAATTATAAAATTAAATGACCTACAATGAAAAACATCAAATTTTAAGTGCTAATGAAAATTGAGAAACCAAAAAACCTTTATGGTTGTTAATTGAACAACTATTATTTTCACATTGGAAATACATTTCTGTTTAATCGTAGGAGTCTTTGCCGTTTTCAATATTCGAGAGAGCATAAGTTTGAATTTATTGTTTTTTTTATAATCAGAAAGAAAATGTTTTTGTTGATTTTGTTAAAGAATCCAATCAAACTATTTATAAAATACAATCAAAACATTTATTTTAGAGTTCAATACAATCAAATTAATAGTTTTATTGTATTCCGCAGTATTCACGCAACAGAATAAAATGAACAGTTTATTTATTTTATTCTATTAAGCTTAATAACGCACACAATTATAGTTCTGAAAAAAAAAAAAATAATAACTAGTGGGGTAGGGGTGTGACCATAGGGGCCACGCCAGGAACTTCCCGTAAGATTAAAAACCAACCCAGTTACTGGATAAGGTAGACTAAAATACCAAACATAAAAAAAATTAAACAGTATAATCTAACTGCATTGTCCAAAAATATGTTTTTCTACTACCCAACATAAAACATCTACTTTCGATGTTTGTTCATTGAATCGAAAACTTCTTTTTCGTAGCCGGTGATAAAAAACCTATACGAATTACTTTCGTACCTAGTGACGAAAGTAATTTTTTAAAAGCGATCTATTTTCTAATTTCTTAACTAGAATAAACCATCCTAGAATACCCGTTAAGACAATCAATTGATTGAATGAAATAATTTTGTTAGTGTTAATTTATCTCTGTTTGGAGGATGACGTTAATTTATTTCTGAATTATTTACGGACAATTTACATTAAAATTGTAAAAATAATAATAGTTAAATATATAATATTCATATATTCTTTTTAAATAGTATGATAAAAAACGGTTGGTGCTAAGATATTTTTAAAAAATATTATTTCACCTATTTATTTACAAAAATGAAAAAAAAATATTTATTTTACGTAAAATAATTTAGGTTGTGTTAAAATATATCAAGAATTTACGTAACGTCATACCAAATTCAAAAACTAAATCTAAACTGATATTTTAATTTTAGAAATCTGAAATCTGAATTTGATTTTGTTTATGACAAAGTACAAACCGTCTTTAGTTATAAGCCTACTAGACGCAAAGTTCAAAAAATAATAAACCTTCAAAGATGTATTATTTAATGATTTTAAGAACTTTAGGGTAAATAGAATAATAATATAGGATTTTGTACACGCCCAACACATACATACCTACTGCCAGCTGAAAATAGCCTAAACAGCTTTAGGAGGTCTTCAATCGTTCAAAAACTCCTATTACGAAAATCGACCCAAAAATAATAACTTCTCATATCGGGAAGTTAATAAACAGCTGACCAAGCGATCCACTCACTAACCTCTGAACTTTTTGTCAAACTTTGTAAACAACTTAGATCTTCGATATTCAAGTAAGTCCGTATGCGTCTGCAGCTCATTTACATACCAAAGTTTCATCCAGATATCATGCGTTTGCGTAACGAAAATAACACGTAGTTTTTTCACATATTCTTAAAAAACTCAAAAAGTAAGATAGCAATGTTTATACAAATGCCATTATAAATGGCTGAAATGATGACAAACAGTATGGAAGTTTCATGACCATGATATCATTATTTAATATCATGATATTTGCAATAGATGATTTCAGTTTTTTGGAAACCACTAAAAAACAAATGATTTAATTTCACTAGAAAAGGACTGGGCTCTAAGTTACGCCAAAATGCATCAATTCGTTGAAATCGACCCATCCATTGTTGAGAAAGCGTTGGACAGAAATTTGTCTACATACACCGATACACACATACACACACAGACTGCCAGCTAAAAATAGTCTAAACAGCTTCAGGAGGCCATGAAACGTAAAGATATCATAAAAATTCCGATTTCAAAAATCGACCCAATAACAATAACTTCCCATATCGGGAAGTTTAAAATAAACCTATATTTTCAGTTTCCGGAAGGATAAAACAATTTATTTGATTTTACTGAACTCTAAAATAAACTTTTGATGATATTTTATAAAAAAATTGATTGTATTCTATAGAAAAATCAATAAAAATATTTCTGTTCTGATTATATAAAAAACAATGAATTCAAACTTATGCGCATGTCCCTCTCTCGAAGTTTAAAAAATTCGAAGGCTACTACGATTCAAATTAAATATATTGACACTACCACAATAAATTACTATTATTTCAAATTAGGAGTAAGAACGATATGTTTTTATTTTTACGCCTACATTTAGAAAATTGTTATATATGGTTTATCCTATTCGCTCCGAAATAGCTGAGTAAATTAGTAAAATAAGAAGCGCTTTAAGCTCTGTTTATTAAACATCTTCATTATTCGGTCTTTTCTTTTTTGGTTTCTTTAAACATTATCTCGATCATCCCTGTATGTAGGTGTGAGTAAGATGCAACCTCCACTTTCTTCCATTTAACATGAAATATTTTGCAAGGTCTGCCATAGAATCTTAATATACTTATTAATGCTCAGCGTGAAATCAGTTGAGAAACACTGAGGTAGAAAGCTATCTTGAAAATCTCAAAATTGAAAAATGTATTCAATTGTGATTAAAACAGAATAAGTATACAAAAATAAAATCATCGTTTAATTGAGACTAAAAGTGCTTGGCTATAAACCATCAACAAATAATCTGTCAATTATTTTTGAAACAATTTTTGGTAATATTTTTTCGAAAATTAAACATCATCCATTCAAAATAAATGATTTAAAAAAAAAATGTCCTCATATGTTTTTATAGAAAACAGATGAAAAAGAATTTCCAAGAAAAATTCTATTTCAATTCAATTGCAAATTGATATATGTATCTTGTTCAACTGGAAATGAAAACCTAAAGAGGCTTTTTTATGACGTAATAACATTGAATACAAAAATTACGTGTAAGAGAAAACAAAATATCTTTCTTTATTGAAAATCAATTGGAATATCAGTTGTCAAATTTATGTTGAGGAAAATTAAATTTTTCGTTTTTATACATAAACCGACTTTTTTTTTTAAATATGTTTTTCTAACTAGAAGGAATTTTATTATTTTGTTAGCTGATAATCGTTATCAGAAAATATAAATAATCTGGGATTTTTAAGATAATATAAATAAGTGACATAATAGTAGTTTAATCAATGAGTGAATAATGAAGTAGTTTATTCTCAAGCAAAAGTTTAAAATTTGAGCGAGGCACGAGCGAGAATTTTAATTTGCGAGAGAATAAAATTCATTATTCACGAATCGATTACAATACTTTATTCTCTGTTCTCTCTCTCTCTCTGGCGTTTACATCCCATGAAGGGATTTTGCCGTCTGTGCCACCAGCTTCCAATCATCTCGTTCCATGACCAGTTGACCCCAGTTTCGACATCCTATATCACGAAGGTCTTGGATGATGTCATCACGCCAGCGTTGTCTAGGTCTTCCTCTTCGACGAACACCAGCTGGTTGTTGTTGGGACGCTTTTTTTATCATTCTTTCCAATGGAGCCCTTTCTACATGACCAAACCATCTAATCCGGTTGGATTTAATGAATCCGATTACATCGCAGCCTCCAAGAAGCTGTCTGATTTCATGATTCATTCGGATTCTATACTGATTTTCAGCAACTTTACATGGACCATAAATTGTTCGTATGACTTTCCTCTCGAATGTTGATACAATTCTACAATCGGAGGAAGTCAGTGTCCAGCTTTCACTTCCAAATGTAAGCACAGGTCGTATCAATGCTTTGTAAAGTGTGAGTTTACACGACCGCGAAAGATGTTTTGATCGCAGAAGTTTTGAGTATGCGTAGAAAACTCTGTATGCGGCAGAGACACGGGCTTTGATATCTGCCTGCATGTCATTTGACGATGTTATTACAGACCCGAGGTATTTGAAGTTTTCCACGCGTTCCACTTCATAGTCGCCAGTATCCAGATTTCCGGGAGGTATGTTCTTAGATGTTGTTAACACTTTAGTTTTGCTGGTGTTGATGCATAATCCAAGCCGTTTAGCATTTCTTTCAAGCTGAGAGAGACTATCCTTAATATCGCTTGTTCTACGTCCAAGAAGCACAATATCATCTGCGTAGCCAAGAACTTGACTAGATTTGTTATATATGCAGTTTTGTGTCTCAATTCGGCTTTTTCTTATCGCGTACTCCAGCGCCAAATTAAATAGTACGGGCGCGAGTGCATCACCTTGTCGAACACCTGATGTTATATCGAAAGGATCAGAAACTGACCCTTCGATTACTATTCTACAGTTTGATCCCGATGTTGTGAGTTTACACAGAGAAACAAGTTTCTCTGGGATACCAAGGCATATGAGTGCGGACCAGAGGTTGTCGCGGATGATACTATCATATGCTTGCCTGAAATCAACGTAGAGCTGGTGAATGCTGATGTTGTACTCCCAACATTTTTCTAGAATCATCCTTAATGTAAAACATTGATCTGTGGTTGAGCGGTTGGGACGAAAACCACACTGATAGTCACCGATGATAGATTCGGCGAACGGGATGAGTCGAGCAAGTACAACATTAGCTAGTATTTTATATGCAGTGTTCAACAGTGCGATGCCACGATAATTTTCACACTTTAAACGGTCACCTTTCTTATGTAGCGGAACAATGAGAGCTGTTTTCCATTCATCAGGTAGTTCTTCTTGGTCCCAGATTGCAAGAATCAGATCGTATATACGTGAGACCAGAGCTGCTCCTCCATTTTTCAGAAGTTCTGCGGGAATTCCATCGAAACCTGGTGATTTGCCATTTTTCAGTTTTTTAATGGCAGCTTCCACTTCTTCTATTGCTGGGTAAGGGACAAAAATCTCTTCAGTTGATGGAGCAATTGCTCGAATAGGATGAACTTCGTTCGTCCTATTCAGTAGGTCTTGAAAGTGGGATCGCCACACTGCCAGCACATCACGTTCACTTGTTGTAAGTTCATTATTTACATTTTTGATGGCTGTAGATCTTGGGTGGAAATCTTTGGTCAGATTTCGTGCATTGGCAAAGCACTCTTTTGAATTTCCGTTGGCCGCATGTTGGTTGATGTTTTCGATGCAGCTCTTCATGTGTTCGCGTTTCTTTTTACGTAGAAGTTTTGCTGAGGCTTTCCTGGCGCATAGATAATCAGCTTGGGAGCTTCGGGTGTTCCTTGTTAACCATTTTTCTCGCAGTTTTTGTTTATTTTCAACGGATTGGCGGCACTCGTCGTCGAACCATTCGTTGTGTGATTTCGGTGGTCGTTTTCCGATTGTAGTTTGTGCTGCGGCTATAATGGTTGATTGAAGCGTTTGCCATTCTTCTTGTATGTTTAATGGCATCTCAGAAGAGATGTCATGCTCTTCTATGTTTTGTGTTATTATTTCCTGATATCTATTCAGCGTTTCCGGATGTTTAAATGCTTCGACGTTCCAGCGCACGGTCTTTTTTGCTTGTCTGTTGAATGTGGATGACAACTTGCACTTGTACTTAAAGATGACAAGCATATGATCGGTGTCCATATCAGCACCTCTGTATGATCGAACGTCAGTTATACTTGTAGAGTGTCTCTTAGAGATCATGACGTGATCGATTTGATTTTCCGTTCTTCCGTCATTTGATTTCCACGTTGCCTTGTGAATTCTCTTGTGAGGGAAGAAAGTGCTGGAAATTACTAGATCATACATCATAGCCAGCTCGGCTGCGCGAAAACCGTTATTGTTGCTGGTATGATGCAAGCTGTTAGGGCCGATATGTGTTTTAAGTTCTGCAATCCTACCTATTTGAGCATTAAAGTCACCTACCACGATTTTTATATCGTGCCGCGGGATGTTATTGATGACTTCCTCGAGTTCTAGGAAGAACAGGTCTTTAATATCATCTGCTTTATCTTCAGTAGGTGCATGAACATTGACGATCGTTACATTGAATTTTTGCGTGCGGATTCTCAGTGTGCATAACCGCATATTAATTGGGCAGAAGTCGATAACATGCTGATTCACGCGACGGTGTATAAGAAAGCCAACTCCAAATTCTCCTCCGTTTTGATGACCGCAATAATACAGAGTGTATCCTTTCGCTGTTTCATGGATTCCACTGCCTGGCCATCTTAGTTCTTGTAATGCCACTATATCCAGTGTGTAGCTCTCGACTTGTTGAGTGAGTTTTAGGAGATCTCCTGGTCTTCTGAGGCTAAGCACGTTCCAGGTTCCCATTTTTAAATCGTAGTCCGGGTACAGTTTCCGAGGTCGTTCCAATAATGAATCCGAGATATTCCGAGGCCTGTGTACAGAATTCATGACAATAATTTTTTTTACGGAAATGGGGTGTTAGCCCTTCGCCCAACCCAAATTTTCGTGAATGGGTTCGTTCTGCATCTTAAGGTCACCAGAAACAACCTTTTTACACGTTTATATAGCGAGCCGCTTGATCCAAGACAGACGCCCACTGAAAGCCGCCCCTAACATGGAGAACAGACGCTTTCTACACATTTATATAGCGAGCCGCTTGATCCAAGACAGACGCCCGCTCCAAGCCGCCCCTAACATGGAGAACAGACGCTTGAGTTGCATTGGTTTTATGGCGCCAATGACTCGCCATGGTGCAGAATCATTGAGTATAAGCAGTATTTACTCTGCCCCTCTCAACTACACCAACCTAATTCTGTTAGCGTTACCCAGGTAGCACGGCGTGGACGTAGAATTTCGGATTTTCGCTACTTTATTCTCTGACAAAGATTTTATTATAAAAAAGAATTGTGGATTATAAAAAATAAAAACATTTTCTTCAATTAAAACAATAAATCTTTATTGTTTTAATTGATAAATCGAATTTCTTAATAAAAAAACCCTGATGATAAAAAACGCCCTTCTCATACAATCAACCAAGTTCAACTAAACGAAATAAGAGAATTTAAATTAAAATTTGATTTTTGAACAAAACTTATCAAAGCAATTGTGATTATAATTTGAAAATAATTTTAATGAAATCAAAATAATTTGACCAATTGGAATCATACCAATTGAATAAAAGTTTCATTAGACAATAGGTTAAGTTCATTAGGCTATAGTTTAGAAAACAATACAGTAATACATACTATTATTATCGAAAAAACATACAAATAAAGCTGATATAATTAAATGGAAGAGAATAAATAGATTATTAGATGGTTGTTTCTTGTTCAAGGTTGAATTAATATACATTTTTTGATAGACCATAACAGTCAATAGAATATTTAATGTGATTGCTATATAAATGGCGGTCAATGCCAACTATTGAATCTACTCCTATAAGAACACACCAAAGGATTAAAAATATTAATAATAATAAAACGTAAACCAATATTTGTTTTTGTGTAGAACAAGGAATATATATTTTTTAAGCTTACTAATTAAAACAAACGTAATATAGGTATACTAAACACAAATAAGTGCCTACTTGTCTATTCTCGTTTACCTTAATCTACGTAATAGGGAGCATAAAGTTGGATTTATATCTATAATAAGCATATTTTTTGTATTTAATCGCATAAGAAATTTTCATAAGTAGTATCCATAGTATTTGAAATTTTTTTTTCAATTTTCTTACAAAAATGCCTTTCAAAGCTGATGAGCTGATGTTTTTTGTAACTGATATCACGTTTTTTTGTAGTAAATAATAAATTTTATGAGCTTGGATTATAATAAAATAAATAATAATAGGTAATTATTAATAAAAGGTAATAGGCAAAAATTAATAATAGGTAATTATTTCATTTTGATATAAGCAATATGAATTTTTGTCATCCATTGAATTTAAACTGGATCCCGAAAAATTTATGGAAATATTCAGTAATTCGGAGTAAAAGAACAAATTACAATAATGTTTTTATAACCATCTACAAGTCTAAACCTTAAAACATTTCTTTTAAAAAAATTTGTCTTACGCAGTTGAGTGAGTTGAATGATTCGAGTAAGTTGAGTGAATTGAGGTGAGCTAGTTGAGTGAGTTGAGTTTATTGAGTTTATTGAGTGAGTTGAGTGAGTTTAATGAGTTGAGTGAATTGAGTGAGTATAGTGAGTATAGTGAGTTGATTGAGTTGAGTGAGTTGAGTGAGCTGAGTGGGTAGAGTGAGTGGAGTGAGTATAGTGAGTTGAGTGAGTTGAGTGAGTGAAGTGAGTTGAGTGAGTTGAATGAGCTGAGTGAATTAAGTTAGTTGAGTGAGTTTAGTAAGTTTAGTGAGTTTTTTAGTTGAGTGAGTTGAATGAGTTGAGCGAGTTGAGTGAGTTGTGTGAGTTGAGTGAGTTGTGTGAGTTGAGTGAGTAGAGTGAGCTTAATAACTGTTTAACTGTTGTTTGTTTAATTTGGTCTTAAAAACAGCGTTCCGATTTTCCTTTATTTTGCCTTTTTGTCTTCCAAAATAAAATGCATAAAAATAAAAAACCTTTCTTATTTTTCCCTTCCAGACATTTTAATTTTACTTTAAAAATAAATTTTTGTGCGTGGATTTTAATTTTTTTTCGCTCAAAATAAAAGAGGAATAAAATCTACTTTTTTATTTCAAATAAGGAAGATTTTAGATATTTGTATAATTGACTCATAATATTAGATCATTGCATGTTTTTGTAATTGATTATTTTTACATAATTTATTGATGAATAATTTTTAATTTGTAGTTAATGAATTTAATTATGAAGTTGAAAAAATTGTTTATTGTCATAATTCACAGACCGAATTTATTTAAAATAAAAATATAATAATACAATTTGATTATTTTTTTTACAATTATTATTTTTATAAATAATGAATTTTTAATATATTTTATTTTTTCATAATTTTTTTAACATATTTTATTTCTATCTATTCATGCACGTTTCAGTTCATACACGATACACATTTTTTTTATTAAAACCGTCATAAAACATAAGCCGCGATCGATTTAACTGAAGTAACTGCATTATCGGATAAAAAGGGTAAAAATTCAACGGAATTGTTGTTGGTTTTTCAGAAAACTCAGTAATTTTTTTAGTCATATTGAACGCCCTTTTTTCTTACAAAATTAAAGCATAAGAAGGTTTTGGCTTACAAAAGAAAGAAAATGAAAAAAATTTCTGAGATTTGTTTATTTTTTTTTTTCAAATAATTATCTCAAACAAATTTTTTAATTGTAATTTTTTATTTTGCTCACAAAAAATTTTTCCGTAAATTCTTTTACTTTGACCTAATAGCATTATCTTAAAAATTAAGTACACATAACAAAAAACAAGAAAATTTTAAAATTGAATCAATATCTAAGTAGCAGTAATTGTTAAGAGGTAATTATGGTAATCCGACAGTTTGCAGATGATTTCATTGAAAAAGGTAAAAAGATTTGTTAATTTTGTTAAAAATTTGTTAATAAGTTTCAAAATTTACATAATAAAAGACGTTGGCACCACCAATGCCACCAACAGAATCACCCCTTAAAATAGAATATATGAAACAGATATCCGTGTTCTAGATGTTTAGCGTTTCTGAGTACCGCATAATTTTGAGATTCAAATAAAAACTTGGGCTGTGTAGGTGGAGTTGGTTTTAATCATGGTGGAACCCAAAACAATATCTGAGAATACTCGATTTTAAATCTTAAATCGCTCTTTTATAGTAACTGAAATAGAGTTAATGTTTGTATGATCGCTTATAGAACCGTTGCCTTTCATACACCGTGTTAATATCTCCAGAGATCGTTTCTACAGATTGATTAGTTTTTTAGGAGAGACGAAGAATTTTCTAGGAAACTACGTAGAAATTTTTAGTAGGTACGTAAAAAATCTCCCCGATTTCTCCACAGTTGTTTATTTTGTTTCTGTTCCCAGTTTGGGATAAGGCATTTAAGCAAAACCCTTCGTCAGTTCAAGCATGGCTCTGAAACAATGAATTTTTTACTGGGGCATTGTAGTGCATCCCTCTGATGACGAAGATTTTGGCTTACGGGGCAATTTAGTCCTGAGGCCAAACACCCATGCAAGAGTTATTTCGTGGGTTCGGGAGCTATCCGTATCCGTATCCGATGGCTTTGGATGGTAGCGATCGTAATATGCCACACATGGCTTCTAATATAAAGTATTTGGCATACAGTTTAAAATAGGGTAGGTTTCTACTTCGTTCTGAAGTTTCGAGAGGGTCGGTCGTCAGGCTACGAGGTTTAAGCTTTTCGATGAGTTGCTTTTCTGAACCCTTTTTTACGGAGGGAGTAAGAGAAGGATCTCCTTTATTCTTAAGGCATACATACCAAATCTGGTAGTCCACCTCTGGTTTCCTTCGTTTTCGAGGATAATATGTGAAACTTTTTGGCTTGTATGATTTGGCTTGGTTCGATTTCTTTTCTGGATCGCATATGAACACTACTGTATTTTCTTTTCATATCCATTCCTTTCCACATACTAAAGCTTGCTGTAAACAGACGCGCGAGATATGAGAGAATGGCAGTCAGAACTTTTTTGCAGGAAGATCAGAAATATTCCGTCGCCTTCTAGAGATTTGACGGACCAATCGATTGCATTTTAAGTTTAGGATCCAACGAAACAAAGTTTCGTGTGCCCTGCTCTTCCGAGCTCACGCATGTGGAACACGGGGGCGGATCTGTAATCGAGTATCTAGAGTTTTACTGCAGCTAATAGTGAACTCAGAGGATTTGTGTGGTTGGTGGTGCATGAGTCCTGGAAAGGTTGAGGTACGTAGCCTGAAGTCTGCGATGTATAACCTCAGCACACCATTTTCCGTTGTTTTTTCGGCACAGTTAAGCAGCAACCAACCGTTTTTTTGGTAATAGCCTGCGGATTGAGGTTTAATAACCTCAAATTCTTGTTCTAATATCAAATCAATGCGCTGAATTTTACCTCGCTGATCTACTCAGTGCTCAGTAGGGTGGCAGGTCTGTTCTCTGCTACGATGAACACTTTAATATGCTTTGCGGTCATAGGACTTGGGAAGGAACATTATTTTGTGGCTTTCGATTCAGAGAGGCTTTTCTTGATTAGTGCTCTCTTACGTTTTTTTATGGCAAAACGGTATTAGGGTTCCCAACAAACAAAATGTGCATGGTGGCCGAGTGGATACACTTTCCGTGCACTTGTTTAGTGTTCTAATTTTTAAGTTTTTTAAGTATTCCAGTGTATATTTTAAATTAACTTGAAGTTTAAAAGTATTTGAGTGCTAACATCATACATATTTGTTTTCATATAAAATTTTTAAATCATGCAAACATGTAAACAAAATGTGCATAGAACTTTCGAACATAAATACACAAATATTTGATTAATGACTTTTATGACTAAGATTTTCTGATTACGACAAATGAGGATTGCGGTCGTATTTTTAAGTTGTAAAATGAAAATGTATTTTTGTGATTGCATTTGAAAATGAGTCGTCCATTTATTCGCATTTTTTTAAACGATACAATTTAAAGGGAAAAATATTTCTGGATAAGTACCTAGCTGTAACTGACCTTACTACCTTAAACTTTCGTCATGTAGAGTTCTGAAAGAAATCTTTGCCTATATAATCAAATTTCGAGATCAGACCCAACATCCATCCAGTGCAACAGTTGAATGATGTCACTATAATTTCTCGGGCCTCACAACACATTAGCAAAAGACACCAAAATAAATAATTCACACGTGCAAATTATAACACAAATATAACACCAACAGTCAATTTTTTTTGGATTGAAATGGATTTATCAAAAGCGGTTCAACGAAAAGGTCTCATCTAAATCTCTAAACCACATTAACATTTTGATTTAACTGTGTTAAATGTTATGACACAAAATACAATTGTAAATGTTTACATAAAAAATAAAATAAAAAGTTAAAACTAATGTTATAAAATTACTCCCGCATACATATAATACTAAACACGTAGTTCATGTTTGTTAATTGTAATTTTGTTGTGGAAATTTATTGTTTCAACGTTGTGTTGCACGTTTTGGTAAACTTTGATCTTAGTAGAGTTTTATGTTCATTCATTAAAAATTTAAAAACATCCTCGTACAAAGTAGTTATCTTGATTATATTTTCGTTCGTTTTCAGTTTAATCTTAATGCAGATGATTGACTTTATTCAAACGTTTGAAGAACGTTAAAGTAAAATTTATATTTCCCATGATCTCTTCTTGCGGATAACATTATGTTTGATTTAACATATAACAGATAATAAAATATATACAGATAAGATAAACAAACCGATATACATATAATAACATTTATTGTGTTCAAAATCAAAAACAGAGTTCGTTTTAGAAATATTTGAAAAATTAGCGTGAGTTTTTCGATAACGTTAAACCTATTAACAACTAAATTTATAAACCAACGCTCAAAATTAATTAAAAGAATTAAAAGAATTTAAGAATTTAATTAAAAGAATTCAATAAAAGATGGAGTGGGTAGTCTCTACAACCGGGTTGAAGTAAAACTTCTTTGGCCTACAGTGGCAGGTATTACTAAAATAAATAAGTCATATTGAAATTCAAAGTAATATTTATTGATAATATAATTTACAACATGTGTAATAAAAAAGCATATTTACATAATGTATTGCAAAGTCTTACAAAGTGTTAAAAATTATATTTAACGATGAGCGCATGTCCATTTAATTCAACAACAAGGTTTGGTACAACAATTGATGTAGTTTTTTTAAGAAATTTAGCAAATTTCCAAAGCAAAACTTATGTTTCTCACTTTAGTAAATATGACTTTTTATTATACATGTTGTAAATATTTATATTATCAATTAATGCTACTCTAAATTTCAATATGACATATTTATTTTATATTTAATCTTTTTACTAATGCCTACCACAGGCTCCAAAGAAGTTCTACTTCAAATCTTTTTTAGGGTTCCGTTTTTTATACGGAACACTATTGTTGAGAGTAAAACGAGTTTTTCACATTATATCAACTATCTAGTAAACTATAAATACTATGGACCTGAAATTTGAGGTGCGTATAAAATTAATCTGTCCACATAAGATGACAGATACAAATAAAACTAAGGTTGTTTTCGTTTGGTTTACAAAGTTACGATGAGACACCTTTAAGAAAATACATTTTTTTATAGATTCACGTAAAGTATTATATGAAAGGGCTTCATTTCAGTATTCCCTAAAAATTTGTTTTGGAATTTTACACCTCACTATTCTTTGTATAATTTTGAATTACGACTTTTTCTTACCTTGATTAATTCCGAACCTAACTGATCGAAAATCTTCAAATGTAGTGGGAATGATAGAAAAATTAGTAAGTTTTTTATAAAAAATAAGGAAAGTATAACATACTCATAATTATATTAATTAAGGGGGTGGAGATGAGGAGGGGTAAAAACACTATTTAAAACGTGGTCAAGTAGGGTGTCATGTCAAAGAGCACCTAATTTAGAGAACATAGCAATTTTTTTTAGAATTTGCGGTGCACAGTTTTTGAGTTATTGTCAAAAAAGGACGACTTTCAGACCGCCCCCAAATTTCGTTCCTGGTTGACAGAAAAACTTGTTAAAATTCACAGAGTTAGGAAGTTTGTTAAATTTTGAATGGAAATTATAGCGAAGTCTCAAATAATTATAGTTCGGGTATTTAGGGGAAGGGGGTGGGGAGTGTAAAAAAAACTTTTTTGACCCAAGCGAGTGGGGTGTCATTTTTAATCAATATTGCATTTTTTTTGGAATTTTGCGGTGCACAGTTTTGAGTTATTGTCAAAAAAGTGCAAAGTTCAGACCGTTCCTCCCCCCTACGTTCCGACACTGATTGACAGTTTGGTAACTTTTCAATTTTGAATTGAAAAGTTATAGCGAAGTGTCAAATAATTATATATCTGGGTGTTTAGGGGACGGGGGTGGAGAGGGTAAAAAAAACATTTTTGACCCAAGCGAGTGGGGTGTCATATAAAGGAGCACTTAATTTAAGCAAACATTTCCATGTTTTTAGAATTTTGCAAAGCACAGTTTTTATGTTATTGTAAAAAAATTTTTTTAGTACGTAGCCTCGCCACCCCCCTAAATTTCGACATTTGACTGACCGAAAAAAAATCTAATTTAAACCATTTACAAACTGGTGCAATTGAATCTTTCTTGAGTTACCATAAACAGCTATGGAAAAGATTTAATCTTTAGCAACATTTTTGGTGTGATTTTTGATCAATGTATATAAGTATGTGATTGTAATTTACTATTGACATTTTTGTTTTAAAATTTATTTTGATATGCGTCCATGGTCTGGCAATATAAGGACATCACAACACAACTTTTTGTCAATTATTTTTGCTATTGTATTTTTTTACATTCACGGAACTCTTGGCGAGCGAATTTTATTCGCACTTGTCTGACTTTTTTATTTATTGAATGAAAAAAAAAGAAAAAAATAACAAAACTCAATAATTTTGGAATTAAAATCGACACGTCTAACTCACATAATATTTAACACGAGACTGAATAAAAAGTATAATAACATTAACAAATGATAAACTTTTAAAATTTCATTTCAAAAATATAATGACACGAATTGTATCGTATATTTTCGAAAATAATATTGGTTTTTCTTTATTATTTCATTGTTGTTTGAAATTCTTCTTTATTTTATTCTTTATTATTGTTTGATGCAATTATGTGAATGTATGTGTTTAAGATTTAAGATCAGAATGTAGTCTGATAAAGATAAACATATTGTTACGTTTTTCTAACCTTACTTTGAATTGGCCTTACTCTCAATTCGATAAACGCAATTCCCAATCTTGATTCCCAAGTCCAAACACACCAGGTTTTATTAAGTTTTCAGCTCCTTAATAGTTCCACAACAACAGGAAAACAATACAGCAAGCAATATTCCTAACTAGAATATTCTTCAATAGCTTCTGTAACACAGCGTTCAAAATATTTTCTTTAATACACAAAATATTTTCTCTCAATAACATTTGAAACTTTATTTACAAAAAGTAATTTAAAAGTAACTTCTTTTAACAGGGTTTTATATATACGGTATAAGGTTTTGTTTACAATTAATTTAATTAAACTATTTCCAATATCGCACATTTTACATCATTCATCGCAGGATTTTAATATATTTATGTAGAATCGTAACAATATATGATTTTATTATAATTTATTTTACTGAACGTCATATCTGTTTGAAAACCTTACTTCCGCCCGAAAAAAGATTTGAGTTACTTGTCATATCGCACCTAAAGAAATTTTGCTTCAAAAACAAATGATGGTGTTTAGTTAATTTATCAAATGGTACAAGTTACCACAGATGACGTTAAATGTGATCCAAAACAACTCAACTCAAACAAACCTCCTGCCAGAAACCTTTAAACTTTAAAGTTTAAGGGTGTCTGGCAGGGGGTTTCTACGATAGTAAGTGTCTGGCATTGGGTGACGTGACTTCTAATACTATCCCGAGTAATATATAAAAAAATTAGCTTTTATACTTTCACGAAACTTTGGAGGCCCCTTTGGAACCTGCTCCCTGCCAAAGCCACTATGATCCAAACTTCATATGTCGTTAATTGTTCCTACCTGAGTGGGGGGTATGCGCAGAGAAACTTTCAGCTTTTATAAAATAACGAAGGTCTGGCCGTCGCGGGCTCTTAGTCTATAACGCATGCTCAAAACATATTTAGTTTTGTTCTAAAATAAAATAACCAACATATGTTTATGTTACAACATACACCTAAATATTATTCAGAATAACTTTTATTCTTCCAAATAGTAGATTTCAACTAAAGAAGTATTTATTGCACGTGAAAATTTAAACTTTGTTACACATCAAAATTTGTAAACTTTTTAATATAAATAAACTAGAAAATCTTACGATGCTCTGTAAGATTTGTATCAAAATATACTACTAAGACTGTGCTTCAATTGATGCAAAAGTAAACTTAGCTTGGTTAATCATATTAGTCAACCTTTCATGTAGCACCAAATTAGAACCTTAGATTACCAAATGATAGTACTTTGAGTACAAAACTCACAACGAAGATGGCGTTGTCTAGTTAAGATTAAAATTTTTCAAATTTGTTTATAAATTTGTTAAATAAATTATATAATCGACAGTACTTTTATTAAATTTTGTGCATTTGTTACATAAACTATTGTGTATGACTAGCATGTCCTGCTTTCACAAACAGGAGTGATCTACACTTTTGTTTGAAAAACGCGTTCGCATTAGGGCAATGATACATGTAAAAGAAATATCTTTCAGACATAAAAAATTTCGCATTTAATTGGTTGAGGGGCGGTAACATTTTTTAAATTTCAAAAAAATATTTTTGACTGAAAGACAGAAAAAATATCTGTAAGATATAAAAACATAACCTAAAAAGATATTTTTTGCTTGACAGTTAAAACTGATTAACTGAAAAATTGATTTTAAAAGTAAGTTTTACCAATAATCAATTACGATTAACTTAATTTGATGATTTAGCTACAATTAAAATAATTTGTTTACTTATTCATATAGATTTAGATTAAGCGATAGTTGCAACAAAAAAATAAAAATTTGGTCCAATGTGAAAATGCCTAAATCTATATGAATAAGTAAACAAATTATTTTAATTGTAATTAAATAATCAAATTAAGTTAATTGTAATTGATTATTGGTAAAACTTACTTTTAAAATCAATTTTTCAGTTAATCAGTTTTAACTGTCAAGCAAAAAATATCTTTTTAGGTTATGTTTTTATATCTTACAGATATTTTTTCTGTCTTTCAGTCAAAAATATTTTTTTGAAATTTAAAAAATGTTACCGCCCCTCAACCAATTAAATGCGAAATTTTTTATGTCTGAAAGATATTTCTTTTACATGTATCATCGCCCTTAATTATACAATAAACTATATATTTATTATCTAATATTATATTTTGTTTTTATTTTTAGGTAAGAAAACAAAGAAAATTGGAATTAAAGAAATGAAAATTTTCAAAAATTCAGGTAAACTTTATAGAACCTAAATAAAAAATATTCAATTTTTAAAACTTCAAGATTCAAAATTAAAGATAAGTTTAAGCTATATATTTTGTTTAGTATTTTTTATTTAAATAATAAATTTTACTTCATTGTTATATGTAAACATGTTTCAATTTATGTACTTGCAAACGGTAAAACTCATATTTTCGATACAATTGGGACGGATAAGTACCGCTTTTACGGCTATTTTGATATATTTTTGTTGTTGTGTGCTCTGACTGTTTCCTTTTAAATTTAATTAGTTTTTTGCTTTGAATTGATTTGAATGTTATTAACAATTTGCTATTGTTATAAACAAATAAAATGTTCAAATCGATCTGTAGTCATTACCCACGATATGAGTTTTTAGTATGACCATCGTATTTTACGTTACATTTCCTTTCAAAAAGACTTTTAATTAATGAAGAAATGATTTTTACTGTTAGAAATGAATAAATTTATCGAGCGCGGGGACAACAAAAAATTTCCATATGTGGGTCATTCTTTTATATACCAAACAGATTAGGACAAAATGTGAATGGGACATTTTGATTCAGCTGAAAAAAATTTTTACGGGTTCTATATAAACAAAATGATTAAACTTGTTTGAAGATTTTTTCTTTATTTTTTTAGGGGAAATAGAGCGGATCTAAATTTCGAGAATTTTGTGATTTTTGGCTTGATGACTTATTTTCAAAGAGTCATAACTTCGGTTCTGGTAGATATAGACGCTTTTTGTCTGTTTTATTTTAAAGTATAAAAATGGAATTTAAAAGAAAAACTGTTATTTATAAAAATTATTAACAAATTCTTATTGTTATAAACAAATAAAATGTTAAAATAAAATTTTAGTCACTATCTAACAAAAATAGAGAGAGCTTAGTACAAACATCGTATTTTCCGTTCAATTTTCAATAAGAAACGCATATTTAATTAATGGAGAAATAAGTTTTACTGTCAGAAATAAACTAATTTATCGTGCGCGAGACGGTAAAAAATATAAATTTTTGTCGTCCGTTGCTGTAAAAATTAACTTATTTGTAACAGTAAAGCTCATTTTTTCATTAATTAAGTATACGTTTCTTATTGAAAATTGAACGTAGAATACGATGGTCATTTTAAAAACTCATTTCATGGGTGGGGCAATGACTAAAGATCGACTTGAACATTTTATTTGTTTATAACAATAGGATGTGTTAATAACTTTTATTAATTTTAATTTTATTTGTAAACTGCCATCTTTTAACTTTCAAATAAAATAATTCTATCTTTAATAAAACCGAAGTTACGAATATTTGAAAATAACTCGTCAAGCCAAAAATCACGAAACTCTCGAAATTTAGAACCGCTATATTTTCAAAAAAAAATTCCTCAAATATGTATATAATTTTTTTTCGATATAAAACCCATAGAAAAATTTCAGCCAAATCGAAAATGTGTCGGTCAGAAAGGTGTTCGGTATGTAAAAGAATTACCCATACACAACATTTTCATAATACTACGTTTTCTGAAATGGTTTTCTTTTTTCAAAATATCTACATTTGCCAAAGAAAAATTATGATTATTTTCATGTAAATGTTCCGATAAAGCACTTTTTCCAATTTTGTTAATGTTGTTATCTTTACTATCATTAATATGTTGATAAATACGTGTTTTTAAATATTGTTTTGTCATACCAATATATGATGCGTGACATTCACAAAGAACTTTATAAATCAAATTAGTTTGTAAGCACTTTGGAATAGGATCCTTAAGATTTGAAAAAACTGATTTAAAGAAGAAGAGAAACCATTCCCAACAACTTTAATTTTGTATTTGGATAAAAGATGTCTAGTTTTTTAGAAAAATCCACAATCGTAGGGAATAACAACAAAATTGTTCACTGTTGAATCATTCCTGATATTTCTGCAATCTTTGTTCATAGCATTTCTTATTTCAGGTGGATAACTATTTAGTTTCAAAATATGACTTAGTTTGTTAAGATTTTTGAAGTGAAAACTTCTTTAGCCGCGTTATGCAATTTTGTATGGAGCAAAATTTATATATTCTCGTTACCATTGTTAATATGCATTTTTGAAGAACAAAAATATATGTTTTAAATATGAAAAACCTCTATCATTTCTTAAGGTTTCAAATTGCGATTTGGATATCGCGCTCGACTGATGTTCTGTAGGTCGTAATTCCAATTTCCTGATGTGGTACATATTTTTTTGTTTTTTTTTTATTTTTATAAATACCATTAAAATCATTTTTTTGTTATTCATGAATTCATAAAAATAATAAAAATTTCTTTTTACGAATTTTAAAAAATTGATCTATAATGCAGTTTTTTAAATTTATATTGCTACTGTTTTATGCAATTTGCATTCGAGTCATCATGCTAAATAAATATGGAATATATATAAAATTGAAAGTATGTCTGTTTGTTCTTTAAGCATTAATACATTAATCATCATGAAAATTTGGGAAGTTGTTGTGTACACTTAATTTGATTTTTATTTAACTATCCTTTTAAACGGTAGTTTGCTTTAATCAATGTTTTTTATTGAACATAATTTTTATGAAATTAAAAATAACATAAGAAAGATAGTATAACCTGAAACAATTACATTTGTGTATCAAAATAATATGTTTTGGAATTCAACACATGTTACAAATTTTATCATCTTCACCAAATATGTTGTTGGTTTGAAATTGTATGTAATACACGTTTCTAAAATTAAGTGAAGACTTAATACTTGTAACTTGATACTTGATAACATCGATTATACAGATTTAAAGCTCGCAATTACGAGACGGAAATCGCATAAATTCTATACAAAGAAGCATAGCTTATGTATGATTAAACATGGACGGCAATCATGATAAATAAACTAATTAAAAATGGCGGCACTTAGCCGATAGTGATTTGCAATGCGCATTAATACCAATGAATTTACTTAGCTTTCCGCAGGAAGATTTGTAAAATTTTAAATTGTTGATCTATGGGTGTGACAACCACGCGTACTTTAGCCCCTGCTAATAACATATGAGTTATCTTGAGATATCGTATACCACTGGCAATAGCAGTGCAATCTCATTAGCCAAAGTGATATCTTAGGGGTGCTGGTTGATGAAGTATTTTCAATCAACTAAACCATCCCTTACTCTAAGTTATGGAATATTCTTTGATGATACGCTATTTTTTTTTTAAATTGCACACACATTTGGTAGTAGAAATTCCAAGGTATGCTACAAAAACACATAAAAACTTTTAAGAAGAAGGTTATAACATGCTTTCTACAGTGTTGATAGACGCAAATTTTTATATGATATGTTTTGAATATTTTAATTATAAAAATGTATATAATAGTTGCTTGGAATGCTGATAGATGTGAAACCCAGAATAATTTTAATGATTTTAATTTAAACATTCTGAAATTTTAATTTGCAATGCTACAATAATTGGAAGATACAAAAAACACAGATATTTCACAGATTTAAGTTTTCACTTCTGTCGGCAGTCTTTAACACTGCCTTCTTTTTTTTTGTATCAATGTTGAATGTGAAACATTTTTTATTTTTTGAACCAAAATATGAACAGTGTTACGTTTATAAGTGTAAATGTGAGTTAAAATTTAGATTATCTGCCGGATTATGCTGGTTCCTTATAAATATCTGTTATTAACTTTCCGCTTGCTTGATGTATTACATCAACATCTAGGAAAGGTAATGTTTGATTATTTTCTAGCTCAAAAGTAAATTTAATATGATGATTTCAGCTGTTGAAAACGTCCAAAAGTTTAGTCACATTATGTTTATATACAGAAGTAAAAATGTCAACAAAATAACGATGGTAAAATTTTAGTTCAAAATCAGGATTTTTTAAACTAAATCTTCGATATATTCCATGAGATAGCTAGCGAAAACAGGACTAATAGGTGAACCCATTGGGCATTCAAAAGTTTGAATGAAATATTTTTACTAGTTTTGAAAATTAAAATACAGCCTAGGAATATTTAAAAAAAAAAAAAATATATATATATATACATATATATATATATATATATATATATATATATATATATATATATATATATATATATATATATATATATATATATATATATATATATATATATATATATATATATATATATATATATATATATATATATATATATATATATATATATATATATATATATATATATATATATATATATATATATATATATATATATATTTATATACACAGAGCCGGGACGAGGGGTAGGCAAACTAGGCGCTCGCCTAGGGCGTTTTATTTGAACGGCGCAGAAATTGAGAACACATTTTTTGTATTTAATATATTTTATACTACGGAGATTCGTTTTTTTTGTTGTAAATTAAAATATCTAATTGGAGTGGAAAATCACAAAGAAAATAGGTAAGATTGTAAGATTGTAAGATCTAAATATTGTAAGATTATTTAAAGTTCTCTAAAGATTTCTAAGGTTCTCTTCATATTTACAAGATTCTCATGATTCCCTAGATTATCTGAAGAAACTCTGTATGTCCAAATGTACTCAAGATTTTTTGAAATTCTCAAGAGATTCGGTAAGATTCTCAAGATTTTGCGACGATTGTTAAAAATCTTTTTTAAGCTTCTCTAGATTTCTTGAATATTCTCAAATATTTGTCCCATGCAAGTTGCCAAAGTATAATTTATCGCTCAATCTAATGACATTTTTGTTTTTATTGGCTAATATAAACTTCAGAAATTTTAATTATGATAAAAAATCTGTGACCTATGTCTAACCTGAGTCCCGAATGACCTGATGCATGTAAAAAATTTGATTAAATAAAGAAATAGAGTTTTTGACGATTAGAAATTACGGATTACAATATTCGTATCATCCTCATAAGAATAATGGTTGGGTGAAACAGTATAATCTTTAACAAAAGATTGAAAACATCAAGATTTTGAATATGAAAGCAATTTATTTTTATTTCAATTTAAAATATATATTTGCATTTAAAAAAACTCAAAACCGTCGGTTTCATAGGTACATATTTCAAACGGTTGATTAATAAAATCTATAGTAGTCCGTATAAAATTGAATTAGGAGTTTCATATGTACTAAGCCAAATTTATAAAAGACGCGCTCAATTCCTACTGACGTTGAGATTGATTTCGAAATACAAATTAGTTTATTTCACTTTTTAGTCCAAATAAATTGGAATCTAAACCAGGGGCAGTGGTCACTCGCTTATCGTCAGATAATTTTTCACAAAAATCATTCATAGAAAATGTTGCACAGAACAGAGTTAATTTGGTACATAATTTATAAAATGTGGAAAATTTTAGTGGCAAATTTCTTCGACGAAAATGATGCCGATTCATTTTGTTTGTTTTCTAAAACAATGAAATTTTCATTAAAAAGTGCATTTGGATATAGTTGCTGACTAAACGCGTGAAAATGGGTTTTTGCATCACAAGCAGTGTTGCAAAACGTTACTCGTAACGAAAAAATGAAATAACGAACTTAAGTTGCGTTGTTAATAATAATTACTTTCGTATCGTTTTAAAAATTCATCTGGTGACAATAACGTAAAACGTAACGATAACGTAAATATTTTATTTCGTTTTTTGAACGATTTTGCAAATATCGATTATATAAAATCCGACATATCTGCTCTTTTTAAATGTATGTGCACGCTTTAACTAAAGATTTTGATAGTTCTAAAATTTTTTTGATATTTGTGGCAAAATATTAAGCATTTTGTAAATTTTTGATTTGATCTCACTCTGATGAGGTTACGAGTTCGAATCCCAACCAAAATACGTAAAAAAGAAAAACAGAGTTTTTTTACGAGATATTTCCAACCACAGCTTTGAATTGAAAAATTCAAATTACTTCCCTTGAGTTTAATTGCTCACAAAAATCCCGACTAATTAAAATTCCCCAAAATGTTGTCTAATATGCAAGCCAATAAATGAAATAATTGACCAAGTGTCGCTTATTGATTTCACATTGATTGGAAGCAATCAATAATGACTATACACGTGACTTAAAATGTGGCCTATAATATAGAAATATTACACCTCATATGAATTCACACAATAGTGCTGTAATCCCAAAAATAATGTTAAAATAATTCCGGAAAATAGGAGTCTAATGACAATTGAGAATTCAACTTAAGTAAATAGAGTGATGATGAAGTCTCAACTTCAAAATATCATCGCATTGGTAGCGAAATGAATAGATTTGAGCTCATTCTGGCACTGATGAGGTTACGAGTTCGAATCCCAACCGAAACGCATATAACGTTACGATTTTTTTTTTCTTTTTGTAAAACTGATCACAAGTCCAAATAAATCCAAATCATGTTGTAACTGTTTCCAAATTCGTACTTATTCACAGGGACCAAAATGACCGATTCCAAAATGACCAAAAAATCCAAATCATGTCGTTACTGTTTCCAAATTACTTATTGGCTAAGACTGCATTCATTCATTCCAAGCATTTGCGACTGGTTTTATAATTTTTAAGCCTTTTTTATCAAGTGCATGTTAAATATCTGGTAAAAATTTTAATATTTAAAATCGAATCCATCATGTTCTTCCTCAATCATACTCTTTTTCCTGTTATACACGTCAATCGGTTTGTGAAAACAGTCAAACTATTGAGGTCATTCTCTGTCATAGTGACAGAATTCAGAGGGATTCCTTTGTCCGTATATCGTACAAACGGAATGCTTTGCCGGACTTCGGGGGCGTCCAATCCCCCCCCCCCCCCCCAAAAGTTCGGATTCCTTTTAAAAACTTTCAAAATTTTAATGGCGTATTAGGCGTAAATGTATTAAAAACGATAAAATACCACATTATGCAACAGCCCAATTAAAAAACAAATAAACAAATGCTAACAAATGCTATATTTAAAAAAAACAATTGTTGTTTAAAACATTGTTTTTTTAAATAAAAATTTTTTGGTATAAAAAAACCAATTTTTTTTAACATTGTTTTGAACAGTGTTTTAAACAAACCAACTCTGTAGAGGGAGAGGAGGGTAGGGGCGTCAAATCTTATTCTTGCCTAGGGCGTAATTAAGCCTCGTCCCGGCTCTGTATATATATATATATATATATATATGTATATATATATATATATATATATATATATATATATATATATATATATATATATATATATATATATATATATATATATATAATTGAACCCTTTGGGGTAAAATTGGGTCAATAAAATAATAAATGCTTGAATTTTAACAAGTTTTTACTAACAAACAAAGCATATCAAGAAAAAATTTTAAAGAATAAAAAAAGCTTAAAATTAAGTAAAGAACACGCATTTACTTTCAGAAAAAAAATTTGGGCATTTTTGGATTTCTTGATTTGGCCGTTTTGGACAAAACCTTAAAATGCTCCAAAACTTTTAGAAAAAAATTAAGCATGTTCTTTGGTCAATTCTAAGAACATTTTTTTCTATAAAATTTTTATCTAAAATTAACCCTTTTCAAGTTATAAATTAATTTAAAATATTTAATGGTAATCTATACAATTTTTTGGTTTAAAAAGCGAAAACTCTAAAAAAAATGTTATATAATTTTATAAAACAAATTTTTACTAAACAAAAGGGCTTTCAGCAATATCCTATGCCTTATTTAGTTTTGTCCAAAAATCATTAAATCTAGAAATCCAAATTTGTCCAAAAATG
Source organism: Diogma glabrata (assembly GCA_963693315.1). Taxonomy (NCBI): domain Eukaryota; kingdom Metazoa; phylum Arthropoda; class Insecta; order Diptera; family Cylindrotomidae; genus Diogma; species Diogma glabrata. The sequence goes on from OY856186.1 coordinate 200,251,830, forward strand.
TTTTTGTAAATAAGTATTTTGTGGTTGAAAGGTAATAATGATTCTGCAAATTCTGTATGCAGCTCTTCGATGTTGCTTTTACTTTTTGTATTTTTGCCTGGTTTTGAATTTTAAGGATTTGAATCCAAGAATTTATTAGCAAGATAAAAATTAATAAGGCTAAACAAACTATTAAAAAATTTTTTTTTTAATTATACTGAAGCAATAGTATTTTTCTAGAAAAATAGAAATTTTGACATTTTGTTCGACTTTTTGTTTTTTGTTCTTCAAATTTTGTCTTAGATTACTATCATAATTAACTCTAGATAGGGTTACCAACTGAGTATTTTTCACCCGGAGACTCAGGGTTTGCCGGCAAATCTCCGGGCTCAGGGTTTGGAAGGCAAATCTCCGGGCGAAATAATAATTACATAAAAAATAAAAAAATGTCAAATTTCTTTCAATTCACATAAACAGAATTCGTTTGAAAACAAAAAACACGAAACTCTGTGTATTAGAAAACGGCCGAGTTTAGTTTTGCAATGAGTTTTTTGGTTATTTATGTTGGTTCATTGGATATTTTGTTTTTCCATATTACGTATAAGCTAGTTTGATGTTTTATGTCTATAGTGGGTTAATGTTAATAGTTTTTTGTTGTTAATTTTGAATGGTTTTGACATTTGAATTTAATTAGTTGCCCATATAGAACTGTGCGTATGTTAATTTTACTATTAAATAATAAATATCAGTCAAATGAAAATAATCCCAAACAAAACGATGACAATAAAAGAAAATGTTATTACATCTCGTTCAATAACGAATGGTTGAAAAATCAAAACTATGAGGGGCTCGAAAAAGTTAACGAGTTTACAGGAAAATGCAGATTATGCTGTATTAATTTCATTTAGATTAAATTTCATGGAGATTAAATTAAATTAAAAACTTGATACACTGTGGCATAACAGAGCCAAAAAATGCTTAATGTTGGAACTTCAACAAATTACACTTCTAGCACACTAAATCCCAAAAAAAATCATTAGATAAAAAGATGAAAATTAAAAAATACTTATAGCTAATACTTATCTTATAATTTTTCAGAAAAATTTTTTGGACAATTTTGGTTTTCTAGATTTGAAAATTTCGGCACAAAATTTAAAAGTGTCCCCAATAATGCTCAAAAACATAATATTTAGCTAATTGGAAGCCCTTTCCTTTTGCAAAATTAATTTGTATAAAATTATACCTTTTTGATTTAGGAACTCATAGAGATTTTAATTATATGTTTTAATTAATTTATAACTTGGAAAGGGTTAATTTTCTAAAAAATTTTTATAGAGAAAAATTTTCGGTTGTAATACCACGAGTCATTGAAATTTTTTCGAAAATTTTTTGATTTTACGAAATAAATTATTTAGCAACACTGCGAATCAAAGCGCACAATAAAAAACGAGTCCGAAGGACGAGTGGTTTAAGTAGTGGTTTGATTGAGCAGTGTTGCTTAAAAATAATTTAATGAGTAAAATAGAAAAATTTTCGAAAAAATTTCAATGAAGAGTGGTATTTAATGAGATAATTTTTTTTTAATTATAATTTTATTCAAAATATAATTATTAGTTTCTAAATAAAATTTTTTCTACAAATTATTCAATAATACAAAATTATGTTAAAATGCAATTCACAAATAATAAAAATGTCCGTTTTCATTTGTGAATGTTGCATGTTTATTTTTATTTGTCAAAAATAAATTACAAATTTATAACAGTTATGTGCCTACTAAGATAAAATTATATTTCATTTTGTTAGAAGAAAAAATGACAACAAAGAATTTTCATAACGACAAAGCAAAATTATCGACAAGAAGAATTGCCGGCAGTTAAAGCAAAGCCTACTGTTTAAATATCATAGTTTGTATGAATGAAAAAAAAACTTTTAAAAAAAAAATAGAACCGACTTCAGAAAAAACAAAAGAGGCACAAAAAAGTGAAAAATAACTGAATTGTTGCTTTTAGAAACAAAAATACGTTACATTTTGATTAATTTAATTTAATTATACCTTACTATAGACAAAAAAAATTACGCTATTGTACAAAGTTACTATATTAAAATAGTTACTTTTTATTATAATTATTATAGTTATTGTAGTTGTTATAGTAGTTATTATATTTTAAAAGTTATTTGTAGTACAAAACTGTTACCGGAAAAAACCGGAAATCGGTGCCAAGCCCGAGGCATATTAGTCGGTTTTTCGTCAATGTGGCACCGACTTCCAACAGTTTTGTACTACAAATAACTTTTAAAATATGATAACTATTATAACAACTATAATAACTATAATAATTATAAAAAAAAGTAACTATTTTAATATAGTAACTTTGTATAATAGCGTAATTTTTTTTGTCTAAAGTAAGGTATAATTAAATTAAATTAATCAACATGTAACGTATTTTTGTTTCTAAAAGCAACAATTGAGTTATTTTTCACTTTTTTGTGCCTCTTTTGTTTTTTCTGAAGTCGGTTCTATTTTTTTTTTTTAAAGTTTTTTTTTTTTTTATTTTTAGTGTAGTCATAAAGGAAATGTCGTCTAAAAAGCGTTCTAAAAGTAATAACTTCAAATGCCGGAAAAACTTTCATCAGTGACAATCTATTAATTATGGCTTTGCGATTTTTTGCACAAACGGCATACATATTTCCCGTGATAGAAAATTATGACAAGTATAGCAATATAATACTGCCCAAAACATCCAAACACATTAATATGTTTTGACGAAATCAGCGAAAATGCATTAAAAATACGGTTTTTCCTAATTTTCTGAATAACGGTATTTTTCATATCATAGAAAAAATTATGGGATCTTCTGGGAATAAACCCAAATAGAATAAAATTTAAATCATCCTAATCGAACGAGCCGTTTTTGAGAAATCGGTGTACATACATTAAAAAAAAACCTGCAGGGAAACACAGAACCTCCTTCTTTTTTGAAGTCGGTTAAAAATAAAATTTCTGACAGCAAAAAAAAATTATCTTAGAAATACCCAAAGAACATGCTTAATTTTTTTCCAAAAAATTTGGAGCATTTTAAGGTTTTGTCCAAAACGGCCAAATCAAGAAATCCAAAAATGCCCAAATTTTTTTCTGAAAGTTAATGCGTGTTCTTTACTTAATTTTAAGCTTTTTTTATTCTTTAAAATTTTTTCTTAACATGCTTTGTTTGTTAGTAAAAACTTGTTAAAATTCAAGCATTTATTATTTTATTGACCCAATTTTACCCCAAAGGGTTCAATTATTAAAATTTTTTTGATAGATGAATTCTTTAGATTTTTTGACGGAGAACACGATTCCGTTCTAAAATTTAAAAAAAAAAATTTTTTTAAGTACTTTTTTTGAACTCTTTAATTTTTGAAGCTCGTTTTAGGCCAAAATAAGGACCAAATATTAAAACCTAATTAAAATGGACAATCGGGCCATAGTACATTTAATAGTATTGATTTCAACAAAGAGTTTGAGCCCTCATTCATCATTATATCTCAAATACAAAAATGTGACGGCCAAGTGATTGATTCTAGTTAATTTTGCCCATATATATATATATATATATATATATATATATATATATATATATATATATATATATATATATATATATATATATATATATATATATATATATATATATATATATATATATATATATATATATATATATATATATATATATATATATATATATATATATATATATATATATATATATATATATATATATATATATAATATATATATATATATATATATATATATATATATATATATATATATATATATATATATATATAAGAAAAAGCCCATCCGCCATTTTGTTTTTGCCTCCATATTGGATCTTATATTACGTAAGACGTCTTATTGTATACTACTCGTCATGCCCTTTTATTTGATACCCATCTCGAGGGGGTTCTAAAAAAAATATAGTCGGCCATTTTCTGATGTCGGCCATGTTGGATCTACAATGATGTGAACCATACTACCTTAAATTGTTATTAAAACTTAGGATGTGGGCAGGATTTGAGGCCGCTTGGATGTCGGGAAGTAATCGAAAAATTTGAATATTTAATAATTGTTCACTTCTTTTCCGCCATTGTGAAAGTTTGGCACTTGCATTATTTTTCGTTTTAAAGATAAAATTCGTTGTGCATATGACTGTCGGGAATCAGTTTTTTTTGTTCTAAAAGAAAATTATAAAAATGGCGATTTTTAGATTC